>FR997786.1:2666359-3867601 GCA_905475315.1 Autographa pulchrina | reverse complement strand
GAAATGAGATCTTGCTGCAAGTTCAAATCCGGTTGTTAATGTTTGTATTTTTTTTCATGCGTCCATTTTCTTATATAAGTTTGAATTTTTTGATACCCAAGTTCAAATCTCAGTAGAGATAACTCTTTTTGTGTTTTACTAACGTATCTTTTTTAAGTAAAAAAATATTTGTAACATTTTGTTGTATTTTTAGTCGCAATAAACGACATCTTTAAGTCAAGAATTTTTTCTCAACCGATATATAAACTTACAATTATTTAGTGTTTGTATTTACTAATCTCCGTAGGTAAGTTTGTTCCTCATTGCTGATCATGGAGGAACAAACGTGCATGGCATGTACCGTAAAGTGATTCAGGCGTAAATGTCCTGGCCATTTGCTTGGAAATTTACGCATTCGCTGACTTGAAAACGTAAGCTTCCCCATAGATCACTTTATTGTTAAAAACTTTAATCCACTTTTAAACTATTTTTCCAACATAATGTGTAATGTTTTCTATTGGTCATCTATATTATATTCCATGGACAAGATCTTTTTGTATTTGTTATTTATTTTCTTTTATCCAAAAACCCAATGATATTTTTATCACACAATCTTTGGTATGTACTACCTCTTTAATATTCTTTAAAAGGTAGCTTGCTTCTCATGTAGGTTTTTATGCGTACATGATATTTTATTTATGTGTTTAAAGGAGAATGACCAAGTGACTATGGCACTTAGTATCATTATCAAATATATTGTGCCACAATGTAATATATCTTATTATAAAGTATGATTAAGGTACTTTTAAATACAGTAATTTTTTTTTTAATAATTCTCCGCATTTTGTCGTAGTTTTGAATTGCATTAGTTGTAAAAAGCGATTCTTTTGACGAAACATTTCCACAGATTTCATCTTGTTATCTTGTTATTTTTTTTATTACAATCAAACTAGCTATTTTTATTGAGTTTTGACAGAGGCCAGGTAATCTATAAGTTGTGCTAGCAGTAGGGGGAGTTGTTTACACCTACTTTATGCTGATAGAACAGTGACTACTTTTTAGTAGTCTTCATCATCAACATAATATTAGATGGTAAAGATTAAATTCTAATGGTATTCGAAATGTCCATAGACGACGGTGACCACTTAGGTACTTCTTTCTTAGCTAGATCTTTCTGTTTGTCAGTCTACTGATATAAAAATAATAATAACTAGAAATGCGAATCACACAGGCATTTTAAGTAACTACTGCAGATACTTAAAACATAAGTTTATTGGTCAGTGGGGCGGAAAGTGTGGTAGGTACATAGCTACACATCAAGTTCTACATTTTCATACACATATTCGTCAAAAATATCATCTAGAAATAGAGCTTGGACTTGAAATTCACTATGTCGTATTATTATGAAGAACTGCTTGTAGGTACTCCAGTAATCTAGTTCGGTGGTACAAGCGTGCCCCAATCTTAATAACGTAATGATTATTAACCCTTTTTAAAGTACTCTGTGATGATTCTCTCGGTGACAAACGCATTCCACGTGGCCCATGATATGACATTATACTCAGTGTCTCGTTCTCGATACATGTTATTAACCATGCAGCTACCTCGCGTTGGCTGGCAACTATACGCTTTTTCAGACTCAAAAAGTATATGGTAACACTGGCTTTGCTCTCCTGTCAAACTTCATTCTTTTCGTTAGCGTGGCAACTGATACTGCGTATCTTTGTGTTTGTTGAAAAAGTATTAGTATTTTACAGTATTACGAGTATAAAATATATAAAATCGAACGCAAAGTAAGCGTTGTTGTTCAGAAGGATGACTATTCGTCAAATAATAGGAGTGATACAGCACCTTTATAGTAAAAAGTTGTCTTGTGATTAATGTTACCGGTTGACACGTATGGTGTACGCGATGCTCTGACGTGATCATTGGACTCTTATCGCCTACGAAATAGGTTGAAGAGATCCGGGGAGGACCCCGTACCGGTCGACACGTATGGAGTACGCGATGCTCTGACGTGATCATTGGACTCTTACCACCTACGTGATAGCTGGAAGAGATCCTTTACTCTTATATGTGGTCCGTGAGGCTACGATAAGAAGTTTTGTCATTAATCACTTGCCCAGGCTGCATTACCTATAAGAACTGTATTATAATACAGATTACAATGGATAATCCTGTTTAAACCTCAGAAACACTAACTATGAGTGCAGTGTTCATGTACTGGACAAGCCTCTGTCTGATAAGCCTATGAATATGGTATAAGACAATAAATGTTAACCTCATTGGTTATAAACTGAGCAATAGAAATCATTGGTTTCAAAGAACGACAATAGATAAACTTGGTGGAACAAGCAATTACTGAAAACTGTTCATTATAATAAACTCAAGCTCAAACAGGATATATCAGCCTCAGTTCAAGACAACATAATCAACGGAGACAAAATAAAAACTATAACTGACTGGGCATCATATTATTACAAGTAATGTGTAATCATTATTATTATAAAATGTATCTGAGGACCAAGTGACATTGATCTCACTACTAACAAGTAAAATCCTGATGGAGATGTTTAAATCTGAATACTAATATGTTTATGGAACTACGATAAAAATACAATTAAAGTGTTGAAGACATGCCAACAAAGTGGCCAATCTATAAAGAAACTTACAATCAAATGGAAAGTCACAAGGTCACCTTCATTAGAAGAAGATCTGGTCCTCAAGGCTTAAGTCCAGTGCTAAGAAAACCAAGGCCTTGCAGGAGATGTCTGGTGTTCCCACATAGGGGTAAGTCACGCCGGAAGGCTAGCAAGATACTAGATTGGACATCATACACGTATGGGGTACGAGAGGCTCTGACGTGATCATTGGACTTTATCACCTATGAGATAGGTAGAAGAGATCCTTTACTAGTATGTGGTCCGTGAGGCTACAATGAGGAGTTTTGCCATTAATCACTTTATTATGAATTTATATACTTTGGTAAAGTAATACAACCAAAATTTTGTGTCATCATCAAATTCAGTTAAATCAGCTGAATAAGATTCTGATATATGCATTCAGCATTCAGAAATTTATTAATATTGAGGTTTATTATATCCTGACATAGACCAAATCATCACAAAACATCACACGTCAAAACCATGATACAAACAGGATTACTTAAAAATAAATAGATAAATAATGTATATAAATAAATAAGGTTGTAGATACAGCTTATTTCAAGATGATGGACTATATCAATGGTCAATGACAGCAGTAGTACATTGATTAATTTGTATGATTGGTTAATAAGAATCATATGCATTCTAGTAAAAGTTAATCCACACTGTGGAAAGTACCTATTTTATCAGTATGATAAATTATATAATTTTAAATATATAATTTATCATACTATGATAAATTATAATTTATAATTATAATACCCTATGGTATAGGGTTTGTAATATACACCAAATAATTGGGTAAAATTATGCAAATGTGGTGGCATGTCTAAGATAAGAAAGGTTACTAGTCAGTTCAGTATCTAGACTTCCTAATTTGATATAGGCTTTAGTTATTAGTCATATTACAGGGAAAAAATATGCAAGAAACAACTTATCATTATATTTGGTTTCTAAAAACTTGTTTTATAATCTGGAAAAGTTAATTGGAAAATTAGTTACAACAGACATGCTAACACATGTTATTGTATATACCTATGGCTTGTTTACAAATTAAGCAAACCATAATTATCAATAAGTAATTGACTGACATGATGTAGTTAAAGTATACTAACATTCAGATAGAAAGCTGGATCTATAGTGATGGGCTAAGTAATTGATTTATTTATTATCAAATAACATGTACAGCATGTACAACAATGTCAAAACTGTTTATTAAAATAATTGTTTTAAATATTACATAGGATGGTTTGAGAAGCAAAGCCCCTAGGATGCTGTTCTTTTGTAATAGTTTTTGACGTTTGATAAGTGCTACTTTGTAGCCTAAGTTAAATAAATAATTTTTGATTTTGAAGCCTCCAGAAGTGCTCGATTTATGTTTACAAGAACAACTGAGTTCAAGGACATTAGAGTGTATTTGATTAATATTTAAATACACTAGATAGAGATAACATCCAATATTACAAAATTAAAATAGCTTATAATATCCCTAGCAATATAAGATTTCCAAGAGATAAGCAATACCTTGACATTCTGTTACAAGAAGTTCAAGAGGAACGAAAGTATAATATCCTGTATTAAGGGAATGTGTGGCACTCAGCACCCATATTTAATCTATCATCATCCATAAATGGCTGTAGACTAAGGATAGAGATATTTGGTTTTTTGAATCCAAATTAAGTTAAATAAAACAAAAGACTTAAGAAAAATCCCACAGAATGAATAATAGGTTGGAAATTAATAATAAAATAGTCTTGCAAATTATATTTGAACTTAGAAATTCTTATAAAGGGTACTTAATTTATACTGCATACTAATTAATATGAAATGTATATATGTTATGCCTCCTGGAAAATTCCAGGTCCAGAGGTTCTTAATACTTTTACTTTGATGTGGCAAGAATATTTATTATATGGGTTTTATCTATTCAAATTAAAATAATAAAGTCGAACTCATTTAACGGCAACTAATACCGTTGGCCTTCACAACCTTTGGAGCATCTCCGGTGTTGAATATGCTCACATCAAAGCTAATATATGTTTATTGAATTGTATAGACTAGAACTATTTAAGTTCTCCCTCCAGAGATTAAATTACTCTTTATACAGCACACATACTCTGATTGCTGCAATCCTTATCAGGCAAGCGTGGATGATAGACGCTAATCACCAACATCAAATTTTCAAGTGTTATAAATTTTGCTGGACCATCTATATAAAAAAAAAAAAAAAAAAAATATATAGTATGGACCTATGGCCTATGGCACTCCACTTTTGCCATGATTTATGCATTCTTAACAAAGTATTTATACCAGGCTCTGCTTATAGTGCTTTACTCATAAGTCAGCCCCTTTGCTAATAGGCTCTAAAATTGGGGGAGGGGATCACATAAGAATGCCTATTTTAGGGATAAGCTTCATATATATATGGTGAATTTTAAACCACTATTTTCAAATTGTCATATAACATAGGATCCAAATAAAATTTCAAGTGAATCACAACTTCAAATTCTTAATATAATATTAACAAATTAACTGTCCCGCCAATAGACACAATAGTTAAACAATGGAAGTGTTCATGTGACTCATGAGGACAGGGAAATGGTTAGGTAAGTCTTGGTAGCCTCACCAAGAATCTGATGGTTTTTTGCTTGCACTAGGCAAGACACAGTGGGCACAAAATTCTTTCATTAAAATATAATTTACTTATGTTTATTAAAATAAATAGATGACTGAATATGGGTTAAGTGAAGTTGAGTTAAGATTGTGCCAATATTATCATTACTGATAAGTTTAAAAACCCGGCAATGGGCTGTATGCAGCCAAATTTTTACTTAGCTTTTTTGGATCAATTGAGATTTTCTCAGCCTAATATTTACTTAAGATTCTAGAGATAGAATACTTTAAATAATTTATATACCTATGCAGTGCAACAACTGAAACAAGTTAAAAAAGAAAACTACCTAAGTATATCACATTTTTGAATGAAGAACATTCACACATAGTTAAATTGGTTTTCTGTCTCCAGTCACTAGTAGAAGATGGATTAGAAAGTACTGTTTCGGTAGGCGGTATTGATGCTAATGTTTTTTCAGGGCATATAGTACACGCCATACCATTACACCTATGGTTAAGTCAAAAGATTTTGTTCTAGATGTAATTACACAGACTGCTGGATAAATAATAGCAAGATTAGTATTTTTCTATTTAGCAGTTTAGCCAGGTTTTGTTGTGCTTAATGCAAAATAATTTAAACTTAATACTGGTTACTTATGTTCACAGGATTGCTATGAAGAGTCTTAAGACATTGATTGTTTTTCTGTCAATAATACTGGCTATCTTGTAACATTGTGTTACCTACTAGGATTGTTGATTAAGGAGTCGTGGAATCGTGGTCGAGTGGCGTACGCACCGGTTTCAAGGTGTCGCTAGCTCTGAGGTCCCGGTTTCGATCCCCGGACGGGTCAATGTAGAAACCAAAAAAAAAAAAAAAAAAAAAAAAAAAAAAAAAAAAAAAAAAAAAAAAAAAAAAAAAAAAATTTCTACATTGCCTCGGGTCTGGGTGTTTGTGGTACCTTCGTTGCTTCTGAATTCCATAACACAAGTGCTTTAGCTACTTACTTTGGGTTCAGAGCAATGTATGTGATGATGTCCGCATTTATTTATTATTATTATTATAATTCAAAGCAGAAACTCAAGTTTAGTTTGGTTAATTGATTGCATCTAACTATTAAGAGTTGACTGCACAAGTGCATGCATGTACTTATGTATATAACATACCTAATTAATTATTTTATGTTTTATCTCAACTTTACCATCTCTCTGAACATCTGCATGGTTAATAACATGTATCGAGAACGAGACACTGAGTATAATAGATGATCAAACGAACTTACCTGATGTTCGATCATTATTATATGAAGTGTCTCGTTCTCGATACATGTTCCCTACCCATCCCACCCTTAGGTAAAATTGAGATAACCTATGAGACTCTAAAGGAATGAAGTTTGACAGGAGAGCAAAGCCAGTGTTACCATATACTTTTTGAGTCTGAAAAAGCGTATAGTTGCCAGCCAACGCGAGGTAGCTGCATGGTTAATAACATGTATCGAGAACGAGACACTTCATATAATAATGATCGAACATCAGGTAAGTTCGTTTGATCATCTATTATTTAACACAGGTAATATAATTAATACTTCTTAAAAGTATATCGAAACACAAAAACACTCGCTTCGCGTGACTATTTATGGTATCGTTTTGAATGAGTGTTGAGTGGTGGTTGAGTGTAGGTAGGAATGTACGAAGTTTTTGTTTTGTATGTAGGTACTTAACCTGCATACGCAAGAAAAACTTTTATTTTTATCAGTTTTTGTCCGGGGAAGTTATGATTATCTACTATTAGATATAGGCTTTTAAATTAAAAAAAGGAATTATTGTTATCACCAACTTATGGCACAATTTAGATTGAAGCGATACTGGAAATGGTCATTCTCCTTTCATAAAGTTTTTGTACCTACCCTATTACCGGAAGGTTGGGCCAAAACCCTAAATAAAATAAACTTTCTATCGCATTCTCTACATTTTAAAATATATACGTACGGTATTTAAGCCCATCACCTTATGCTGCACCTTACACTTAATAAAGCGAATTGTACAGGATACAGCCTCTGATTTTAATCAGGGTAGAATGAGATTGTCCTTGGACAGCTATTACTTAATCTTTTCAAACAAATAATTTTAAACACAGTTTTGGTAATTCTGCCACTGCACCTCTCAAACCGTACGTCAACTTTTTGTAACTACCTCCTCTTTCAGTTTCATGGGTCTCATGTCAGTCACTGCCTATCTGATATCCACTCTCAATTTAACGGCGTAGTTCAATTTCGAGGTTTCGCACCAAAACCTCGCGTCCTGTAGTCTCACTAGGGACTACGGTACCAACGAGAACTATAGCATAAAAAATGGACTAATTTGTTTTTATGGATTCGGTTTTTGGGTGCCCTTTGCCATTTACTGCCTAGAGCGACAGCTGCTTTCACTTTAACTCAGAGTTGGCGCTGCCAGTAGACTCAATACCAAAACATTGACCTTCAATTATTGTAACCAACTGGGTAAAGCACAAAAGAGAAAACATACTACATATATAAAAGAGTCAGTTCAAAACTGCCCAAGGTAGACATATTTTGGACATTGACATCGAAAGCCACCATGAAAATTATAATTTTTTCTCGCGGTTCTGGACTTGGAAGATAAATCTAAAATTTTTAAACAAAGTAGCATCAAAACCAATCCTTAAAATTTTTAGAGGTAAGCTAATTATATAATTATGACGATGGTACTTTTTTATTTTGAGACTTTATACAAACAGCAACATTTGTGACATAATTTACTCGGCAGTAGGCAGTTCGTGTTAGTGGCCCTCTATATCACAGTCAAATATTTATTCATAAAGATGAATGATAGGTATATAAGCGAACAACGTCGCGGGTACAGCTAGTACTAAAATAAAAATTGTCTGTTTCGTTTTAAGAAGTGATATGTAAAGACTTCTAAGTGCCTTAAGTTCTGTTTTATGACCTTTACGGCGATTTACTCAAAAGCAAACTTGTCTTTGTACTTTAAGGTGCAATCTATACTTAGAGATATTACTATAAAGTGTTTTAAGTTTCGCTTGATTACAGAAAACACGAAATTAAATTATAACTAGCTGTACCCGGCATGCGTTGCAATGCAATTTTTTCTACCTAGCACCTGCCTATATACTACCTACCTGCCTACTACCACTTAGGGGTATGAAAAATAGATAGTAGCCGATTCTCAGACCTACTGAATATGCATATAAAATTTCATAAAAATCGGTCAAGCCGTTTCGGAGGAGTATGTTAACTAACATTGTGACACGAGAATTTTATATATAAGATTATGTACTTTTCTTAAAAACCTATCTTTCATCAATTCTTACTCATGTATATTGCCTAACACGTCACGTAAAGACCGAACTAACTAATAAGGTCACATTAACTTTTATCCATTGCTTCTTAAATAAGACACGTACGTAAAAATAACCAGTATAATATATTTAAACTTGTTCTTGTTTAAACGTTATCAATAGAATCAGAAAATAAGCTCACCTCACGTTGATTCGGTAGTACTGTACATGCTGCGATAGCATCACCGCCCCTAATATAGACCTACCCCTATCTACTACTTGGAATCCAATTTACGTACAAGAAATACGGTTTCAATGACAAGCGATAGCGGTGAGATAAATAAATAACATTTATGAAGAAAAAAATGTTTTTAATCCCCATCTTTATAGTGAAAAAGTTTTTGCGCATTTAAAGACACCTAGATTTAGATTTCTTATGTTTGTTTTAAGCACACTATTATAAATACATAGAAAATATTTACAAACTATATTGTCTCGTTTAATTAACACATACAACCGTAGCTCGAAGCAAATTGCGTTTTAACTACATTAAATACGGACGGCCTGTTGGTCTAGTGGTCAGTGACCCTGACTGCTATGCCGGAGGTCGTGGGTTCGATTCCCACCCAGGACAAATGTTTGTGTGATGAGCACGAACATTTGTTCTGTGTCTGGGTGTAATTTATCTATAATATGTATGGATTTAGAAATATATAAGTTTGTTTATCAGTTGTCTGGTTACCATAACACAAACTCTATAAATACGTTAAAATAATTTATTTCGTCTTTTAAATTTAAATACAAGCTAGCTATTCAAATCGCTATCTCTCCTAACTTGTACCACCCAATAAAACCGTACAGCTGAATCGGAATTCTTTTTACGGGTGCAGTAAAAATTTAGGCTCAAAGCATTGAAGGAATCTGCCCCCTAATGTAACTGCCATCGGTTCAAAACGAGCTTCTTCCAATTGATACGCAAATAGATTTCGAATAGATGCGACTATTCCTTGCGAATGTTAAATTTTTATGTGTATCGTTTCGTTCGTATGGAATGTGTCGTTAATTAGAATTTTATTTACGGATGGTAGGAAGTTTGTTTTTACTCAATATAAGCCATAAATCCACTGCGTATTTTTTACACGCCGACGACGCACGTTTTACGAAAGCTTACGGCGCTGTAGATAACTATGTAGCCAAGAGCCATTTCGAAATCGTTATTTATTTACAACAAAACAATATACAATTTAACGAATTACTATAATTAGAGTATAGATAAGAAACTAAAGAGTGAGCCTATCAGTGTATGAACCGTGAGCACTAGTATGAACTAGTTTTATCGTAAATTTTGTATCAAGACGGAGCGCGCCGTTTTAATAAAACTATCTAAAACCCTAATATTATCCTAACAATGTCGAAACTATCGATATTTTCGCATATAAGTCTGTCGTTGCGCGAAAAATAACTTTTAATCAGTAAACGAATGTACTAGATACAGACAAAAAGTGCTCTCGCTTGGCACGAAGGAAAACTAGCGATACTATCGGTCTATAGTTATCTAAAGTCTAAGCTATAATCTATTTATAAAGTAACTATATAATAACTGGAGCTATGTATTTAAAATAATATAATATCTATGAAAATGACATTTCATTTCAAAAATTCACGTGACTTAGACTTCTCTCTTCCATACATTTGAGCGATTCGATCAGCTTTCACGCTTGTAGCTACGAGTATGTTATTTGGCTAAAGGGGGCAGATTGTTGCATTTGTAACGAACCCTAGAGTATAACTAACGATGTTAAAAATGTATATTATATATCAAAGAAATCACAGAATAAACTAACGTCAAACAATATACTTTGACGGGCCTGTTGGTCTAGTGGTTAGTGACCCTGACTGCTATACCGGTGGTCGTGGGTTCGATTCCCACCCAGGACAAATGTTTGTGTGATGAGCACGATCATTTGTTCTGGTTGTCTGGGTGTAATTTATCTAAAATATGTATGTATTTAGAAATATATAAGTATGTTTATCAGTTGTCTGGTTACCATAACACAAGCTCTGCTTAGCTTGGGATCAGATAACCGTGTGTGAGTTGTCCCGGAATATATATAATAATAATAATAATAATAATAATAAAAATCTTTATTGCAGACACAAGGTCCATACACAAAAAATTACAAAACAAAAATTAAGATAATAAAAGATAATAAAAAATAAAAAATAAAATTAAAACAGACATAAAAATAAGAATAACAAACAACATTAAACATTAAATAGCAACTAAATAAACATACTACTATCATATTCTTACATGAGATCATTTTTAATAAATCTATATCTATACTATTTAATCTGCTATGTATTTAGGCAGCTATTTCTAACCATCGTTTATACGTATCGGTGGTGTGCAATCTGTGAGCAAGTTCCTTGATGATGTTGTTTCCACAGCTGTCAACCCTGGCCAGGATTCTTTCGATACTGCTATATTATATATATATATATACTACGCGAATCAGTAAAAGACAATTTAAAATTAGTAAATACAATAAGTAACATTTTAGCAATCCTTCCTCGAAATATTTCATAACTTTGATGAATATAACAATTATGAATACCATCCAAAATAGCGAACATTAAACTACCACGATAAACGCACATAGTAAACTCAAGCAGGTTACCGGGAACCATGGCTTACCGGAGCTTTGCGGATCTGCTGAAACTAACCACTAAACAATTTGGTACAGAAGGTCCATTCAAAAGAAGTTTTTAAAATAAAGGTAGGATTCCGAGTTGTTTTGTTTAATCAACTCAATTGATTTGAATAAACATGTATTATTTTGAAGTTAAATTACTTTGAACATATTCTTTCGCGGTACATTATATTTAGATTTTTGTATCCGACGTTTAAACACCTTTCGAATGTTTAATTTTTAATACTTTACTCATTTCATTTCGAAGTAAAAACCTATTTATTTTGTTATAAGTTGACGTCGTTTTAAGAAGTTACGCTTTATGTATCATGATTACATAATACAACTCATCACAAACATTGATTTAAATACATCGATTAGCTTTATGCGAAGAAAATGAGTACCATTATTACAAAAAATATTTTTATAACAGATTATATGTCAAGTGAGCCTTCTATACCAACTGCTAGTTACAAACCAATGCTATTGCAACGTTATGAACAAACAGTAGTGCTGTTATAGTTCGAGTGGGTTTACTGGTTTGCTATAGAAGTGAATGGCAGCAAATTGTCTGCTTGCAACCTACCAATAGTGTTCGTGGAATAGCTTCTAGTCAGACAATATAGGTCATGGCTAAATAATAACGCACGATCGGACAATCATGGAAGCGTTAAATTTCAACGAAAATCAATTTAAAGGTATAAACTTATCTACTCATGTGGTATAAACACAGGAAGCATTAAGCCTATGTACCTTACAGTGCATGAGGTTTTAAATAAACAATTGCAAGACTGAAAATCATAGAAAAGCATAGAATATCCTTTGGAATGCAGTGGGACAATACAAATTATAAAATAAAAATCGTTGATAAGGATTACTATGGCGAAACAAGACTGACTGATATTACATATCGAAATTGTTACTGCACACAACAAATTAACTATAGGAATCTATCCAGAAGAGGGTCGAGATAGTTTGAACCTTAGACTATAGATAACTATAGACCGCTAGTATAGCTAGTTTTCCTTCGTGCCAAGCGAGAGCACTTTTTGTCTGTATCTAGTACATTCGTTTACTGATTTAAACTTATTTTTCGCGCAACGACAGACTTATATGCGAAAATATCGATGGTTTCGACATTGTTAGGATAATATTAGGGTTTTAGATAGTTTTATTAAAACGGCACGCTCCGTCTTGATACAAAATTTACGATAAAACTAGTTCATACTAGTGCTCACGATTCATACACTGATAGGCTCACTCTTTAGTTTGTTATCTATACTCTAAGGTTTGAACAGTAAGTAAACTTCAAATTCAGCACAACGCGACGGCGTAAATAGCATTCATTATTAAAAAGCCCAACAAACACATTCCCACAACATATAAAAAAAACACGATCGGCGCCCTACTTGGATTCTTTTACGTCCCATTCCAACACCGTCGTTCGTTACAGTTTTCTGGTCTTTTACTTTAACCACACACTTCAGGACATTTATCCTCCTATTTAAATGATCATGTCCTACTTACTTTTCTCCTGTATCCTCATGATGAGTACTCCGACCAGCTTGTCCGTGCCCTCCTTGACTGCCGCTATGGACATCTTGTCCTTCATCCAGATCCTGACGTTGTGAACAAACTCGTCCGTTCCTTCTTTGTCTTCTGCGATTTTTACTGATCTATATGTTAACTGGGGAAAATGGATAGGATAAAGAATTATTATAAACATCATATAATTTTTATATTTAGCCTTTATAATCCCACTTCTGGGCAAATGACGCCCCCATTCTTTCGATACTGCTGTACTCAAGAAACGTTTTTTTTTTCATGGCAATACATATCTACATATTATTATAATAAATTACCAACTTGCTTTAAAGAAATGAACATAAGAAATTTTAAAAATAAGTTATTTAAGTTCCTTTTATCCAAATGTTATTATTCGATAAGTGATTTTTTAAACGAGAAACCTGATTGGAAATTTTTAATATAAGTGTTATTATGTTTTTATTTTCTAGTAATTGTTTTTGTAATTTGTTGTTTATGTGTAATAGTTTTAGTATAATAATTATTTGTACCTACGCAAATATTTGTGCGCCGGAAACGGCAGAATATTATGGAGCAAAATGTTTGTATGCAACATCTTAACTGTACCATATTCTTACAAATAAATATATCTTTATCTTTATAAATTAATAAATTATTGTTTTTATATAATATCTTTCTATCAAATTATAAGTACCATGATTATCTACGGGCTGAATTAAATTAAGAATATTTGGTAATATTTTCTCAACCCTGAATAAGTATTCTGTTTTATAGTATTTTCCTCCTGGAATTGTGGTAATAACTTCCCCACAGATAGGCAAACACCTTGTCAAATATAGAAGGAACGAGCATTGATCAGTTCTGTGCCATACATTGTAATGTAAATTGTAAAATTTTGAGGAAAAATTCAGAAAGAAGTTTATAATTTTGCAAGTACATCTATCGTTTTTAACTCTTATACAAATCACACATATACAAAAATACTGTCTTAGTTCTTCTGACGTTCATTTTCTTTTAGTTCAATAAAGTATTTTAATCAGATCAGCGGAGTTTAGCCAAGAGTTATTTCTCTAACAAGTTTTTAAGATTGGACACAAATTGAATCAAGAATTTGTTCATGTAATAAAATTTAGAGTTGGTTTAAAGAAAAAATATCTTAAAAGTATTTTTTAATTATTTTTAAATACTTTTTCGTGTGGTGTGACTGTTAGCGATAATACTATACTTATTTTTTTTATCAGGTAAAATTATTAATTAGATATTTATGTATTCATTTATGTACACACATAATACAGACAAAAATAATATAATTTTTGATATATTAATATCTTAAAAAAAAGACATGAAAATTAGAATGCATCGCAGTAATAGTGACGAAAAAAATATTTTTCTTTTTTTTTAATCTGTTTGCATCTTTATGTATATTAATTATATCTATGGGTTACATATTTTTCATTGTAACAGTAATAATCTAGATCCTACAAACATGGTCAGTTGAGAGCTCCAAATACAATCGTACCTAGAAACAGTTTACAGGTTCATTGTTAAATTCTACCTAGTGACTGAAACTTTGATCTTTGAGTATTTCATCAAAATCGCATCAGTTTCAAAGACATTCTCCGAACTACCGAATAATTTTCAATCGAAGTGAGATTGAGATTGTGTGAGCGATCTATTGTAAATTGTAAGCGTTTACAGGAAGGAATACAAGTACAGTGTATATTGTCACGGAGCATATTTGATTACTAGCTGTGCCTGCGACTTCGTTCGCTAGGATGACGAAACTTATCAATGAGTTTTTAACAGCAAAATAGTTTGGTTTTTATTGTTTATCCGTTATTATTATTCCGGGATAAAAACTACCCAGTGTGGTGCCCAGGATAATAAAGAATAATTATACCAAGTTTCATCGTAATCGAACCGGTAGTTTTTTTTCACACTTTTGGTTTCGGTGTCGGTCTTGTAACACCCCCCGCCATTTTTTTTTTTTTATATGTACAGAATTTTTACTTCTACAGATTTATTATAAGTATAGATAATAATAATAATAATCATTTATTTTGCTTGAAATATGGTGGGTATACAAGATGTTAAATTAAATTAGCACAGGACATATTTCACCCTTGTTTCGGGCATGCAAAAAAAATTGAGAATTTACTTCGTACAATTATGAAAACAATATTAGTAACAATTAATAGAATTATTGGAATAACAGTTTTTAGAAATATTTAAATTACATTGACTGGTGAACAATAACTTGTGTTTGCACACGCAATAGAAGGAGCCTGTATTTTAGCGGGCACCAAATCGAAAGGTGCTTTTATTTAAAAAATCTTTTAGAGTATAGCCACCCTCCTGGATTAACCACTTTCGCAAGGCACAACAGAAACTTTTATATGGCAGGTCAGTCATTCCATTAGGTAAAGAGTTGTATATGAGGGGTGCCATGTAGGCACAGCTGTTTCTAAACAGTTTAAGCTTAGGCACAGGCATCTTTAAGGGCAGGTATATGTGTCATATGTCGGTTTTATGTGCAACCTGAATATAAAACCAATATTCGAATACGGGTAGGCCCTGCTATCCAATGTGACTTTTCAAAACCTATTTACAACTTCTCGATTATTTTCAGTTAAAGCTGACAAGCGGCAGCAAAAGTAAATATTTTTCAAGACTCTAGAAAGTATAATAAAAAATCTCGAAATAGAGTATCAAAATCTGATATTAACAACTCGCAAGTGAACAAGCATAGTGGTAAATGCTCGTTTGTTCTCCATTTGATAAGAGACAATGCACAGCTATGGGATTACAAAAGGTCGACATTATATCAATAATAATAATCCAGCCTATAAATGTCCCACTGCTGGGCACAGGCCTCTATCATACAGAAGGCACAAGCATTGACCACCACGCTTGCTCACTTGCGGATTGGCGATGTCAGATCCCAAATTTTGGTTTCCTCACGATGTTTTCCTTCACCGGTTGCCAGAAGAGTCTTAGAATAATTAAAAAAGTACATATAACTTTAAAAAAGCCACATTGGTCTTGCCTGGGTTCGAACCAATATTAATTATAAAATTTTATTCTATCGCTATCACTGGAGCCATCTAACAAAATGTAGCCCGTTTGTTTTTCACCCTCTTTTTCTCGGCACAAAACATCTTAATTAAGTAAATTAAGATTTCCGAACGGGCGATTCATCTTTTTTGTTTTTGGAGACTTAATTAAATAGTCGGGTTGGACCGATTGCCGCATTCTCGATGGTGCAAATATTTTTTTTTGTAAGATTTTAATCCTTTAGAAATGGTAATTTGGGAAATACAATTATGTGGCAGATTTATTGCGGCTCCGAATGGCGCAGTGGGTTAGGGTTTCGTCTTATTTTTATTTTATTCATACTGTTTCGAATTTGTTTTGATTTTTATGCGCTTTCTGTGTTTATAGAACGCAGCTTATATTTAACAACTATTGAACGCGATTTTTTTAAGAAGAAGAAACATGTTTTCTGATACTTTGACATTTTATTATTAGTTATGCTCCGCGGTTTCACCCGTCAAGTAGTTCCCATGTACGACCTTTCCAAGATTTTTATAGTTATTTTACTATAAGAGATGAAGATGAATCCAACTAATCAAATTATAATTAAAATCAAAGCCACTAAATGTAAGCAAATTTTTGTAAATCTTTTTATGGAAATAAAGTTATTATTATTTATATAATCAAAGATCATGAAAATTAGTTCGTTAATTCTTTCGTTATAAATGGTGTAAATAACCCAACTTTGTATATCATACATCATTAGTCATAACTGTTTCACTAAAAAAACAAAAGCACCTAATCTTACCTCTCTAACTACACCTGTAAGAGACTTTATCAAAGGTCAAATGAAATCCTACCAAACTCCTTACCTCTTCAGGCAAATAATGTTTCTTCAGCAACCGTATCGCGTCATCGTACCTCCTGTCCTGCAGGTCCTCGAACCTGATACCCGACGGTACCCGACCCCATATAGATGGAGCTTTGATCCTCTCTTCCAATTTCTTCATCTTTTCTAAAGCCTCTGCGTCTTTTGACGCCATGATTGGTTATCTAAAACAAAAACACCTTTTTTAAACCAAGGTATAGTTTTAGGACTAAAAAGTTTATAAAATAACTATAAATTAAAAAAATTACAAACCACCAGTTTATTGAATAGATCCTTTTTTCAAAGTACTATACAGATTTTCATAAATTATACCTTAAAACAATATCGACCACGTCAGCTTAAAATAAAAAAAAACAGCTTCAAAATCGATGCATTCGTTTAGAAGCTACCATGCCACAGTCAGACACACAGACCAAGTCGTCAAACTTATAACATGCCTCTTTTCTCGTTAAGGGTTAATCAGTTTGTGTATTGTATGCTTGCAGAGATTCATCTCTTGATTGTTGACCAACCATTTGAGCACAGTGACCTCTTTGGAACGATGACCACATTAAGTACCTAATTGGTGTCGGTTGCTATGCCATCTTTGACGGTAATGAAGTCCAAATCGAATAACCCAATATGTTTTGAAAACAAAGTTAAAATAAAATGGAATCTATAATATTACAATTAGGATTTCAGTACATGTTTTTAACACTCTATATGAAATATAAAAAAGGCATTACATTTCAGTTATAACCAGGCTAAGGCCGCACTACGGTTTTTTTTCCGCAAGCGGTAAACCGTGAATCCGCAAAACCGCCTGAGACGCACACACTTTGGTTTAATAATCAGTCGCGGAAAAAAACGTGCGGCCGCTTCCATTAGTTTCCTTTACTCACAAAATCAGACACTTAAAATCCGCGGCGGTTTATCCGTAGTGCGGCCTTACCCTTACAGTAAATATCATACATGATATAAAAATATAAATTATACAAAAGGGATCCAATTAATATATTACCTTCATATAACCTTAACACTTACAACAAAAACTGTGTCCCCTTATGTAAAAGAAAACTAATCATTTAACATAATCGCATTACTTATACTGATGAAGAGCTAATTCACATAAATTTTAACACATTATAAATTTATTTGTTTACATCGGTCGTGAAAGTCAAAAAGCATGTCAAAAGTGACAAGAATGACAATGTTATGTAACCTCTTTTCAGTTGGTTATAGCACCTATTTCGTGACGTATTATTTGTTTTATGTAGAACGCAGTTTGAGAGAGACATCAACTAGTAGACCATGATATAGGTAGATTGGTTTGTTCATATTTTATATTACTTCGATGATTGTCTTAACATTCAGACTTAACTTCTGTATGTAATTTTTCATAGACGATTTTTTACTAACAAATAAGCAACGTGCAGAATGATGGTTCTTGCGATAAAACGAATCCGCTACGCTCGCTAGTCAGGCATGTGGTCTAAGGGAAGGTTCATATCTGACGGAACATGCGTCGCGTATTATCGGTCGCGTAACGCCAGAACAGACAAATGTATAGAGAAACACTTGACCGTTCACACTCAACCGATGATACGTTAGTCTGTTGAGTGTGAACGGTCAAGCGTTTTTCTATCATTTGTCTGTTCTGGCGTTACGCGACCGATAATACGCGACGCATGTTCCGTCAGATATGAACCTTCCCTAACAGTCAAATTTCACCAATGCTGCAATGAAAGACAAACTAATGGTTCGTGATTAGTGAAGATGGACAGATAGACCATACGGCAGATAAACAAACCTAGCGGTGTTTTTTTATCGCGAAAACCCTTGTTTCTTAATCCATTATTTTGCGAAAGGCGATAAATATATACCTACCTAATATATAACTAATATTATGAGGTAGTGACATAAGTATATTTAATTTCCATATTAAATTTATTTATTTAAACTTTCATGTACAATTGTGGTACAAAGGCGGACTTAATGCCGCAAGGCATTATCTACCAGTCAACCTTTGGGTCAAACGGAGAAGCAGCTGGGATAGGTACAACAGTACAATACGAAACAATTAAAACTACTACATCTAACTATGGCTATTTATAAATAATATATGAATACATATAAATAAGTAAATAAATAAATGCGGACAACATCACATACATTGTTCTGAACCCAAAGTAAGTTGCTAAAGCACTTGTGTTATGGAATTCAGATACAACGAAGGTACCACAAACATCAAGACCCGAGACAATGTAGAAATGTGATTTTCTACATTGACCCGACCGGGGATCGAACCCGGGACCTCAGAGCTAGCGACACCTTGAAACCGGTGCGTACGCCACTCGACCACGGAGGAAAATATATACCTATATAGATAAATAAATTATACAGATAAATATATATTTTTCTTTGTACGAAAAGTCACCTTTGTATTCTTGTGCCTTTGTTCTGTAGGACAGCAACAGACTGATATTACAATAATAATAAATAAGACCAAGAAATACTGAGACACAAAACAATCAGAAATTGTTTCATTTCCTCTCATACAGATCAAATCAACATTAGCCCCTTGTGATTTAATTAGCCTCAACCAATAATAGGGACCTCAGAGGTTCTGATTAAATAAGGGTACCTATCACAGTTCGAACCACTTCAAACAATGTTTGCTTAGACAATGGCAAGTTCCTCTGTTAATATGTAGTGTTGGGAAAACTATATCAAAGATTTGTCGATACCGCGACACAATTACGTAACTTTAGAAATAGTTGGCGAGTGGAAAAATCAAATTTAAAATCCGTTGACAGCAGAAGTTATTGTATTTACTTCAAATAACTTGTTTAGAGTATAGATTGGCATAAGTCTCTAGGTATTAAAAACAAATTCTGAATAGTTAACATTAATTTTTGCCAATTGATAAAAAATGCAATCGTTATCCCGTGAATTGCACATAAAAACTTTATTTCACTATAGTCGGGATAGCGAAGTTACCACATAACTGGGTACTTTATCATACAATTTTACAAATATAACTATATTTTTGAGAATAATTTTCTTAACTCATTTGGAAATATGTAGATACAATTAAAACAATTTATTGATACTTTTATCGAGGGGATTTATTTTTTTATTGAGGGGCTCGTGGCTAAGTGTAAGCCTTACGGTTTGACCGATAACACAGGTTAAGCCGCGCTCGCCGCGGTTGGTCCGTGGATGGGTGACCTTATAACATACCGAGACCCCTCCGTGTTTCGGAAAGCACGTTACACAGTAGGTCCCGGCTGTAATACATAGATCTTTGACAGTCGTTAAGTCAATTCTGACAACCAGTCTTACTATGAGATACTGTGTTTCCCAGTAAAAATGGGTTGTGGAGGTCAGATAGGCAGTCGCTCCATGTAAAATACGGTATTCAGCTGAATCCGGTAAGACTGGTAGTCGACCCCAACATAGTTGGGAAAAGGTTCGGGAGATGATGATGATGATATTGATACTTTTATCGACAAATGATTGGACATCACTACTCATATGAGCAGTTACTTAGATGTCGTAACCAAAAGCACACATGAATGTTTGTTTAGGGTACGACGTTATATTTCTCCATACTTTAGCAAGTTTTCAAGGAAAATATTGTTTTGAACACGCAAAAAAGTATCTCAGATAATAATATGTCGGAACATGTTTGTTTTTTTTTTGTGCTGTTTACCAACATTAGGGGAAACTGACTGAGCTATAGCCATAATATTATTGCAAGCATGCTTATATTGAGAATAGAATAGAGCAATAGACAGATTCACCTGGCTGATTTATTGCGAGGTTTTTTCCTGTACCTATCACACATTTTAATTCTCCGTTTTTTTGTGCAACTGAAGTACCTCATCGAATAAATAATCAAATATTAATTTCATTGTGCCTTTTTATTTATTTATTACATTTGAGAAAACAAAATGTAATATATTAAGCATAAACTACCCACAATATTTTCCACAGATATATTGCATTACTATATAGGCACAAACCAAATAAGGAAATCTTTTGCAATGAAATTGCAATACATATATGTTGATTCAAGATAGAGTTTAGTTTAATCACTTGAATACCTAATAGTACACAATACACACAACACTAAGTAAAACAATACCTTGCATTAATCAAACCACAGTACCACAAGATACCGAGATGATTTATATAACACATCAAAATTAATAGGAGCCTAACCCGACCAGGATAATAGGAGGGTTAAACGGAGTCACTGATCTTGATGCCTAGGATAATGTCCTGTATTTAATATCAGACCCCCTAGACGTGCAATAACGATGATAAAAATCGGTTAAATGATATTTTTTTAATACATTTCAAATGTCTTGGACTTGTCATTTCCATACATTGATGATCAGATTTAACGTTTGTAGAATTGTATCTTGGCTAGAGAGGATGGATTTGTACGAAATCTGATTCAACCCTCAAATAGCTACGTGTACTGCCTCGTTGGATAGACATTTTTGAGCTGAAGTATAGGTGAGCCTATGTGAAGGTGCGAGCACAATGTTAATTATTGTGGAATAGCTAGGCGATATGAAATGATTTGTTGGGTTAATTTGCAATGTTAGGATTATGATCCCAAACAAACCTGCAAATTATAATAAAGATCTAAGGATGATTAATGGTATGTATTGTGATATGTCGTGACAGAAATTTACTTCTAGGGAATAGTAAATATTATAGTTTTATTATTCCGATGATATACAAGGGTGGTTTAAATAAGTTACGGAAGATTAATGTTTAGAAAATATGGCAAATGATTTTGTAGATTTAATAAAAAAGGAAAGATGAATGGATGGAGAACCAGGCTGATGCGGTGTTATGATTAGGCAGTAAACCAGAATGATAGCAAAATAAATAGTAATCTAAACGTGCTTATGCTTATTTCAAGGATTCTCTCTAATAGCGACCAACAACAAAACATATAAAAAACATCTACCAAAAGCACAGCAACCTTACCTCGAAATCACAAAAATACACGTCAAACTAAAACCTATATATTAAGACATCGTCAAACAAAATAAAATGCCAGTCGACCCACCATACACTGCTTGGCACGCCACACTGACTTGCCGAACTTCGTTCAATAGGGGAAGGAAAAAAAGAATATAAATCAATACCAACCAAGGTATTCATAAAAGTTTGCACGGCATTAAATGACTTTAGTGAAGAAAAGACAAATGCTATCGACGGGGCCCGTACGTTTTGGCATATTTAGCGTATGGTTTGCTTCAAGGAAAAAAATACGGGACAAAAAGTTTGGCAACTATGAAAAACTGGCAAAATACATACCTTTTGAGACTAAACGTTAAGATGGTTTTTATTTATCACTAGCTGTCTATACAAATACAAATGAATACGACTATGGCATTTATCTCTATCATAAACATTACAGTAAGGTTAATCATATGTTAATCGAACCATAATCTCAGTTTGATCTACGAATTCATGCACTGATCAGTTTTTAGATTTTAGACTGATCAATTTTTTAGAACGTTAGATTATAGAAAGCCTAAAAATATTTTCACATACCTTGAGTATTAGGATATGTATATTTTATAGGTTGTTCCTTGTGTTAAGTACCTTACGTGACTTTATTACTATAAATTTTCGCGACGAATTAAACCAACATGTTTCAGCCAAACACTATTATGCATAAACAGCTCAAGAAACAGATTTTTAACATATCCTGAATGATCAAACGTTCTACCATCGGAACTTAAGAGGTAAATCACATAGACCAAGTAAAGTTGTACGGCAATAGTACTATAAATAATCTATACTTATAATAAATCTGTAGAAGTGAAAATTCTGTACAGTGAAAATATCAAAAAAAATAGTAGTGTTACTAAACCGAAACCGAACCCAAAAGTGTGATTAACAAAATTTTTGTCTGTCTGTTTGTTCAGGTATCACGCAAAAACTACCGGTTCGATTACGATGAAACTTATTATATATGGTATAATTATTCTTTATTATCTTGGGCACCACACTGGGTAGTTTTTATCCCGGAAAAGTATAAACAATAAAAAACAAACTTAATTTTGCGGTTAAAGACTCATTGATAAGTTTCGTCATCCACGCGAACGAAGTCGCAGGCACAGCTAGTATAATATAATACTCTTCATACGATACGTGAAGCATAATTTATGAAGGCAAGCCAGCACTATATTATTCGCAGAAGGCCATTCGTTTTACGTTCATATGAAATCGAATCCAGTCGAGAAGTATTAACATCGTTTTGGGTAGACTTAGTTCAAATATCGGGATAATGTGGGGAGAAATGGTTAGAAACAAATTCGAATTTAAAATATAAATGAGGCCAATTTTTATGTAATTACTAGCTGTACCCGGCATGCGTTGCTATGCAATTTTTTTTACCTAGCACCTGCCTACTACCTACCAACTACCACTTAGGGGTATGAAAAATAGATAGTAGCCGATTCTCAGGCTTACTGAATATGCATATAAAATTTCATAAAAATCGGTCGAGCCGTTTCGGAGGAGTATGGTAACTAACATTGTGACACGAGAATTTTATATACAGGGTGTCCGGTAAATAGTCCGACAAACTGTGGTGGCTGATACCTTAGGTCAGGTCCTATCAAATGAACACAATATATGTTCCCCGAAAAGTTACAGGTTTCGAGTTACAGTCGATTTTCGGAAATTTTAGAATTATCTACCTTGCATCAGACTTTTCCATTTTTCTTGCTGATTTATAGCTTTCGGAATACTTTTTGTATATCAAATTAATCTTGAATAGTTACTCTACGGTTTAATAATTCGCGTATTTATCTAAAAGAAGAATATATTGACGAAAACGCCATTCGTTTAACAATTTTCACTTTTCGTTTTTCTTACTGCTCAACTTTGAACTGTAGTGGTGAAAAATAAATGTATGTAGGAGCTTTGTACAACAATCTTAAAAACTTGCTTGAATATTGGTGATTTTGGGAAAGTACAATACTTGCGTATTTTCCTTACAAAATTTTACAAAACAAGCTGCTGAAGTACACATGGGCTTCTTTGTTGAAATATTACTAATGTAAATCTGAGGAAAAAATGAGACGTAACTTAACGCGGATCGTCATGATCCAGTGAAATAAGGTATTTTCTTCTAGCGATTAACTAGTTACACAAAATAATTGTGGCCAATTTCAATTTGGAAAATATGGAAATAAAAAAAAAACGCTCTGTTAATTTTTTTGCAATGTTACGGAACCCTTCGTTAGCATGTCCAGCTCCAACTTGACCGGTTTCTTATAAGACCCACTCTTCGTAAATACATTCTAGGCAAGTTGAACGATACAATATGGTTTGGGAAAATGGGTGCTAAGTGCAGTATGGGCCTAAAGTAAGAGCCTCCTAAAATGATAGGGATACCAGGGCAGATGAATTGGGCGTCCAAAACCAGCTATTTCATTGTTTTTGTATGAAAAAAATAAAGTGTTATAAAATCGATTCATCTAGTAAGAAAGTACTGAAGGTAAGGTAACTTCACACTAAAACATGTTTAGTCTGGCATAGAAAGTTAATGGCGAGAAGAAAATACATAACTTCATTGTACAATGACGATCCGCGTTAAGTTACGTCTCATTTTTCCTCAGATTTACATTAGTAATATTTCGACAAAGAAGCCCATGTGTACTTTAGCAGCTTGTTTTGTAAAATTTTGTAAGGAAAATACGCAAGTATTGTACTTTTCCAAAATCACCAATATTCAAGCAAGTTTTTAAGATTATTGTACAAAACTCCTACATACATTTATTTTTCACCACTACAGTTCAAAGTTAAGCAGTAAGAAAAACGGAAAGTGAAAATTATTAAACGAATGGCGTTTTCGTCAATATATTCTTCTTTTAGATAAATACGAGACTTATTAAACCGTAGAGTAACTATTCAAGATAATTTTGATATACAAAAAGTATTCCGAAAGCTATTAATCATAAAGAAAAATTAAAAAGTCTGAGGCAAGGTAGAAAATTCTAAAATTTCCGAAAATCGACTGTAACTCGAAACCTGTAACTTTTCGGGGAACATATGTTGTGTTCATTTGATAGGACCTGACCTAAGGTATCAGCCACCACAGTTTGTCGGACTATTTACCGGACACCCTGTATAAGAAGATCATAATCAATTTTGAATTAAAAAATGTATTAAGTACTTATACTTCCATACTTATATTATAAATGCGAAAGTAACTCTGTCTTTCCTCTGTCTGTCTGTTATGATTTCACGGCTAAACCGATAAATTAATCAGGATGAAACTTCGTATCTATAAGATAAGCTTGAATCGAAAGAACATACATAAGTTACTTTTTGCTGCGATAACCGACTCATACACGGGTAGAATAGCATATTAATATTTGGGAACGACCACATCTGACGAACGAGCATTACAAGAGCAGCTCGCGAGCGGCGCGCGCACGTCTGTCAGACGGCGTAATTGACACTAGTGCGTTCGCGGCATGCTCGTGTAATGCTTGTTCGTAAGATGTGGACGCACCCTTAAGGTATAATTAATAATTAGTTAAATTTTACAACTGAATTAAGGTACTCATATACATGGTTATAATCTAACTACAGTCCTGGTTCAAATCAGAGGGAAATATTTTTTAACCATATTTCTGCTACCAGTCCGTTCTCCTTTCCCAGATCTACTTAAGGAAATTTCTACCTTTGTACTTTATAGTCTTCATGTTGTGTCCTATAAAAACTTTTGTGTGTAAGATGTACATAAATAAAGTCAATAAACCTAGAGCTTAGGCAACCTGATTTACATCTTATCAAATAATAAAGAAAGCAGACGCACTTGTTCTGCAAACAAGAATAAATTAAATAACCTACTGCAACACTAAAAGTGTTTCTTCCAAGGATAAACTAGAAAAATGTCTCTTCTCTTTTAAATTTCATCACAAAACGTCACACTTTTCGTTTGACAATCTTTCTCAACCATATTACTCTATGAGACTTCGAAACGGGAACAATTTCACTCGTCTCAAGATTGCTGTGAAACGACATCAATCTTTGTATCCGACTACACTACCTCACTACCTGTCTTACTACCTGTCTGTATGTCTGGACTTGTTTACACGTATTTTGTGTACTAGAACATGTTGTGCATAAAATTGACGGACGTGAAATTCATCTTGAAAACATAGTGTTGTGCATTTACTGTTGGAAGACGAAGAAATTTTGATTTTGATTTTGAAATGATTTGAAAGAAAAATACAAGATTAAACACAAAACGTCAAGAGAATAAAAATGGTATAGAAATAAGATAAAACCGCATTCTTCAAGGAAATGAAATTGTTAGTGTTTAAAAATAATCAGACGCTTGTAAATTATTGGGGGATAAAATACAATACATTTCATCCAATATCTATTGAACAATAAAGAATCCGTAAGAAAACTAAATACCCTATTTCTATCTACAGCTCATTTAATAAAACTGAAATTTTAAGAATGCTGCAAAGAATACAAAAATATATACAAAATAAACATCTTTCCCCAAACAGAACCCTAATTCCGTTTAAAGCTCAAATCGATACAAGACGTGATCCAATACAATTTGAGCAGCAGAAAGTTACAAAAGAAACTTAACTATTATATTTACCGGTAGACAGTGCAAGCTTCAAGGCTCTTCGGTACCTAGACACGGTTGTTACCGAAAAGGTGACGTTTGTAAAGGAAAAGAAAGGGTTGACGTGACTGAAGATATATCGTCTTTTGTTTTATTAGGATGGTGATTAAAGATTTTGTGACTATGTTTTTGGTAATTCTTCCGTGAAAACAAAAATATTTTTTAATAAATATGGTTGAAACTGACGATCAGACACATTTAATTTACAGTAGAATATGAATTGTGATAACCAGTAGGTTTAAAATATCTATTTATTTAACAATTTATTTTCACGAAAAATTTGGTATAAATGTACAAAGGCAATATTTTACATTGTTTTTTAATTTTTATGTTAAATGTCAACTGGCAAAGAAAGCTTTCTGGAATTTCGTTCGCCTATGTTACTGTACATAAAGCATTAAAATAAATAAATCATCAGTAACCTCAAACAAAGAAAAAATACTGTTTATTGACCTTAAAACCTTTAACTTTGAAACGAAACAAAATATCAAGCGAAATCAAATTCAAAATGTCGTCGGAATGTCAACGATCACATTCAAATAAATCTTCGTACGCGTCTATTAGATTGATCGACAATCGAGAATTGTGATAAATCGATGTCTGTACTGCACTAGTGATTAATCGTTGTTAGCTAATTGATTTTGGCTGCGGTACACCGATCACGATAGTTAGAATCGATTATTACGTAATCACTTATGATCGATTTGGTTTTGATAGGATCAGGATTAGTATCGATATCCGGATAATATTTTGATTTTTTACTGGTGTATTAGCTAGTTACCTCTCAGATTTTTTGTAGGAGAAAAATAGAACATATTGAAAGCAATAGTGCAATGCACACGTCCTACAAAAAGTAAGTCAGAAATCGGTACTAATAGAATCGGCGGAAAAATCGGCCCGATTATCTGACCTACAAAAAGTCTGACGTAAGCGCACAGCGTTATGTGGGTTAATTTTGTCTGAATATTGTTTGCTTATCGATGTTTAGATGGCACCATACGCTAAGAAATAAGTGAAATAATAATAATATCTAATATTAGCTAGTCTAGTTTAGATACCTAACTAAGAAGTAGGCAGTTTCTAAGTATGTACTTGTATGGTTTTCAAAATGTGAAACTGAATAACAAAATATTTTTACCTTTAGGACCTTTAAGACTTAATTTTACATATAGTATTTTATTAATGAAATTAAACTTAAAATATTTACAATATTATAAAAACTAAGCCTACACAAGAAATAAGAAGAATTATAAACTAAATGAAACTAAGAACTAAAACAAGGCATCAAAAAATTCATCCACATCGCTGTCGACTGGGTTTGTGCCCAAAAGGCTGGCAGCATTGCCACGTTGTATGGCAATGCTTATTCGCTAACCTAGGTAGAAGCCAGCCTTTGTACTTGTATGTAGATTATTGAATGACTTTTGACTGCACGGGTAGTCGAGTGGTATAGATCACCACGCCGATTTGCGGATTTGGTAGTTACGAGGTCCAAAATGGTTGTTCCAGGTCTGGGTTTTCTTTCGTCGTCGTTTAAAAAGGGAGAAATAAACTTTAAGTAAATACAATTGATTTTAATTTAATGATAATTTTACTACCAACTGATGCTTTTATAAAGCACTCATGCACTTTTTAGATAATCTTTCACCATTAGTTACTTAAGAACAGAAACATTAGCTTCCATTAACCTAAGTTTTGTGTAGACTACCACAGAGGGTTCCAATGGCTCGTTGCAATTAAACTTAAATGTCTAGAGACTTGAAATCCAAAGCTAAATTAGACTGAAGATATTTTTAAGTCTTGCTAAGATAATCTTTTCTTAAGGGGTAGAAATGGAAACCCTTTGTTCTAATAGCCTTATTATAATATCGATATAAGAATATAAGAAGTTTTTTTTTTTTATAATTGCTACTTAATCCCCTATAGTCAAATATTAATGATATAATAATAATATCTTAGGACAACTCACACAGGGTCATCTGATCCCAAACTAGCCAGAGCTTGTACTATGGTAACCAGATAACAGACTGATGAACACACTTAAATAAACAAAAAAAAAACTAATATATGATGTGACAGAGACAGCGTAAAGACTTAACGGCAACTCGATATCGATTAAATTTTGAATAGATATTCAACCCAACACTAAATATAGCTTTCTAAAACACCATCCAATATCCAAAACTTCCTTCCAATTTTAAACTAATCTTGAAACCATCGTAACGTTAAACTGATGCACGTAAAAAATGCGACTGACATATTTTTAGCTTTCCACTCCGGTTGAGCTGTGACTCCCATTTTCACTCACGTTCGATATTCTGAACTATTTGGGAAAAACACGTGAACTGACCGATATCTAGGTTCGAAACTGAACTTCGGATTACGTAGTGTGACCCTTTTGCAAAAATGAAGGATTCTCTGGTCTGTTTGGTTAATTTTGAAATGGAATTTTTTAATGGTACCTTCGTACTTAAGGTTTGGTTAAGCGAAAATTAAGGGAAATTAACTCATAACAGTTTTTATTGATAATGGTTATTTATCCTCTTAAGTAAAAAAAAATAACCCTTTAATTATACACTTAGTTAAACATCACACACAAATATCTTGTGACTACGGTTACCTATGTACCTACAACCTCATAATCATTTTCAACTTCCGTTATGAACGAAAATTGAATTCATTAAAATACATGTTTCAAATAGTATTTTATTTAATGCTGCGTAGGTATTAAAATTAATTCCAATTTCAAATTATGTCATCAGATCAACAATATTAATAAATTCATCAGCTATTTAAAAATCCAGCATTAAATAATTGCTCAGTATAAACTTCAACATATTAAACTTATGGAGCTAACAAGTCATGCTGAAATTTGAAAATATGTCCAAACTTCAATAAGAAAAGCAAAAGATAACAAAAAATATCGAAATCCCATTAGACATTGTTTACGGGCAAAGTTCTTTGAAACATTGTTCTTAAGACACTTTTTTGTGAAAACTTTTGCTCTAAACTATATTAATCGTAATAGGTTTGAAACTTTAAAGTTGGGCATAATGATCAATAAAAGACACGTGTTTCGAAAGAATTTATCAAAAAGTTAGTCTCTATTTCTATTGCGTATTCATGAAAAATGATACTTAATCTTTTTGTTAAATTTATTTATGTTTTTCTGTAGGTATTCTTTTCTGCGATGTCATCTCTAAACACATAAAATTTATTTAAAATGTGTGTTGGTAGATGGAATAAATAATTAAATTAAAATGTTAATCAAAACACTGCAACTCACAAGTTTTCCTTTTACGTATGTCAATAATTGAACACAGAACTCCATACTCAATTTTCACAAGATTTTCACAATCAATAAAAACTTTTTTATTTTCAGCCATTATCGTCCCACAGCAGGGCAAAGGCCCTCCTTTCCTTCTTCAAATATTCCCGGTTTTAGGCTATTTTTGTCTTTAATATTTCAAAGAAACATAAACACTTACAAAATTAAAATAATATACACTTTCCCACTACTCTTATTCCTCCACAACGCGATACATTCTAACAAACTTAGCTGCCTTACGATATAAAGCCAGCACTAAATCCGGTCACTGATTCCGAAGACATTCCTAACAAAACAAGGAACACAATAAAACGACTTCCCTAGCTATTTATATTCAAATACCCACATATTGTTACGGAAACACATCATAAATTCAATCGGTCGCAAGTGTTACGTCACCGATGCATGATTTGTAGTTGTTACGTCACGGTTCTCTGATTTATGACGTAACGTAGATGTGGCAGAAAACTTGTAGATGAATTGTTGACTTTGGGAGTTTGCCATTGTTAGGGTGAAAGAAGAAATGGTTGGAAAGGCAATGGGCAAAAATCTAAATATATATTCTCCAGTATTAAAAAAGATACATATTTATTTTATTCTTAACTAAGTTTACAAGAGCTTCGTATAATGTTCCGATTTTGGTGCCAAAACCTCTCACTTAAAAATATTTACATTTACTAAAAACTTAAACCCATGAAAGAACTAAAAAAGTCAGCTTATTTTGCTCTATTCAAAAGACTCTTCATTCATATTATTTAATCAAATACAAAAGTCTCCCATACTTCTGGATAATTTCACGCATTATACTTATATTCTCTTGCTATTTTATTTTTTTAGTTAATTTTGAGAGAAAAGTCAGACACAGAAAATCAAATTTGTATGAATTCAAGGCAATGCAAAAGCTGTAGGCTTTTTCGCATGACCCAATCTTCAAACCTAACATTTTATCAGCACCTAACTTATAACAGTCACATATAGTATTAGATCAAAGATCTAAGGTCGAGTTCACAATAGACTCAAACTGAACTAAAACGGATTGAGTTTGAAACATGTACGGTAAGTTAGGAGGTTCGCGCAGAATCCAGGATTAGTTGGGAATAGATTCAGAACTTTAAGTTTCATCTGGATTATAATGTGGATCACTTGAATTTTAGATAGGTATTGAATAATTTTTGAGGTCACTGTTCGTGTATTGAAGTGACCTTAAATCTATCCTTAACTCATTCTTGACATATATCTATATATATAAAAATGAATACCTATTTCCCTTGGTCACGGCATCACGCGTGAACGGCTGGACCGATTTCGCTAATTCTTTTTTTGTTGTGTTTGTTATTGTCAGGAGAAGGTTCTAATTAAAGAAAAAGTTTGCAAAATTGCGCGGAAAATTAGGAAATTTAAGAATACTCAACCACCAAATTAAGTAATCCTGACTTTTGTTACGATAGTGATTTGTTGGATTCATCTCCACTCCTAATAATACAAAGGCACCGGGAACGGGACCTAGGTATTCACGCGGGTGAAACCGCGCGGCACAGCTAGTTTATCATATTTAACAGTCAAGGCTTAATTTTTAAATTTCAAAGGATAAAAAAAAATTGGAAACAAAAAAAGGCTTTATTGCAGAAACATGTACAACTTTTACACTAAATCTTACATCATTTAAATAAAAACAATACCTGTGCCAGGAGGGGGGACTCTTCAATAACAAATTATAAAAGCAATGGCCGATGAAACCATTGATGAAGTGAAGTTGCAATAGGGAATAATTATTTGGAAACATTTTCAGCCATATTATAATTTGATTAATGCTTGAGATAACAATTTTAAATATGTTTTCATTAACGTCCGGCTAATTTAAGGTTTCCTATCTTTTACCTCCATTCTGACCACATTAAAACTTATTTCTACGATTGAATTCACCATCGACCAAGGTGTTATTGGGTTTTTCTATGAAATTCTCAGTAGCAGGTCGGAGTTTGGATTTGTGCCCGGTTAGTGGCAATAGGCTCGCCCCCTATTACATGGGACCTAAACATACCGGCGAACTGTGGGTGTGTGTGTGGTTGGGTACATTGGTGCACCTCTGCCTAACCCTTCGGGGATGCAGGCGTGATGGTATGTTATGTTATGAATTCACCATCCTTCACACATCCAAAATTACAAACACAAACGTCACGTCGTTCAGCGAATGTCCTAACGATTTGAATTCCGCCCTGTATAATACTGTGATCGGGACCATTACTCAAATAAATCCTTCATAACATCTTAGAGGCTTGATCCAAGTGAAATGGGACCCACTTTCCGTTAGGGCCACCATATGTTTGCAGATGGATTTTAGAAATGTTTTGTATGCAGATCTTTTGGGATATTTGAGCAATAAAGAAGGTATTTTATTTATATGTATTTTTTACGTTTCCTTCTTAGTACAAAAAGCTTTTGCCTTCGTCTACCATTGTAATAGGTCAGCTAATATAATAATAATGTTTGACGACTTGCTCGGTCGAGTGGCGGCCAGCACTGAGGATCCGGATTCGATCACCGGACGAACAATGAATAAAACCGCTTTTCTACATTTTCTCGGGTCTGGATGTTTGTTATTTGTTATTCTATTTTACCTTGTATACTAAATTAGTGGTTATTAATTAGCCTGCAGCTCCCTTTGATCTACATAGTTCGTATGTTACGTTAAAAAATCCGTATTATTTAAATCTGGGTGGGCTTAAATTACAGCTATTAGTTTTAAGAATTGCTCCTATTTTTCTACAATACCTTATTCGATTGATGATGGTATCCATAACTATATTTCTACCTTCTAAAAACATCTGTAAACCCTAATAAAAGCTAGAATCTACCCAAGAAATTAGCAAACTAACCTTAAAAGCTAAACCTATTAAGAATTTAAAATAATTGTAGAACATGGCTGCCCTACTTTTGCTCCGACTCAAATACGACTATTACATTGCGTACGAGAGTTGATTCAAACGTGCCCCGAAATTTTATGTTCCATGCATATGTCGCCAACACTCGTTAATATATGACATTACGATAAATGTCTACATTTGGTGATAATTGCAACAATTAACTGCCCTTTATTGCTGTTATTTGTTTTATTCTTTTGTTTAAGAGTCATATGTGTGATGTAGTTAACCTTATATCTTCTACGCCCTTGTTAAAGGTACAGGTCAAAACCATTTATAGTATAGTTTTTCCTTCATTTTTTCTAACCCTTACCGTACATTTTATCGTCGTATGATGTTACGTTTTGTCATAAGTATTGAGAGAAATTAAAATAACTTAATAAAGAGTGCACAGTGAGTATATACGTCTGAAATACCTCTGAAAACATACACTAAACAACCTAAGCAAGACCTATTAATTTTACCGAAACCCCTTACCAACACAAAAACGGTAACAAGTTACACTTTGACTGTTATAAAGTAATTTATTCGAACCTTAATTAAAACAGCCCTTCTTTAAATTGCGAATAATAAATCAAACGTTACCGAGTACGGTCACGTGACACGAACCTAGACATTTGTAAGGAACGACGGTTTAATAACTTGCTGCGACAAAATGATATAGAATCAATAGGTTATAGATTTGTTGTAATGTGGAATGTCTTTGCAAGTTGTGTTTTATTAAAGTTTTATATGTTTGCACTTTGTCTGAAGATATATAGTTGTTTGTTGAACCTTTATGTGTGTATTTTACGATATTGGTGCATATATATGGGTTCTTTGTTTAAGTTTTCACTTGAATAAATTTGTAGAATATTTGTTTCGATTAAGGGTTATTGTTGGTAATAAAGCTAAGTAATAATGTGAGTTATGATCCCTGAAAATATTATGAAGTAACTATATTGGTATATTTCTTTTAAGGAACCTCCAAAGCAGTAGCCAAACTATATGTTATGGACCCGAGGCAACATAGAAAAGTAGTTTTATACATTGACCTGTCCGGGGATCAAACCCGGGACCTTAGAGCTAGCGACACCTTGATAACCAGTGTGTACGCCACTCGATCACAGAGGTCGTCAAAATAAAAATATCTATTTCATATACTTGTGTTTTCACCCACAATTCATTGAATATCCAAATCCAAATCAATATACGTACAATTATTCTATAGTTATTCCTATTAGTTTAATATGTAGGTTATCACCAAATACGCAATTAATCTGTAATCTAATATATGAGTCAATTAGGTGCATTAATGAAGTGGCTTAACGTTCATAAGGTACTGCCGCTCGTTAATCATAGCGTATTAACTTATAATATAATGGATTTATATGCAAATGCATTCTAGCTTTCATAATTAATATTTCTGCGTTTTACTTTCAGAAAATAAAACGCAAATAATTAAAAAAATTAAAAAACACGCCTGCCATGTCATAATTTTTTTATTTAATACCTTTTAGTGAACAACAAAAAAAACATGACACAACACAAAAAAAAATATCGTTCGGAACCCTTTGCAGGCGATTTCGACTCACACTTGACCATTTTTTAATGTCCACATAGCCTATGTCACTCGGGATAACTCAAAGCTTCTAATGATACCACAAACATTGAAATCGGTCAAGCCTTTTAGAAGTTATGGTGGAATAAAGAAACTCACAAACATACATACATACATACATACATACATACATACATACATACATGAACCCTGAAAACATAACACTCCTTTTTGGGCAGTCGTGTAAAAAATAATTATTGTCCTTATTTGTGGATGAGCTTCCAAAAAGTACGACAGTGTTTGATAACAAGGTTTTGTTCTGAGAAGAGACCTGTGCCCAGTAGTTGGCATAGGCCGGTAATTTATTATTATTATTTGGTTCGTACATGTCAGTATTAAATTAATAAGTACCCATACGTCTTTTTTATTCACAGAAATATTCATTAGTGGAAAAGAACGGTTTGTCTTAGGGTGCGTCCTCATCTGGCGAACGCGCACCGAACGAGCAATTCACGAACAGCTCGCGAGCTACACTACTTATTACTTTGCTCTGTGTCGCGAGCCGCTCGCGAGCCACTAGCAAGCGGTGCGCGCACGTCTGTCGGTTCGGTGCGCATTCGCCAGATGGGGACGCACTCTAACATTGGCGGCACAGTAATAGAACGCAAAAATGTCTATCAAAACCAATTATAAGGCCAAGCTAAATGAAGAGTATGTATTACCAATCGGTAACTACGCTTACTAACCTGTACTTACTTTAGTAACAGCTGAATAACAAAATTCAATACAACAATCTGTAATAAATCTCATAATCTATTCTCTACGATAACGTCACTACCGAGTAAACAGATTAATGTTGGATTGTCCTGACTTCCGCAATAGATAGGTGGGGTACTATTATTAATGTACAGAGATATACAATTATACAATGTCTATATTGTATACAGCCAACACCAGTATACAATAATATGCTTGCAAGTTTTAGTCTTTGATAACTATAGGTTCGAGGAGAATTGCTGTTGCTCATACTTGGAAACAAGAGTTACAGCCCAATAACCCCTGAATACTGAAACTCTAATTAATTTTAAGAGGTTCTTAAATATCTATCTGTCGCGTCTTTACTCGTTAATGTGACAGAGATAGCATGAAACTTAACGGTGATTGACAACTGATTGACGTTTCTATTGATTATATTTGGCAGTCAGACGTTAATGGTTACTTAACGGATTCCTTACCCTAACTTCCTTACTTATAAAGAGTAACAAACATCCACACATCCATTCTCACAAACTTTCACATTTATAATATTAGTAGGATTAATAATAGAAACCTGTTGTTGTGCAACTGCTGGGAAAGGCCTCTTTTATTGTATATACATATAATATTATAAATGCGAGAGTTTGTTTGGATGGATGTATGGATGTTTGTTACTCTTTCACGCAAAAACTACTGAATGGATTTTAATGAAACTTTACAATAATGTAGCTTATGCATCGGAATAACACATAGGCTATAATTTATAAAGATAATGCGGGTGAAACCGCGGGGCACAGCAAGTAATCAATAAATTTAAATAAGAGATATGTCAGATTTCAGTTAGTTTACGTACTGTAATCGATATTTAAATTAACTTAAGTTAGCATTAACTTCTGTGAATACGGCAATTAGTATGGGTGAATGAATGAATGAACATGAAGTGTTTTTAATAAAAGATAAAATGGTAAACTTGAAGTTGAAAGTAAATCGTTAATCAATCTTGCAAAAAGATAGGCAAAATATAAAGAATAAATAAATTGCAGGAAGAAACTAGAGGCTTTCACAATGACATCGTTAAATGAAAATAAGAAAGAAAGAGAAAACGTAGGGAAATAAACATCGCAACAGAAACGTTAAAAGGCAATTAAACAGAAATATAACTTCAAAACAAACTTCTTTAGTAAAATTGATTGCACCCGAAATTACAAAGAACACTACTGGATCCATTTTGATAAAAATATAGGGCCACCTTAACACATATCGCAAAAAAAAAAATATTTGATATCGGTTGACGATTGCCATAGATATCGCAAAACATACATACAATAAAAACATAGAAACAAATTGAGAACCTCCTCTTCTTGAAGTCGGTTGAAAATACACTTCAACATATTCCCAAAACAAATCAAGCTATAATATATAAATGTTAACAGTACTAAAATAAACACAAACATTGGTCCAAACATTTGTCAACGCCACAAACACGACCAAAGTTTTTGGCAATCCATTGCCGGGTAACTATCGTGAATGTAGCGAGCCATTAACAGAGCCATCAAGCGAATTGTAGTAATTATCGCTGCGATGTATCTTCGAGTTTCTACATGCCTTGTCGAGCCTAGTTTGGAATGTCGCTTTAAATTGCCAGTCATTTCTTATGCTACTTGTTTAGTTTATTTATATTAATAAGAAGTAATGTTATTTTTATTAGTTGGTTCTACACTACAAAAGAGCTAATTCTTCTCAGATGTCTTTTTCTTGTAATTAGTTAAATTAATATATCCAGATTTTATTTTCATACCAAAACCATGTTATAATTAAGACGATAATCAATCCTCCTATCGCGGCCCACTGTTAGAAAAGAGTAGCTGGTTTAGACTGATTGCGAAAGCGGGAGAACTGTGTGTTGAGCCGCAACTAGGGATAAAAGATGCTTTTAATTCTAACAGCCATTCAGTTAGGAATACTTTTGAGTCAACGGTTTTTTAGAGTTAATTTTTCACTAAAACTGTTAGTATCTTCCACTCAAAAACACTTCGAAAAAAGGCAGTTCAAGTAATTTAACTAACTTAAATGACTTTTCAAAATTTAGTAGCTGATATCTGGCACTTGAAGCAGCTAAAAGATCGTATGTACGCCATTTTAACCTTTTGTAACCGAAATACATCTAAACATATTCTAACGGGTACTAAACCATAAACTGAGAACAATTTTTATCCGGAGTATTATGTCAAATTCTTGGCTCTTCGCCCGCAGCGGGACAGTTTACACGGTACGACTTTAAATCCCCAATTATTTAGGTGGTGCTTAAATGTCATACATGCATTTATATTTAGTGGATGCAAACATTGCGCCGACCCCAAATAATTGGGAACAGGGCAGGAAGATGATGATGGATGCAAACATTGCGAGTAAACCAGATAAGGGTATATTAACACCGTATAAAACGATTTAAATGTTAGACAATTAATAAACAATATCATTTTCTTATTCTTTTTTAACCTTCAGAAAAAGAGGGGTCTTATAAGTTTGAGGTTTCGGTCTGTCTGTCTGTGGCCTCGTAGCTCCTTATCAAATGGGCTTATTGTAATGGGTTTTTTGTTTGACATGATCTAGATGGTTCTTAGCTGTCATTGGTGAAAAACTGTTCCGTATTTTAAAGTTATCAGCAATACTCAATTTGTCGGGGCTTTAATATTTTTTGTTATTTTTTGTTATAAATAAATAAATATGGACAACATCACATACATTGCTCTGAACCCAAAGTAAGTAGCTAAAGCGGTACCACATACACCCAGACCCGAGACAATGTAGAAAAGTGATTTTCAACATTGTCCCGTCCGGGGATCGAACCCGGGACCTCAGAGCAAGCGACACCTTGAAAACCGGTGCGTACGCCACTCGACCACGGAGGTCGTCTAGTTCTTTATAATATATAATACCTATATAAATTATAAATTATTTTTTATATATAAATTCTGTGTTTTATAATTATCTAGTATTTCACCGGTAGAAAATAGTGACACAATCACTATTTTCTCTTCGTTTTATGCTTTCTTATAAACATATTGTGTTAAATGAGGTAGAAAAATCTGCCACATGCACTAATATCATCTAGCATTGGAGCGAATAAGAATATAATTTTCTGTACCGACAAAAGCCTATTTATCTCCTTAAAAATTATTTAATTTCTTAGCAAACAAGAGAAAATTAATATAAAAGGTTTATATGGATTTTCTCTTGTTTGCTAAGAAAATAACTACTTAACCTATTCTGATGATACTATTCGAGGTCACGTTACAGTATCCACAGACCAAGCGTTAAAAAATACAAAAAGTCATAAAAAATCCGAGCAATATTCCACACTAGCAATCCAGACTTCATATAAATTCAGTATCGATGTTACTTCAGTACTACGAATCTAGAATGTACAGACAACCACAGAAATATCGAACCAAACTTATTCAAAAGTCAACTTTATGTCAAAGTGCTAAGGGTGATTTTCGTAAATGTTGTTGCTAAAGTTTTGTGGGCATATGTACCGTGTCGGTACACCTAATATTCGAATGGCGATCAGTTTATGTAACAGCCCCGACATTATTTATATACAGATTTAATACTTTTAGCTCGAGTCGTTTACGACTTAATATATGACGGATGTCGTGGTGGCCTAGCGGTTCAATGAACGGATTTGTATGCACAAGGTTGCAGGTTCGAACCCAGGCAAGTACCAATGTGTCTTTTTCAAGGTTCACTTCTGACAAACGGTGAATTAAAACATCTTGAGGAAACCTGGATTCCAAAATTTGGGATCTGAAATCGCCAATCCGCAGAGAGCAAGCGTGGTGATCAATGCTCGTGCCTTCTCTATATGGGAAGAGGCCTGTGCCCAGCAGTGGGACGTTTAAAGGCTGGATTATTATTATTATTATATGACGGATAACGGATTCTTGTAGGCTTTTCTCGCAAAACTTTTGATAATGTCTCAAACATTCTCGTGACTGATTCCATTGTAAACTGCAAGTGAAATACTTTAAATCTATTGCCACTAATATGAACATCAATGATATAACTACATATTTATAACTTTAGCTTTCTGGTAATTAAAACACACACATTACGCTTGACCCATTCAAATCAATGTCGCACTAGACTCAAATAATTTCAATCAACATTACATAAACACCCTAAATATTAATTGACGCTAATACAGCTGCGATATTATTATTGCATGTTGAAAAATAAATTACAAAATAGCACTATATTACATAATAATATTAATATATAACAGGCATAACATAAATTAACCAAAAAGACTACAACAAAATAAAAAACAAAAGACAACCTCGCGCCACAATCCAAAAAAATCCGCCCAAAATACGGTCACGGCTGCATTATACGTCAAACATAGTATGCACGAACAAAAGAATATTGGTAGGTCGTATGTGATCTGAAAACTACCCCATTATACGCACAGGCGATTCAGTTTTATGCGCCCCTTGCGATATAGGCAGAAAATCGGGTGTGTACCCCAAATGGGATCGCGGGACATTTCCCAATTCGTATTTGGATTTTAGTACACTGTAATTGCGAGCGGTTACTGTTTCGAATTTCCTGTGTTTGGTAGTTCTTTTTAATGGTCTGCCTGATGTAATAACGTTGCCTTTTGTTTGTAAGTTAAGTGAAATTTACATAATGATGTTGGTAGGTTTGTATTAAATCCGGAAGCATTTAAAAATTGAATAAGTAGAAGTTTCTTTAATGACAAATTATTTTATTCAACATATTACAATGCATTAGGCGTATTTTGATCAGAATACGTCACTTCGAACCTTACTACATGGTAAACCTCTAAATTAGCAAACGCAGATTTCGTATGGTCATTAAATACCAACAATAAAATATACCCCATTCACACACACACACGCACACATAAGGACCTAAACATGGAAACAATAGAAAACATCAAAATTTTGAGATCCAAAACCTTTTGCAACCTGCAATAAAATACACATTTCGTTAAAATAAAACTACTTTTACGGATTTAGCGAAGATGTCGAAACGTCGGGACCTAAAATGTAAACCGCGAAAAACCCCGTAAGTAGTTTTATTTAATAGTCTAACATTCGCGTAAACCTCAGAAATCAAAATACATAATTCCGTCAGGCCATTGGAACAGGCCAAGGAACAGAAGATGCCCAATAAGTTAAAAGAATAAAAAAAAATCTCCGCCTTAACCAAAACCATGCAGTCCTTATCAAACAGTGTAGCATCGGCTACTGTCGAAGGATCTCAATAAATATTTATGTTAGAGCATTCATGATGTGGACCGTTATAATATATGGCTATATCATATTTTGCATACACTTCCGTTTTAGGAATGCTCTTTTGATGTTATCGTATTGGATCATCATACGTTCAATGAAATTGTGCAAATATGTTTAAGAACATTGTCTTCAGAGCATAAGCTGTCTTATCATAGATTTTATTGGGAGTAGTTGTAAAGAGATTATTTACTTAAAGTAACGTAAGACTATATTCAGTTTTATTAACATTTTAGTAACTAAATTCGAAATCGCAATTAATCTGATTATTGGATACCAAATAAAAGAGCTTAACACAATGGGTATGTACATCGAAAACATAGGTGGATACTTCATAAATCTAAAGAACACCAATTTTCACTTTCATTATCTGAGAAATAACTATGTTAGCTACTATATCGTTGATTCGAATACCCAATACAACTGTCACAACTTTCTTTAAGACAACCGGAAGAACGAGCCAATTTATATTTTTATCTCATAAAAGTAACCCATAAGGCCAAATTACAGAACACGATGACAATTGGTAGTATTAGAACAAAATACTACAGACCTTGTTACATTGGCCACCTTCCAATTTGCTTCGTAAATTGCTCGCTGCTCGAAATACAAGCTCACTTGGCTGGACGTTACGAACTGTATTAGATCACGTCTTTAAAATTGGAGGGAATTCTACCTTTAGATAATAACAAATGACTAACGTCCTTTGAAATCAAGACTAAAAGGGACTATAGAAGAACACAGTTCTATTTTCGAATTTTTCAAAAGCGTTCTTTTGTTTTGTGTTGTGTGGGATTGGCTCGTATTGGCGTAACCAAACGCATTCAGTAAATATAGGTACGGTAGATCATACAAATGTTTTGCTGCACACAAAAGCTCTGATGAATTCTACCGCTAGCAATATCGAACTCTACAAAAATATAAGAATTCTCAAAACGAAACGCAACCAAACGAAAACGTCATTATGTATTTAGTACTATCAACTCGTACTAACGCAAAAACCTGTACAGGGCAACTGACTGAACTGTAACATATAACTTAAGTAATTCTTTCTGATTTAGAAAAGAGATATTTCTCAAGCTAAGAAGAAAATCAAGTTAATTTAAAATTTCAAAAAAGGATAGCGAAAACCTAATAAAACTCACACATAATTCAAAATTCAAAAAGGTCGCATAAAGACGTGGTCTGCGTGCGACCAAGGCCTGTGTAACCCGGTCGAAACGTCAAGCCCTAAAGGTATTTAAGCATGTACGCGCTAATTCCCGTTTCATAATATTATTGTTACTATACATTTAAAAGTTAATAATTCAAAATGGAACTATTCTGATATAATATTATTCAGTGCAATACATTTTGCACATAACCTCATGGATTGTGGTATTTTCCACGTCCATTTTCCGAACAATATCCACAAAAAATAATCCAATTCACGTGGTATGTCGGTTTGGACTGCGTTTGTATCTATCAAGCTTGGTATTCGGTCTTAGCTGGTGTTGTATGCTCTTTGATGTTATTTTTATTCAATTCGGAAGCCGCATACGATACTATTTTTAGTAGATGTAAAAAACTGAACGTTCCTCCATTTTGGAAGTCGATTTTAAAATAAATATAATATTTTAATTAAATTTTGAAGTTGTGTGTATGATCTGAAATTGATTGAAATAAATGAAATTAAATTGGATGGAATTGAAAAATCAATATGAATACGATTTTTTTTTACTGATCTAGAAGATCACTTATTTCGGTAACTTACAATAATTATTTTCAATAATACACAATCATGAAGAATACATATACACAACTACGATTAACATGCATATTAGGTTTTTCTTTACTGGAGTCCTTTGAATTTGATTTATTGGCTACCTTTACAAAATTTGCAGTTCATTGTTATTTGAACTTCAGTCCTTATGTGTAACTATGTTAGGGCCAATATTATAACAGAAAGAATTATACATAATATTTTATCATCTCTTACAATATTTCCCTTGATTACTATTTCCCCTGACCCACATACAAACATGGATAGACACTCTAAATCAATGGATATACTGACAGATGTAGGCCTAGCCTACAAGAATAGCCTTTCAGACGTTATTGACAGCTATAGATTTATTTATGTATGACCTATATTAATCTGTTTATTTAGAGCATACTTTTAGACACACTTCTTGGCGATAGAGATGTGGATGAATTTTTGAAGCATATTTTAGGATTAAAAAGTGAATAGTTTGTTTTTTTGTATAAACGTAGGTATAAGAAGGTAAGTAAGTATTTTACAAGATATTTTTCAACGTAAATAATAAATTTTCTGAAACTGATAGTAGAAAGCTCAATTCATTGCTTCATCGCATAATTTTCTTTATTCCATTCCATTATACTATAACCACAATAAAATTTAAATACATTACATTTTTAACATTTACTGAACACTAATTAATCTTAATATATATTAGTGCAACTCAACGTAAACTAAATTTTAATTTTGGGCCTTAGGTAAGCAGACAAGATCAGGGCTCGTACACACGACGCTACTCCCACGCCACCGTCGTTTTTTTTATCATTCACTGTGCGGTTACTTGTAATACATTGACAGCTAGGTTCGTTGGCGGCCGGTATAGAATAACAAAATCAGATACAAATGACAGGTGGAGACGTGGATTTGTCACTGTTCACTGCGTTGCGGTGGTGGCGTGGAGGCAGCGCGGTGGCGGCGCGGTGACGGCTCCGTGTGTACGAGCACTAAGGCTCGGCGCAAATGGGCCACCGACCACAGCCACCGGTGGCCAGCGACGGCGACTTAACACACTTTTTCGTATATTTTATAGGTGTAGCGCGTGGCCGCCACCGGCTACACGTGTGCGGCGCGTCTATACAAAATATATTAAAAAGTGTTAAGTCGCCGTCGCTGGCCACCGGTGGCTGTGGTCGGTGGCCCATTTGCGCCGAGCCTTATACCGCAAAACAAAGGTAAGTAAATCTCAATTAGTTTAATAGAGCTATACTCTGCAGAAATCAGAATTAATTCTCAAGTTAATCTCAAAAGTGTGAAACTTAACATTTGAATATCATTAAGCTGCAAGTCTTAAAGTTGAAAGTTTTAGCGGTTTTCACTGAGATATTAAATTGAGATACCGAAGTTAAAATAGTTTGGCAAACTATTTATATCTCTTAAGTGAAGCGAACTCGAGACTAGATGTAATCTTTAGGATTTGTGCATTGAAAAAGTTCTTAGTAAGCTAGTATTTAAAGTTATGTAAGTTGCTGGATTTACAGTCTTTACATAATCATTACTACTATAGAACTATGTTTTAAGGCAAGAACAGACAGGAAAGAAAACGATGAAATACCTGTATATATATATACTAGTTGTGCCCCGCGGTTTCACCCGCGTGAATGACAATTCATGCACCATCTTTACAAATTATAGCCTATGTGTTATTCCGATGCATAAGCTAAATTATTGTAAAATTTCATTAAAATCCAGTAAGTGGGTTTTGCGTGAAAGAGTAACAAACATCCATACATCCAAACAAACTTTCGCATTTATAATATTAGTGAGAATTTCGTGCCCATAAACAGTAAGTAAGAAAGGACAAACGCAATTATAATCAATGACTATCAGTTGTACTAATTTCAGATGGTTTCCTCAACCTTTTCCTAAAAGTTTATCAATAGACTTCATAATATAATAAAAAAAATAAAAAACACGCCTGCCTCGTTTAAAAAGAACTTAAAAATTCAAAACAAGTGGATAGAATTAGTGTTTAATTAGGCAGTCGTGCTTTTATTTTTATTTTTAATTATTAGTTTTTTATTTCATACCTTTTAGTGATATAATGACCAATATTGCGCAAAAAAAAACAGATCGTTCTGAACCCTTTGCAGGCGATTTCTACTCACACTTGACAATTTTTTAATGTCCACATAGCCTATATCACTCGGGATAACTCAAAGCTTCTAATGATACCACAAACATTTAAATCGGTCAAGCCTTTTAGAAGTTATGGTGGAATAAAGAAACTCACAAACATACATACATACTCGTACATACATACATACATACATGAACCCTGAAAAGTAAAAATTAAACCAATGACATTGCCATTAACGATAATAAGTCCTAAACGTTTACTTCCAACTACCATTACTAAAGTAAACTTAATATTTAAACTGAATTTGAGAGCATCATTTAGAATTCAACGTTCTTTTATAGGCGATACAAAAAGTCTATAAAAATTCAAGTGGCAACACTGCCTAGGCTTACTTTATACGGCTCATCGCATTTTATTGCGTGCCTATTTGAATTTCTACGTGAAATATATTCTAAAGTATGAATTATTATCTTTATGTCAGTCTCAAGTTTTATAGGTTTAGTTTTGGCTTCCTTTAAATATTTGAAGATATGGTTATTATTATATAAGTAATTATTATATAAGTATTTATATCTACACTAATATTATAAAGAGGAAAACTTTGTTTGTTTGTAATGAATAGGCTCAAAAACTACTGGACCGATTTTAAAAATTCTTTCACCATTCGAAAGCTACATTATCCACGAGTAACATAGGATAAATTTTATTTTGGAAAAAAATAGGGTTCCGTAAGATATTTGGGTTTTTCGGACACAAGGTGTAAAAATCAACCAGAAAAGTTTCGTCGATGTTAGTGTCAGTGTCTGTGAATTGACCTGCGAATCATTTTGCTGACCGTGTCTTTCCTGGGTAGACTTTTTGCAGCAATAACCGACATCCACGCGGGCGGAGCCGCGGGCGACCGCTAGTATTATTATATAAGTAATTATAATAATTATTATATATATTATATAAGTTATTATTCGTTATCTCTTCTATGATAGAAATCCTGCGAATTCTTGAAAAAATATCCGATATACATATATTAGCCAGTAAACGATCATCTCTACCAGGTCAGGGGAAGTCCAAGAGAAAATCTGATGAAGCTGTCAAAACCTGCGGCTTCTTCGGTGTCAAAATAAATAATTTTGTATTTTGATTGGAATACTTGAAAAAACATCAATCATTATTTAAAAGTACACACTATATTCAGTAAAATATGAATAGGTCACATATTATCTATTTGTGGAGGCTTGTAATTAGCAATGTGGATATGTAGAATTATGACCATATTTAATGTTATTAGTCTGTAAGCCTTCTCAAAAGCAATAAAAAAAAAAAAAAAAAAAAATATGTTAGATTTTAGATATGTTTAAGTTTGTATACAATTGTACTATCATAAGTGAAATAAACACAATAATGTACATTTTTACACACAACAAACACCAACCAAGTTTTCAACAACGTAATCTAGTGAAAGCAACACCTCCTTCATTAATAATAACAAACCGTTCAATTGAACGAAACAGCCCAATTCCGAAGCTATTGATCTCACCACCTGTTATTGTTATAGCCTTAACATACGGTGGTATCTGGTTTCACCTGTGAATAAAAAAAATATGAAAAAAGATGGTTACAGAGAATAAAAATTGGCGTAAAGCGTAATTTGAAGATCATGTTGCAAAAATAATGCGTGAACTAGAGACTGACATGTGGGACAAAAATATGAAAGCGATTGAAAAACAAATGACATTCTCACATCATAATTAGGTACATAAGCATGCTTTATTTATGGAAAATCTCGTGACGTGGTGCAGACTCGGTCATTTAAACAAAGATGACTGACAGACTGTAAAGGGTTTCTGATACTCATAAGTCAGTATCAGAGATCAAGCTTAGAATTCACAATGTGTCCTATAATTTCATTTAAGCAAACATTCTTCATTTAATTACACAAACAAACAAACTTCACATTAGTACGATATCACCAGATACTCTTAATAATACAGAACATTACGCTCGTGGCTCCGTAAAATTTTATTGCCCACGCACTTTGGGTAACAACCTTTGGAACTGTGTACCGATTACCGAATATCGTTTGTGTGTATAAATATTGGCTCAAACATTCAAGGTTTTATTTTATCACTGCGATGATTTTCACGTTTTTAGGGTTCCGTACCCAAAGGGTAAAACGGGACCCTATTACTAAGACTCCGCTGTCAGTCTGTCCGTCTGTCTGTCTCCAGGCTGTATCTCATAAACCGTGATAGCTAGAAAGCTGAAATTTTTACAAATGATGTATTGCCGTTGCCGCTATAACAACAAATACTAAAAACCACATAAAATTAATATTTAAGGGCTCTCATACGACGGTGGTACGGAACCCTTCGTGCGCGAGTCCGACTCGCACTTGGCCAGTTTTATTTAAAGGATCAGAATGACGGAAATTTTAATCTTCGAATGGTCCAGTGCCATTGCAAAGGTTTTCATGAGGATAGTATTATATAGCTACGGGGATTATACCTAGGTAGTCGATATTTGGGTACTAAAACTTGATGTTATGCAGCAAAAAAATTGTATTCGCAACCGAATTGCGTAGGACGATCAGAGAATTGAGGCTTTTCTACTAATATTACCTATGTAAAGTAGTGCCTCTACCGTTTAAACCGTGTTTGTGTGTTTACCTAAAGTCGGCCTAAAGCTATTTCCAGCCTCCTTACGCATCAACGATGCTTCTAGTATTAGATATATTCATGAGCAGTGAAGTTTACTAACTATCAGGTGATTTGCCATCTAACCTGTACAAATAGCCACAAAATATTCCTATAATTAAAAAATAATATCAGGCTCTAATGTTCATTATTAATTTAGTCTAGTAATTTGTTAAACTTGTGACACATGGTGTCTTGTCACAAATTGCTTAAAAACTGTTCAAATTGATTTAGGATTAAAACTTTATGTGTGGGTGTAGATCTACCCACGCCTTTACGAAACAAGGCATAACGTAGTATCAACTTCTACCTACAGTACAATTAATTATTTAAAAATCTACACGGGTTATTATAATAATCCAGCCTATAAACGTCCCACTGCTGGGCACAGGCCTCTTCCCATATAGAGAAGGCACGAGCATTGATCACCACGCTTGCTCTCTGCGGATTGGCGATTTCAGATCCCAAATTTTGGAATCCAGGTTCCCTCACGATGTTTTCCTTCACCGTTTGTCAGAAGTGTCTTAGAATAATTAAGAAAGTACATATAACTTTAAAAAAGCCACATTGGTACTTGCCTGGGTTCGAACCTGCAATCTTGTGCATACAAATCCGTTCATTGAACCGCTAGGCCACCACGACATATTGAACCGCTAGGCCACCACGACATATTGAACCGCTAGGCCACCACGACATGGGTTATTGCAGACACAAAAAGTCTAAGCATTTATTAAATGAATCGCACCTTTGCAAACTAAATGAAGTAAATTATATATGAAAGGAGAATTAGGCTGCCGCAAACTCAAGATTAGTCGTAAAAAAGTTGTTAAGTATTCAGACGAATACTATTGACTTTATGTTAGCATTTTATATGCTAATTTACATTTAGGTACGTGGTGTTCTGTGAATGTAGAAGCACTAGGTAAGTAAATAAAATATGTTACTTTTATATACTTTTTTTATTCTTTGCGACGTCTCGCCTCGACTGCTTACAAAGGTTACTTGAAGAACAGATCTTTACAAGGATATACACATCAATATGAGTTCTGTTTAAATATTTAAGTATGATTAAGTTAATCTTCACATAACTAACTTCAAAATAAATAATAAATAAATAAATGCGGGCAACATCACATACATTGCTCTGAACCCAAAGTAAGTAGCTAAAGCACTTGTGTTATGGAATTCAGAAGCAACGAAGGTACCACAAACACCCAGACCCGAGGCAATGTAGAACATTTTTGGTTTCTACATTGACCCGTCCGGGGATCGAACCCGGGACCTCAGAGCTAGCGACACTTTGAAACCGGTGCGTACGCCACTCGACCAAGTAGGTCGTTTTAAAAGAACACAAAGTTCTTAAATTTTAAGATTTTTTTTTACTTATTTTCCCAGATTACTTAAAAACGTTTAGGCTTATTTAAAGAATAAGAATAAATTAAAGAATAAATTTTATTGTTCGTAATTACATTGTTTCTTAGGACTAGCACATTTACAGGTAATTATTTAAGTTTTTACATAGTAGAGAACAGTGGTCCCCAAACTAAGCCAAAGCTTGTATCTTGGGGGCCAGAGTGTGGAAGGTACATTGAATAACATTATTTGTTGGGTATAGTGAGACGTAAACAAGTACTGGTATAGTAGAACAATTTATACAAAAAAGATAAAAATGAAGTTATTCATAGTTAATAATTAAAGGAAGTTTTATTTATCAAATAAAGTAAAATAGAAAAACAAATGTGTGTGTGTGTGTGTATGTGTAAGGGTGTGTATGCGCGTGTGTAGTGTGTGGGCGTATGGAAGTGGGTGTGTGTGCGTGAGTCTGGGTGTGTGAGCGTGGACATGTGTAATTTATGATACTATTTCTTCAGTCTCTTCGTAAGAAAGTGACATCAGCCAGTCTTTTAAAAGTTTTTTAGTTTGTTTACAGTTAAGGCCCTTGATGTTGCAATGTTTATTGACTTTATTGAAGACGTGTAAATGTGAATATGCTGGGCAACGTCTTGCTAGGAGGCTTTTTAGATCAGGAAGGGGAATATGTAAGACACGTTTAGACATGAGGTGTTGGAAGTCTGACCGCTTCGTGAAAATACTGTAAGCGTGAAGGGTGGCGTTAAGAATATATAGCTGTCTGGCGCGGAGGACAGGAAATTCCTTGTATAGCAAGTCTGTTGAGTATCGGAAAGGCTTGTTTAATGTTACTTTAATTACGGCTCTCTGTGCTCTTTCCAATTCCATGAATATAGTTTTCCCAGCCGCTCCCCAGACCGATATACCATATTGAAGGACTGATTGGCACAAGCTAAGATACACTACGCGTAGTGTGTCAAAGGGAGTGCAGTCGCGCAGTTTCTTCATAACAAATATTAGTTTTCTTATTCGGCCAGAGAGTGATTGTATATGGGGTTTAAAAGTAAGGTTCTCGTCCAGGGTGATACCTAAATATTTAAGAAAGTGAACGCGATCTATAGCAAGACAAGAGCAAATTGTGTGAGGTGAGGTATTAATGTGGCATGTATGAAATTTTAAACTTAAATGGCGGGGTGGGCTTGTAGTTGTAGTTTTATGAAATGTAATAATTTTGGTTTTTTTAACGTTGAGCGTTAAGAGGTTTTTATTTAGAACATCTGCTACAGTTAGCAGACCATTTTCGGCAAGAGCATATGCTTGTTCCCAGGTTTTCCCATGAAAGATTACAGCTGTGTCATCAGCATATGACACGATGTCAGCTTGTGGTATTGAGATATTAAGTATTTCGTTCATATAAAAGGCAAAAAGGGTCGGTCCTAATATACTGCCCTGCGGTATTCCAAAGTTAATTGGGAGCAGTCCACTTAAGTGGTCACCTACTTTAATTTGCTGATTGCGATTCACTAGGTAACTCTTGAACCAATCAATTGCATTTCCTCTAATGCCAACTCCTTCTAGCTTTCTTAATAGTAAACTTATCGAAATCGTGTCGAAGGCCTTTGCTAAATCTAAGAATACCCCTATACTTTGCTCTCCATTTTCAATATGCTTGGCTACTAAATTTGTCACTGTCTTTGCTGCATCCTCCGTGGACCTACCTCTCCTAAAACCGAACTGTCTGTCTGAAATTAGTTTGTGTTCTTCCAAGTAGTTAACTAAGCGCTTATTTACTATTTTTTCCAGTACTTTTGAAAGGACACATAGCAGAGCAATAGGGCGGTAATTCTCCGGTGTGTCCTTAGGGCCACACTTATGTATCGGTCTAATAGAGGCTACTTTCCATCGCTCCGGGAATTCGCCTTTTTCCAAGCTAAGGTTAAAAATGTGAGTGAGCGGTAGTAAAAGGGCAAGTCTGACTTTTTGAATAATTCGAGCGCTTATTCCGTCGGGTCCGGGGGCAGTGTCTGTCTTAAGTTGCAGTATGAGTTGTTCTAATTCAGATTCGTCGGTTGGATGGAAGAAAAAGGAGTGCAAGGGGGAATTACTAGTTTTAAATTTATTAGCTATAGACTCTTCTGTTTCATTGAGCTTTGTTAGAATACAATCAGATAGATTCTTTCCCAGCGAGGTAAAGTAAGAGTTACAATTGTTTAGTGAGTCGACTGGGTCTTTAGGGTTCGTTATTAACTGGGTAGAGTCGCATTTTGCTGTGTTAGGGTTGTAAATAGACTTTAAGGTTTTCCAGAGCTTTTTTGGATCACTGCTGCTTTCATTAATTTCTTGGCTGTTATGATTAGTTTTTAATTTATATAACAAATTGTTGCAGAAGTTACGATATCTTGTGTACACTAATCGCCGCATTTCGTCGTCTGGGTGTTTTCGCAAGGCTGCGTGTAAATTGTCTCTGTGTTTAATGCATCTTATAAGACCAGGAGTGATCCATGGTTTTAGTGTAAACTTGCTTCTGCTTATTTTTATTTGTTGTGTAAATTTTTTAATTGTGCCGGATAGTGTAACAATTAGTTTGTTCACAGCTGTGTTGGTGCAGCGGGAGCTGAGTATTTCAGACCAGTCCTTATTCCTGAGCTCTGTTAAGACCGCTTCCTCATCAATTTTGGATATATATTTAGGTTTAGATATATTTTTTGACGCATGTTTGATAGAAGTAGCGGCTATAACTAAGTCATGGTCTGTGATTGAACAGTTACTGACTATTCCAAGCGAGTTTGACTTTGATTTTATAAATATGTGATCTAGGCAGGTGTTTCCTCTGGTCGGCTTAGTTATTGCAGGCAATAAACCATGCGAAGCCATGAGACATAAGTACTCGTTAGTTTTATTATTGGAGGTGCTGAGAATATCTAGATTCAGGTCACCGGCAACTATGATAGTACCGTATTTTTTTATGTTATTCAAGCAAGGGTCAAGCGATTCAATAAACTTTTCTAAATTGTAAAAAGATGGAGAACGGTAAACAGCGAGCAACGCGATTTCGTTGCCTAAGACTACAAGAACGCTATCCGCATCTACAATTATTGAATCATGTGTTAAAAAATTCCACCTAGATTTTAAGTATATAACAATTCCTCCGTTTTTATTTGTTTGCGAGCTAGTACGTAGTATAGAGTATCCTGGTATCGGCTCGAGTACGGTCCCTTCGCTTAGCCAGCACTCCGTTAGTACCATAGCATCGAATTCAATGTTCAAGCGTTTAAAGGCCGTAAGAAAATCATAATAGTTTCGCTGATAGCTTCTTATGTTAAGTGTAAGTAGTTTAAAGTTGTAACTGTTAGATAATTGGTTCCTACATTCTTCTAATAAGTTCACTTTGTGACATTGTACATATATATTTTCGTCTAAATCTTGAATAATATTAAGTAACGCCATTTATATAATTGTAAAAAAAGATTTTGTGTTTGTATACATAATTATAAGTCACTAAGTTAGCTATTACAGTAAAAAGTAGGAAATGTTGGGTGCTTGTTTGTACGTGAGCGTGTGTCGGTGTAATTATTATGTTATTTATTATTAATTGTAGTGTGTTGTGTGAAAGTGTATGTATGTATATTATTAGTAATTGTTGTGTGGTGTGTGTATGTGTATGAATGTAGGTTAAGTTAGTGATTAGTAAATGGAGTTTGGTGTGTATATGTGTGAACATGTGTTTTAAGTTAGTCATTAATAAATGTAGTGTGGTATAAAGTAGTATCCATTTTTTGACAAAAAGAAAAAATAACAAGTAATAAAGTAATAAAAAATTAGTAAAGTAAAGTTTTAAGAATATAGTATTTAACCTATAGTGTTGAAAAATAGTGAAGTTAAGAACAAAATTATTAAAATTTGGAACAAAAATAGTAAATTTTAGTATAAAAATATTACAAACATACTTTCTGTCGTAGGAATGTGTTACTGTACTCTGGTAGTTACATAGTAACAGGGTGTTGCGCTGCAGGGGCAGAAGGTCCAAGGTGTCTTTCCAGGTCGTCAGTGTTGCGAATCTGTATTGAAGGATTTCCTTCTTGTTTTCGTAAGAGAATAACGCCATTTTTGTGCCAACAGTATTTATATCCGTTTTCTTTTGCGGATATTCTGGCGGCGCGAAATAACAGCCGATTTTCTTTGGTGAGGCGTTCATTAAAATATATGTTCTTCGTGACGCCTGGTAACTCTATGTCTGCCGTCGTGATAGTTCTTCTTATTTTGGCAGCCTTAAGGAACTCTTCGCGCTTATAGCGGCTGACAAAGCGGACTACGAGGGGGCGGGGTAAAGATTCGGCTAGGCCTCCAGTTGACTGTCGCTTCGGGCCCGCTCTGGTAACATAGTCTATGTCGCTGCTCTCTAAGTTGAATCCAATTTTTTGCGCAATAACGCGCACAACATGGATGGGACTTTCTGTGTTTGGCTCTGTCACTCCAGCGATTTCTAGATCGTTTCTAAGTGCTGATTGGTCTTGCGAGTTTAATTGCTGGCGCAAATCAAGGACAGTGTTGTTAAGAGTAATAATATCCTCTTCACGCTTCTCCAAAGTTGAAAGTCTAGAGCCATACTCATCGAGGCGAGTGTAGCACTGAGTTAGGTTTTCAGTCAGAAATTTAATGTGGGCTTTTAAGTCACCCATATCACCTCGTAGTAGTTTAATTTCGGCTGTGAGAGCAGATAAGCCTTCCGGGTGGGTGGGTGACTCCAGTGAGTTTACAGATACAGCCTGGGTGCTCGATTCAGCTGATTTCCGAGATTGGCATAACAGGCAGACATACGTGCTTTTTTGGTCTTCGGTTAATCTAGTTTTTACACATCCAATATGAAATAGCTGTTCACATTTTGAGCATTTTATGTAAGACGATCTCAAGGATTTGGAGCAAACAGAGCAGTTATTAGCCATATTTAAAAATTGTAAGTAAATGTTTGTATACGCGTAGTTACTCGTAGGTAGGTAATAAAAATCAAAACAATATTTAACGAGTCGCAATTCCTGGAATCGCGCACAGGTGCACAAGGTCAAGTGACGTCACACGGGAGCGATAAGGATGGATCCTTTGTGTAGCGTAGACTGTCTCTTTCGCTCGTAGATAGCGGGGCACTCACGAATTTTGATTTTTGAGTTATTATTTTAAATGTTTTTATTACACTGACACTGAACTTTTAGACTTGTTTTTAAAAGCTTAAGACTGAGAATTGAGTGATTTTGTATTTTCGTATTTCCACGAATTTTGAATTTTGAATTAGTATTTTAAATGTTTTTATTACACTGACACTGAACTTTTAGACTTGTTTTGAATGGCATAAGACTGAGAATTGAATGTCTGTGATTTTGTATTTTCGTATTTCCACGAATTTTGAATTTTGAATTAGTATTTTAAATGTTTTTATTACAATGACACTGAACTTTTAGACTTGTTTTGAATGGCATAAGACTGAGAATTGAATGTCTGTGATTTTTTATTTTCGTATTTTATTTTTAAAAAATTGGAATTATTTTATTACACGTCTTCACTTTACCGGGCTTTTGCCATCACTGATTATATTATTTGAAATATTCTTGTCTTGTTGGAATAGGTACCTATACTTTAAATTTTGTCTTGTAGTCATTACAAGCCACGTTCTGATTTTGAGAGATCCTAGAGAAATTAAGGTTAACTCTTATATTTATTCTTGAAATGATTATCACTTACCTTGAACTCGTTATTTAAATAATGAAATCAATTATAATCAAGTCAAACCAACCTTCAATCAGTTGCACATTAACGCCAGCATGAAAACAGGATCGAATTAGTTGCTGCAACTCAAACAGCAAAGCGTCACAGTAATTGCAAATTAGTGCTCATCCGATGTACTACATTATGTTCAGTTTACACGGGATGACGTATTCAAGAGACATGTGTTTATACCTAAACGTTTACTAATATTAACGTAATTTAGATACTTGTAAGGGACTGGACTGTTTTACTCGTAATTCAGGATGTAATAAGCTAGATATTTTATAATCAAGAACTCCAATAAGGCCATAGCTTTATGAATAATTGGTTCATACTTGTTGTGTATTATACGAAAAAGGGAAAATTGCTGGTAAAGTTCTAAGAAAAATACTGATTTTACAAGCAGGCTGTTTACTTAACCTTTTCCAATAAATAAATAAATAAAGACACATAGGTATTAGAGATTATATCATCACGACTTTTGTTAAAACAATGTTTCAACTGCCTCGTTGGCCTAGTGGTTCTAAGCGCGACTGCTACGCTAGAGGTCTTGGGTTCGATTCCCAAGTCGACCAAGGTGTTATTGGGTTTTTCTATGAAATTCTCAGTAGCAGGTCGGAGTTTGGATTTGTGCCCGGTTAGTGGCAATAGGCTCGCCCCCTATTACATGGGACCTAAACATACTGGCGAACTGTGGGTGTCCATTGGTACACCTCTGCCTAACCCTTCGGGGATACAGGCGTGATGGTATGTTATGTTATATGTTTCAACTCAATGAAAGGCAACAATGTCCAACAATTTTATCTTTAACCTTTTAACGTAATGCATTTATGGAATTTTTGTCACCCCTTTTTCAGAATTTTTCTAAATGTTTAAAGAACAGGCACTACTTTTACTGACCACATACTTTAATCTATACATATAATAAAATGATAGGAAAGTCAAAACTGTACATTGAATATTTTTTTAAAAGAATACTTGGGGTATAATCTACAATCGATACCGAAGCCAAAAATATAGTTTTTAGAATTTTTGTCTGTTTGTCTGTTTGTCTGTATGTATGTCCGGGATAATCTCAAAAAGTACTGCATGGATTTACTTCAAATTTGGCACGAATATTATTTAGAAGTCGGGTCAACATATAGGCTACATATTATCACGCTATCACCTACGGGGAACGAGCAGTGAACCTTTATTTTTTCAACGCATTCTGTAACAACGTGTAATCTAACGACGCATATTTAAATGTTGCTCTTATGTTGACCATGTTATAAGCAAGCTTTACACTATAAAAATCACGCAATATAAGTAACTTAGGCCGATAAACATAATTAAATGAATATAGGTAGTATCAAGACATTTTTAAAGCAGCGCCATCTATGAGATTAAGTCAAAAACATCAAGTCGAATTACATGTGTAAGCCCTTTTTGGATATAAATAATTTAAATTTGATCATGTTGGCGAGGTTAATAGTTGATTTTAAAATTCATAGATGGAGTTGTGCATTTTCTTCTATACATATTACAACATTCTTTTGCGGGGGGTCAGATTTCATGTTACGGTATCAATTATGAACTACTGAATTGATAGCAGTAAAAAATTGAGAGAATGTTTTAGGAAAATCGTAGACGGTTGTTAGCTACTTATGTTTAAAGCATGCTATTAGATTTAGCTGATGAGGGGTAGAGTTTTAAATTTCCAAAATCACTTTCTCATCTCATCACGCAACGTGCGTCGACACCCTTGCGCCATCCCACGTTCTAAGTTCGGCGGCCTCTCCTGGAGCTGCTGCTGGAGCAGCGGAGACCCTTAAACGGCGGAAGTATAATAACCTAATGGGTAATTATATTTTCGAGCCGTTTGGGGTTGAAACGCTCGGGTCATGGGGTCCGAGTGCACGAAATCTTTTTAAAGAACTGTCAAAACGTTTGGTGGACTCTACCCGTGATCAGAGAGCTGGTTTGTTCCTTGCACAGAGAATCGGCATAGCCATTCAACGTGGCAATGCTGCCAGCCTTCTGGGCACGTTTCCCGCCATTGACAGGGATGACGATGAGTATTTTGACGCGTGTTAGTTTTATTTATTATAAGATTTAATTTTAGTCTTTGTTTGTTCTTGTATTAGATTTAAGTACATATTGAATTGTAAATAAATATAATATATTAAAGTAGTAATTACTTTCTCATCTGCACACGTAAATTGGTATTATTGACATATAAACAAGGGGTAACCATGGCACTCAGATAGCCATAGCGATCAAATAACTTCATTTTGATTGAACTACACATACTTTTCGGAAAAATAGCTGTCGTAGTAAACAGATTGGTGGTTGAACGAATAGATTTTAATGTTACTGCTGCAAGTTCAAATCCAGTTGTCAATGTTTGTGTATTTTTTTGCGTCCATTTTCTTATATAAGTTTGAATGTTTTGTTACTCAAGTTCAAATCTCAGTAGAGCTAACCCTTTTTTTGTTTAACTAACAAAATAATTGTAACAAAATGCTAAAAAAGGGGTGCCATTTTTAGCATTTTGTTACAATTATTTTGTGTTTGTATTCACTATTTTCCCATAGGTAAGTTAGTTGCCCATTGCTGATCAAGCATATCTTATACTGTAAATTTATAATAGATTTATATCTATGACCAGGACATTAACGCTCAGTTACTTCTCACTTGACAACATAAGATTCCTCATAGATAACTTTAAAGATGGTTAAAAACTTTGATCCACTTTTTAAATTATTCTTCCAACGTAATGTGTAATGTTTTCTGTTGGTCGCCCATAGTCCATGGTTAAGATTTTTTGTATTTGTTATTTCTTATTGTTTTTACCCAAAAATCTTTTTAAAACACAATCTTTAGTGTGTGCGAACTCTTAAATACTCATTATAAGGTAGCTGGCTACTCATTTACGTTTTGATGCGTGCAAGATTTTTTGTTTATTTGTTTAAATTTCATAAAGTTTTTGTATCCAATTACCGCAAGGTTGGCTCAAAACCTTAAGTAAAATAAACTTTCTATCGGATTCTCTACATTTTAAAATATATACTTACGGTATTTGAGCCCCTCACCTTATGCTGGGCAGAATAAAGTGACTTTATTGTAAGGGATATAGCCTCCGTCTTTGATAAGGGTAAAATGAGATTGTCCTTGGTCATCTATTACTTATGTTTCTAAACAGTTAGAAATAATTTTAAACACAGTTTTGGTCATTCTGCCCCTGCGCCTCTCAATACATACGTCAACTTTTTGTAACTACCTCCTCTTTCAGTCTCATGGGTCTCAGGTGTATTCCTTATTAACATGAAGCCACTGCCTATCTGACATCCCCTCTCAATTATAATGCGTAGTTCAGTATTTCTTGATATGGAATTTCGAATTTAGGAGTTTTGAACCAAAATCTCGCGCCCTGCAGTCTTACTGGGGACTACTGTATTAATGAGAACTATGACATAAGAAACATAATTGTAACAAAAAAAAAACTTCAAAATATGTCAGCATAATCGTCAAACTTAACCTACAAAGTCACAAAGCCGAACCTATTTGTCGAGTGCAAATCAAACCCTCGACTTAGTATAAAACCGACACTGCCCAGAAAGCCATTGCTTGGTTAGGTTCGACTTTGTGACAGAGATCAATAGGTTAGGTTAGGTTAGATATTGTGACCTTGGAACAGAGCGAGCGAAGCGAGCGACGACATATGTTATTCAAAATTAGTCTTTATTAACAATTACGTTCTATTTATAGATGATGACGTCAACGTTGCTAGGCGTTTAATAACCAGTTGACTACTCATTGTGTTATACCTAAAACCAACATTTACCAGCTGACAGCGGTAAAATGAAGTATTTACTAAATTCGAATGGTAAGAGCCCAAAAAAATCGTCCTATCTTCAGAAATACTTACTTTTACCAACTCATGTCGGTAAATGCTAGGACTTACGCGTAAATCTTAAGGTTTACCTTAGTTCAAGCTTTTACAGTAACATATATAACGAATACGACTACATAGGAACATGAATCCAGCAAAACAATGTGTTGGAGTTTTGAAAATGTGTTTTATAAATTTTTAAATATTTATAAAGAGCACCCTGAATTCGATTTATTTGTGCCATACGGAAAGTTCAGTTCAGTTCATGTTTTTCTCAGTAGGCAGTTCATGTTGGTGGCCTTCTATATAACAGTCAAAACATTTATGCATAAAGATGAATGATATAAGCGAACAACGTCGCGGGTACAGCTAGTAACTTTATAAATCGATGTTCTACAACTCGCCTAAATAAAACCGCTTGCTAAACACGGCCGCTCTTGCGTCGCCGGCTGTAATTACAAATTAGTGCACACCGCTTCGTGACTCGTGTCAAAAGTGCAGCTAAGTGTAACGTGGGGACGATGTTATGTATACAGTGCTAATCAAAAATGAGGTGTTTTTTAACACTGATACTTATTTTAAATTTAAGTTATGGTAGATTTTATAGTTTCGGTGGTATAAAATCGGTAGTTTTAATTATTTTTTACATAAATCGATGTTCTACAACTCGCCTAAATAAAACCGCTTGCTAAACACGGCCGCTCTTGCTTCGTCGGCTGTAATTACAAATTAGTGCACACCGCTTCGTAAGTGTCAAAAGTGCAGCTACGTGTGACGTAGGGACGGTGTTATGTATGCAGTGCTAATCATAAAAATAACGTGATTTTTTCGTGTTGCTATTTTAAATTGAATGCTTGGTGAATATGAAACAATTTAAATTATAGAAAATAGACTTGTTTACTTATAACTAGTTTAATGTAGTATATTATTATATCTCATACGTAGTTCCATATAAGTTTCATCAAAATCCATTCAGTCTTGTTTTATTTCTATATTGATGATGATATCTTTTACGTCCATGTACAATTGTACAATAATTTAAACTATTGTTATATGATCCTATATCGTCCGTTTGCTATATTCCTCCCTTCAATAAAAGAAAGCCATAACTAAATTCCTCAAAAAAACTGAACTCTATTAATATAGAACTTTCCAAATAACCAAAAAGACCAGCCATAGCTGTATTAACTTCATCAGGAGTCAGCTCGCTCGCCGTAATTGCAAATTAGTGCTTCGTGTGTCAAAAGTGCAATTAAGTGTTACAAGGGAGGCAAAAACTGAAAATAGCACTTTTTTCAAGTATCTAGCTGTGTCAGATATTTTTTAGGTCTTCTTTGATTTATTTTTAGAAGAATGTTTTAATAATAATGTCTATGTTTGCTAAAAAAATGTTTACAAGATACTATTATATTTGTTTTTTTAATATATATATTTATTTATTTCCTCTCACAAAGATTTCGACACAATATACAGGAGAAGGTATTGAGGTATTGTAATTTCACTTTGTGAGAGCTGGTGCCTGAGATAGGTTTAAAAAAAATTTTGAGGGAGATTTAATTATAAGTTTAGAGGATTTATTTTCCTTTAAATGATTAATGGAAACATTTTGTTATGGTTTTCATGTATTGGTTAGATAAAAGATAACTTTAAAGCTAGATAGATAACACTAAACATTTTTTGTACTTTGTTTCTTATTGTTAACCAAATCAATTTGATATTTTACCGAGTACAGTTTATCTCAAGGGACATCATGCATATATTTATAGTTTTCGCATTTGAAAGTTCATATTTTTTGAGTTTTTATTAACTTTTAATCCTCATCCATGTCTATATTATAACTATATGTAGGTGTTGGGCAGTTTAGGGTGAATGCTACTAATAAAATCCGCTCTTACCGCCGCCTTCGGCTGCAATTACAAGTTAGTGCTACGTGCGTGCCTCATCGCTACGTGAGCTGTTAAATGTGCAACAAACTGTGATAGGGTTACTTTATACTAAATGGGTGCAGGAAAAAAGTAAATACTTAAATAAATTATGTTATTTATGTTTTTATATATTATTTATTTTTAGCAAGTGTTCAACGATAGTATCTAAGATAACATAAAAAGCGAAATTCTAATTCTTTTTATCTTTTTAGGGTTCCGTACCTCAAAAGGAAAAAACGGAACCCTTATAGGATCACTTCGTTGTCCGTCCGTCCGTACGTCCGTCCGTCCGTCTGTCAAGACTGTTTTTTTTTCAGATATGTAGTGTTATACTTGTAAAGTACTATCTATGGTTATTGGTAAAGGTATGAATAAAAAAAGCAATGAAACACTTATCAGTAAAACAAATCCTTTATTTAACGAAACCAATATGTTATCACTGTGTTTGTATAATATTGTATGCGGAAAAAAACACTGATTCATTCAATAAATAAAACGAGATTTCATAAACTTTACTACTGAATTGCAACATATTTCACAGGTAAACATAACACACCTAGAAATACACAACTTAGGTAACGTATAAACGTATATAACTTTATGTAGCAGAAAAACAAAAGCCAAGCTCATAATACCGGACCGAAAGTGGGTTACTTAAGAGTCAGGTTAATATAGAACCTTCTTAGTAGAACCTTACTTAGTAGTACTTTTGGTTCGGTCAACTTATTAGATTGTTTTGTGCCAATATCATTCGGGGTCTGGGACTGAATGTTAATGCTGAACGTGTTGGTTTTTCTTATTCTTTATTGGCATTAATATTGGTGAATTAAAGTGTATTAGGTAATGTTATAGGTACTACATAAATAATAGAATATATATTTTTCAAGAAAAAATATAAAAAAAAGTTTTTTTTGTCTAATTTTAAAGCACTATCATCATCATCAGCTGCTCTGCTTAGCCTTTTCTCATGTTGGGATCGGCTATTAATCATACCGGATTCAGCTAAATACCCTATTTAAAAGCACTAATAGGAACTAAATCAGTGTCAATAGGAATTTAAAATAGGTCAACCTAGAAATTCTAGATAGCCCAGTTCAATGCCTATGTAAAAAAAGGTTTCTGACTAGAACTTTTATTCAAAAGGGAGACCTATGTTACCTATGTCAGTTTCTAGGACTCCATTTGTATTGTTATGTTAAATACTTGTAAAAGGTAAGTAAGAATTTAAATAATAAAGGATCGTCTAAGAACGAAAGTATTAGAAAAAGATGTTGGTTGGTTTGTGACCTAATAACTACATAGGTTTTAGAATAAAACTCAAATGCGCCGTTGCAAGACTTCTATATTACAATGGTGGTATAAAAAACGCTTATTACAAAATGACCATCAAAACATCAATTTGATTATAAGTTAAGATACGAAGCATTTAATAATACTGTATAATAAGAAAAACCATTGAACATGTAATAGACTAATTTCAGGATTTGAATATTAATTTTTATTGTAAAAACAACTTACTGTCTCACTTTCGGATAACCACATCCGACGCCCATATAGGTGTGCCATGACTACGGTCCAAACAACCTAATTAAAATATTTCGCTTACTTCAAAGAAGAAATGGGAAAGTTGTGCCTTAATTATTGCCCGAAATATTTCGTAAAATAATAATTTTTCGGCGCAAAATAATTCGTGAAAATTCGACGGCCAATGTCATACAAAACGCGGTGACTGGAAGAAAATAATTAATAGGTTTATTTATAATTGAAAAATTTAATTACTGCACTATTTGTCGTTTAGCATAGGTAGTTTTATTTATTTGGTGTTTGTATTTAATGTTTAGTGCCAAAGCTAGAGTAAAAGAGATGGTGCTATCTGTGTACATATTTTTATCTCTATCTATCACTAAAACTATCATAGGCCCTAACATAGTTCAAGATTTCCCTATAATCTTGTTACGAAAACAAGATTATTTGTATTAAGATGAAATAATTCAATATATCTAAACACCTATAGTATATTAAAAAATATATAGTCGAAGATTGAACCTCCTCCTTTTTGGTAGTAGTTTAAAACTAAATTCTAATTTCTGAACGACTGCACCAAATCAGAAAATTATTTATTTGTTTTGTTCTTCGTTGTAAGAAAAAACATTTTATAAAAAAGGTCAATATAAATAATAAATGAATGCGGACAACATCACATACATTGCTCTTAAACCAAAGTAAGTAGCTAAAGCACTTGTGTTATGGAATTCGGAAACAACGAAGGTACCACAAACACCCAGACCGGAGGCAATATAGAAAAGTTGGTTTCCACATTGACCCGTCCGGGGATCGAACCCGGGACCTCAGAGCTAGCGACACCTTGAAAACCGGTGCGTACGCCACTCGACCACGGAGGTCGACAAAATATAAAATATATTCAAATAAATGACAAAAGCTTTAAAAGAAAAACGTATCTTAGTATATTCTTAGTATAAAAATCTGCATTTTCTAGTCATAAAACATGGATGAGAAACGGATCACACGCTTGAATGTCCCTCTAACGTTATAAATTCTAGAAGTTGGATATTTTAACGTCTCGATTTAAAAGATTTTAAACCGATTCAAATTCTAAGTTAGGAAAGCAAGTTAGACGGAGATTTTTAGTAGCAGTTTGAGTCAAATTCATTGTGTATGTGATTTTAAATGTTTGTAAACTTATCGCCGACATAAGAACTTTTTGTTGGAACTAGAGTCGGTCTTTAAAATAGCTAGCTAGTAACAAATCCGATGATGTTGGTTCTTGCTTTTTGTAATGTATTTGTTATAAACAAACTCTTTACCTCGGATACCAAATATTGCTAAATAAAGTAAAGATCTCTCTATGGGCGTAACATATTGTCGTCTCATTTAACTATGAAATTAAAAAAATGGAGAATGCAACTGTGTTTATGCACTTAGTGCATTGACTAATCTCCTGCACCCACTGGTGCAGGAGATTATTTCGGCTATCTTTCTTGAGATAAACTATTGTAACCAAAATTTAGGACGACCAGAAAACAAAAACCAGGTAGCGAATTTTTAGCAGAAAGATATAAGGGGATTGACATGACTCCTTCTCATGTCAAGCAGGGTAAAATTCAAAACAGGCTATAGTACAGGCTCCTAGTCAAAATTATTTCTAATAACTGTAGAACGAACTATGAACGAAGAGGGGCTCGTGGCTTAGTGTAAGCCGTACGGTTTGACCGATAATACAGGTTAAGCCGCGCTCGCCGCGGTTGGTCCGTGGATGGGTGACACGTGATTTATAACATAGCGAGACCTCTCCGTGCTCGACTGTCATACTATGATCTTTGGCAGTCGTAAAATCAATTCTGACAACCAGTCTTACCATGGGATACTGTATTTCCCAGTAAAATTGGTTGTGGAGGTCAGATAGGCAGTCGCTCCATGTAAAATACGGTATTCAGCCGAATCCGGTGAGACTGGAAGTCGACCCCGACATTGTTGGGAAAAGGCTCTCTAATACTATGCCTTACATACACGTGAAGGTATATCACCCATAAAATAGAGGCACAATACCTTGAAAACCCAAATTATGAACTAACTGTACGGTAACATCTCGGTTCGGCACCTCCTACCAAAGGCTTAATTACAACGACAATTAATATTCATAGATTTATAATTATAACACAGAAGAACGGTTAATAGGATCACGTGTATACAGTATAATTGAAAGCTCAGTTTGAATATTATTTAATAAACTTAAACTAATATTATAACTTGTCGTGATGTGGGTTAAGTGGCAAAATTCTTAAGAAATTATTATAAGATTTTTTCATTTAAAATAGAATTGATAGATAGAATAATAAACATTCCGGGACACGCGGTTATCTGATCCCAATCTAAGCAGAGCTTGTGTTATGGTAACCAGACAACTGATAAACATACTTATATAGTTCTATTGGATTAAATTGAAGATGTAAACATAAATACCAAAATTAAAATTATGCACAGACGAAATTATAATATAGAATTTATGTGCTTCGTAGAAATCACTCAAACAAAAAATATAGATTTTATCAAATATTTAACGTTTGTCTAGTCAATGAGTTTCTGCATAAAAAGTCTGTAAACAAACCCTCTAGCTAGACAGTTAAAAAACTTTGCACATTTATTTTAAAGAAATTAATGTAAATAAAAATCTTCAAATCTCTTTTAAGATTCTTAAGTAAATTCAAAAGGCCAGACATGTTACTTAAAACTGCTAACAATTTTATTTTTCACATTTTCGCCATTTTCCAATCTCGCAAATGAATTCATCGCAAAAATACTTAAAATCTGTTACACAGTAAATAACGACGAACAGTAAAACCTTTTTCAACGTTTATGCTTTAATTTTTATTATTAAAGCAACTATTTTACGATTGCAACACAATGAAAATACAAGAGCACAAAATTAAAAACGTTATCCCCAAACAAAACATGTAGAAATTTCAATCGAAATTCAACCGTATGTTAATGGACATAAGAGTTAAATAAAATATAGATGTGGATTTTAGACGGCAAATGTGAATTGGTTTGAAATAGATTTTATCAAAGCAACACTGTTTGCAGAACTAACGTTGAATAGCAGACTATTAATTAGACTCAGTTTGATCACAAAGGATTTTTACAGGTCTACCAATTTAATTATAAAAGTTTAAGTAGTTTCTAGATGTAGACGTACTAATTACTACTCTGTTTAAATGTAAATGATACATTTATTATCACGCTTGCAGGCTCAGTACCGATAAGCGATTTAAGATTCGGGATCCAATTTTCCTAACTGTGTTTTGCTTAACCAATTGTCAGTGGTGTCAATAATTTAAGAAAGTGCACACCCAAAACAGTACTTGCCTAGGGTTCGAACCTGCCAACTTGTGTGCAAAAATTCGTTTAATACACCGCTAAGATACCACGACAGTCCTAAGTGTAATAAAATTATATTTATAAACATAACGTTTTAATCTGCTGTTAGCTGTTAAGATCCTAGGTGACAAAAAATAAAAGTGGTTATGTATTTACTTATCTCAAAGATTAATTATTATTTATAATAGTTATTTATAAATAATTTTATTCTATTTGAACCCCTGGTTTTAATAAACTTCTACCTTCTTTCAAGCACATTTTTGATGAATTCTTTAAATCCCTATTCATCGTCTTTCTTAATCTGGCTTTATACATTCCTACTTTATTTTTCACTTCGTTTCCTTGAAGATGAAGTTTATTGCGACTTAATCCACAGAAATATCTTGTAGCGAACAAGATAACCAGCGCTCCATTAGGTTGACCGCAGCCTGTGGTGACCAATGTCGCAACCACAGAGGCACTGGCAAACCCGCTGCTTCCGAATTGTTTAAAGACTTTATTTATATCTAGTTTTAGCTGGTTTAATCTGGTTTAACGAAGGTAATTAGAGTAAGCAAGCGTGGGAAGCAAGAGTTTCTGTTGCTACAAGAAATTTTAGTACGATTTTTTGGAGTATCTTGGTTTTATGGTACTCGCTTCACTTTCGTACTTATTGGATAAAATCATACGCTTATAAGGAGGTCGATCCCAAAATAAAATAATTTAACACAAAACGTCAAATTGATATGTCAAACACTGCATCATTCATACAAGATTTATTTTAATTATATTTTCTTTAAAATAATACAAATGGTACGCAAGTATTGATGGAAGACGACGAAAAAAATAAAAGAACAGATGAAGATAAAACTACGTCGGAAGAAGTGAAAGCAGTTAATGATAAAAGTGCTCGACCAGCTACCACAAGCGATGATGCAGGCCCGTCCGGAACGATAACACTGCCAGGAGCCGTCCACCACGCGAAATGCCCCATCCAAGCCAAGCCTGGTATCTCAAAATCTGAACATAGCATACGACACATCATAACGAGCAAAGATGTCACAAATGCACTGAAATCTCTAAGCTTTGGCACACCTGCACAAGCTATCAAAAATCTAAACCTAAAAGAGCTTAAAATCCCTATCCTAGACAGTGATGAATCAGCCGAAAAAGATGATTCCACAACTCTTATTGATCTTAAAAAGTTTATGGCATCATGTTTCAAAATAAACAGAGAAGCGCCGAACGCTATAGTTTTGGGCGAGATCCCGAATGTAAACGTACAACGTACACTTATAAGTCCGGTGACAGAACCGCAGGAGATTGCCAACTCTAGTTGCAATAACGTCCAAACTGAAAGTGCTCCAATCAATGTTACAAGCCCTAATGAAGTGATAATAACTAGTGGTATTGAACCTAGGCTGTCTAAATCTGACAAAAAGAAGACTTCTGGGAGCATTTCTGAACGATCCGACTTGGGTATTGCTCAGAGAGATTCGCTTTCGAGTATCGGATCAAATGTTTGCAGAATATGTATGACGCGAGGAAGGGAGAGGTAAATTAAATTGTACATAGTAACCGTGTTTATTTACTCGGAAGGAATATTTATGTTGAGATGTTTCCTTAACAAACATGTTGCCGAGAAATAAGTAGACTTTTTTGGGAATGTTGAATAAATTGGACATCTTGTGCTATTTTTATTCTTTAATCATTTATTTACATCAATAACTATATGAAAAATGATATAAAATAGGTTTGGTATAGGCTTTTATTACATTGGCCTATTGCGGTGGATTGCATTCCCGCTTGGTCGCCGATAAAGGGAATAGAGACGCACTCCGGTGGTTTTTTCTGATAAGCCTCCTACTTACACACCTCTTGCCCTGATTCGGGAAGACAATGACAATTCATCTAAAAAAAAATGACAATTGAAATCAGAGAACATGGTATGTAAATATTAAGGATGATAATGATTTTATCGAGCTTTATCACGTTGTTTTCAGTCACAATTCCAATGTGCGGAAAATTATAGTATAAACTACAAAATATACAGTAATCCTATACTAATAACAGTACCTAATAATCAACAATGCAACAACCGACTACGCCGCAGGCTTTGCTTCGTCGATTACATTGAATTAGTTTACCTCCAATAATCTAATATTGATCTTGCGTTTAAGCTTCAATGATTACGGAGGCCAAAACTTCGATATAATTAATACATAGCTTTACTTAACCTGTTTGGATAACTGTTTAAGTCCGAATAGTTGGTTTAATAACAAAATTACTTAATATCTCGTGTATTCAAATCTAGCCGTGTAAACTAAATTAATACTTTAGCTTTAGTTTTATTCAAGTCCTTATGATTTTTTCGATATATTTTTAATTTTATTTCAATATTGCTTTTTTATCTATTTTGATATTTTTTTCTAAAATACGCAATAAAAAACGAAAGTTTTTTTATGTAGCAGCGAGTATAAAAAAAATAGTATCCTCTTTGCGTGGACTTATTATTAGCAAATAAGAATGCTAATAATAAGTCCACCTGCCAGGCTTAGAGTCAATAAGACCCACGCAGCAAAACCTTACTTGAAGAGATATTTCTTGGCTTTTCTTGAATTTATATATTTTTTTGCAGATTGATATCGCCGTGCCACTGTAAAGGGTCGCTGGCGAACGTCCACCTCACTTGCCTGGAGCGATGGCTCAACCAAGTGGGGAGGAACCATTGCGAACTCTGCGGGTTCAGGTAGGATTACTATACTTATATATTATTATACAATAGATGGTGAGTAAATTAGGGTAAGGTTCTGATGCAAATCGTGTAATCGACTTATTTATTTCTAAAAGGTACACCGACAGCATATACATCACACTTTAATTAATAATTTATCTGTAAGTAATATGTATGTATTTAGAAATATATAAGTATGTTTATCAGTTGTCTGGTTACCATAACACAAGCTCTGCTTAGCTTGAGATCAGATAACCGTGTGTGAGTTGTCCCGGAATATTATTATTATTATTACTTTATATTTGTAAATGTTTAAAAGTAACGTACTAATGTACATGCCAATTAAAAGTATACACAACATTTAAAATTACATAGCTGACATCTTAAAATTAATTGTTATGAATACAAAAAGAAAAAACATAAAGATACATAGAATCAGAAATTACTTTATACAAACCATAAACTAAACAATTACGACATCATACAAGCAATAAGTATTTAACTTTTAACTTGACTTAAATTTCCTGAAAAGATAAAAAAAGTTTAATTTAAGGAACAAGACTCATATACAAACAGATACAGACAGGATAACAAGTACAGATTGACAAACACGAAACATACACAAGGCAAAATTATTGTATCAGTTATGCAGCATTGCCGGATATAAAGGCAATCCAGTCTGTCGACAAAATAAATGAGAAGAAAAATATTACATAAAACTTCACAAATATGAAAATAAAATAAGTCTTTGTGTGCTGTTCCTAAAATTATAGGAATCATTCTTTTATTAAATCATTTCTAAATACAGGTACATTTTCTGAGAGTAACACGGCGAAAACGACAAAATGGTATTTTACAATTTCCAAGAATGCACGTTTAAGAGTAGGTACCTACCTAAGCTCCTGAAATTCGAAATCGTAATCCTTCCCTTCCAGGGAATTCCAACGTACATTTCAATATATTTCCCATTAAATAACTGGACGAATAGCACAGAAATAGCCAGTACAAATATTCAGACCAAAATACTTATATATTTCGCTGTACAGAATGTACCAATTACTTATTTACGAAACAAAATAATATCGCCAATAAACCGCAGACCGACAAAAACGTGGACGAGAAGTTCCCGATATTCGATTGTTAAAACTTATTTAACAGTTTCAAATGGAGTGGAACAGTTTGCCAACTTGCCTGGGGCTAGTCCGCGCTCTGATCATCAGGTAGGGCTGTCTAGAATATGATAGGACGTCTAATTAGCCACCTTTAAGGTATTGTCAGTAGTAATAAGCAACCCTCAAACAAAAAAGTACTATATTTTCGTTCCGTCCTTAAGAGAAAAGGGGAGCGGAGAGACTTTTGAAAATTCGGTTTTTGAAGAAAGTATTGCTGTCGCTCTAATTTTCCCCGCCCTCTAATTCGTGCGATAAGGACAACTGCAGCTCAGACCGAAAAACTGAGGAAAATCGAGGTTTGGCTCTCGTCTATTTTCTCCCCCAATTCTTAACCAATTTTAAAGATATTTCATATACTACATAAGAAAAGAATAATCTGTGCCCCTATTTTTTTCCTTTTTTCAATAATCGTTGCCAAATTTGAAAAAAAACGCCTCAGAAAACTGCGGTCAAAATCGGCACTTTTTAGAAGGTTCTAGTTTCTTTAAATATAACTTATTTTAAAAAAGGAATATTTGATATATGTCTATGCCCCTATTTTAATATTTTAAATAAAATAGGGGCATAGATCTAGTTCATATTTATATTACTGCAAAAAATCATAGCCCTAAGTTCAGAAACCAGCGAGAAAACAGACGAGAACGTTTGTATGGAGAAAAGTCCACTCCCCTTTCCTCTTAAGCAAGATTTCCTAAATAATAGAGTACCAAAATGTGGTCACTTAAATACACCCGTTTATTTTACTCCCATTTTTGCGTTGCATCTAGTTTCATCTAATCATAACAAACAAACTGTACACATCGTAGTGCAGACAAACTGATCGACGAAATGAGCTAGAAGCATTATGTTTCGCACGTAATATATTAGGCACTCGCTAAAGTACAGGACAAATTGCGACGATCTGTTATATATGTTTAAGTACGAGTCTAGTGCATAGTTACTCTTAATCAAATCACACTATAATTATGCTGACTAATTCAAGGCACTGCAGCAAAGAGTGTTGCTGACAACCCTATGCTCAGGTAAATTCTAGCTACAATTTAATTCCTTCAATTGCAATATTGTGGTACTAGATTATGCCTTCGGCTTCATTCACTATGTATCGAAACGACCCACTTAATTTGGAACTGTCCGGTTAAAATGTATTTCAGTATCTATACTTGTACTCAAAAACTACTTTACTATCGAAAATGAAAATTAGATGCAACAGATAGTTCTTCTGGTGTACAAATAATACCAATACATATATTTAAGTATTGATAACAACTGAAAAACACCTGAATCTGCTAGATCCGATGTGCAGAATGTGACGAAATGATTCTGTTCTATAGATATATTCTATAGAATTATACAACTTTCGCTACCTCCAGAAACTATGCCAGAAACCGGCTAATACTCACTAGCTCAGCTTAATCGCAAGAAGTATGAAGCAAAAGTAATAGAGCCAAGTTGTAAGTTCATCCATTTTAAATTTGGCACGTATGTTGCTTGCATTCTCCCTTGGCGTTAAAAATGAACTCGAAAAGACTTGCCTTGTCTCTAAAGACTAGCGTGTCAACTAACTAAGCAATAAGTAGACAATTTTTAGGGTTCCGTACCCAAAGGGTAAAACGGGACCCTATTACTAAGACTCCGCTGTCCTTCTGTCCGTCTGTCTGTCTCCAGGCTGTATCTCATAAACCGTGATAGCTAGAAAGCTGAAATTTTGACAAATGATGTATTTCCGTTGCCGCTATAACAACAAATACTAAAAACTAACTAAAATAAATATTTAAGGGGGGGGGGGGGGGTCAATACAAAAAACACGACATTTTTTATGAAATTTGTGTACCTACTGTTGTTTACGAAGTCAATCCTACGGAACCCTTCGTGCGCGAGTCCAACTCGCACTTGGCCGGTTTTTTTACAATATAATTCTAAAATACTTGAATTTGACACATGTAACATGAACCCTAAGTAACATGTACAATTTATAGATCAGATACAATACATTGAATGTTTTTTCTAGGTATGCATATTAAACTTTTCAAAGTAGGTATATGCAGTGATAGACATTTCTGTATAACACTTTTTCACACAATTCTTGTATTCAATATCAAAAGTTCGAGCAAGGAAGGGGAAAATTACATGGCCATTGACGGCAAACGGTTTTATTTTTAACCTAAAGAACCCTTATAAACGTCAATTCCAATAATGGCTTTGATTACAGCTTTTCAAGGTTTAGAACCCCTTTCTTCAGTGATACCCATTGGTGTCGGAATTCGTCAAAGAATTTAATTCTCAATTAAATTTCGTTGAGGTTATTTCATTTAATGCAGTCGAGACTACTAAAGGTCATCGCCCTTTTTTATTTTATAAAAGTAAAATATGAATGTGCTTGTATTTCAAAATATCTAGTCTGTGATCGTTATCATAGATGCATTATTCAACGAAGAATAATGCATCTATGATAACGAATTTTATTTTTGTGTGGCCTAACAATCATTAGTTTCATATTAGGCAAGTACATGAATCTCATCTCGTGTTTTATTCGTGTCTAGGATTCAAATAAATTCAATCATTTTATTTATTTATAGTTCATTTTATTTCTTAATTCTGTTTAAGCCATTAGATTCGTAACTAGCTTCACGATAATTCCAAACTAAACCAAAAAACCTTTTAAAATATTTACAGCCGCACTCGACAATGTTTCTAAAAATCCTCGTGAAGCCCTAAACTATAAAATTCCGTATTTTTCAGTTACCCTGCGATCCGCACGCCGCGGTACACGGTCCTACAAGCTCTGCGACTGTGGTTTGGGAATCCTAGGAATAGGAGCCATTTACAGGTGAGGATGTGCGTTCGATATTTATAAAAATTACTGGTCCTTTGGGCTTTGTAAAATAAGAGACCGATTGGTAACGAGTTGTTACAGTCAATGGACCAATTTCATGATGACCAGAGAAGTTTATAGTCTGGATTAGGGATTGAAATATTTCATTTTTTTTATCTTATTTTACGATATGTATTGATTTATTTATTAAGAATCAATCATTAATAAATATTTAAAACATACAGCATCCTTACAGTCTCTAATTATTATAAGACCTTTTATAAAAATTGACACTCGACAAAATTTAATTTTGAGCAAAAAATGCCAAAAACTATTCTCTCTCTTAGGATTAATACACATTCAAATTGTTCTGTAATCACTCATGACACAGTAATAGATAAATTTAATGCTGTTAAATAATGCAGATTATATGAGGTTATTCAATAAACCTTAATCACAACCTAATCAAATAAATAGTTAATCTACATCGGTTTTGCCAAACATTTTGAGTGTCAATTGTACCTCTCAGATTCACGTTGAACTAATAAGGTTAGACTTGCCCTAAAAGACTCTGTCTTCTTGAACGTATCATAATACATATTATGACAGTAATACAAAAGTGTAAAAAAATGTATTGAACAGTATTTGAATATTATACTAGAGTCTAGACCGTGTCTTCGCCGAACAGGCCCGTCGCGTTACATGCAAGAAGTGTATCGACAAGGGCAAAATATTTTAACAGACAATTTTCCTTTTCAATACCAAACATTTATTTTTTTGACACTTTCGTGTCACGGCCATAGTATGATTCATTGTAGTAGGCAGTCTTTCAAAAGTCTACTGCATTTGCATGAGCAGGCTACGCTGTTGAAACTTTCTAGTATACCTATAGTAGTCCGTATCGTGTTTCTTTCCGTGTCAACTATGTTCATAGCTCAGATTATTATGATACGGTATAGCGGGCAGATGCCCTAATACTATTAGCAAAGTACTGGATAAATGCAAATTGTAATAAATTGATTAGTCCATCCAATTAGTATCATAATGAAGAGTTTAGTATTTTATTAGACTTTGTATAGGTCTTTTTATTGGTTAATATGTAAAGTGGGGTTCCAGCTGTTATATAAATTAAAAGTTTAATTGATTACGCTCTTTAAAAAGAAATTATATTCACGAATCGTTTTGACTGAATACTCATGTGCATTAAATATAAAGTCTAGTGCGTTTTATAACTCACCATTATTTTAAGTACTGTGTAGCTAGCTACTATGAATCCAAGTCAAGCTTGCTTTTAACCGAATTCTATCTAGACCGGTTTATCCGTGGTACCATAACAAGCAGAAGGATACGCAAAATTAAGTATAGGAGTAACCACATTTATAATAATATAGCTAATAATACCGACTGCAGATAGTCAATAACGGTGCGATACACGAATATACTTCCTGCCATTAAAGTTCAGAAGGACCTTCTTCTTCCTGCCCTTTTCCCAAATTAATTGGGGTCGGCGCACCATGTTTTTCCTTCCATTCCACTCTATTGCTGTCATACTCTCATTCACTGCTTTTTCATTCATATTATCTCTCACGCAGTCAAGCCACCTTTTTTTCGGCCTTCCTCTTCCTCTCCAGCCATCCACGTCCAAATGCATCACTCTTTTATTCACATGCCTTTCATCCCTCCTCATTACATGCCCATACCAGGTTAGGCGATTCCCTTTCACTTTTTCAGTTACTGACCTTATTGGAGATAGAACTTAGACATGGGTAATCTTACATTATTTTTATCACTACAGAATTTGGTAGACAGTCCATTAGTCTAAGTTTAGAATTTATAAGGAACTGACAGAAACAATTTACGTGAAGGACAAAGAATACTAAGTAGCAGGTGCTTACTTGGTTCCGCTTTTCTTTTGTTTTAAATAAAATTTTAATTCTAATTTAAATTAAAGTCTTTAACTTTAATTTAAATTAGAATTAAAATTTTATTTAACTTAGCTTCATAATTCTATTTTTGCAAGCTTTTGTTTATCTGGCAATGTATGTATGTATGTAACTATGTTTTGTTCGGGAGGAATCACAATATAATCAATTCAAAATTGAAATTTTTGAAACGATTACCTTTCACTGATTGACCTGAAATTGTATATACACGTTTAGTAATTCAAAATTAAACATGGATTAATATATTTAAAAAAACTCATTTTCAGATAGATTTTATGACATTGCGATTCCCAGAAACGAGAAACGACCGTAAGAGACCTCGAATCTGCAAAATCTTTTTTGAAGAATGTAGAAAATCTAAAATGTGTTTAAATTTTGAAGAATCATTTTTTTAAGCTCGTAGCTTACATCTTCTTTGTTGGTATCCAACCTTCATACATAAATCTATAGGTACATAAATCAATTTCTCAGGTCGGAATTAAATGAGATTAGGTACCCCAGACATCGATTAACCAATCCAAAACAGAAATCACCTGAACGACAAGCCGCTTCATTGAAAACTTGAAACGTGGAAATATCGAAGGAGTTTTCAATGGAGCTAGTCTCAATAAGTGGAACCCCAAGCGGTTGTTCGGAACCTCTCAATATGCCCTTGTCACGTCAATTCTGTCACTAAAGATGTGATAATAATCGATTGGGGGAAACTACGGCGTATGTTTGAAAAATGTGGAAAACTTCCCGTTGAAGTTTGTGTAGCATAAGTTTGATAATAGATAAGATATTTGGGATTTTTATGTTGTGTATAACGTTGGATGTTCTTTTGTTTACGCAGTTGCTAACTAGCTGTGGCTTAATAAGATTGCTAGGATAGTCCTGCGACTTGTTTTATAACATGTTTTTGAAACTATCGTTTTTCTCTAAAGATTTGGTCCTGGGTGACCTAAAATTGGCTAGAACATATAAAGGAAAAAAATAGGTGGACAGACAAAACGTCCTCTTGCACAGTTGTTCAAAAAAAATACATACCTACATACAAAACATGTCTAAAAAAATAATCTGAAATTTGTGATAATGATAGGTTAAGGTAAATAAGAGTTGTTTCGTAAGCATTTATAAAAAATGTCCTGTATGAAGATAGGATTTGGAGTAAGCAACTTCTTTTTTAATTAGTGAAATATAAAATGAAAACTTTACCCCAGCACCTTCCTTCAAACAAAACTTCAGCTAACACGAAATTAAATTTCGTAGCGTGTGACGTCACGTCATTCAAAATTAACCGTCGCTCCTAAACGTCCACAATATCTCACGCGTCGCCATTGACCGCAAGATGGCGTCTTAAAGATGGCTGACGCAACTTGACGTGACACAACACGCATATATTGGATTTCTGTCGTCAGTCTGTCATTTATTGAATTACAGTGAACGTCGCTTCGGTTTTGCTTTGTTGTGTAGGAAGAATATATTAAAGATGAGTTTGTCGAAATTAATAATGTTGGCAGGTTTTCCGTTGGCGTTCGTGTATTATTATTTAAATTTTATCATTTAGTTTAGGCACCCTTTATTCTGTACACTGATCAGGAGTACCTACTTGTGAGGCTATAAATTGGGATATATTTTAGGTACCCTATTCCCTATTTCACTTAGGTAATCAAACATATGAATAAACTATGCTTTTGGGCCTTATCTAAAACAAAATTAAAAAGCAGTCGGTAAAGCAGTCAAAACCAGTGCTCAGCTAACTGCAATAGACCACCTAAAAAAAGACAGCATAAGTATAGATTTAACTATATTATTGTAGGTATCTTTCGATGAAAAGCTTAGTATTTTAGTAATAGTTTCTACGTATTCGTCTTAGACCAAGAAGTAGTAAATTTTGTATGATATAACACCGTAAATTCATTCAAATTACCGTAACATCGATTCGGAGCACCCAGTCTTTTGGAAATATCACAGTCACGAAGTAGATGATGAAATATCTTAGCTATATAACACTGTCGTTTCAAATCTTGGGTTCGGCCGGCATTAGGCACCACTTTTGACAAATACCCTTCTGACGCGGACTCCCCCCCTTCGTTAGTTACCGCTATATTTCATGTTAGAACGCTGCAAAAACAGTGTTACAGATATCTATTGTAAATTGCTTTAAACATATTTTGGTAACAAGCTACTGTTGTATAAAATATAACTTAAAAGTTATAAAGGACAGGGGCCCGAGTCTGCTATTTACAGTTGCTTGAATCGTCTGAGTGGGTGGGGTTAGTGGGACCATTTTACGATAATTGGCATTCTACTAACTGTCAAAACGTCACAATTGGCCATTGGAACGATTGAGCCGCGAGTTGAGTGAATATGACCGATGGCCGGTATAATTTCGTATTCCGCTATTTTTTATTTTTTTGACAGCAGTTGCATCATATCTATGGCTAAACATTTTTTATTTTTCATAGACAATGTGTCAATTTCAACGAAAACTTTCCTTTTTTAAAACATAATTATCCTTATTTACAAGTTTTTAATAGAAATTACATATTGTATGGGCTTTTACAATTAATTAGTATTCAAAAAACAATTAATACAATTTTTTGCAACATAAGAAACGATTATTTATTAATAATTAGTGCCAATCGGTGTTGCCTATTAATAATTACAAAATGTTTGATACTTTTATTTTTAATTTAAATTGACAACACCGCGTCCCACTCATGCCACTCATGCCACTGATTGTTGTTGGCTTAACTGAATACGAAAATTAGGCACATATTGGGTTGACACTATCATCCCACTATGATCACACTGACACGGAGTGTAAATAGCAGACTCGGGCCCCAGATACCATTTCAAGTATTTTTACTGAGGAGTACCGTGTATTGCCCAGTAAATAGGTTGTGAAGTTCATAAGAAGTTTCAATTTCTTTGGCTGTTTAAAATATTGTCGTACTATTTTTTCTTCTAAGTTGGACTGAAACTTTCTTAAAAGCAACCTACATGGCCAATGCATCTGCTTATAATGTTTGTTTTACCGTAAGAACTAAGATGTTTCAAAGATTTTAATTGTCGACCAGGACACTCGTTTCTCTTATAACTGTAAAAGACAAGCGAGAAAATAACACCCTTATTTATGTATGTATCTATTTCACTTTTTATGTAACCTGTATAGCATCCCACTGCTGGGCAAAGGATTCCAGACTTTTCTGTCTCGGGCCACATAACACCAATCACTTAAGAAGCGATCGATGTCATCCCGCCACCTTCTTCTTGACCTGCCTCGTTTATATGACATGGTACAATTTATCTTTATCTTTATTCACATAAACTTTTATTCCGCAGTCTGATTGTCTGATATTCTGGCTTCTATCTACCGTGACGGCTGGTCTGCTAGCGGTATGCATCGTCGGAACACAATACTTTGTGATTGAGGGCAGCAATTTTGGTAAGCTCGACGCTGGCGCTAGAAAAGAGGAAGGTGTGTTTTTTTGTTCTTTTTTTTTACTTTTTTTAGGAGTGCAAAAGGATTTTCGGTAGTTGAGTACAATAGGTCCTATTGAGGTACTTTCGATTGAGTTTTAAATACGATACTCCTTTCTTGTACTGGCTAAATAAATGTATAAGGATTAATAACCTTTCCTTCCTAACTAAAACTAAGCTAGCAATAATATGTTACCGCAATGGGTGCATTTTATTTTTATGTGGTGTATTTAGGTTTATTAAACCCTTTATACAGTCAGAGAATGAATCAAAATTACTCTATTTCAAAATCCTTTTAACGGATTGTTTATTCAAATGCAATTAGTTGAATGAATGTGGTTCACTTAATTTTTTATCACGGTATTTTTTTTTACATTTATTTTTCTATTGAACCAAACCTTTTTTTTATTTTTTACGAATTTTGTTTTATATTATTTTGTGTGGTTGCATTATTTTGAATGGGCGAATGAATAGCTTTTATGGTTGCATGTGTCTGATTGATTCGTAGTATTCATAGTATAGTAGGTAATATAGGACGATTTTTTTTATCAACAGATGCATCGGCATTGACTTCACTTCAAGGTAATATGAATACGACTCCGATTAAAAGCAATAAGTAATGGAGAAATTATTTACTTTTATTTATTCATAAATATCGCAATTCTATGATCTGACTCATAAGTCACATATCCAGATTAGAAAGTTTTCAAATATTATATTACAAGAATGTTTTGGCGTTATTTGGATTACTAAATTATGTATTTATTAAATTGAAATTAACTTCCAGTTAAAAAATAAACAAATTTTCGCCAAAAATCATCTGTCAATGTCAAAATGACAGGTAAAACATTGACAGTTCGTTTAAAAAAGTCGTTTATAAAAATAAATAAATGAAAACTTTCTAAATTGGTTTAAAAAAAAACTCTTAATAAATGAAGTACGACAGTTAAGTTATGTATGAATCAGTCGAATTCTTTCCAGGTATATCTCATCGGATCACTGAAACGGCCATGGATTTTTTCATGGCCATTGTACTCTGCGGTTATTCTGTCACCGTGTATCTGCTGTGGAAGGACCATTACGTCATGTGGAATAGGTGGCGAAGGGCTAACGTCAATGTCAGGCTACTCTTGACACCTGACGCGAACCCTGTACCATTTGTACCACGACCTAGGTATAATGTGGTTTGATTTTTTGCTTTAATCTCGTGTTATTTAGCAACTTTATGTGATCAGTATTAAATGGGATGCTTCTTAGTTTCAGTGGGAGTTTTATTTCGTCTTGATACTTAGTTTAGGTATATTTAAAAAAAGTAGAAAAATTCTAACTACTAGAAAACGCTAGAGTTTAAGAATTTACCATCCCAATAACAAGCTTTGTATTTACCTTTTTGTTAAAAGCGGTTTACTATCATAACAACATGCTACAGCAAAATAACGACGGGAAAACCAGTGTTTATAGGAACCATGTACAGAAAATGTCAGGGATGTATGGGTCAGTCCTTAACACCATTGACACTTCGTATTTGTCTACGTTTTACATGTATAAACTGCCAAGCCTGAAAGGCCATTCAATTTATCACTGACCACTGACTTGGAAAGCCTTATCTACCGGTAGCTGTATGCATACCTAAACATAACATAGATCAAGCTAAAAAAATAAAAGCAAAATCAATTGTTATAAAATGAAATGTTTTGATAATGATTTTCGACCTACGCGAATTTTAACATTACACATATACCTACGGATCCTTACTAATATTATAAATGCGGAAGTTTGTTTGGATGGATGTATGGATGTTTGTTACTCTTTCACGCAAAAACTACTCAATGGATTTAAATGAAACTTTACAATAATGTATGAGAGTATGAATTTTTATTCACGCGGGTGAAACCGCGGGGCACAGCTATTACAAATATTAATGATAAAAAACGATTGTCTCCTCTTTCTTTCGTAGCTTACTCAATACTCTTAGGATCGTGGCCTGATAACAACTGTCTTAAGTAGTTTTAAAGGCCTAATAAACAAAACAAAAATTATTTTAAAAGAAGTCCTGCTTAAACCTCTTCAATACAAAAATCTAATAAGTCTAATAAACTACAGAGTCCGTAGATAGGTATTTCAAAAATGTTTGACACACAAACTTGTTTACAAACAGCTAACAGGGATATCTAGCAAGCGTCTATGATTTGCAGCCAGTGTCGGCTTGTTGGCACAGTGCCAAAACCACCCCCTCGAAAAACGTGGCTGTTGAGTGCCTTTGTAAATTCGTCGAATGAAAAGATTAGATAGAGAAATTTATGCAAAATCAGGTAACTTATGTTCGCAAATTGGCAAGCTGCCATCTTGAATTAGCACAGGGAACATTGCACACAGCCATATGTCATAGTCTTACATTGTTTTGCATCTAAGAAGATATTATTTTTAGTTTTGTTATCTAATAATATTTAATGAATTATCTTTGTTGTTTTATAAAAAATATAATTATTAAAACTTAAAATGTCCCACAGCTGAGCAAAGGCCTGCCTACTCTCGTCGTCCACTTCTCTCTTTCAAACATCAATCGGTACAGAATGAAAAGATTTTGTTGGTAACCTAACTCTAACCGTAAATAATAATCCATTCAATTAATTAAGTTCTTTATTTTTGTTTAATTTTAACTATATTTTAATTACTTTCTAACTTTCTATTAGTACACCACTGTTACTTGAATTTTACTTGAATTGGCATAGAAGAGCGGGACCTCCTATCACAAGTATACTTTACTTAAAAGGAGGTCTTTATGTAAGTTGTACTGTAAAGTTATACAAGCTTATGCAATAAACATTTTTTTTTTTTTATTTATTTATTTATTTATTCAAGAGATATTTCTAAAAGATATAATCTTCAGGTCACGGCCCTGTCTCAAACAACAGCTGCTGCTTAATTATTTTTTTAATTTCAACTCAGAAGGCGAGTGCACTCGTTGTCCGGAAAGGATAATAAAAACCTGCCAAGTGCATGTTGGACAACACATTTTGTTTTTCATAAAAGCCTTTGTCTGCATTTAGATTTTCATTTGCGCGAGGGTGCGGTTAAAACTAAGAACAAGTTGCTGTTTTATAAATATTTTGCACACATACCTATTCTAAACAATAAAGTTTTATTTAACTCCCACAGCGTTTAAATTTGGCTTTATAATGTAGTAAAACTAGATAAGCAATTGATTATCCAAAATTTAAATGAACGAGTAAGAAATGTGAGTAAATTATACTAAGCATCCATTTTCAAAACCTATGTTACATGAAATTCTTTTCTTGCTCTGCTTTGCCTAGTGACATTATCACTATGGATTTTTGTCCCTAATCTTAGTTATTTATGTTTAAAATATTCAAGTACGAGTAAAAAATATAAATCAATAAATAGACAATTTTACATTTTTACCTATGAACGCGACTGTAACTTAAATTAAAACGTAAAATCGAAAAGCCGAACGCGGCCATTTGTCAAAAGGTTTTAATGGCGGGCTGCGTTTGTTGACTTTTATTTGTTGTTGTAACGGAAAACTGAAACTTATTTGGAAATAACATCGTAAATAAAGATATATTATTCGAGAAATATACTTGTTTAGTTTCTAAAAGGTATTACACTTTTAAAAGATGAGTTTCAGCTTCGGTTCGGCTACTACGACGGCGAGCACTACTTTCGGCACTGCGACTCCATCCACTGGTAAATATTTAATTTATTTCTTCTCAGCATGTATATCATACCAACCTATACTGATTTTATGTAAAATCTAAACACAAGTATGTATTTTTTCATAGAATTACTAAGGCATCTGAGAATGACAAATTCTAACCTTAATTTGTTTATAACATTCCAATACGCTACATTGCAAAATGTAATGCAATTTACATTAAAGTTGCTAAGTAATTGCACTTAAAAACGCCATAACATGTTCTAAATATCATAATTTTACCCTCTTATAGAATAGAAGATAATTAAGGCAAAACAATTTTTGTATATTGTGATCAAAATAACCTTGCATTTATATAATTCTTAATGTATTTTTCCAGGTTTCGCATTTGGCAGTGGTGATACTGCAAAAACCGGGCTCTTTGGAGCCAGTAATACAGGTATAGTATTATTCTTGATCACAGTTTCATGGAATCATAACTAAATCGTTAACCGCTACAGTCAGAGAGATATAAATTCAAATAAGCCAACTCTATCGCTGAGTGTGGCAGTAAATGGCTGAAAAATTTTAAGCCATAAATGGGCAAAAAATATTAAATCTTAATATATTTGTTGTTCATCAGCTTCAAATTAATGATGTAAAAAGTTGAATTTATTAGCTACATATAATGACAAGTGTGGTCTTGTGTGTGTGTAGTGTTGTAGTGTGTTTTCTTTGACAATAACAATATTTAAAAACAATAAATGTGTGTAAGATTAGATTAACTTACATAGCTTGTATCTTGTTCATTGGGTGAAATATCTATCACCTTACCCCATGGCGAATACATATGGGTGTATGTGTGGTTTGCACAGACTTAATCACCCTAATCCCGTCCCTTGATTTTGGCAAACATATTATTATTCATACTGCTTGTTGATTAAACCATACTCCATTAATTTAGCTGTCATGAAAGAAACATATAAGTGTATAAACAGTATTCAGAGACACATAAGAATTTGAAACATTACACACACAAACCTATACCTTCAAATACATTTTCTGATATGTTTTATTTGAACTGCGAAGAATTGATTAGAGTATACATAAAATGTAAAATAAAACTATTTGATCAAAAAAAAATACTTACAAGCTAGAATAAAAAGTTGTTTAAATTACATTAAAAAACTTTCAGAGAACAAACCGGCATTTAATTTCACAAGTCCTTCCGGCGGAGGCTTTGCATTCGGTGCTGCCAAAACCACAGCACCCACCTCGACATTGTGTTAGTATACATTAATTTATGTTTTGTATGAAAAATATAAAATAATGTCTTAATTATTGGCTGTACTAGGCTAGTTATACGCTGTTGGTGTAGGTAATTATTGGTTGAACAATCTTGATGAGTCATCTAAATATGATAATACACATTTGTTCTTTGGAAATACTCTAATGATGGTTGAAAATCTTTAATTTGGTTATAACCTTCCGTCATCAAAGTGTTTAGCATGATGATGCATGTTTTTTGCTAATTTCACATAGAATTTTTACCTAACTATCAAAAAAGGAGCACATAAAATTGCTAATTGAATGGTGAGTTCAGCATGTATCTGTATGTTTTGATATTTGTGCAATAACTATGGAATTGTTTGACTAATTTGCTTTGGCACTACAACAGACACTAGTGTTGAAGAAAAAAAAGCCAAATTAGCAGACAAAAAAGTTCATTCTGAACACTGATGCAAACCATAATTTATAAAAAAAAAAACCCTAACTAAAACAATAGCTACTAAAATAGCATAACTTAGCCATTTCAATATATTATTTCAAACATATATTTAAAAGGTTCTAAGTGGTTCTAAGAGGTTACTATTAATTTTCACAGTTTCTAGTCCAACAACTACCAATGCTGCTCCAGCGTTTGGTGCGAGCAAGCCAATGGGCTTTGGAGGGTTTGCTTCACCGCCCAATCAGACCATTGGCAGTCCTGGCTTTGGCCAACCAGCAGCACAGGTACATATTAAAAGTCATAAGTTCTTACGCTATTTGTAGACGGTATATTATGCTTATGCTCTTCGTGAATAAGTGGAATATACCATGAAGACTGGCCTGTCGCAGAAGTGCTGAGCTTTGAGTTTTATAATGAGATTGTCACATAATAAATTTTTGCACCTACCCAGTTTGTAAACAAACGACGGAAAAACTTATATTATCAATATTATGTCATTAAAATTCTAGATTACTCATTTTGTTATTAAATGCGTAGCTGTTGTTAGAAAATGTATTTGACAATCACACAATATTGTCTTTGAATTGGGTGATAGGAACAATATCTTTGTGATATGAACCACAGAAATATTTCACCATGCTTGAATAAACGCAACACTAAAATATCATGGCAATGGTCGATTTTCGTAATTATCTATAACCACTGAAGTGTAATTATTCTAAAAATACTGTAATTTAAGGCAGTTTTTCAAATAGTCAAGGTATGTAAAGATAATATGTTTGACGGGCCTGTTGGTCTAGTGGTTAGTGACCCTGACTGCTATACCGGAGGTCGTGGGTTCGATTCCCGCCCAGGACAAATGTTGTGTGATGAGCATGATCATTTGTTCTGGTGTCTGGGTGTAATTTATCTATAATATGTATGTATTTAAAAATATATAAGTATGTTTATCAGTTGTCTGGTTACCATAACACAAGCTCTGCTAAGCTTGGGATCAGATAACCGTGTGTGAGTTGTCCTAGGATATTATTATTATTATATGTATTTCAGGCATCCCCACAGAATTTGTCGTTTGGTGGTGTGACGAGCCAGCCACAACAACAGCAGCAGCCACCACAACAGCAGCAGCCACCACCTGCTTTTGGTTCTCCAACCACACAAGGTTAGTGAAATAACTTATTTTTATGTATTATCAGTATTCTATTTGATTCCTAGGTAATCTCAAATGTAAAGTTTTTTATTTATATAATTTACTAGCTGACCCGGCAGACTTTGTACTGCCTCAATCGATAAATAAAAGCCTAAACTTTTGTACAAAATAAACTTAAAACAAATTGTTTTTTTTTTTTCATTTAATTCCAAACATTTTCATATTTATTCAACCACCACCAAAATTAGCCAAATCGGTCCAGCCGTTCTAGAGTTTTAGCGATACTAACGAACAGCGATTCATTTTTATATACAAAGTGGTGAAGACAATACGACAATAAATGAAAACACGGACAGTACTAGTTCATAAGAATAATCCTAAACGGTAAAAAAAACCGTAGCATCAAAAATAAAAAAATAAAATTTCAAACAAACTAAATCGCATAAAATTGGAAACGCAGGAGAACATCATTTTTTATTTTTGATGCTACGGTTTTTTTACCGTTTAGGATTATTCTTATGAACTAGTACTGTCCGTGTTTTCATTTATTGTCGTATTGTCATCACCACTTTGTATATAGATAGATGTTAATATCTGTTTCAATACAAGTTGCATTGCATTAAAGCGAAGTTGGATTGGTAAACTGTTTTTATACTCATTACAAAAAAATAACATACCTATTATCCTTTGATAAACCCCGGGTTTCTGTAAGGATGGTCAACTCAATCTTTAGTCAAATCAACTCATCACAAGTGTTACCAAAATACTAACAGCCTCGTGACAGGTTTGACAGTTGATTAACAAATTTTTAAGTTGATCAACATTTAAAAAAACCGAGGCTAAGGCCTGATTTAGACGATGCGAGAAATGTCGTGCGAGTTGCGGTACATTGAGAGGCCGCGCGGCTATGGTGTCATAAGAGATGGATCGTAGACGGCAATGTACCGCAACTCGCACGCTATTTCTTGCACCGTCTAAATCAGGCTTTAGTTATGTTTTCGAACCAGAATGTAAGAAAACTCAAAATTTATAAACTCCCTTATATCCTTAAGGTCAACTTACTATCATTATACTTATTATATTATCTACAGCAACAGCATTCGGCTCATCACCGAGCACCGGTTTCGGGTTCAACAAGCCGGCTACAACTACCACTGGTTTCGGGTTCGCGACACCCACTTCCGGTTTCTCGGCGCCTGCTGCTAGTACTGTGAGTATGATATTTTGCAATATTAATTTTGAGAGTAAAATTAACTATTGATTAGATTTTAAGTCGGTAATGTCAGTAACACACATTTTCTTATCTATACGTAAAATGTGGAGTATAGAATTTAACTCCTTTGATTGGATTGATTTAGGTTTTTATACAAAGTGGTGATGACAATACGACAATAAATGAAAACACGGACAGTACTAGTTCATAAGAATAATCCTAAACGGTAAAAAAAACGTAGCATCAAAAAAAAAAAAAAAAATTAAAAACTAACTAAATCGCATAAAATTAGAAACGCAGGAGGGATTTTATTTTTTTGTTTATTTTCATTTATTGTCGTATTGTCATCACCACTTTGTATAAATAGATGGATTATAGATAACAATATTATGACTCAATAGCAACTTAGATAAAATGTATGTATGCGAGACGCAAAAGAGAGACATAACCAAAAGAAAGACCTATAATAAAATTTATAGATAATATTTAAAATGTTATTTATCACAAACATCTAATTATTCTTCCACAGGCAACAACATCAGCAGCGCCACAAACAACGCAATCATTCCTATCGTCCCCTCAAACGGGTGCAACACTAGGCTTCAACCAGACCGCGTTTGGTGCCAAGCCCGGCTCTGCCTTCAGCTTCGGTGGCGGCACTGCACTAAGAGCACCAGCACCCGGACAAGGTTAGTTATATTGTTTAGGTTACAAGCATAAGATATAAGTTACTGTGGGTATTATAACCACAAAAATTGTCTGAAGTACATGCTTAGGTGGTACATACATTTTTTGTAACAAACATGTTCAGACCATATTTTATTCACAAACTAGCTGTGCCTGCGACTTCGTTCGCGTGGATGACGAAACTTATCAATGAGTTTTTAACCGCAAAATTAAGTTTGTTTTTTCCGGGATAAAAACTACCCAGTGTGGTGCCCAGGATAATAAAGAATAATTATACCAAGTTTTATCGTAATCGAAGCGGTAGTTTTTGCGTGATACCTGAACAAACAGACAGACAGACAGACAAAAATTTTTTTTTTCACACTTTTGGTTACGGTGTCTGTCTAGTAACACCCCCCGCCATTTATTTTTTTGATATTCTCAATGTACAGAATTTTCACTTCTACAGATTTATTATAAGTATAGATATTAATTAATAAAATTTAATGCTTTTTGCCAAATGATTATGTCTAGTCCAAAGAATTAAAACTAGCTTTATTTCCATTGATATTTATCATATTGTTATGTTGTATTTTCTAGCACCCACACAAACAACCGGTTTCGCCTTACCCGGCCAGCAGCCGCAAGCTACTCAGTCCGGGCTTAGTTTCGGCACAACCACCAGCACAGCTCAGCCCCAACAACAACAGCAGCAACAGCTATCGACACCTGGTACTGGGCTTGGTTCTGGACTAAGCTTCGGCGGCCAACAGGCTGCGACACCGGCATTTGGTACAGCGACTTCGGGCTTCCAAGCCCCGGGCGGGCTTAGTTTTGGTGGGCCCGCTACAAGTACGCCGGCTATGTCTGCAGGTAAACTTGAAATTTCATTGACTTAGATATTAGACTAGAATGTATCGATTTTAAAAGAGAATCAATGAATAATATTAGTAAATATTTAATGCAGTTTTAAAATTTGAATAGTTGACATTAAATAAATAAACTTATGTTAAATGATTATAAGACAGTAACTACCAACCTTAACAATGCTTTCATAATGACAGGAGACCAACAAATAAATAAAACCATATGCTTACAATATTGTTTTCTATTCTAGTAGCACAACCTACAGCCGGCACTGGTTTAAGTTTCGGACAAACCCCAGCTAGTCAGCCTCAAACCGGGCTTAGTTTCGGTGCCCCCGCCTCAACAGCCCAACCGACAACAGGGCTTAGTTTCGGTGCAGCAACCACAACTAGCCAACCATCAGGGCTTAGTTTTGGGGCAGCCGTATCTGCACCTTCATCAATTCTTGGTGCTGCAACAAGCCAACCTGCAACAGGACTTGGGTTTGGCACAACACCTACATCATTTGGAGCCACAACGACTGCTTCGACCGGACTTAGTTTTGGAGCTACGACCTCAGCACCAACAGGGCTTAGTTTCGGCGCTCCCGCTTCGTCAGCTCAATCTATTCAACCGGGAACTGGTTTTGCGTCCACTACTTCAGCGGCCGCTACTTCTGGTATAAGCTTTGGAACAACGTCAACACCAGCTACTGGGTTATCAACAGCACCAACGACTGGGCTTGGTTTTGGAACGAGTACGGCCTCTGCACAAGGGACGGGGCTTAGTTTTGGAGGTACCGCTACGTCAGCAGCCCCCATTGGAACAGGTTTCGCGTCTAGCGCTCCGACTGGGCTTACTTTTGGAAAACCTATTACTTCAACTGCCGTTTCTTCTGCAGGTAAGAATTGTTTTTTTTTACTTATATAATACAAACACGTTTAAAATAAAATGAATGTATGTAGCTTGTTAATGTTTGCTAAATGTACCATAAAAACAAAACTGGCATTAAATAAAGTTTTAAAAGGAATTAATTCTTTAATCAAATTATTGCAATCATGTCAGTTTGACATTATTGATAAAATTTTAAGTAATTCATTTAATTTCTAAATTTTTGCGTATTTCATTTAGGTAAATAATCATATAAACATAATAAATTCGCTATTTTATCACTATAGCATCTGCTTGCTTTTAAATATATATCTAATAGCTGTCTGATTACACAAACTACTAGACATGCCAAATTTATAAATAACTAGAGTCAAACTCGCAACTAGTCATAAATCGGTTACGGAAGTACCTGAAAAGTCTACCTTAATTCTAAATATTTTGATTTTAAATTATAAGTTTATTATAATGATACACTTTTTAGTTGACTACTTCATAAAAATAATATTTATGTTATCTCGACTAAACATTAAAACTAAAACATGATAAAATGTACTAATAACAATATCTATCCTATTATTTATTTTAATAATAACTCATTTACGAATTTGCGTAAAACAAGACTTCTCTTCTTAGAATCAATTTAAATACTAGACAAATAAAGTCAAAAAATAAAATTCAAAGAAGAAATAATTTTCCTACATTGGTAACATTTGATGTACGTTTTTCAGCATCTACTACAGCCCCATCAGGTATCACGGCTCTCGGAAAAACCACAGCAACAACTACCATGGCTTCACTGACCACAGCTACTACGTAAGTATAAGATTTATAATTATATCTACAAACTTTGATCAATGATAATGCATGTCGGCTAAAGAAGAGCACATTTAAATGAGACTGGCTACTGTACAAATTATTGTTATCTTTTTATGTCACATTAAGAACTTACACATGATTTCTAACTCTTAAATTTGGTATATATTCGAAAAGATATTTTACCTTATGGTTCTTCATCCGGTGCAGTGACGCCATTTGGTTATTTAGGGTTTTTAACCACCAACGCAAACAGGTGGTGATATAGTTTTAACATGACTGTTTCTGTGGGATTGTAGCTGTCTAACGGGTGAACAAAATAATGTTTATTCTGTTTAAATATTTTAAGAATTGCAATTAAAGAAACCTGTTCCACCATGTACCATAATAGGTAATAAAATTTTCACAGAGATTGAGAGAGATATTCACATTCTGTAATATAATTCAACGGGAATAAGAGCGTACATGCATAAAATATGCATACCTTTTAGGGCTTGACGTTTTAACCGGGTTACACCTGCCGTAGTCGCAAGCAGACTTGCATTTATGCATGTACGCGCTTATTCCCGTTAAATTATATTACTGTAAACATGCAGCGCGATAGTTTAAAAGTTAATATTTTACATTCTAACATGATAATACCTCTCCTTACAGCACAACAACAGCAGCCCCACCACAGATGGTATCGTCTATAACGTTCGCACAACTAGAGGAGAGTATCAACAAGTGGACGCTGGAGCTGGAAGAACAAGAGAAGACCTTCATCAATCAGGCGACGCAGATCAACGCCTGGGATCGACTGCTCATCGCTAATGGAGAGAAGGTATATATTAGAGTAGATTTTTTTAGCCTTATCTGACTCACTGTAAAGGTCTCTTGTAGGTCTTTCCATAGTTCTAAGTTCCGCGCTGTCTTAAACCAACCCAAGCAGATTGACTGTTGGTTATCTTGCCTCTATCTGGGCTGGCCTCGGGCACCTATTGTGTTGTAAAATGATTATTTCTTAAGTGGTAGAGACGTCCTATCAACTATAGTTTTCAAGATTTGATTGCGACTGTCGTGCGATTTGTAGAGCTAAAATTTTTTTTTTGTAAGCATTTATGTTAAGTGTCATTTAACACGAATTTAATACTATGTCTAATATTTAACACGAAATACAGTTTAAAAAAAAGGTATCCAGTAAATAACCAGTCTTACCCAAGTGGCGGTCACATAGACAGTTATTCCATGTATTTACGATACCAATATGTTTGACCACCTTCATGATCTAGTGGCATACACACCGGTTTTCAAGGAGTCACAAGCTCCGAAGTCCCGGGATCGGTCCCAGGATCATTGTCTCTGATTCCATAACACAATTGCTTTAGCTACTAACATTTGGTTTAGAGTAGTGTACGTGATAATGTCCACATTAAATTATTTTGTATTATTGATTCTTGTATTCAGCTACACTGTTGTAACTGGAAGCGTCTTGTCACCTTAAAACTAATTTACAATATTCCTTACAGATAGTAGAACTAAACGACGCCGTCCAATCAGTAAAGAACGAGCAACAGAGTCTGGAGCACGAGTTGGAGTTCGTGCTGGCTCAGCAGAAGGAGCTGGAGGACCTGCTGGCGCCGATGGAGAAGCAGCTGCTCGAGGACACCGGGGACAGGCTGAGGGACCCCGAGAGGGAGCATATGTGAGTAGTAACCTTTAAAAAATAGTGCTAAAGGTTATAGTAATATAATTCAACGGGAATTAGCGCGAGATACGCAGACTGCTTGCAACCATGGCCTGTGTAACCTGGTCGAAACGTCAAGCCCGAAAGGTATTTATGCATGTAAAAATTTAAATATTAGCGGTGCCCTGCATTTACACCCGCGTAAATAGTTCCCATTCCCGTGAACCATCAATTCATTTTGAGAACCATTCCGATTATTCTATAGTTATTCTACCTATTTACACTGTTGTATACAATATCGCAAAAACGATTACACTACATATTATTTATTACTATTAATTAGTTAATTGTTTAAACCATGGAAGCGCAACATCTAGATTTACTTTCAAGTTTCATATAAGCTTCTCTCTATATCACGCAGTGTACTCCAAAAACATAATTATTTTATAATTTATTTTCAGGTACACATTAGCAGAGAACCTGGACACGCAGTTGAGACAGATGTCTGAAGACTTGAAGGAGGTTATAGAACATCTAAACGAGACCAACAGGAGTCAAGATAGCAATGATCCTGTGAGTATTACTTATTGTTATTTACTCAAATATATAATTTAGTATGTAGACTTGTTCTAGTTCATATTTACTGCAAAATTATCATTATATGAGTTAGAGTAACAATAACACTTATTCAATGTTCATATAAAACCATTCTAGTTATTGACCAAAAGAGGGCAATACTTGTACTATAAAAACATATTTATTTATTTGTTACACTCATCATCATCTCCCTGCCCTGTTCCCAATTATTTGGGGTCGGCGCAATGCGTATTCAGCTTCCATTCATCTCTACAACTCGTCATCTCGGTATTCACTCCTTTCTTTCTCATATCATTTTTCACACAATCCATCCAATATTTATTTGTGTAAATAATATCTACCAGAATATTTAAATTGATTGTTAAATTCTTTGTTTTATCTTCACTAATAGTTAGTATTGCCTCAATAAAGTATGTTTCTAGTTTAAAACTGAAAACCGAACATCGTATTCTAAAGGACTCCAAGAAAAAACATCTATATGAAATACTTTATATTTTATTTTTACAGATCGTCCAAATCGGCCGCATTCTAAACGCGCACATGTCATCAATGCAATGGATAGACAACTCTATTGCACAAATATCAACCAAGTTAGACCAACTAAAGGCTACCCACGACACACTACGGCGGGACAACGAAAGATCATTCCAATTAACATATAACTGAAAATATGAAGAAATTCGTACACGTTGTGAAGTATTAAAGTTTGTATAGAATTTAATATGGAACTGATTGTTATAAATGAAGAATTGTTGGAGTTTTTCTTACTTATTATGTGCTGCCTTTTAGGTGCTACGGCCATCTTTAAGCGCCAAAAACGTAATAAAATAGCTATTGGTATATACGATTTTTTCAGTGCATGCTAGTTTCAGTAGATTGTGATTTTAAATAATCCACTCAGTAAATGAAAATTATTTAAGGTCTGATTTCTTGCAGACTTAAAAAAAAATGATTGTGATGAATATTAATTTATGTAACTTTGTTTTTATTTTAAATGCTTCTGTCATGTTTTAGCTCTGAATAAAACAAAGTGTTTCAAATAAATATATACTACACATAATCAAAATCAGTGCATGCAGCATGATATATGTTAAGACATCTTTCGTCAAGAATTATATTGATTTTCTGTACTTAAAACGTACTTGACATGAAACAAAATTGAAATAAAACTACTTTTTACGGATTTTTTCGCGGTTTATATTTAGATTTAGGTATCTAATATAAACCGCGAAAAATTCCGTAAAAAGTAGTTTTATTTCAATGTCTAACATTCGCGTAAACCTAAAGAAACCAATATGAAACAAAATATTAAACTTTAGGTATTTTATTTTCAACTAATGGTGCCTGTAATCTTAATGTATGTATTAAACTTAGATACTCACCTTATACTCAAATGCAGCTTAATTTAAGACGTTCTTAAATGTCTTTCTGCCTCCGTCTTACACCTTTAAGTGTGACAGAGACAGCATCCTAATAAGCAATGTCTAAAACAACTACCTCCCTTGATCAAGCTGGCCCGAGCCAGTCTAACTAGCAATAAAAATATATGTGCCAATATAATTAACACTTAGATGCAGCTATATTGCTGTTTGCCTTATTAAGATTGTTAGCAACGCGACGCACTGAGTCAAGGTCCGGAACCACTAGGAGGTCCCTTAGGGAATGTTGCAGACGTAGTTAGGATTTTTGCTCTGGCTGAAGGCCCTTTTGATTTTGCCAAGTCCGGTGAAGCAGTCAAAGTCTGCGCTCAGGCTAACTGGTTAAAAATATATTCAAAAATACTTCATGGCGTCTTAAAATTTGTTGCGTTTAAGTATTGGTCAACTGTGATGTACCCACGAATTCTACATTGATATCTAAAAGAAAAACTTATTCGGATCATACTATTGGCAGGTCAATTAATGTAAAAATAATGGACGGTATAAAACAATTCTTCTTAAAGCTGTCCCATTGAATAATTCTTATGTAAAAATTGATATTTTGTTATTGATTATTTGTAAAAACTTGGAATTTCGTGAAGTAAAGTGATTATTATTACGAAGTCTTTTTCTTATTATACTTGTACTCTGCTCTGGTTTGTTGTATAACTAATAAAATATGTGATTGCATATTATTACATATTTTATTCTTAAAAATCACTTATAATCACACCTAAAGAAAGTTTTAAAGTAGAATTTAAAATTAGATAACCAATGGTTTCTTCATGGGTATGGTCAAAACCAAGAACAGTAAGATAAGCCAAATAAAGAGATATCTAAAACCTATCCAATATCACGTCACCCATCCATTCTACAATGAAAAACAAACAAAAAACTTAAACAATATATTTCAATAAACGATTCCCCCAATAAAACACTGTAACTTAACATTTTCGTCTGTCGTCAAACACAGTATCACAAGTTTCTTATGCACTATGCTGCAAACTGTTCTGTTCGTAGATATCTGGTCTGCACTGAGGAACATTGATAGTTTCTTTGCGTCAACTCTGCAGTAACATACTCTAGACATGTCTTCGTTCATTTGTGTTTCTGTTTCAGAGTCTGAGTGGTCTATTGGCCCTGTAAATATGGTTTTAATGGTAAGATTATCATGTATTTCATCAAAAATCAAGCAAAGGCCAAGAGAGAAAGTTATTTATTTTAGCTTTCTTATACAATGTCTGAAAAATAAATAAATAAATGAGGACAACATCACATACATTGCTCTGAACCCAAAGTAAGTAGCTAAAGTACTTGTGCTATGGAATTCAGAAACAACGAAGGTACCACAAACACCCAGACCCTAGGCAATGTAGAAAACTTGGTTTCTACATTAACCCGTCCGGGGATCGAACCCGGGACCTCAGAGCTAGCGACACCTTGAAACCGTTGCGTACGCCACTCGACCGTGGTCGTTGACAAAGGGTCTTTGAAATAAAATGGAACCCAGAAACAATGCCAGGTAAGTTGCTATTTCTCAATTAAAGAATAGATACGATGTCAATATCTATTTTATTTTTCTTGTATGGGATATGTATCAGTCCATAATAGTTGGATTTTTTTTACATTATTATTAAACTAAGTAATTTTGAAAAAAAACTAAGCATTTTCAGTTATAGATGGAACTTCTAGTGTAGTATGTTACCTCCGAAAGCTTCAACCCTCAATCCTTTAAACCTTGTAGACACTTTAGCCATATCAGTCTTGATCTGTAGCGTCAGTCTGCCCTCCGCGGAAGCTCTGATTACCACCTCAGATGTCATAGTCCGCATTCTGTCAATGGTGGTGCGCAACTGTTTCAAAGATGGCAGTTCTATTGATATCTGTAAAATAAAAAAAAAACAGTTTATTTCTTTAGGAAAGTTACAATATGTATTAACAAATTCTGTGAAAACAACATTAATCTTTTAAAGAAAAGGGTCACTTGATCTCTTTTTCTTATTGTCCAAAGTGCAAGTCGAAAATTACAATCAATTAATGTATCTTTATATATAAAATTCTTGTGTCACAATGTTAGTTACCATACTCCTCCGAAACGGCTTGACCGATTTTTATAAAATTTTACATGCATATTCAGTAGGTCTGAGAATCGGCTACTATCTATTTTTCATACCCCTAAAGTGGTAGTAGGTAGGTGCTAGGTAGAAAAAATTGCATTGCAACGCATGCCGGGTACAGCTAGTTTTTCTATAAAAAGGAATATATTTGTTTTCTTCTAATACAATAATTACCAGTAATTAATTAATTTATAATGTAATTAAACCTTGATTACATTATAAATCTATTTTTACCACATCTAAGTAATAATTATTAAAAAAATATAAAAGAAACAGTTAATCACAATCCCCACATAACTTAAAGATAAAAAATAAATAACGCCAGCCCCAATTAAAATATTTAAATCCAACTTACATCAGGATCAGGTATCCTCGGCTCATGGAAGTCCGTCCATAACTTCCTTGGTATAACAGTCACTGGGATATCATGAGTCACTTGTCTTGTCTGCTGTGATGTTGTTGATGGCTAAAATTTATGATTAGTTATAAAGCAAGATAAAAAAACAACATATTGATAAAAGACTATTGCCTAAGTCCTATTTACTAGAGGTTGATATTATACATTGTTGTTTATAAGGTATGATTTAGGATTCCAAAATTGGGATCTTAAATTGCATGAGCAAGAGGGATGATCAGTGCTTATGTCTTCTCTATAGGTAGAGGCCTGTGCTCAGCAGTGGGACATTTACAGGCTGGTAATATTTTTATCTATCATGTAATACAGTGTATACTCTTAACAATACACTAATTGCAGGATAATATATAAGAATAACTAAAGAATAGCAATTTTATGAAATGAAACTCATTTCTAAAGGCTAGAAATTACTTCTCTACTGAATTTAGTAAGTTTAACTTCATAACAATCTAGAAAAGACTTACCATTTCAATTTCTAGTGTTAGACATGGACACTGTTTCTTTGTGAGTTTCATTTTTAAACTCTTTGCTGTCTTAAGAGTGACTAGTGATCTTGCCAAGTTACCTATTAAAAAAAAAACGAAAAACAATTATTATTGTGAGAATGATTTTCGATGAATGGTTGATATTCATCTAATAAATAAGTTATAATTGGCTAAATACAAAGTAAATATTAGTACCTGAGCTTAAAGCTAAATAAATATCCTTATGTTCTTCATCTAAACCAAGCATTTGATACTCCGAACAGAACATAGCCTGAGGTATTTCACACCAAAGAATAGGCGGTGTAGGCCCGCTATTTTCTTCACTCACAATAAAATAAAGCTGGTCATCAGTCAATCTCAATACACATTCTTTCGATAACTTCGATATTATTGTAACTACATCTGAAAATTAGGAAAAAAACGATGAGTAAAAGTTTAAACAAATCAACAGTTGAGTTCGTTAGAAATAACACTTTTAAATACTTGAAAATTCTCTCATTGGTCCAGCATCTATCATAACAGCTCGGAACTTCATCGTTTAAGGTAAGTATTAAGTTATTTGGTAAGAATAAGTGGTATTTCATTTAATATATATCACGAAACGTATTCCCGGGCTTCGAAACTTTGAATTAAAGGAAACTTTGTTGTGACAGTTGACTTGACAGCTATTGGCATAGACCAGGCATTCGAGATAAGAGTCATGGAATGTCTATTGCCATATAAAATAATATTTTAGTCGATTTCAAGTGATTTCTTCATTAACACTAAAAACAAGGAAGGCAAAACCCAAAAAGAAAAAAATGATTAATTATTCTGTTATTGTTATATTAGTCCTGCCGTTGTTATTATTAAATCAATAGTTAGCCATCAGCAAAACGACAGTCTACATAATATGATATTCAAGTAAATATAACTCTATTTACGCGTATATCGAATTATGCAGGAAAATATAATCTTGAAATACTTAGCTTACTATGTACTTACTTACTATGTATTAAAAACAATAAACAATCTAACATAACTCAGTACTTCCCATATCAAAATTTACACTCATATTTTTATTAGTAAGTATCAAAACATCTTTAAGTATACTTACTGTAACTACAATAGTGAGAGTAATAATTTTTTCGAACTATTATTTAGCCAGCAAACATAATAAGCCATCAACACAGCACATTCACTTATACAGGGTGTTAAGAAAACCCTGTCCAACCCGAAAGGGTGATATAGGGTTCACAATCACATGCCCAAATAAAATATCAAATTTGGAAAATGCATGATAGAAACAATAATAATGGATTTTGAAATAACCATCTTTTTGCTAATTTTGAGATTAAAACAAATACTACAACACCAATTTCGTCGATATTTTTGAGGGTTTTTGTAATTAGGTAGCATCTGTGACGACGCCAACTCTCTCTCCCGACTTTTGAGAAAAAAAAAATGTTTTTTGGGTTATAATTTTGTTTTCTTTTTTTTTCCATTTTTTTTTTCACATTTTTGTAATCAGATATCGATACCTAACTACACCTTCACGGATCAAACAGGGTTTTCTTAACACCTGTACATAAAAACATACGTAATGTTAGTTTAAAATAAATATACATAATAATATGTGGTTTTGGTGACTAGAAAAAAGAAGGTGTTAATTTGGAAATAAAAATATAGTACGACATAATAATGGCCGTTATACTATTAAATTTTTCATGTAAAATTTTATTAGTCATCTAATCCAAACTACGACTGAAATTTCTTATTTTTCAAATAATCGTTTTAAATAATGGGACAGAATGCAATAATTGTGTTTTGATACTTTTATCTAATACAAAAATACTTTTAATAATTTCCTGCTATTTGCCGTCGCATTATAGGTCAACATAAAATTTGACTTTTGTATTATAATATTTTAATAAACACATATTTCATCAATAGTACAGTAAAGCTATGTGATAAGTTCGTCGTGAATTAACTTGGGTGCCTTTTAAACCAAACTTTTACCAAATTTTTAGTCGATTACATAATAATTTGTTACTAGCAACATTTCTACCATAAACATAGAGGAAAATACTTTTCCTACAAATATGGCTCTGAATGGCGCTGTCGTGTTGTTATTTACAGTTCATCGTCGCTCTCTTTCTAACTTGGGCCGCATGTCGTTGATGTGAATGAAAGAGACAATGCTCCATTTTGATTGTAACGAATACTAACGAATTGTGGTTATGACTTGAAAAAGTTTTTATTTATTTTACTAAATTAATGTGCAATCATAAGTAATTTAATGTATGTTAGATTATATTTATCGTCTACAATTTTCGCTCGTAATTTTAGTTTGTATAGAATCTTGTAAACAGGAAGAATAAATGGAGAAAAATGAACAGCCAAGGTATGTGTACGATCAATAATGTCGTCATTTCGGATGTGTGATAACCACAAATACACTTTCCCACCTATCTATTTTAACTTCTACCTTACTTGTTTGCTCTTATTTAACTTACTTTTGTTATATATGTGGGTATCGCGGGATAAATGTTGACAGGAGCTGTTTATTTTGGTAAATTAATGGCACACCGTTGGTCTTAACGTTTTTCCTTCGAATTCGATCTTCGAATATTTAACGGATTCTATTTTAAAAGAAATTCGTTATTTGTGTTCCTTTACTGACATTGCATTTATATTAGATTTATATCGGGAATAAACGTAATCCAATTGGATTTTCATTATAATATAGTGGTTCAATGTCTGTGCATAACTACGTAATACGTTTCAATGTCGTCCGTGATTAGGTGCGTTGATTATGCAACTTTAACACCGCTGTTTTATTTGTTCGACTTTTAAACTTGTATCATAGCGGTACATTGTCATTTGTAACGTTATCACGCGGAATAAATGAGGTTATAGTAAAATAGTTTTCATCTTTGAATGCACTTGAGTTTATTATCTGTAGCACAGATAGTTTTCATGCGTTGATAGCGCTTTCGTGTTTGCATTTCTTATCGCAGAGTTACAAATACCTAAATAACCTAAAAATAAGTGTTGGATGTTATTATATTTTATATAATACTTAACTGACACATAGATGCATGTACATACAGAATGTTTATGGTCGACGGCACAATGATTGCCTACTTAACATTGCTAATCTTTTGACCGTCATTAAGCTTGACTTAATGATCATTAATTAAGGCGGTGATACCTTGTTGACCAAAATAGTATCGCGTATACAGAAAACATGGAATTGATTGATATTATGAATAACTCTATTAAAGAAACGGGGTTTTATTTTGATTATAATAAAACAGACTTAGCTTAAACTAAACCTGCTTACAACAGAACACCATTGCAAATCCGCCTATTTTCTAACGAAACTAAGAAGCTAAGCCTTAGATAGTCTTAAGTAGTAAGTCCTAAGGTGTCCACAAAGCCATTATTTCCCAGGGTACATAACTACTGGGTTAGATATTGATTATGAGACATAATTTCACTTAAGATAATGCGTTAGGAATCATCTGATCGATGAATTAATAGCCACCAAACAGGTTTTATGACAAAAAGTCAGCTGATATTAATACCGCGTGAGAAGAAAACCCGTTCAAATCCTGCAGATTATCATAATACATACATACATAATGATATGTGCTGACTTAACCTTATTTTCAAAAGAATGACGTCATGAGATACGTGTTCGCCGAATATTATTCGGTAAAAGCAGACAGAGGCAAGTAAAGGGTTAGTATGATGAATGTTTCAGAATCTTAGATTTTTGTTTAGCTTAGGTATGGACACTTCCAAGATAAACCTCAGAAAAAAGTAGAAGTCTACAGACATAGAGTTCGCCAATATACAGTACCTAGCTTAGATGATGATATGAATGGTTTTTAAAAAAAATATGGTTTATCGCAGAACAGAAATGGTTTTGGAAACGGCAATTGTATGTTAACTAAAGGATCTACGAGGATCTACGTGGTTATCCATAAAATGAATTCTGGATTATTGAACTTTTAACAACTGCTAGTCAGTAAATGAGTCCAGAATAGATAGGTCCGACAAAGATGGATGTAATTTGCTAGGTAAGCTGACGATGAGGGTAACGCTATATCCTATTTAATGTTGTTCTGTTTTTTCTACACTCCGTACTTTGGAAGCACGAAGTCGAAATATGTATGGTCTGTTCATATATCACTAATATATTAACAGACCATCCATAATATTTTGATATACGTTTTAGTATGTAATCCTTTGAAAACTTTTGGCAAAGGTAACCTTTGGAATTCTTCCAAGATTTAACAAAAGCACAATAAAAAAGCAAAATTTAAAAAGCCAATGAATAATAACATAGAAATGAAAGACCATACCTAAATGATATTTCTATGAACAAATGTCGATGAGCTCGTGCTAAGTCCCAGGTGTAGCCTAACACTGGCGACCCCAACACAGCAGGAATTGCTAGGCTGTTGACATTAGTACATTCGAACCCGTATTATTATTGCCACGCTTCCTACCTTTAATAAGTGGCCTTAACGACACCGCCAGGTGCACAGCATGTATTCCCGAAGACACATGTTGTACGGTCCAACGCACGGCAAAATAGTTACTAATAATGGAGGAAATAAACTTTAAAGCTTTAAATTAAAGGTTGGCATTGCCAAAGTTCATATTTATGTGCAGACTGTACTTTTAGATTTTGATCTCTGTCGTTGATAAGCAAGTCTAGGAAATGTGGAACCTATAATAAATTACGAACACCTACCAGTACATTTGCATCCCCTTGTATACTTTGCTTTTTACGTAACCAAGCCAATAGATTTTTACCCATAATAGTTACTCAGTTCTTTTCTTTAAAATTCCTTTGAGCTGAATTCTATGGATTAATACAATATATAGGAAATAAATTAAATATGCGGCAATTTTGAAAAACTCCTCCTCAAACCGAAAGCTTAATCATAAGATTCTTAGGTATCCTAATCAAATGCTCCTAACCCTCTCGTGAATCGGAAATCCTCGAAAATCTCTGATCTTTGGGTCTACGTTGAAATCTTGACTACAGTAATTATGGGATGAGAAATCAATCTAATGAGTTCACTAATGCGATTAACTTATCCCTCACAAATGTTGAAGGTGGTTCAATGGACATCCCATTATGAATTCCCGGTGGTCTCTTACTTCATTCCAATTACATTTCTGCACATAGATCTACCATTATTACGAGGTTGTCGTCTTGTCACGAACTAACATACAAACAGGTTTTAGTATAATCAATCAAAATTACAGGACGCACCTATTTATTTTTATTTCGAGATCGTATTAGAAATATTAATTACATATTCTAAGGCTTAGCTGCGACTTCATTTCAGCAAGCTATATTTCACAGGTAGAACTTCTAGTTTTGGGTTACTAACACCCGACGCAGACGCAAAGTTAAATACAACTTGTGTATTTTTTGAGGCATCGTTAGTCCGAAATAGTTGAATCGATTTAGATAATCTTAGCTTTAAAAGAAACCGAAGAAATCTATGCAGCCGTTTAAAGATAATCAGCTCTTTTGATTAAAAAAAATGTCGGGGCTTTTGTTCGAAAGTAGTAATATTTTTATTTAACAACAATATACTTTGTTCACAGCATGGACAACGACAAAGGCACCAAATCCTACATGCAGTTGCAGATGGAAAGACTGAAGGTCTTGCAAGCAAAACTATCGACAGAAGCAATAGAAGATTACGTTATTATCAAAGAGGAGTGAGTACTTCTTTTATATATTTTTGTTTTCAGAATCGTAAGATGATTGCTTCGAATCATTTTATTGAAGAGGAGTTATCAGACATGACGAGAATTGAATGATCGAAGTCCGTATCGAATCTTAGCGTATTCCAAGGGGTGAGAACTTCTTTGTTTTTTTTTTTTAAGAAAAACATAGTTCTCATCGAATTGATCCACGTTGCTGTCGAATCGAGATTTGATGTTGGTGTTGCTATAAGATCGAGTTTTAATTAATTTCTTATCTATGTTACTTATTCAAACTCGGAAATTACGCAAAAATCCATTTTTTTTTTTACTCTATGTACGAAACTTATGTAAAAACTCCTTACCACGGAGTCTGCTTACTTAAATGCCCTCCTTAACCAGCGTAGTTAATTTAAACAAAATATAAACCTGTTCCATTTTCGCTCCACGATATCGTTCATCGCAAACGCGTGCATCGGCGCCTTGTTGATTATATTTACTGCAGACATTTCGGTCCCACAAAGCTAAAGAACCTGTATGACCATCATTACCAACTTTACCGAGACGAGCCTTGCAGGAGAGAAAAGTACTATAGTGCAGTTTAGTATGTATAAGAGAGCACGTGTAGGTTTGCTCCAAAAAGTTTGGTGTTTCATTGCGATAACCTTCATCTTTTCTGGCCAAAAAGGCTTGTCGATAGGTACGCGACTCCAAGACCTCTGGTGTTACAAATGTCCATGAGAAGCTGTGTTCATTTACTATATTCAGAGCTTCATTGGTCCCTATTTAAAAAAGAGGTTGTCAGGCACCACTTGGATTCCAATCCCGTTCATAAAATCCAAGTAATCCACACTCAGTGCATCCTGCCCATCATTCTATTCTCAAAGTGGTTTATCCTGTTGCGAATGCCAGAGACATACCGTTGTCTCTATAAGGTCCCGACTGAATAGTATTAAATAATAGCTTGGTGCTAATGTGGGAAACAAAAACAAGTAATCTACCAAGAGCAAGTGTTCCCAGTGTCTTTAGGGTTTACATTCGTTTGGCAAGTTTGATGTTGTACTTGACACTATGATTTTCTATGATGTTGTTGTTGCGTCAAGCTTGATTGATTTTATGATCAGTCAGACCTCCTAGTACATTGCAACTTATTACATGGGACCTGACAATGTAATTAATATTACATCCCACAGTACTCTTTCGTAGAATCATGGGGTAATCACTAGGTACAAAATACACAAAGTTCAAAAACCTAAACTTAAGTAAATACTCTTAAATGCAGATTTTTTCATCTTTGAAGCATAATAAATGAATGAAGTGTTTTAAAACTTAGTGCTTTTAAAAAAAGGCAATACAAGTGATACACCGTCAGCTATCGTCCATAAGTTTGGACGATGAATACCAAGAAATAGGGAAACACGTTATTGAGAGCATCGCTTAGTTGCAGGGTCGCGAAGGGTAACATAAAGGGTCTTGACCTGCATTCGTTATGCGGCTTGCTACATTAGCTTTTTTGCAAAATATAGACGACCCTTAACACCATTTTTAGGTCAAAGAAGAAACATGGAAAGACAAACTAGACTAAAATCCATAAGAAATGCCTGATTTAAAGGTCGATGCAGATGGTTTTGATACCTGTTGGTGGATTGAAGTAAATATATAAATCATTAGTGGCCGTAAGCTACCATTAACATTCGACACGCAATGCTTCCGAACTGTGGCTAAGAGAAGCCATAAAGTGATGGTCTTCCTGTTTTAAACTACATGTAACGCGAAACAGGTAGATATAGGAGCCCAGAATATGTATTTATTTTGCATTTTATCTCACATACTGAATACTGGTAACTGGTCAACAATAAATAAAATAAATGAACTTATTTGGATCAACCTTCCCTCACACAATATGATTTGGAAAGAATAATTTATTTCCATTAAGCTTATGACGTAGTGGAATTATGATTGAATGGTTTGATAAGACTTTATTTTATTTACACAACTTCAATAGTAGAGCTGATGTTATACGAAATAACAATTTTGAGCAATAAATAGTCATCCCTACAGCTCATATTTTCTTTGAGTAAAACGGTCTTGGCATCACAATTTGGACAGCATGATTAGTTTCAACTTTTTATTTTACCTAACATATCCTTTACTTTAGTATCTTTACGTGGGCTACAAATCCTAGGATATCTATAAAACCCACGCATCACATCTACAAGTCCGAATGCTTATATTATTCCTAGATATTCGTAATTTTAATGTTGAACAAACGAGTAGGCGTGAAGCCTGTTTGGGCGCGGATCGCGAAATGCGGGTGGTTTGGTGACGGGTGACGTCATCGGTAATGCATCGAGTAGCATGGGCCTCTAGATATGAAGACTCTTTTATAAACTTGATTTCTAGACTTGTTTGAGATTTTTGAGTTAAAAATTCCTAATTCTCATACATAGGTTACCTCAACTTTCCGATTTTTCACAGCTGCCTTATAAATATTTTTGTGGATAACCTTTATGGTTTACTAAACCATAGTTATTTCGAAATTGTCTGTACCTAGACTGCTTAGGCAGGCAGTTAGTTAGAAATAGATTCGCGAAACATAAAACTAACCAACAGCTGATTAGCAGCTGCCAAAAATTATGTACCTTCAATATTCTTTACCCTTCAAATCTAGAAAGCCTTTTATGTGACTCTTGCTTCTGGGGTCATAACCACGTAAGTTTAAAAAAATATATCTTAAGGCCTGACAAAAAAGAAGTAAATTGCATGATCACAGTATGCGATGAGAGCGAAGGCAATATAGGGCGCCGACACGTAAATATTGATAGCCTTTATGTGACCTGGAAACGGACTATCCGGTATATAATGTAATGTCGTGTGCCGAAAATGATTGCCATTTCATTCAATCCTTTATTTAAAACAGCTGGTGAATAATTTATTGCGCATGCATGAGAAAAACCAACTCCAATTAAAATAAGACAAAACTAATGAAGAAGTTATATGAAGACCACCTCTGAGGTAATATATTATACCCTATTGTGGAAAAAAGATTTTTTAAAATCGATCCAGAATTGCGGTAGACATCTCATAACTACATAAAAAAAAACCCTAAAAACGAACTGAGTGCCTTCTCTTTTTGAAGTCTGTTGAAAAGGTTGCAATTAGTTACTTAAATAATGAGGGCTTTAGATTTGTTAGTCGATTATTCCAGCTTTAGTGACCGAGATGTGACGTTGAGTAGTATTCATGTAAGTCTAGATGCTGTCTTTGTTTTCCACAAAAACCTTACGGTACGTTTTTTGAATTTCTTTCCCGCAAGACCATGAAACATTTTATTTATTACTATTTAATTTACGATAAATAAATAGCGTGAATAGTTTCCTTATCCGTGAACAGATATCATGCAAAATAATGCCGAAATATTTTGTAATTATTGTTCTAAGTTATGTGTAAAAATTTTGGACTTTAATCGACAATGTCGCTAAATGGGTATGTTTTTAATTTATTGATGTTTTTCATATTTATTAGGCTCTTAATCTACGGGAATTTATTGGAATAATTTATGTTTTGCCGCCTTGTGCGTAGGTCCACATAAAAGTTGAAATTCATTCACTGAAATAATTAATGCAGTTGTCATGCAATAATAATAATGTCCTTAATTAATAACATAACTCGTCTAGTTGTAATATTTTTTACGAGTTGACATTTCCAACATGATTGCACATAATAAATTGACGTTTTTATTTTATTGGAATTGTTTATGTCTTATTAATGCAAGCATTTGTTTTTGCCCAAATCTTTATTGTAATAAAGTTATTAGCGATACCAATAAGAAAACCATGAGATAATTTAATTTTAAAACAAATTGATATTGGAATGCTGTGTTCCACGATTTGAATGAAGAAAACTTGTTCCATGAAGGTCGCATTCGTTCTAGACGAGAGGTAGACTCTTTTACTTTAGGTACTTAATACTTTCCCTACAAATAGTCACACCTGTCGAGCTTAGTATCAGAAATATTTGAATCCCACATCCCTACAATATAATTGAACTATTAAGTATGGAATTCCATGGTCATTATAGCACGGCCCCAGGCATACAGGGACCGAAAGGTGTTGCCAGTTGAGATTTTCAAATGTTCCCACGGAGATGCGGAAAAAAAAACCTCGTATGTGACTGTAAGATAATATTTATTTATTATACACTGTAAGAGAACGAAGATCGGGCGTATATATCGTTATGTTATTTGGACTTCCGTTTACATACATACTAGATACATACTCTTAACTTCTCGTAGTCATCCTCATAAATATTAAAGGTGAAAAAGATGATCAATAAAATATTTAAAGCTCGCACGCGTCAAAAGTTTGTGTTGCCAACGTGGTAGTTACGTGGTAGTAAGCTGGGTACTTAAATCCATGTCACATGTAAAAAAACCCTGTTCATGCATGAATGCTGTATGCGTTTTACTACAATTATCGGTCATTGCAAATATCTACCTTTAACAAGCAACTAATTATTAAACTAATTCAGTATTGAGTACTTTTAAAATTAATAATGGTTGATGTAAGATTTTTAGCTATGTAAATGACTAATTAGTTGTGGGTTATTGCCGTGTGTACTTTCGTTACATTCGCAATGCAATTTACACGGATTAATTTAACATGTTTTTGATTACGTTTCTCTAGATCTATTTAGTATACTGTAATCAAAATCTGTTATCATTGTAAACAAATATAATGATCTCCCTGACTAAATGGGGAATTCCCACGTTGGCAACACCACCGCTACAGGATAACGCGCCGAGTTCCCGCGTTCGCCACACGTACGTCGTACAGTCAGTCCGGCTTCGCGCGCGTAACAGCCGAGATTCGTCGGGCGCTAGCTATTCCGAAATAAAAATAAAAAATCCATCGATAAACTGTCTAAATAATTAATATCGTAATGTTCGCGTTAAAATAAACCTAAAAGTGTCGGTATAATGTTTCGCAACTATGATTCTAAGAATAAATTGTGTTAAGGGTGTTTTATTTAGTCAATACGTTATAGTAATTTGTGTGTAAGAGATGCAATTTCAAAGCAATGATGACGACCTCCAATATCGGATTTTTGGCGAATCCTTCAACTTTGCCATCGAAAACAAAACAAATGCCGGCCGGCGTAGAAAGTGAGTTGTCGTACTTTTATTTACTTTAATATTGATGTTATTCGATCACATCTGTTTAACTTGGCTGTATACCTGCATACCTTTACTTATTTGAATTATGAAAAAAGTTGTACTGTCGACCATTTTATTTATATTTTATTTGTACTAAACTTTCATGTAGGTACCTACATTAATAAGTTCAGATAATTTTATCCTACCTACTAACTATAATATTCCTTTCGTAAATCTAAACCTGATCTTATTATAAACCTGTGTGGTCACGGTAAGTACCTAGGTATTTAGAGCATGTCCTAGTCCCTAGTCTTACATAGGTTAAGATAATAGGTACCTAGCTAGGTACATAATATTTTACAGATGAGGCCTTGTTTTTTATATAGTTTAGAAATAGATTCTGTAGTAGGCACTTCCTAGTAGGCAGGAATTCAGGATAAATAATAATTAGTATTAATTTTTATCCTGAATGTCTACTATATCATATTTTTATCGGGTTTAATAGTAGAGTTCAAGGATAAATAATATGTACTAATACGTGTCGATAGGTACCTAACTATTTATCTATCTTACTAGGTAAGTATCATAGCATGAAATAACACAAATGTAGACAAGTTTTTTTATACATTTAATGTAAACTTGGGAGTAACTAATTTAAAATGTTTTAAGGTTAAGAATTTGGAATGACGCCATTGCTAATAAAGCCTTCTTGAAATACCTAACTTATGGAATTTATATAAATGCACGAAATACTAAGAAATCTTATAAACTTGGAACCTAAGTAGCCCCTGACATTTGGAGGCATGTTTTAACCTTATGTTATCGGAAAATAGTCACATCTCATTCACTATGTAAATTACTATTTGGCCCTATTTGGGAATCACGTGGATTTAGACTCTACGATGACCTACGTCTCAAAATCAATGTAGGTATATTGGTAGTGCATGTAAGTACCTATCTAAGCATATTATCTCTTCATGGATCTTCAAAAAATATTTTTTTCTACCACTTAGGTAGGTACCTATCTCAGTTGAGCACATTGTTTAAACTTATTACTTTAAAGTTATAGGTCCTCGACATTCATAGTCACCCGAGGCCAGGAAAGGCCAAACGCTAGGCCCATGGCCTAGGTCATTCGACACGCATACAGTACTTTAAGTACCGTCGCATTGTTTTAAGTTCTATTTCTAGAAATTTCAACATTATAGTGCACGGCTAATATTTATAGCATTTAAAACATTCACTGTTTCAGTTGAAGGATTATTCCTGGTTTTGTATCAGTGTTTGGTTCGGTTGTTGACCTTTGTATCAAAATGGTTTGAAGTTAGGACTGCTAATAATATGACGCTGTATCCTATTGTTTCATCGGAAAACACTGCTTTGTAAGTAATCTAGGGTTGTTTTCTTGTCTGTTTGAAAAGACTTGTGGAGTGACGCGTCTTGGAGTATAAAAAGTTTTGGCTAGTATAAGATTATTATCATTATTTTGGGTTTTTTAAACCTCAAAAGCATTGCAGCCTCTTATTAGCTCTTTCTATATTATAAATAGAATAAAACCTCTATTTATAGAAGAATTAATGAATGAAATTTATATAGGTAGTGTAGTTACCTACCAAATAAAATTTAATAATCATTTTAACCCATTAAAAGTCTACGAAAACTCCAAAACTTGTTTCTTATTTGTATTTTATCTCCGAACAATTTTATTAACGACTCGTTATTGTAATAAACACGTCCAGTACGTGACGAGGTTAAACAAACCAGAAAATCCTGAATCGAGTTGTCACATCTCAAAACAATTATCCTTTTAATCGATTTTTATGAGCTGTAGTGTAGATCGAACATCAATCGACAGGCATTTCGATTCGATCGTTGATTGTCGAACGTGTGCTTGCATTTTAGATTTGAATTAAGAGAATGTTTACTCTTCTGTTTTAGAATACTAAAGTTTGTTTCAGTAATTGCCGTGAAGGGTTGGTTCCGAGTAAAGTTGACAATTGGATTTCTTGTACAAGGAATAAGTTGATTACGATGTTATGCAACAATGTCTGTCATTTCAAAAGTCGTAAATATGTAGTTTAGTACCTATCTAACGATCATGTTTAGTACTTAATTTACCGAAGATCGCAATTAAAGCTTTATTTCATTATCCGTTCAGATACAGTACCTAATACCTATATAAACCTACCCACAGATTAATTTAATGATCTGCAAGATTGTAAACTTTACTCCTTTCCGTGTTGCCTTTTTCTTACAATTGAAAAGTACTTATTTTTCAGTTTCGTGTTAAATAACTCTGTTTTAACTACAAGCTTGACTTGGTTATTAAAAATGGTACGGCTCAGGTACTAAGCCAAGTAAAGACCTTGATTACAAAACGGCAATATGTATTCAGTAACTTAGAGGAAACGAGAACTTGCCTAAACCCTGTTTCCTTGAACCTTATGACCTTGCAAATGATTCGAGGCCAGCTATGGGTTTGTTTGAAACATCCCAATTAGGAGCTATTGAAAAATGTGGAACAATATTTTACTGAACTACTCCCTTAAAAATAATAATACCAGTTAGGTTACCAGCTTGTAAACCAAAGGTCTCTTTTCATACGAGAATGACCATTGATCACCATGCTTGCTCACTACGGATAAGCGATTAAAGATTTCCTTATTCTGTTTTCCCTCACTGTTGCCAAGGTTTACATAAATGTATCAAACCACGTGCTAGTTTGTCTGTTCTATACAGCCAGAACTGAAAACGAGGTTCCAACAAAATCTCAAGTAACTTTATCTTTTTTTATAAGTTCGTTTCAGTAGGTTAGAGGGTAGATAATCAAAGAGCGCTGACTAAAAAGGACTCGAGACATTGTACACTAACTCGTTTCTCTTAGAAAGATGTTATCTTAATGCTTTTAAAACCAAGGCCGTTTTTTTATGAGACCGGTTTGATTCCAAAAAGGTTTTATCAGCTGTAGTATTTACTTAACGAAATATAAATAATAGCTTGTATGTCGGGTACATGTAACAATTGAAATCTCTTTTTTCATATATAGCTTTTCAGGTTATGTTCTCGGAACATCGTATAGTTTCCTTAAAAGAGAAAAATGATGTATGAAAAAATTTAAATAATAAATAATATGATTAAAGAAAAAAAGTACCTTCTTCTTATGGGAAAAGCTTCTCATTTCTATCAAAACAAAATTATAATCACTCGGCAATTCTCGAAATATAATCCTATCGACGATTTTAAATCGATGGGTATCGTTAAACAGACATTAGAAAAGGAAGCAATCACTTACAAACAAGCTATGCGAATAACATTTGAATATTTAAACTTAGTTACGACTTGACTAACAAATCGCCCGGATAATCCTGCGTGCTTTCAGAGACCTTGAGGTTACACCAAGGCCTCACGTACGGTTCGCGAGATGCCTTAGCTAGCGTGGGCAGAGTAACTAGTTGGGGATCTTATGACCCGCTTACACGGCGGATTTTTGAACAACTGTCCGAGTAGTAATGGATCAATCAGGAGCGATTTTTACTACTAATTCTCGGTTCTTTATGCGACAATTGCTTTGAATTTCTCCAGCCAGTGACCATTGTTCATCTAGATTGCTAGTTTTCTATTACTTCTTTATATATCTGTAGATTATGTCGTTATATGGAGCAACATGGTAGATTATACCTAGCGATATATTGCTGGGTATTGAAGTAAACTGCTTGATATAGTCGAACCAAATTTTTTCTCTGGTTTTAGTTGCCCATGTAAGCACACCTTTATTGTAAAATACGGTATGAAGTCATAGCCGGCTTCATTCAAAGTTTAAACACTATGCGTAACCTTGGCATCGGATTTTTATTTTTTATTTGGCCCCGATAGTTAAACTATTCGGAAGGACTGGTATTGATTAGATGTTGTATTGTGTTGAGGATAAGGTTTTTTGCAATCAACAATAATTTAATGATCATCGTTTGTTAACATCGATGTATACTCAGTGACTTGTAACAATAACGCTTTATTTAAAAATAAACGTTTAGAGAAATTAAGCTGATCAAAATATGATAATTCCTTGAATATTTTTTAAATAGACTCATCTCAATATAATATATTATTATGATGCGGGTATTTACCATAAATTATAATAAACAAGGTTCTATTTTATAATGTAATCTTTATTTTCTGATTTAAACGATGTTTTAATATCTTAAAAGCTTGTCAGTCATCTGTTCATGAATTCCTTAAATTCTGCATTAATTATTCGTCGAAATAGTTTACTGCCGATAGGTGTAACTTGAAGGCTTTTGTAATTGGGTTTTGATGATGCCGTCAAAAGATGTACATCGCTATTTAAATTAAGAGGGGTCCCTCGGAATTCAATTGTTCACAGATTCAATTACCATTTTTCCACATTAAAATCTACCTTACCGTGAGAGGGTTGATATTTCAGACCTCTTTGTCTCCCGTGGGAGTCTACACAGCAAACAATAAAGGTGGTGCATTGACCACGTTGCAACCCCTCTACTGAGGTAAACGACCATTGTAAAGAGGGTGGCACCCCCAAAGCCGATGGCCTTAATTGCCTCACGTGCATCGAGGCAGATGGCAAGCAAGGTGCGAGTAAGTGATGTTCCTTGCTTATCGATAAAATAAGCTAGTGACTGGATCCTTGCGTGGTCATGAATTTCTGTTTAGTGTCTTTCGTGTTTTAAATGCTAGGCTTTTGCATTTGCCTTTTCATGACTTGTTGATAGTATTTTTTTTGTCTGTAATATAGTTAATTGTATTTATGATAAAATATAAACATGTCATGTGTTTAAATGAATGATAACTGTAACACATTTTGCAAACAGTTAAATTATCACTATTCTTCTTTAATTAAAGTCATTCAACATTTAAGTTAACTTAATTATTTATTTATTCAGCTTGCCAAACTTTAAAAGAATTGTTCAAGTTTATCGTTATCGATAACCTATCGACAAGTAACTTGTGCCGCCTTATCTAACGCGACTTTTCTATGTCAAAGTAATTGGGGTGAGTGCAGGACTTGACTTTCACACGATTGCCACTGCACCTAATGCTATAGTGATGCAATATATGCACATAATGTGTTTCATGAGTTTATTAAACATGACTGAACTTTTTACGATGCCCACCAAGTTGACATTTTAGGAAGGCGTTTTTTCACGTAATAACACACCGATAAATTGCTACACGGAACACTTATAATGAATAATTTATTACCAAAGTCGTGACAATATAAGTTTGAGTCATCATTCAAGCGCTTTAATAATATCTAAAGAAACCAGTCGAATTTCCGACCACGTGGAGACAAGCCGAGTTTTTTTTTTACTTTAAATATTGAATAGACCAGCTGGTTTTATGTCAGAAGAAATATTGTATACACTTTAAAGGGGGACTCAAGAAATTGAGGGAGCTATTATTTTTTGGGCCCGTCTTAACAAAGTTCGTACGCGCCGTCTTTTGTTATCGTCGAGACAGATTCGCAATGGTTGACGAGTAGGTAATTTTTTTTTAACATGAATAAGTAACATGGGTCGTTCTTGTATTTGTGTCAAAGTTCATCAAGGGCCTTTTTAGTATCGCATAAAGATCGCTGTTCCGAACCAGATTACAATTTATTTGACACTCCCTTTTCGGGTAGGTACTAAATCTTGAAATACAAGCTTCATTTAAGATCAATATGTAATTTTATTGCACAACTTTTTGAATTCCAACTAATAATAATTTACTTGAACATGAGAAAAAAGATAGGATTTGAAAACAATACTACAAGGCTTGGAACCGGTTTGAAAAATACCGGTTACTAACCGGTATATATCGGTTTTTTCGTTTTTTCGTTCGGAGTCAAACCGTTAAAAGAGCGTTATTGAAAACCCTTATTAACCGGTATATTCCGCGACCGCCGAGCATGGCCGAGCGGACTGGAAATATTGGTGTAGATTTGTACGATCCACATTACGTCCGTTTCACATGTGTGTTTGTTCACGACGTCAGGGAAACAAGGTGGACGATGTCGATATCGATATATTTAGTAATGCGCTAGTAAGTTATTATTTTTTAATAAATTTAGGTTAACCAACATTTTTACACATACTTAACGTATAGACAAAGATTTAATTTAAGTAATGTTATGTTGTATTCGCATTATGAAAAATATAAGTATTTGTTTTATAAACATATATAAAATTAAGTACAGAAAATACAATCAAATAAAAGGTACTTACACGAATAATAGATGTCTAGTCTAAAATCTACTGAATAGTTACAATGTTTTTCAATAGTGGAGATGAATTGACAAGTTAAAAAAAAATAACCATTAGAATAATTATAAAAATAATGAGTTTCGATGGTGCAATCAACGCAAAATCCTAAATAGTGGTTATTATATTTCATCCTATTTTTCCATGTGAATTATTTTAGCGGTTTTGAAACTGCACATGTCTTACGTAAAGATTGCAACCGTCGGGTGGTTAGTAGAGTTCAAATCGCATGATTACAAAATCAAAAAGTGCGGCAGCGTGCTTGCTCTTCGCGAGAAAGTCTAGTCGAGACTTTCTGCGTGCTAGCTGCGTGGCGTAGGGTTGCCACCTGCAATTTATTATATAGCATCGTACTACGTTTATCATAATACAGTAAATTGTAATAGTAATAGGAAAATTATATGGTACGAAAAATTGGTACTACATTTTCAACGGTAAATCAACTGTAGCACTTTTTATTTTCAAATATTAAAAAATATACTAGAATCTTTGCACTAAGGTAATATATAACACATTCATGGCAATATTTAGTTTCAATAAATTTCATTAATTACTTTTAGTTAACAGAATCATATGAAAGGTAAGCAAATAATAGGTATTTTAGTCTCAAATAATAGAACAACTGAGTAGTGCTAAATGCTTTTCAATAGTAGAGATCAATCGAAAATTTAAAACGAATAATAGTTATTCGTTTTAAATTTTAGTACTATAAAAATAATAAGTTTCAAAAGTCTCATCGAAAATCCAAAATATGAAATAGAAAAGTAATAAAGATGTCATAATCATCATCATCATCATCAGCCGGAAGACGTCCACTGCTGAACAAAGGCCTCCCCCCTAGAACGCCAATATGAACGACAACTCGCCAATTGCATCCACCGGGTGCCCGCAACTTTGACGATAGCGTCGGTCCACCTGGTGGGAGGCCTGCCAACGCTGCGTCTTCCGGTTCGTGGTCGCCACTCGAGAACCTTTCTTCCCCAGCGGTTATCGGTTCTTCGAGCGATATGGCCTGGCCATTGCCACTTCAACTTGCATATTCTTCGAGCTATGTCGGTAACTCTAGTTCTTTGGCGAATTACCGTATTCCGGATCCTGAAAAATCCCGCAAAGAAACCCCGAGCATAGCTCTCTTCATAGCTCGTTGAGTGACTCTGAGCCTCTCCAAAAGGCCAACCGTTAGCGACCACGTCTCAGAGCCATATGTCATCACTGGCAACACACACTAGTCAAAGACCTGCGTCTTCAGACACTGCGGAATTTTGGACGAAAAGATGTCGCGTAGTTTCCCGAACGCTGCCCATCCGAGTTGGATTCTTCGGGCGACCTCTTTGTTGAAGTTGGACCGGCCTAATTGAACTATTTGTCCAAGATAGACGTAGTGGTCGACAACTTCGAGAGTATCATTCCCAACAACAACCGGTACAGGTGCGACATGGATATTGGACATGATCTTCGTCTTGTCCATGTTCATTTTGAGACCCACCTGTTGGGAAACGATACTGAGGTCGCTGAGCATAGTATTGAGCCCCTCCAGCGACTCCGCCATGATCACTATATCATCGGCAAAACGAAGGTGAGTGAACCATATGTATTCGCCATTGACATTGATGCCGAACCCGTTCCAGTCCAAGAGCTCGAAGACGTCCTCCAACGCATTTGTGAACAGTTTCGGAGAAATAACGTCTCCCTGTCTCACACCACGCTGCAGTTGGATTGGTTTCGTGCTCTCGTCCCGTAACCGGATCGACATGGTGGCGTTACTATACAAACACTTCAACACCTCGATATACCTATAGTCGATATGACATCGCTGGAGGGACTGCAATACAGCCCAGGTTTCGATTGAATCGAAGGCTTTTTCATAGTCCACAAACGCTAGACACAGTGGCCGATTATACTCCTCGGTCTTCTGTATAATCTGGCGGAGCGTGTGAATGTGGTCTATGGTGCTAAAGCCTTTTCGGAAGCCAGCTTGTTCGGGAGGCTGGAAGTCATCAAGCCTGCGTTCGAGACGGTTCGTAATGACCCTCGAAAACAACTTATACACATGGCTCAGGAGCGAGATGGGTCTATAATTCTTCAACAAGGTATTGTCGCCTTTTTTGAAGAAGAGCACCACCACACTCCTCATCACCCGGCGCCTTGTTGTTTTTAAGCTGTTTCAGAGCCACTCTAATCTCGTACAGGCTGATGTCTGGGATGTCCTCAGTATAGTGCCGGGTCAGTTTGGCTCTAGAGTCCTGAGCCACACTGACAACGGGTTTCCGTGTCGAAGTGTACAGCTGTATTAAATCTTATATTTAAATAAACAGTTTCGTTATAATGAGTATTTATGAAGCAGTGAAATAGTGTTTAGTTCTTTGAATTAGGATATCATCACTATCACTACATAGTATAAAGAAAAGTCGCTTCCCGCTGTCTGTCTGTCCCTATTAGGGAATGCAAATCTCGCGAGATTGGGGCTCAAGCGAGATCCCACGAGTTTATGAATAACAATACTGCGAGATCTCGCCAATTCGAGATCTCGCGAGATTAGCAGTTTGGTGTGTTTTTTTTGCAAATAATCACAATATTTGAATAAATTAGGAAAAAAATAATAAATATTATAAGTATTGTAGGATAAACATTTATTGTTACGAATTTTTTCAACAGACTTTTATGCATCAAACATTGTTTGACGTATCTGCCTATAATTTTCTAATAAACAAATGCGCGCTGATGACGTTGCACGCCGGCTCAATTTTCGACCAATCGGACGCACGAACGAATCTGAGAAACATCTCGTCCGCGACCGAAACCGACAGATCGCAACTCCGTCCGTGTCAGTCCGCGCTTCGTATAAGACGTTTTTGTGCTCGAGTGCAATCTCGTTCAACAAGCGAGATCTCGCCTTTATTTCGTCCGAGATCAATCTCGCTAAAAAAGGCCGAGATCTCGCGAGAACGAGATTGCATTCCCTAGTCCCTATATACGCGCTTACATTGCAAACGCTGGCTGAAACCTACGAGATAGATCAAAAAATGTACTACAGTATTATTGTGCACCTTAAAAAGGTCTGCAAAAAAGTCCGCGATGGTATATATATATCTATCTCTTGGGGATAACCCACAATAACCATTTTTTATCCTTTATTTATTACTTATTTACGAAAAATATTGCGATTTTAAGCAATACAGCATTAATTCTTATCCAATTAAGTACATTGTGCATGTAATATAGATCAATATGGCCCTTTACAGCATGTAATTTAAATGAATATTTTCGAAGATATTACAGATTTAAAATGCAGGGAAATAGCGGTTGCGGCGGTACCGGCCGGGTGGGAGCCGGGGGGCGCGTGCCTATACCAAATAGTTCGTCGAAGGCCGCGCTTTGCCCTACAGCACTTTATGATTATGCAGTATATTTAGTATCAGCATTGCACCCGTGCAAAGCCGGGGCGGGTCGCTAGTATTAGATAATTAATTTCTTAGTAATCACGCAGTGCAGAGGATGAGAGGGACGAATTGTGGAGAATTAAACATCGCACTCCTCCACATTTCGTCTCTCCTCAACAACAACTGCCCTCAGGTCACGAACTGCAGTGGCCCATTTGGAAATCTCTCAACCGACTACGGACCCAAGTGGGCCGCTGCAGAGACAACCTGAGCAAATGGGGCATGATAGAATGTTCACATACATAATGTGAATGCGGTGCCCCAACTCAAGACAAGGCGCATCTTCTGTCCTGCCCGTCCTGCACCACCACCGTCACCCTCCAGGACTTAATGGAAGCCAACGACAAAGCCATTCAAGTGGCGACTTTCTGGTCAAACAGAGTTTAGCGATCATTGACTCGAGAAGAAGAAGAAGAAGAAGTAATCACGCGTATAAACATTCAATACGAGAATCGTTAGCCGCAGCGCTATAAGCTTTCCTGAAACTATTTTAAGGGTATATAATAATATGCTTTGTGTTGTTTGTATATATACTTTCACTATAGTATAGTATCGACAAAGCAAATATCGATAGTTGACGACACTAGACTGAACAAACCGGTGAGCTACCGATCGCACTGAGGAAGCACGCTTGTTAGCGTGCTTGCTGCCTTACGCTTATTTCACTTAGAGTTGTCTTATTAAGACAGACTGAAATCGTCTCGTCTAATAGCTGCTTGTATCGCGTTTGACCTCTTCGTTTGACCTTCAGCACGACTGCGCATTGAAGGTAGACGACAAAAACCGGTATTAACCGGTTAATTGAACAAAACCTCTTTACGAACCTTTAATTGCGGAAACCGGTTAATTGCGGTTAAGGGTAGAACGAAACCGAAATAAAATGTTCCCTACGTACTTAGGCGTTAACCGGTACGAGATTTAACCCGGTTTCCAAGCCTTGCAATACTATTGACATAAAATCACACCGACAAAGCACAACGGATGAATGAATTGAATAGATTCTAGTGATGCGTAGGTGCGCCGATAAAGCTGCGCAGGCGCGTGCTAAGCCGGGTGCGTTCAGAATTACTTATGCACCGAAGATGTTAAATGTCTTGAGTTTATTCAAATGAGGTTTTTGCTACCCTCGCGATGCGTCATACAATTTCTTCGTAGTTTCAAGATGGTAATGGTAATCAAGTAACCCTATTTCAGTCGATTCTGTGGTGTAAATTTTCGACCGTGACGAAAAATAAAAAAACGAGATTTTGACTATTAAATATTATATATTGTTTTGAATATTAAATTTATGGTATCTAAAGGGACCAGTTACATGAAAATGCTTTAATACTACCTATTAAATACACTATGTACTTAGTGAACTTTTCAATGAAAACATTCATAACTAACTCACTGGACAAAGAAATGGTTTAAGTACATTTGCATAGCTTATTTTTATTTCAAGTAAAATAAACTAAAATTCATATCTTAATGCCCTTTGCCACCGTTATAATTATGTGCAGGATATTCGTCATTTGTTGTTATATATTTATCAGTGGTTACAGGAAATTATACTCGTATGTTTTCTGTTTTATTTACTTAGTTTATTAAGGTCGGATAATTGTGTGTGATCTCATTTAGCTGACAGTATTTTGATTTACAACCACGAGAGGTGCTGCGTAGTTCACTCTTGTAACGCTTGTTTTTTCTTAAACAAATCGTCGTATTGTTGTACAATAGAATCACATATGGTCAATACGTACTATGTACACACGGAGCAAATCCCGTGTATGTACACCAGAGACTACAGGAGATACTACAATTCACACTACAGCAGAGTCAAAACGCATGGACTCTTTAAACTGTTTTGCTGCGTTAGGGGTAAGTAGATTAATACTTTTTTACTTGAATGTTAAAATAACCTTATGTAACATAATTTCCAGCCCATTTATACAACTGAAGTATCTAGTAAAAAAATCGAGCAGTTGTCGAAACCACAACAATAAACTTTAAACAGTAAAATTTTCTCGCAAATGCGGGTTATAAGTTCAAGGGAGCTTCTCAAGGGGCCCCTATGTTTTAGATAATTTCACTGTTTTATGGAAAGTATTCTTGGCCCCATTATCATGCATGGGGGTTTTTAAATAGTTAGCAATTCTTTATATTTATGTTCGCCATATGGTATTCGAATCGAAGGATGTTCTAACATTTGTTACATAATATTTTATTATTGAGGCTGATATAATTATAGTTTTTTGAACCGGTTTAGACGGATATTGAGTAGCATACTTGTTTTTGCTCTACTTATAACATTTAAGTTACCTATATACCATCGTAATTGTTGGGAACCATTTCCACCGAAACAACTGAACCAATTTCGATGATTTCGTAAATGTTTTGCGCAAACAGGGAACAGGTTTCTTAACTTGTTCCGAAACAGGAACGCCTTGCACATTTTTTATCGTTAACTTTCTTGGATTTTGTTTCTCCAAGACACCTTAAATTGCCTCTCATTTCTTTAGTTAAACTTTTGAGTTATTGTTTATTTGACACGCCTACACATTTCAGGTATAAGATTCAAACAGTAAAGAAAGAAATACGTAAGATGATAGAAACTGTCTTCTAAAATACAATGTTACAAATATGTACTGGATTCAATTACAAATTAATTAGGATAACAATCTGCGGAATGAAGAAATTCAAGCCTTTCCCTTGATTGTGATGGTATCTGAGCCTAACAACCATGTAATCGGTTCCCACTGCTTATTTATTCAGCTTTAATTAACTACTAATGGTATCATTTAGTTATCAACTACCGTGAACACCATATTGTACATGAGTCACGGTCATACCATGCTCTGATGATTCGCGAGGATGAACACATGGGAACCAGAATATATTAAGAACCTTGTACTGGCTTATCAAGTTTTTTTGATACCAAATTGATACTGATACTATTAATTTATCATTGAAATGGTTTTGTTAACCTTTGCATTGAATATTATTAAGATACGCATAGAAATATTTTAATATTTTTATGTAAAAATCTCAAACGACGGTACCTACTCGGAAGATGAGTTCAATATCAAAAAGAGATCCCTGGTCCATTCATCCATAAAAATTACACATTCATTTTTTAACAATAAAATTCGATATTTAAATTAATACCTGCATCGAATTACCCAATCACGCGTGAATGGAATCAAAATACTGATTGTAATTTATTGCACTTATAATTAATGTGAGGGTAGATGTACACCCTATTCTCACAGGTAACCTTTACATTCCCACGTTTTAAAAAACAGGGGCTTGCATAGTTTGGACAAGGGGTCTGCGTATTGGTGCATGTCCTTTCTGGTGTTTTTATCTAAATTTGTAAACGATGTACCCGGCAGATGTGATGACAGTATGTTTATTACAATTCAAATGTTCCCATGTTTTATTTGACCCGGAATCGGGAGCTTTTTAATCTGGAAGAGAAGTGACCGTAACATGACCTTATACTATTGTGTTTTTTACAAAAAAGATTCGCTATAAGATAAGGTATATTGATTTATTGATAAAACCATTAATTCGTAGATTACATAGTTTGTTGGCATTATGCAATATTTTATTGTGAAATATATTTAAAAGAGTGGCTGGTATGTAAATGCCATATTTTTGCTATCTGGAATACCCTAACTAGAGATTTATGACAATGCGATTAAAAAATATTTATGTCAGTTAAATTAGGATCCGTAGGAGATTTATTTCATTCATCATCTCCCGAGCCTTTTCCCAACTATGTTGGGGTCGGCTACCAGTCTTACCGGATACAGCTGAATACCGTATTTTACATGGAAATTTATTTCATTATTATTATATTTATTAAATATTTTATTGTACATCAAAATAGACTTAAAAACATCTTATAAAAATACATTAAAAGCAATAATGAATATAGAAGTGGTTTACATCCTTTACCAGTCACGATTCTTAAGATTATCGATAACAAATGGTCCAAACCTGTTTCTTTCTTCGAGAAAGATTTTACACCCCTTTGGTAAGGGAGAAGACTATTGTTGAGATTTTAAAAGTGCATTGCCCTATAAATGGGTCATTATGGTAAAGGATTATTTGAAGCATGCACGAGATGCAGGCAACCTCAAAGTTAAAACAAGCTTAAATTTAGGAGATTTAAATCAGAAAACGTGGTAGGCCGAAAAGACGCTGGCGCGATGACATCGATCGCTATCTGCCGGGTTGGTGGGAGGCGGCTCCAGACAGAAAAGCTTGGAGCAAATTGGGGGAGACCTTTGCCCAGCAGTGGGACACATAAAAGGTTATTTAAAAAAAAAAAAAAAAAACAGAAAATGTTGGTTTTGTGGGTTATTTATTATTAGGATTTAGATAAGTTGTTGCCTTATTATTGCTAAAGTTTAGATAGATAATAAGATTATGTAATCTGTGATGACTTAAATAATACTAGACGACCTACTTTAGAACGAATTTTAGGTCAATGTTTCCTTTATCAGTAAAAAACATCGGAAGTATATTCCTAACTTCCTACTAAAGTTTTTAGTAGAAAAAGTAACCATTTAAAATAACAACAAAGGAAATGATAACACTATAAAATAAACATTATTTGTAACTCAAAAGCTACCCCAATTTTAATCAGTCTCCATTGAAGGCCCCAAAGGTATTACGTTCTAGCGTTGTAATTGGTCGGCCTCGCGCAAGCGCGGCGCATCCCTTGCGGGCAGCTGCGCATGCGTGGGGGGCGCAGATGGTGCGCGCGCGCCCCCACCCGGAATATCGTATACACAATAAATCGATATTAATAAGTATGAAGTTTTTTCTTATGTAATGCAAGTTTTGTGGAGTAATGATTGACATATGGTGGAGTGTACCTTTGTAAGGTAGTTTTTAGACAATACTGAGTAACTCACTTTATAGTTCAAAGATGGAGTCTGCTCTATGTAGTAAGCTTAACACAAGTACTAAATCAACTAGAGAACTAGGTATATTGACGTTCATTCATAGTCCTGACATTAACCACAGCTTTATTGATTGAAAATGAATAAGTCCACTCCTACATTTTATTTAACATGGTAGATATTTATATTATACTAGCAGACGCAGCAGCTGTGCCTGCGACTTCTTTCGCGTGGATGACGAAACTTATCAATGAGTTTTTAACCGCAAAATTAAGTTTGTTTTCCGGGATAAAAACTACCCAGTGTGGTGCCCAGGATAATAAAGAATAATTATACCAAGTTTCACCGTAATCGAACCGGTAGTTTTTGCGTGATACCTGAACAAACAGACAGACAGACAAAAATTTTTTTTTTTCACTCTTTTGGGTTCGTTGTCGGTCTAGTAACACCCCCCGCCATTAATTTTTTTGATATTTTCAATGTACAGAATTTTCACTTCTACAGATTTATTATAAGTATAGATATAGATTATTATATTAAACAGCTACCTATTTAACCTTGTAAGTTAATTTCAATTTATTCTTAACTTTCGTACCTAACATTACCTACATTCTTGATTATGAATGAAATTAATAAAATATTCATTTCAATGTCGCGACTTCAGATATTCCCAAAATAAAACCAGCGCCTTCGCGGAGGTCTACTTCCCACAAATGTTTACAAACATCTTTAATTAGCAACTGCGAACTTAAGCGCGAACAAAGCGATAATTTATTTAAAAATCGATAAATCTAAAAAAATAACACCGTTTTCGAACTAAAAACCACCGTTTCGGAACTAAGAACTCCCGTTTAGGGATTTCCTATAATTGCGAATCGTACGCGTGGCAGGCCAGATGTTATATCACCTGCCGTTTGACTTGGCTTGGCCTGAGCAAAGAGGTTTATATGGCTATAGTCCTGTATGGTTTGCGGAACAAGGCTGGCCCGCATTCTTTAGCAAAACGAATTCCCATCACTACGCGGTCGTTGACTTGTGGGACTTTAGTTTTTAATGGGATTTTTTTTCAGTGTTTGTTTGCGGATTTTAGAATTTTTAATTAGCAGTTTTGTTTTATGTGAATTAGATTGTCGAAACGTTTTGATGTATTTGTATACCGTGTCCGGACTATTCATTCATTTTACTGATAATAAATATCTATTTGGAGTAGGCACGGTATTTCCCTAATTTTATTACGAAGTGAATACAGTCTTAGGTTGAATAAAATATTACGTAAATTAGAAAATTACACCTACACAGAATAAATACTAAATACTCTATGCATTTTTATATAAGACTTTTTTTTACGGATTTACTAACCAAACGCTATAAAGTATTAACTATTTGCTTTAAACCGCGACCATCTAGTTCACACATCGAGTGTTTATGAACTGTTGAAACAAAGCCGTCGCGTCGCGTCGCCAAGCTAGAACAAAAATAAATCGACCATTTTCGTAGCCCATAACTCTGCAATAATGTAATAAAGTAGCAATTTGAGAGGCCGGGCTAGGAACAATGACCTCATACAATATTGTCTTCCCGAGAGGCCAACAATCTGTTTCTCATATGTTTTCATACGCATTGTTTATACCTCGTTTGTGATAATGTGATCACCGCACTTGAAAATGGTCTCGTTTTTATCGAGAGCAAATTCTTATGGATGTAGTTTGATTGGTTTTTGCTTTTTTGTATGTACTTACAAAGTTGTTGATACGCGTGGTTTCGAATTAGTAAATGGTTGCCTCTTCCTGAGCAAGGATTAGATAATCAACTAACTAAAGCTGAAAAACTAATAAACTTTTTTTATTTTTTCATTGTTTTATATAATGTTTTGCTTATGAGGATAAGCAAAAGCTAAGCAGTAAGTTACCTTTACTATAACACTGACACTAATAAAGCAGGGTAAAAAAGTAAAGAATCTGAGAGCAATTTTAAAAGTAAATCATGGTTCTCTAGGACTTGGTTATATTGTATTCATTGCATTCTTACCGTACAAAAAAGCGTAAAATATTGTGCTATGAAGTCCATTAAAGATTAAGTATTTCTCACTATCTCAGGCGTGCTGCATTGCAGAAAAAATATCTCATATCACATTGCTGGTATGCTTATACTAACATTAGCACTGAGATCCTCTTTTTATATTGCAATGGTACCTTGAAGCTCTTCTTGTTAATGCACAGATCGAAAACATTTTATCTTCAAAAGCTTTGAACACATTCTCTACGCGTGTTGATAAAAATTACATTGGTTCTTGTGGGCAATTCATTTTATTCAACGCTTGAAACCATCAACTAAATAAACAATTGAAAACTATCACGTTACGATTGAACACGATTTTATGCTAAAACTATCAAACTTGTAAACTACCATAAATAAATTGCATTTGACATTTAATGTATAATTTAAAAGAAACATGATGCAACATGTGTTTAAACATAGTAGCAAACTAACTTCCGCCACAAAAACTAACAAAACTGCACATTTTCTAAGCACGCGACATTTAGAAAAAAAAAACAACAAAAAAGGTCAATATTATTAAAAAATACATCAAATAAATAGTTCATTAACGCTTTCTCTAAACACCTTTAGACGCGTGCGTAATTATTGTAAGGCTATAATAAAAGAGGAAGTAGAAAAAACCCTTAGGGTTGAAATGTCAGGCCATGTGCAATGCGGGGGCGAGCCATTGTACTGTCTTAAGACATTAATCTTAGGGTTGGGACCAGGTGAACACCCTTGGACCTTTCAACAAAGACCGATTTAAACTTATTGTACAGCTTTTTTGAGAACATTAAATTTTAGGTTTAGTGTTCCGTGAAATTTGGTTTATTCTTGGCGTTTATTGAAGTTACAATTGATACTTTCTATTTCGTAAGACTAGTAAATCGAGCTTGTTAAATATAACTGTTGCTTAATTGCAATACTTTTGAGTCGTTATTCCTATCTTCTATATTATAAAAATGAATCTCTATTTCCCTTGGTCACGGCATCACGCGTGAACGGCTGGACCGATTTTGCTAATTCTTTTTTTGTTGTATTTGTTATTGTCAGGAGAAGGTACTTATGAAAGAAAAAAAATGGAAAATTGCGCGGAAAGTTAGAAAATTTAAAAATACTTAATCACCATATTAAGTAATACTGACTTTTGTTACGATAGTGATTAGTTGGATTAATCTTCGCCCTCAATAATATAAAGGCACCGGGACCCTGACCTAGGTAGGAAGGTAGACAAGGGTGAAACCGCGGGATACAGCTAGTTCGAATATATATTTATATTTCTGAAGACATACCTTCAATGGGAGTTACGTCTTCATTGAATACATCAATTTGACGATGTTCAATTGTTTTTATAAACTTTACTGAGTGATGTCTTCAAGATGCTACTTGATGGTAAATAACTAGGTTAACAAGATTTGTTCAGAATCTATTAGGGCGCTGATATACATATTGACTTTAATATACAGCGATTTACATAATTCCTTCACGCGTCCTTACAAAAAATGTAAGGAATCATTACCTTCAATATCATTGCAATTAATTTCATTTGAATTCCTGAACAAAAAGCTTTAGGTATCATTACGAATAAAGATATTATCAACTAGAAGCTTTGGACTTCCATTCAAGTTGCAACATGTACTGATGCTAATCGTTGCTTGCAGCTGGTCCTTTTGTATGCACCCCTCTTTACTCGAGGTCCTTATGTCATCTATGTATAACTGAATTTAATTATAGTACTTAGTTCACTTGATTTTTTGTCTGCAAAAGGTATTTTTTGTTTTATACTTTCATTTTCTGTGGAAATGTTTGTGTCACTATAATTAGAGTTAATTGAATAACTTTTGCTACTAAACGATAATAGAAAAGTTTAATGATAAGGTTGACCATCATTTCTTAAAACTATCAGTCATGCCAGACGTAATCTTAAAAGAAACAAAAAGATAAAGAATCTCCATAATATATTCGAACGTCTAACGCAATTAATTCTTATCAATTTGTCGATAAAATTGAGACCATCGACAAACAGACGCTAAATGGTGATCGAGTTCAGCAAAAAGTTCACATATGTTATAAATGTGTCATCCGCGGCATATGGCTGTACGGCTGTTGCCTTTGACACGTCAAGATAGATAAAAAAAACAGTCCCCTCTATTTGAGTAGCAAGACGGAAGTTGCTTCCAGATTTTAAAATGTTTTTTTTTTTGTATTTTGCATTTCTATGCAGTCTGTTTGTCTTATCAGTTGTCTGTTTTGACTGTCTTCGAAAAGGTGCACAGTATTTATTTAAACAAAAGCAAAATACGACTTTCTTCGCAAATAAAATACATACCTTAACGCCGGTTGCTGAAGTTTACAAGTGACCTTTAAAACTAAATAAAATAAAGTCTAATAACGAAAATAAACTGTCTCCGATAAGCCGGAATGAGGTTCGCGGACTAACAATAACTATGATGAATCGTGCTCGGCCACGCAAGACCTTTATCCATTGCGTGAGAAAGTATATTTAAATAGACAAGGGTTTCTATTTTCGCATACATCCCCTTCAACATGGTCTATCATCTATTGTGAGACCATGCGAGCCATCCTTTCATCTAATGAATTCTAATGTCTATTTATCTATTTTGTAAAGGCTAAGAACCTGTTTGTAACCCCTGCCTAGAGATTAGCAGGGAATCTATCTTAGTTCAGGTGTTCTAAACATTTTGGTGTAGATATAATAGATTTTCAAGGGTGAGATCTATGGGTATAATAAAAAATTATGGTAATTAATTCCGTGTAGGTATGGTTAAAAGTAGAATTCAAGGTTAGTTCGGACAATCTCTTAAAAATAGTGGCTTAATCTTAATGTCACCCAAGGTTAACTTGTGGAAACCCGGCTTATCAAATAAGATGTTATATAAGGTTCCCTCACAGTAAACAATTACTTCAACCTAATATTAAATACCTCATTTTTGCTCTTGGTTGAAGTTATAGGTCACTTTTCTAGTCTGCATACCTTTTCAATAAAAAACCACGCGGCCACGTTTAATATTGTCATGAACAAGCGACAAACCAATTACTTAAAAATTTTCAGTGCGTGAGAACGGGTCACTAATTTTGCAAAGAGCTATTTAAATAATAAACGTCCCATTTATCTTTAAATAGAAAATAGCTGCCAGTGAATAGGCTATTATTCATTTAGGCCATCTCGTATTTGATGGCGCTTAGCGCTTGTGAATGACGAATTTGATTACTATTGTTACGCTGAAAATGTCTGCCTGAAATCTACTGTAACTCCGATGAATATGTCTGAAATTTACTGTACATTTATTTTTGATAGCTTAAACAAAACGCCCTTTACTTGTATGGTAGTGAGATTGGCCATTGATAATAAGCGTTGGTCCTACTTAGCTATTGTGTTTTGAGGATACTCTGCTAATGATTTGGTACGAGAATAAACCTTTTTTCGTATAAAAAATGTCACCATAAGAAAAATACACAACTCACGAAAATACTCCTTCAAGCTTTGTTATTTTTTTTGCTGTTTATCTTAAGGACGACATATTAATTCCTCTTGATTGGTTTGTATTGGATTACGCACTGGGCCACCGCATCGAATCGACTTTCTTAGTTCTCATCGGCACAGATTCCGGTGTCATATTCCTGAGCAAAAACAACTAGATTCGAGGTCCTCCGAAACTCCTCTTTGGACATTGGTCGTTTTGGTTCAGTATCGATTGGTTGTGCGTAGGTACTATCACATCCGTGGTAAAAGTGACGTTGACAACGCCTCTATTTCAAGCCAATATGGTTCAATTTTGAAATCTATTTCAACTTACAAGGCACATAAATATGGTTGTACCGTAGCTTTGATAGTGAATTTTGCGGTCAACATTAGTAAACATTATTGTCAATACGAAGTTACGAATCGTCTTGAATAAAATTCCTGACTTTATCTATATTGGTAAGCGCATGCCCATGAGTCACGATTCATTCATTCACCATTACACGTCGAGTACATGTCAATAAGGCATCTTATTCTACTCGTAACAAGACACAGCCAATGTTTATCTTAATTATTTTTACTGCAAACTCTACTCCTTGTAGCTACGCCTTAATTGTGAGAGAGACGTAATTACTTGTAACGTAAACCGATATACTTCGAAGAAACCATGCTGAACTAGTATACATATAAATTTGATATGGAAAAAATACTGGTTTTCTATGGGAAAACAAAGCTTTGAGATTATGCGAACTAGTGTTTCAAATACTTCTTAATAGTGTAGCTAGAGCCGTTGTGCAAAAAATTAAGTAAATATTACAATTCGATGCATCATGCGCTGGTCCTCAGTTTTTCTGAACTCACACTTCTGGTCCTCTATCCCAAAGGTCATTGTTGTCGGATATTTTGGCTGTGTTTATAAAATATGCACTCATACACATCAATGACCCGAAAAAACACAAGTACATGTCTAGACTTTTGGCGCCACTAAGGATTACAAATTTATCGGGCAAGCGTTTCTTCCCACGGGGTATAGCTTGATATCAATACACTTAAAACTGTTCCAACAGGACTTCTTTACACGTTTTGTCTAAAAAATTAGCAGAAAGACATGTTTTTTAAGAAGCGTGCGCTATTGAGGCCAAGGATGGGTGAACGGGCTAGTCCTTTATAAGATCTTGTGATTGTAAAGGACCAGATTTTATTGAACAAGTTTAAAAGGGTTCTTGTCTACTGTTTGCTATATTTTGGCTTTACATAACAGTCGTTAAATGGTCGTATATTTTGTACCGCTTCTTTCATGAAAAAGAAGCGTCATTTTAGGTATTGGTTTATTCTGGGGCCCGAGTCTGCTATTTACATTTGCTTGAATCGTCTGAGTGGGTGGGGTTAGTGGGACCATTTTACGATAATTGGCATTCTACTAACTGTCAAAACGTCACAATTGGCCATTGGAACGATTGAGCCGCGAGTTGAGTGAATATGACCGATGGCCGGTACAATTTCGTATTCCGCTATTTTTTGACAGCAGTTGCATCATATCTATGGCTAAACATTTTTTATTTTTCATAGACAATGTGTCAATTTCAACGAAAACTTTCCTTTTTTAAAACATAATTATCCTTATTTACAAGTTTTTAATAGAAATTACATATTGTATGGGCTTTTACAATTAATTAGTATTCAAAAAACAATTAATACAATTTTTTGCAACATAAGAAACGTTATTAATAATTAGTGCCAATCGGTGTTGCCTATTAATAATTACAAAATGTTTGATACTTTTATTTTTAATTTAAATTGACAACACCGCATCCCACTCATGCCAGTATGCCACTGATTGTTGTTGGCTTAACTGAATACGAAAATTAGGCACATATTAGGTTGACACTATCATCCCACTATGATCATAGTAACACGGAGTGTAAATAGCAGACTCGGGCCCCTGGAATATGACCAAATGGCCTTTTAAAACTGACTATGGCTACAATTTTATCAATTAACTAGTCAATGTATATTAATTATGAACCCAGATCAAAGCAGATTAGGCTTCATTTATTAAATTTTTGCTTATCTTGCGACCTATATGTAGCATTGTGAAACATAAAGCTTGCCGATACGTTTTAATTGAATCAATTGTGTGCGTTGTAGTATTTCCTGTGCGATTGATAGTTCGATGAAAATATGTTTGACAAATACATTAAATTGTTATTTAGTACGTTTATATTGTACTGTGTAGGCTTTTGCCATACATTTAGTGTAAAAAGCGGCTAGTTTTAGCTTAGAAATAGATTTTAGACATAATGATAAACTATTTATATGTTATGCCTATGTCGGTTAAACCTATGATGCAATCTCATTTGTAATTCCAGTTGAATTATGAATGAGCAAAATTTTTTTATTACACACCACACCTTAGAGAACCTCAAAAACGAGTGCTTTTTCTTACCAGATTTAGTGCCGTATATTATTTATCCGATACAGAATATAATTCTTGCAAACACCCACTGCATTTTTAAGCTAACACCTGCATTCCCAAATGCCAAGTCACTGACCAAAGTTGTAAATTTCTAACGGGCTCTTAGAATGTTTTGAGTAAACCCGAAGTGCTAATAAGCAGGTCATACTGCCGTGCGAGGGGACCAAAGACAGGAAACACGGGCGATGCGTGAGTTAACAGGACGCTTCCTTAGGGAACCCCTTGACAATTTTTTATGTCTTGTTCCCCTTTCAAAATTGGCGATTGGATGTCCAACCTTTTGTTTCGAATGAAAGGAAGTTGGTTGTATATAATTGGTAGTAATGAGCGGAATCTAGTACTGTGAATGGAAGTGGGTGGTCCGTATAAGAAATGGTAATTTGAGAATGTGCAAAAGTTGTGTTTATAAATAGACACGGGGTAAATTATGGTGCCTGTGTTTCAAGGCATAAATTTGTACTTGAAGAAACTTGTAAGGCCGATAGTATATATTTGTATTGTACATAGGTATGTCGATTGATACCTTAAAACGTGTCAGTTGAAAATGAAAATATACATTTCGTTACCCAAAACAATAAAGCTAAAGAAATATTTCGACCCAACTGAACTGTGGCTTCACAGCTTACACGCAACTTCCGATAGAAATCCGTAACATAATTTAAGTTAAACGAGGCCAAGGGCCTCTATTTTTTCACCGTTACCTAAAATAATCGGTCGTGAAATCAAATGTATATCAGAGGGTGGTCACGACTGGACAGGTGAAATGACGACACAAAATGGCTACCACTTCCTTATTTAAATTAGTTGTGCCATGTATGTGATTAAAATGTGATCTAAGATTGTGGAAGTTATTAATAAATAATTACTGCCGTGCCGACTGTGGTCTTTGTACTTTAATCGTGTCACTTCCGTAACAAATTCTTTAGAAGTTTCTTTGTAAGGAATGAGCTTCTATAGTTTTTGTACTTGAAGATAAGACCAGTGTATGTATTGTAAGTTAGTCTTATGGAAATTGAATGTTCATTATTGTCTTGAAGAAGGAGAGTAAGTAATGCTACTAAAAGGGATATTGTTGATGATCAACACATACGTTATTGCATCAATACAGAAGAGGAACCCAATCTTCAAAACTCAATGAAAAGATGAATGGATAACGAAAACGAAACTCAACAATTCAGACACCCTGAATATAAACATGAAAATGTTTTCCTTATCAAATATCTGATTACATCCGTGGTATCTGACATTGCCCTTACATTAAACATGATCACATAGCGCATTCACAGTATTCTTATCATTGTCTGGCTGCGGAAGTAATATATGATATCACTTATTAATTTAGACTAATATTTGAACAAATTGCCAGACGTCTGTCTGTTCAAACAGTTGACTCGTAATTGATGAAACTTGTAGTCAAATAGATCAATGGAACTGCAGAATGTTTTGCATAAACATTGTTATTTGAAGTTTTAGCAGTATTTGACATGAACACTACTCTTCTCAGTCTACTAAGAGCTCAAGATGAGTTTCACTTGTTTTTGCTGCAAATTCGACATGTAAACCCAAGAGCATCGTTGCAAACACTGGTCCCGTTATCGAAAATACGGTAAGCATCCGGCACACGTTTCTAGTTTCTTGATTTTGGTTATTTTTTGTTACAATTTAAAGTGCCCTTGCAGCGTTGATCCAAAACATGTGGTTTGGATGTTTAGTGTCAGGAATTATGCAATTTCGGAATTCTGTAGTTGGAAAGCGAAATTTTAAAAGCGGTATTTTTGTACGTAGTGTTATGTATATTATTGAATTAAATATCGTGGTATTCTGTTATTTCAGTCGTATGCAGGTTAAAATGACATTCTCACAGGCTACATTTGTTTCTGAAATTGCACAGTTCGGTAACTACCGAACTTTCCTACTAACTAGTAGGAAATTTTTACAACTCGTGCTTTTAATTTATTTCCTTTGAAATATCAGCTATTATGTTGAGAATTTTAATGTCATGTGATTAATTTTCTTTCTTAAGTTTACGCTGACCTATCCTATAAAATATACCAATTTTCTTTGTACCTTTCTATTACCAGCCTACACCTGCTTACCTTCGTCTGTTGCGTCACATTCCCACTGCAGGGTAATGATTTTTATACCTGATTTTCGATCCCTGTCTTTCACATTATGTCGTGTATTTGCTGTCTCTTTCGTTGGGATTGCCGCGTCCCTTACAGGGTTTTTGTTGCTCCCCACACCCTTATTACGTCGTGCGTATGCGTCCTATGTGGGTGTGTTGGTGAATATTCATGTGTGCGTGTGGGAACGTGTTACGGGGAGAATTTTTATTCCAGTGTTGTTGTGGCATTCGATGCGCGTGAGTCGGGATCCCGAAATGCGATTTGGGTGCAATTTCGGCGGGAATATTAGGGACCAAGCGTCTAGTGATTAGTTGGTTTATGAAATTTATTAAGCTATTGGTGATGTTTTTAAGTGAATAATGGGGTTTTGGATGTCGGAGAATATTTTTTTTAATTCGTCGTGATGTATTATGAGTAAGTATGTTTTGCAAATGTTATAAGTATTTTTTATAAAGTAGGTACGTGAGAACGTTTTTTTGTGTTGTTAAATATTTGTGGAATTCCATCCTTTGTTCATCTGTCTTGTTTGCGCGGCGTGCATAAATACATAAGCAGTGTCCACACGTCGATTGAATTCGAACACCATCATAATCGAATAAAGACGAGACCTACATATGGCGAGATCTCGGCAATCAACTTTTTCCACGGTACCTACTAAAAAAAGAAAAAAAAAATCGATGAACATATTACCAAAGTTGAGATGACTCGTTTTATAAAATACCTTGCTTCTCCCGAGTTTCCTTATTCCATCCATGTATTTGCAATGAATGACAACCAAAACTGGTTTTCGTATCAGCTGATGTCCGGCTACGGTATGCATGAATAAGTCCACAGGTTTTTTTGCCTCGCCGAAACATGCCAATATAAGAATTATTGTCGTCCTAACATAGCTTATTCTTCTATAGCTCCACGAAACTCGTTTAAAGTATTGATCCAACATTCAATTTTCAGTTTTATTTCTTTGGACATACGGTGCAATTTTGATAGTACAGCATTCCAAGGGCTGGTTACTTCTTCGAATTTTGTTGTGTGTCTGCGGGAGATTCTGGCGCCAGCGACTTTTTTTTCTGAAAACTTTGCTACGACAAATAATGTAAACAGTGAGACAGTTGTTGACCTAGCAACATTAGTGCGACAAAAAAGTCGTAACTAGTCGTCTGTACAATTCATCATGGTACGGCTAATGCGAATAACTCTTTATATATTATCTCTTGGGTGGCAAACACATTATTCCTTATACCGATGTATGTAAAAAAACACGCTTTTTGTTTCAATAATTTATTGAGTGACTGTACTATTTCGATGTTTGTGACATGCGATACCTTGCACACTGTATTAAGTATATAAAAGTTCTATTTTTACACTTTCTATTTTATGAACCAAACTTTGTTACTTACATTGTAAAGACCTCTATGACCTGTGTATAAAAATCGACGGAGATTTAGCACAGTTACAAATTACATGTATAAATAAAAACACATTTAAAAACTATTTGCAATCGGTTTAACTTTACATAACGTGCTACATTGATAGGTACTTATTTAAAATCTTAATAAAACCGCAATCGGCAAAGACCACACAGTATTTGTTTATAAACTCCGACAACGTAACAAAAAGTATTATCATATACCTATTTTTTGTTCACACATTAAGAACGAATATAATCGTACCAGCTCTGATAAAGTGTATTTAATTAATTATATGTCACGGACTATCGTCATATTTATTTTTGACTCAATTATTTATATACTCGGTATGCTTATGTATTTCTTAACATTTTAGAAGTAACTAAAACCTATGTTCAAATGCTCAGTGGTAACATTTGTGATAAAACCATAGCCTTTATATAAAAACGATCAATACCTCTGTTCATGCTCTGTTTATGTAATAGCTTTGGTTGTTCTTAGTAATTCACAGGTAGCAATTTCAAAGGACCATCGTACAATTAGTTAAGCCACAGTTGCTTTCAAAAGACTCAATATTATTTACATCCCTTGTGTGTCCCTTTGTAGCGTGAAACGTAGTTTCTGTAAACTTATAATGAGCTCTACTGCAGTATTAAATTCTCTTTTAAACCTAAAACTCGCCGATTTGGTGAAAAAGTAAGTGAATAATTTTATAATAATAATACCAGCCTATAAACGTCCCACTGCTGGGTGCAGGCCTCTTCCCATATAGAGAAGGCACGAGCATTGATAATCACGCTTGCTCATTTGCGGATTGGATTATCAGATCCCAACAATTAAATACTATTAATATAATGTTCCTGTAGTCTTTGATCAATAAGTAATCTGAGTAATAATACTAAAGAACTATTGCGCAAGCGTGCTTCTCTTTTCCTGTCGTTACAACATGATACCAACTGGTTTATGCGCTTGTTAATATTAATTACTTTGCTGAATACTCTATTTGTTAAAGCGAAATACAGAATATATAAATATCGGAAGAAACTTCGGAAATGTTCAATCAATGCACATTTAAGCTCCTAATCACCTTGATGTATTAGATTTGGCTTATTGAGCACAAAAGTTTGGTACCTACTAACTACTTAGATAAAAATATGGACACAAAAACAGAAGAAAGCATGACGTAACTCATAACTTTATTTTAGATACGCATTTTATCTCCAAACCCAAACAAATTTGCAGTTACGAGCATACTATCTTAACTATAACACAGAATATTGATATTTAAAGGTCTATCTGTAGTAATACATCATAATAACAGCCGATAAATGTCTTGTAACCCAAAGGCCTCTTTTACAGAGGAAGTACTTTTTAAGTATAAAGCTAGCTATACTAAAGTAAATCTGGAAAGGGAATTAAACGTTATTACTAATTACGCAATTATCAACTTTGACAACATGTATTTAAGTTCATTTTAGAATGACAAATATTACCGAAAAGAGCCTAAAAGAAATTTGAATGTGATGGAAACTGAACTGTTAGTCATTGAATTAAGGTTCATAATCCCAAAGCACGGTCATTATTTCTTTAAAGTGGCTGATATATAGCTACATTTTTCTCAACTTTGTTAGACTGCTTCTAGACTCACTAGATGCAAATAAAAACCAGAACTTTCCTTCAAACGAATGCCAATATAACCTCCACAATACATTTTTGCTCGGTAGATAGGTGGATATCAAATTTAAATTTTCTGGACATGTCTTAGCATTGGTTCCGCTAACTTTGTCTTTGACAAAACCGAGTATTACGTAATCTTTAATACAAATACTCAGGATAAAATGTAAACAGGACTATTATGTGCTAATGCCAACGTGACTTGATTATCTTTAAAATACCATTTTTTGTTATTTTATTCATGTTTTGTGCCTCTGCAAAGTCGGCATTATCAAAATGAGGACAGACGAATTAATGTTTGTAGATATTGATCATAAAAGCTTTCAAAATTTGTCTTCAAGTTTAGGACATCCAAAAGATCATTTTGGGTGACTTCACAATTACATGGTTCGTTGGCTTCATACGGTATTCTTGTATGGTTAAGCAAGTTTGAGAGCAAACAAGGATATCCTTATGTAAACTTTGGGAGAGACGAGGGAATGTCGAGGGAAAATATAAGAAGACTCGTCTTATGACAAACACTGATTATAAATTAAGGATGATAATGTTAGACTAAAGATTTCTTAGATTAAAGTGCTCTGGTATAAAGTTTTAGATTCATCGTCGTGATAATAGTCCATATGACTTTGCAGTTAGTTTAGTCTAAAATAATAATATAACGATTAACGAGTGTGTATTTGATTTTTCTATTCGCCATCGATCTATTCTGGATCTAGTAACATTTAGGATGCAATTGTGTCAACACGTTTTGTTTCAAGTCGCTTTCCACAACTCCATTATTGAGAAATAGTGCATATTGCAAGTTATTGAAAACCAGTAAACAATACTGGTTTCAGCTGTTTTCGGTTGTCGAAATCTAACAGTTCTTACTACAAGTGGTTAGGCAAGATGACAATTTCATTAGCAGTTATCGTTAGTGTATGAGAGTATTTCACTTTATTGATTTCTTGATGTATTGTCAACAGACGTAGCGGCAATGATTCAGAGACAAGCGAATATTCAGAGGACTCGGCGGCCTACGAGGATGTGCCGCTTGCAACCAAAAGCTCTGGGCCGCGGAAGAATATCAATAGGGGACGGTGGACTAAGGAGGAGGTAACTATCTTTCAATTTACCCCTTTTTTCCTAGGTTAAACTTTCCACTGCTGTGCAAAAGCTTCCCCCAAGTCCTTATATACAACCTTATTCTGCGCCACGTCAAACCATCCTAATCTAAATTAGTATTTGTTTAAAAGGATTTTAATGAGAGAATTTAAATTGATGGAATGCGTATATAAATCTGGTAAAAAGGATTGCGTATGATTAGATTTGCTTGAAAAAATTGTGGATGGTAATAAGATAAGTTAATGTATTGGATATAATGGAAGAGAACAACAATTTGAGCTGACCCGACAGGACAAGAATAGTAGAGTCAGAAATAAGTATTAGTGGGAACTATCACGTAACACTAAAATATGATAACATTCATCTTCATCAAATTATGTATAGGAATTTACTTATTAAATGTTAATATTTCCAGGATAAAAGGCTAAAAAATTACGTAAGGATGTACAACGAGAATTGGGAGCTGATTTCTGCGGAGTTCGCAGACAGGTCCGACATTCAGTGCCTGCAGAGGTGGACGAAAGTCGTCAACCCGGAACTAGTCAAGGGTCCTTGGACCAAGGAGGTAATTATACAAATATTATACTCTTCGACCACACCTTATATAAATATTTTAAGACTTACGGGGTTTCAGTAAGCGTGTCCCCATTTCAACGTTGCTGTTGGGATTAGGACACCCAATCTAATGCTCAATTTTTTTTCCATATGGTGCTCTGTCACCATTACAACGTATGTGCGACCCAAATAGAACACTTTCTTTACGCCACGCATCCAGCTTTGTGGTGTGTCGAAAGTCTTAAATTCTGTGTATTTTATTTATTTATTTCATCATCATCATCATCTCCCGAGCCTTTTCCCAACTATGTTTGGGTCGGCTACCAGTCTTACCGGATTCAGCTGAATACCGTATTTTTTACATGGAGCGACTGCCTATCTGACCTCCACAACCTATTTGAATGAGAAACACAGTATCCCATAGTAAACTGGTTGTCAGAATTGACTGAACGACTGCCAAAGTTCTATGTATGACAGCCGGGACCTACTGTTTAACGTGCTTTCCGAAACACGGTGGGGTCTCGGTATGTTTTAAATGGTCACCCATCCACGGACCAACCGCGGCGAACGCGGCTTAACCTGTATTATCGGTCAAACCGTACAGCTTACACTTAGCCATTATTTTATTTATTTAGTGTATAAGCCGTTAAAAATTAAATGATTAAAGTATTGTATTGCGAATTTGAAATACTTTTAATTTTTAAGACACTAATTGAAGGTTATTGGCACATCAATTAAGCAATACTCGAATGTTACGTCATACTTTATTAAGGTCTTGGTATGGCGATAAAAATATAACATGTGTTTAGATACATCTTATGGCTGTATTTATGGGATCGTATTGAAAACAAGTTATAATTATATAGATGACATAATCAGACATCATATGGGAACCGTGGGGTGTTTTTGAGATATCGTGTTTAATTTTCCTTTATATTTAGACAAGATGCTATTTCCAATAACTAACTTAAATGTAACCTTAAAGTAGAACTCCTTGACCAGCATGAAACGAATTCAATGGAATTACTTATTCTAACGATGCAATGGTATTGGTTGGTAAAAGATAGATGATGAACCAAAGGCCAACGATGCGAGTATTATACAATCCCATCAAAAACATAAATGTGAAAGGCTGCCAAGTTCGATACTATGGGAATGCTTCGCCTATAAAAGAAGTGAGATCTGAATAAGTACCAAGTTCCATAAAAATACCTCAAATCATAAATAGTTACCTATAGGAATGCACACTTGATTTCCAGCAGTTTTTAAGGTACCTACATTTTGAATAAGTATCACGTTACATAGAAATACCTAAAATTGTAATAGTCAGAGAAACGCACACCGGTTTTTTTAGCAGTTTCCTGATAACATTTATTATTTTCAGCACTTTTTAATGATGTTACTTGGCAAGTTTTCACACACCACACACCTTTTCAATGCAATGAATCGACACCTTTGGACTGCAATGTGTCAAGTATATAATTTTCTATTAAAACTTGCCAAGTTACATCATTAAAAGGTACTGAAAATAATAAATGTTATCAGGAAACTGCAAAAAAAACCGGTGTGCGTTTCTCTGACTATTACAATTTTAGGTATTTCTATGTAACGTGATACTTATTCAAAATGTAGGTACCTTAAAAACTGCTGGAAATCAAGTGTGCATTCCTATAGGTAACTATTTATGATTTGAGGTATTTTTATGGAACTTGGTACTTATTCAGATCTCACTTCTTTTATAGGCGAAGCATTCCCATAGTATCGAACTTGGCAGCCTTTCACATTTATGTTTTTGATGGGATTTCATTTATTTTTGTTAGGTGTACATAGGTTCTTTATTATTTTTTTATCATTCAGACTCACATGACATAATATAAACAGAATAGATTATTAATAAGATTAAGTTTAACTTTGATAAGTGTAACTTAATATTTTAATGCACGTTTAACTAAAAAAAAACATACAGACCACAGACTCAATTTTCCCCCAGAAGAGACACACACAGAGTGGTGAACAATTTTATTGTTCTTGTCTTTAAGACAAACATATTGTATTGTCTTAAATTGGTATGTATCTAAATATAAATAAGTCTAATCTCATTTCCACTCCATACCTACTTATAGTAGAACAAAATTACACATTCGTTGTTTTCGAAACTGACTCACACTTGGCCGTTTTCAGATTTTTACTTTATTTCGACCTAAAGACAAACCTGCGAGCCAAATTTTAGGTCGGTACGACCATTGGAAGATAGACCCATTTAGTTCATTATGACTTCATAGTAGAACAAAGTTACACCTTCGCTATTTTTAAAACTAACTCACGTTTGGCCGTTTTCAGATTTTTCCCTTTACTTTGACCTTAAGACCTACCTCCATGCCAAATTTCAAGTCAGTACGACCATTGGAAGTGGTCTAGGTTTTTGATGAGTCAGTGAGTGTATAGTAAAAACAGCGATTTTCTGACGTCAATATCTCAAGAACTGCTATAGGTAGAATAATTAAATTTTGTATTCTAGACAATTAAGGGGATGTCAACAGACACCCGAAATTTCATATGCGTAGATAAAATATGTTTTGAGTTATAGGGTGGTCGAAATTGGCCCGAAATGGTTCGTGTAATATAACCCACGGCCGGTGTGTCGCTTTTTTTTGCTCGAACTTGGCGGACACACTGCCGTGTGTCTAGATATTAGTAATATCATTTTCAATACACTGTAAAGCGGTTTACATCTTAGTCTTTTAGTAGTAAGCTACGTTTACTTTAAAATCCACCTTATTTCAACGCAGTAAAGTTGATTTTCCTTGCTCAACATCACCGAGAATTCCTCAAAAGCTTTTTACTCAAAGGCTATGATTTACCATAATATTCGTATCGATGTCATTACGTCATATCATGAGGAGCAAATTGCTGTAAAATCGCTCCTGTTAAAGTCTTACCACAATGCCTGTTGTGCGACCGCATTATTGAGCGTTTAAGAAAAACGCTCAGTAATTGGGTGGGTTTTCAATGCTAAAGGCATAAAGGCCAGTTTAATGCCTACAATTTGCTTACAAAGATTTTTTAGAAGTTTAGTGTGTCCGAGTATAAGTGAAATATGGAAATTGATTGCACAGAAAATGAAATACAGAATAATAATTAAATAAAAGAAATAGTATTAGATATAAAATCACCTCTGAGGAATACCTCAGAGGTGATTTTATACCCTGTCGATGACAATATTTTCTTAAAATCGATATTATACAATTCAACATGCCGTTGAATTGAGAACCCCATCTATTTTTTCTGTCGGATATAAAAGTTATGCCTGAAAAGTCGTTTTACCAAATAGTTTGCGATCTAAACAGTGATTTTGGTATATATATGTTCCTTTGTTCTCACACTCTAAAAAGAACTTGTCATCTCTTAGCTACGCTCCACGATGTTGTGTTAATCAAGCCCAGCTGTAATTGACACTAATATGTAGTTGCGTCACATCTGAGTGCAAGAGCGGTCTTGTAATGCACCTCTTAAATAACAAAGCTATCTCCTCGCTTTGTTGATTTTGCTGTTACGGTTTAGGTACCAGATTTAGTATTTACCTTTTGTATAGATGTTGTTTTGATTTGTCGTCAAATGTGACAGTTCTGTAATTACTATGTAATGTCAGGTGAAAGGTTCGATGTAGGTGATTCCATCTATTTTCAATTAGTAACTTTAAACTATCGTGCTGAATGTTAAGAGAAATAGTATGTAACAATTAATAGCGCAAACATGCCTCAATAAACCTTTAATGTGACGTGTTGTCAAGGCTACAACGGTACGGTCACTGTTTTCAATAATTATTTATCTGATTAAAAAAAGGCATTTTGACACAGGCACAGCCGCGATTATTGTATGTATATTTGTGCAATTGCCCAACAATACGCCAATCAGTCTATCAACTCGAGGAAGCTACAATGAGTCACGGGTCGTTGGTACTGCATGCGTTCGCATAGAATGCGCATAATTAGCATGCTGCAAATGTCAATATACTACCTATATTTGTGCAGTTTATGGCTATTGACGCATATTATTTGAACAGTGGCTGACACAAAATAGAGAGCAATAAAAAATTATAGCAATAAGAAAGACAAAAAACGTATGAACTAATAATGGCATAAAAATTCACAACACACAACAAAAAATACTTATTGATGTTGCTAATAAAAAAAATGTTCTAAGACTTTGCATAATTGCGAAAAAGGGATTTAGTTTTATCAATAATTCTAATCTTAAAGTTATAGTTCTTTGGAAGCCATTATACTTTTAAATATTAAGGTAAATGATGTGGTAATTTAATTGGCTAATTTTAGAGGTTATGTTTATAAAAATGTGGTTTATGACTTTTCCCTGTACCTATAATAAAAAATGTTCTTAATTATTAATTTTGTTTAAAGTAACTACATAGCGACCATAATGCTATTATATCTAGCCAAAATTTATGAATTTTAAACGTAAAAAAAATGCGCATTTATGTCTACAAAAAGTTTCAGAATCAACAGATGATAGAAACACTAAACAAAAAATAGTACTTAAATGTTATGCCTAAAAAATAACACTATATAGACGCTCACTTATCACATGACAATCAACTTGTTATCCTTAACTCGACCCCGTTAATACACATAAACCTCAGTACTAACTCGACTTCTTAGATTTTATGAATGAATCCATTGTTTAAGGCACTGACACGCGACACGAATAGTAATGTCTTATCTATGTTAGATATTCATCTTTATTGCTATTTTGTTTGTTACTTTGATTTGAAGAGAATTTGTATGTGTTGTGGGTACCTTGTTTTTGTCAATTTTGTACTTTGAATAGAACTGCTTTGTATTTGAATGGTATGTGGTAGGGTTACATAAGAGTTAGATAGACCCATTTACTATTATACACTTATGTTTAGCTTTTGTTAGGTATCTAGTTTCTTACTATGTTCTAATTTCATAACAAGTGTAGTAAATTAATGCACTAACTAGATACACAATTGGACTAGGACAAATAAGTCGAGAAGCAAAAGTTATCGGTAATCGTACACAATATAATCTTATATATAAAATTCTCGTGTCACAATGTTAGTTACCATACTCCTCCGAAACGGCTTTACCGATTTTTATGAAATTTTATATGCATATTCAGTAGGTCTGAGAATCGGCTACTATCTATTTTTCATATCCCTAAGTGGTAGTAGGCAGGTGCTAGGTAGAAAAAATTGCATTGCAACGCATGCCGGGTACAGCTAGTATTACTCTAAAAGTATTATTTTTACTATCATATCAAAATATAGAGTTGTCCTATATGGCCTAAAATAAAACTACTTTGAACCTGATGCAAGTCGTCACTTAGTTAACAAACGTTATTTCTGTATTTCTACCTCCTTTCATTGCGGTTTTAGACCAACGGACCTTAGACAATCGGACAACACCCTTTATATCCTTTCCAACACGTACAATAGTCGCTATAAAACAGTTTCTAAGAAGCAACCTTAAAATTTCACACTTTTTATTACCACCCAATGAGTAAGCCTAGTAACAATAAAACTATAATAATCAACTTAGTATGCAAATTGATAGCAACTTGTTTATTCACACGACAATATTGAATGGAAGTGTTTTTAGCATTACATCATTTTGAATATCAAATTTTTCGTCCTTATTCGGTAAATAATAAAAATATTTTTGTTTAAATGTTTTTATTATTTAAAAACAGGTGTGTGTGACTGGAAGTTATATTTTCCCGTATTAGGTTTATAAATGTCTCAATTATACCTTGTATAGATCTGAATTAGGACGTTTAGATTTAAATAATTTGAAACAAAAAGGCTATGTCTGTTAGAACAGATATTTTTGTTATTCAGACTTCTTTCGTAGGTACTTGCTGTGTCTAGTGTTGTGATTTATGTGGCAGTGTTAAAATACTGCTAGACAGCACAGATCATTAAACGTCCCTAGTTTTAAACGACTCACATTTGACACAAGTTTTTCTGCACAAAACATCCATGTGTTAACCTGCTTTACTTAAAAAGGTTTTTTAAAGAAATCAAGTGACTTTTATTAAGCACTAACAAGTATTGTGTGCTCTACGTTATATCATTATACATATACTCAAAAAAAGACATATTAACATATGCTTTTGTCTAATTAAACTTTCTGCATAAAAAACAAAACATTAATTAGTCTTTAACTAGAATTAGTATTTAATGTTTTGTTGCTGCTTTTTTAAATTAATTGCTTTTCGTTCTATTTAAGACACATCTTGATCTATATGCTTGCCCTTGACCCGACATTTTTTGTTCGTCCGTACTTTATTTTGGCCGACTACATATAAGTAGTAAGAAAATAAACCTTACGTCTTTGGAATAGAGGCGCTGTAAATGTAGACAATATTTCAGTAATTAAGACGCTTTGGTCTAAAAAAAGTATGATGTCATTGCTAATTGTGTGGACAATATGAATTATTGTTAGTAATTGTCTAGTTTTAAAAGTTCTAGTATTTATTTAAGTAGGTCATGTAAATCTTTGATTTTATTCTTTATTTTGCTCACTTTATGATTTGTGACATGTCTTTTTAACATTTAGCCATTTTGCTATCCTCATTCATTAACTATCGTGTCTAGGCAACATGTGTGTCTAATTAGCATGGTTAGAAAAAACTATAATAAATAACTCTAATGACTTATTTATAAGTGGTACATCTAAAAGCGTAATAGCTTTCAGTCGTGTACTTACATTTTGTTTAATTTTCAAGTGTTTCCTTTTTTTTCTGTAGAGAATAAAACTTTCTTTATTAAATTACTAGCTGTACCCGGCATGCGTTGCAATGCAATTTTTTCTACCTACTACCTACCTACTACTTACTACCTACCTACTACCTACCTACTACCTACCTACTACCTACCTACTACCTACCTACTACCTACCTACTACCTACCTACTACCTACCTACTACCTACCTACTACCTACCTACTACCTACCTACTACCTACCTACTACCTACCTACTACCTACCTACTACCTACCTACTACCTACCTACTACCTACCTACTACCTACCTACTACCTACCTACTACCTACCTACTACCTACCTACTACCTACCTACTACCTACTACCTACCTACTACCTACCTACTACCTACCTACTACCTACCTACTACCTACCTACTACCTACCTACTACCTACCTACTACCTACCTACTACCTACCTACTACCTACCTACTACCTACCTACTACCTACCTACTACCTACCTACTACCTACCTACTACCTACCTACTACCTACCTACTACCTACCTACTACCTACCTACTACCTACCTACTACCTACCTACTACCTACCTACTACCTACCTACTACCTACCTACTACCTACCTACTACCTACCTACTACCTACCTACTACCTACCTACTACCTACCTACTACCTACCTACTACCTACCTACTACCTACCTACTACCTACCTACTACCTACCTACTACCTACCTACTACCTACCTACTACCTACCTACTACCTACCTACTACCTACCTACTACCTACCACCTACCTACTACCTACCTACTACCTACCTACTACCTACCTACCTACTACCTACCTACCTACTACCTACCTACCTACTACCTACCTACCTACTACCTACCTACCTACTACCTACCTACCTACTACCTACCTACCTACTACCTACCTACCTACTACCTACCTACCTAATACCTACCTACTACCTACCTACTAACTACCTACCTACTACCTACCTACCTACCTACTACCTACCTACCTACTACCTACCTACCTACTACCTACCTACCTACTACCTACCTACCTACTACCTAATTGTTTTTTTTTTTTTTTTAAATGTACAAAAGTATCCTATGTCCGTCTCCTGGCTCTAAGCTACCTCCCCACCAATTTTCAGCCATATCGGTCCAGCCGTTCTTTAGTTATAAATAGTGTAACTAACACGACTTTCTTTTATATATATAGATAATTATTAAACTTAAAATATTTACAATAATATAAAAACTAAGCCTACACAATAAATAAGCAAAATAATAAACTAAATAAAACTAAGAACTAAAATAAGGCATCAAAAAATTCATCCACATCGCTGGCGACTGGGAGTGTGCCTAAAAGGCTGGCAGCATTGCCACGTTGTATGGCAAGATGGTGTTTCTTTAAGTATTCTACTCCACTATTCAGAAATGTTTTCTAAGTTAGATCTTATTGTTTACCTAATTTTAAGGAAAATAAATTGATATTATTAGTAACTGTCATACGATGATCTTTGGCAGTCGTTATGTCAATTCTGACAACCGTCGTACCATGGGATACTGTGTTTACCCACTAAAATGGGTTGTGGAGGTCAGATAGGCAGTCGCTTCATATAAAACAGGGTATTCAGCTGAATCCGGTAAGACTGGAAGCCGACCCCAACATAGTTGGGAAAAGGCTCGGGAGAGATTATTAGTAACCCTGTATATTTTCTTTAAGATTATTATCCGTTGTTATTTTCGTGACCATACACAATGTAATTACATCACCAAACCTTGCGCTCGAGTAGTTTTACATTCGAAGGTAGTTATTGATAAGCATGGATCGCCTTGAGGAAACCATGCCGTCCTACTTTTCCTGTTGTAACTACAGATTAAATGTACTTTTATGTATGAAGTTTATGTAGTTTACTAGTACTGTTGGTGTCCTATTTATATCTAAAATACATTTATGTATACTTATCATTAGTACCACTACTGTGACCCATTTTAAATGTCACGCCTCTTAACTTGAGAGTGGTAAATACATAAATTTATGTATTTCTGAGTACGTAATCCAATTAATTTAATGGTGAAGTACCATACATATTATTTCTACATAAAAAATCCGTTTATTCTTATTTAAAAACTAACACATTTTTAGCACACAACTTCGCAGGCATAGTTCAAATCAACCACCAATCTTGTAAAGTACGAAATCCTCTTTTTATTATTTAAAAACACAAGTACCTATATCAAAGCCAATAATATCCCGATTAATGTTTTTGTAACCTATTGTAGTACTGTGACCAATTATTTAGATTTTAGTACAATGCTGACAAAAAGTGTAATTATTTTAATTAAAGGGCGTGTAAATTGGTTTACTCGTGACTCGAGATTTTAGATAAGTATCTATTGAAGTCGTGAATCTTTTTGCGTTGTATTTTTAAAAGTAGACCAGTTTTTTATACAATGGTTGAAATGTTTATAGCGCTCATCTTAAAAGCTTCTAGAAAAATTCACGCTTAAAAGGAAATAAACCAACTCAACTTAAAAATACTCCGGTAAAACTAAAGGATATTTTTAAGACCTTTTTTGCTACTTGTAGTCTAAAATAGTTTTGAGGCACAACTCTTATTAAATTTCCAAACATTCGTGATATGTATAATGACTATATCCTTATTCAAAATAATGACCACATAGTAGTCCGCATCCGAAACCAGCGAGGACGGATATACGCTCAACCACATAAATTCTAACATTGTTTTACAAAATTCAACCTTAAGACTTTACAATAAAAGCGTTATCGAACTACCAAAATACTGATTGTACCTTACTATTGTGTCTTAATAAACATCTCACTGGAATTTTAAAAATCATTTACCAAATTCAACCTTAATGCATTGTAATAAGGCGTTATCAAAGTACCGATTTTTCTTATAGAGTCTTAATAAACATCGTTTCAATCAGCTGTTTGAATTCAAGTTTTTTCGCCCACGTACTAGTTCACCTTGCGATTTAACGTCTTTCGCACGCACAATCATGTGTTTTATTGATTTTTTTATTGTTTTTTTCGCAAGCTTTTTGTTATAAGAGGTTCTTTAAGGATGAGCGGTAATTGTTCAATCGATTTGTACATTGTAGAGAGATTTAGAAGCAATGATAAGGTTTTCAAAAGATTTTTTATTGAATGAACTTGGCGGCTTGATTAAAAGAAGTGTTTTATAACGCTAACAAGGTGTATTTTTTTATGATGATTATGTATTGAAAGGGGATTCTGTATCTGTTGAAATCAAATTAGGTGTGCGAAAGATATTAGTATCATGTACTTTGTAAAAATATTGAGTCAAGGTCATGAACATATTTTTTTTGGGACTGTGTAATCTTAAAGGATCTTTTTACCAATATATATTTATTTTATTTGTTATAGGAAGATGAAAAGGTGATGGAACTGGTCGCCAAATACGGGCCAAAGAAATGGACGCTCATAGCGCGCCATCTAAAGGGGAGGATAGGGAAACAGTGCAGGTAAACCATTGCATATTTATTTCAATAAAACTTAAGCAGTTTTATTAAAATTTAAATACCATAATTTGATTTTGGTTAAACAGTACTTCGCAAACAAGATTACTTCCTGGACCACTACAAAATTAGAACAAAATACTATCACAAATTATTATTCTAAAGAATCAATAATATTAATATTTTCGTACAAAGCACACGAATTCAGGTTACATACAATGTTTCACTTCTCCCAGATGGAAATTAATATTCGTCTTCATCCCACCATATTTCCCAAGCTCGTCAGTTGATTTGTAGTTTTAATAATTTACCAAAACTTATTAAACTTGCAGAGAGAGATGGCACAACCACCTGAACCCATCTATAAAGAAGACGGCGTGGACGGAGCACGAGGACAGAATTATATACCAAGCGCACAAGCAGCTCGGCAACCAGTGGGCTAAGATCGCAAAGCTGTTGCCTGGCAGGTAAGAACATACTATCTATACTTATAATAAATCTGTAAAAGTGAAAATTCTGTACATTGAAAAGATCAAAAAAATAAATGGCGGGGGGTGTTACTAGACCGACGCCGAAAATAAAAGTGTGAAAAAAAAAAATTGTCTGTCTGTCTGTTTGTTCAGGTATCACACAAAAACTACCGGTTCGATTACGATGAAACTTGGTATAATTATTCTTTATTATCCTGGGCACCACACTGGGTAGCTTTTATCCCGGAAAAGTATAAACAATAAAAAACAAACTTAATTTTGCGGTTAAAAACTCATTGATAAGTTTCGTCATCCACGCGAACGAAGTCGCAGGCACAGCTAGTAAGGTAATAAGAAAATACATATAAATGAGGGGTCAAACCATAAAATAATTACCACTATAGGCTAGGGTAGGTACTTACTTACAGGAGTGTCGCTCCACTCCCCAAAAAAATAAAAATAATAATGATGCACTTCGTTACGTTGTGGTTCGTTAGCCTTTAAATCGCTATAATCCAAAATGGTGTTTACCTGTCAAACTTGGGGCCAACCAATCAGTCGTTTTCAGTTGATTTGACTGCAAATTAAATTGCCAACTTAAACAGCCAGAAACCAGGCGTAACACTCCTGTTTAATGCCCAATTTTCCCGGAGATTCTGCATATTATATAACCATATTTTTTGATATACCTAATACAGATCATCATCTCCCGAGCCTTTTCCCAACTATGTTGGGGTCGGCTACCAGTCTTACCGGATTCAGCTGAATACCGTATTTTACATGGAGCGACTGCCCATCTGACCTTCACAACCCATTTTACTGGGAAACACAGTATCCTTATACAGATCGTGTAATATAAATTTCAGGAAAAATCTTCTTATACATAGAAAAGTAACGAATACCTTTAATTATACTATAGTATAATCTTTTTCCTCTCCCCAGGACCGACAACGCAATAAAGAACCACTGGAACTCGACAATGCGCCGGAAGTACGAGCCCGACATACTCGACAGCTTCGAGTCTCTGCGGCGCAAGTCGCGAGTCAAGCGCGACATGTACGCCGAGCCCGCGCACGAGAAAGTACAAGTCGCATATAACGATGTTAGTCCGCTTTGTGTGTTTATTTTCTGGTGGCGGTTTGGTATGGTGATGGAATCTCTCAAATGTATGGAAGAGACATGTCTAAGTCACGTTACTTATTGAAAAGACATAACCATAAGTTTGAGGGATTTCAGACAGCGTGTGCGGTTATTGGAATGTCACTAGTTTTTCGAGGCTAGTGCAGGATATGTCTATCCCTTGAGATAAATAAATCTGATTACTACTGATTCTTGTACATACGCAAAGTAAAGGTAAACTGCGATTTAAGGCAAAAACATGTTGAAAATAACATTTATTTGCAGTAGAAAGGAGACAATATATATATATATATATATATATATATGAACCTAACCAAACCGTCATCTTACGCAAGATATGGTACTACATGTACAAACTAAATCCGTACACAAAGGTACAGAGATCACTTTAGCTACCATATCTGTGCCTTAAATGTATATGCCAGCTATAATGTAACTAAGATCTGTCAAACTACCGTTATACTATGTGCCCGTAGAACAAGGGTAGTTAAGACATTATATTACAGTTTATTCAGAAGAATAATGGTTTTAAAAATATGGCAAATACATTTTACAAATTCTTCTTTATTTGCGAAGTTGACTGTTGATATTGACTTCTGAAAGACTGATCAAATAAAATTTTATAATTTTTTAATTGACATCCAAGTATTGACTGATTGTTTCGATTGTTTGTTATAACTTAATCAAATTGATTAGCCTTTTAGAAAAAAAGAACATTTTTTTCATTCATGTTCAAGTGGCCCACGGAGAGCCGCTTTGCTACGTTGAATGTAAGAGGAGGAATGGATGGTAAGGTGGATGAAGTGTGACAGATGATGGATGTTGAGACAAAAATTAAAAAAGGTATGCTGAGATGGTTTGGCTATGTCGAGAGAATTAATGAAGAGCGATTGACGACAAAAGTGTATAAGGCGAGTGTGAATGAAAAAAAGGCCAGGTCAAGAGTACCATAAACCAAACAGCATGTATGAAGGGAATAATGAAAGTGGACAAAGCGAAACAAAAAATTGTGTAGGGATCGTAGCAAGTGGAAAAAAGTGGTCTCTACCTACCCCTACAAGGGAAAGAGGCGTGACTATATGTATGTATATTCAAGTCATGTAGATGTTGTTTTGTTAACCCTTTATTTTCATTCATATGTCTTTGTGTGGTTTTAGATTCTTAGGTTTTTCCTTACCTTTTTGCTTTATCTTATGCTTACACACAGTTTTTGTTAAACAGCACTCATGCATATAGTTTTTGTAGATAATCGTTCTTTGTGTAAATAGATTATTTACTTTTTTGTGTGTTTAATAGCTAGATAAATATAAAATATTAGCTGTAGAAGGCCATTTTTCAAGAGAGTTAGATTATTTAGATTTATTAGATTCAAGGAGTATTTAACTGACTCATCTTCTGTCAGTTATTGTTCACTAGTGTAACTTAAATGTTATGACTGTATTCATCTTAATTCCGTCTTAGATATAAAATAACAAGCCACTTATCAAAACGTCCTTGCCGTATGTAGTTAACAAACTTAAGTAATATTTACTTTATCCACAAAGGCGAAGGATGGCACCAGGTGTTTTGCCGGAATAGTTGGAGCCTTTCTCGAGGCTCTGGAAGCCCGGACTCTTGCATCCTTAAACCCCTGGGGATGCAAGGCTGGAATGCGCAAGCATGAATGAGTTTCACCTGCCAAAAAAAAATATTTACTATATAACGTTTATTAAGGTAGTGAATATGTAAACATCGTTAATCTTCCCGATTGTTCCATATCCTCCAAGTATATAATGTGTAACTTATTATCCTAACAGCAAACCTGGTCAGACCCCTTCAACGAGTCAGCAGTGAGCAACTCATCCAACACGAGCCAGCCTGCTTCGAAGCAAGTGCTTCACTTCCGGCAGCTTCTCAAGGACCAGCTGAACTCCATCAGCCTGCAGCCGCAGAAGTCGCCGGACAGAGGGGGGCTCGTCCCGGCCGATATAGAGATCGTTGACGCACCTTTTAAGTGAGTAATTATAATATTAGAGGCGTATCTTGTGAGTACTTTAGTGTGTTTAGATTTGGATATTAGGCCGCCCATTACGCGTACGTTGATCACTGAGTAACTGCCCTAGCAGCCTGTGTCTTAGGTTTTATGTTGTAACATCTTAATATCCAATTAATTTGTGTTAGTGCTGTATAAGTTACTCCTATGAATGTCTTTTAGACATTCTGAACTAATTTCAGGGGTAAAATAGACCATTCTTCAGTCATTTGTCTTAAGAAAAATCCTGTTTTTCTAGGGTCATATTGTCTCTGTAGATTTCCTTCAAACGGATAATTCTTCTCCCTGATGTATAGACATACCTATCTTGGCATAAGGTGTATTTACATAATTATTAAAGTCTGTATCGTATGTTTTCAGATTCGTGAACATAGAAGTACTCCCAACCGACTCACAGTTCAGAAATTACTTACAAACTTCAACTGTGAATGAAAACAACCAAGATGCTGGTAAGTATAAACTATCCCATGACATATTTTTAATTAATATCATGCTTAAAACAAGTATATTAGAACATAAGTATAATACTTAAAATATTTAAATTCATACTAATATCGTAAATGCACGTCTTTCTGTTACGCTTTCCGCTGAATCGATTTGGTTGAAACTTTGATACGGGGTAAGTTTGGTTCTTTAGACAAGGCTACTTTTTCCCGCGATAATTGAGCTTCACGCTTTTATATATCTATATTTATAATAATCGTATATTATATTATAATATACGATTATTATAAACTAAGATTAAATAAATAAATAAAGCTATTTATCAAATAATGACGTCCGTTAAGCTTAATTGCTAATTTCTGAATAGTTTTGTACTAGACCAATTAATAAAGATTCCAAAACTAGCCCCATTTATAAACATAAATCGCATAATTTAATCGTCTGCACTTATGCGCCACTAGTTTCAAACTAGACCGATCACACGACATAAGCTATTAAAACCCAAATACGTCCACTTCTAATCACTTAACATTTACCGTTATATTACATTAAATCTACTTTACAATAACATATTTTCTCATTACAGTAACATACGCAGTCCAAGCAGAAACCAGTAAGGTGATAGAGGTGCCCTCAGTGTATACGTCGCCGAAGAAGCTCTCGCAGACGAGCAGTCCGCCGCCCATACTGAGGCGGAAACCGAAGAAGATACAGACCAATAATGTGAGTTTATGTATTGTATCGGTTTTTTATTATATTTGATTAATTTGGTGAATTACTGGTTTAAAAATTCAAAGATGGGGTTGGTGTGGTTAAGTTTTGAATATGTATTCATAAAAAGAAAATTGGTCTAGTATTGTGGTATAGTTGAGGTAGTGGTCTAAATACTAGATTAGTGTACATAAGTTTTAAATGTTTTTGGAACCAGAAATAGTATATGACTGTGTAAGGACTTATTAGTTGTTTAAACTGTAGAATGTGAGCTAATGTGTGTTACGTGAAAGTTTATGGGAGTTTATTTTCTTTACAAGATGCTAAATTATTGGTTGATGGTAAAGTGAAGATTCCTGGGGATTTTATGATTTAATAATCTAAAAATACTAATCTGTTGGGAGCAGTGTCTTTGTATTTGACTTAACAAAACATAACATGCTTTGATTAATATACGATATTACATTATATGTAATTTTAAATTAAATCTAAACATTTTCGATCTTTGTGATATAGACAACTTTATAAGGCTATAGTTGTGCAACATAGAAACACCAAGAAAAATAAATAAAACACATACTGGATTTGCATCTTCCTTGTTTATTTTTGACACAAATTATTATTATTTTTATTGTTTTAACATAAACATTTACTATTTACTAAAATCTATGATTTATGTCAATTCCAGGCATGGCCGGACTCGCTGACCAAGTCTCTAGAGTGTCGGTCGGCAGGCGTGACCCCTATCAAGGCGTTGCCGTTCAGTCCGTCGCAGTTCCTGAACTCGCCCGCCGCTATCTCCTTCGCTGCGCTAGACTCTACGCCGTTGAGGCATGCTACTAAGGTAAATATATTGTTTGTATTTGTTAGGGAGAATAACATCCAGTTGCCGAAAAGCTGAACAAAACAAAAAAATGTAAATCACCTGTTAAACCTCATGCCAACCGCTGTCTTTTGTTAACCAAAAGACTAATAACCAATCACAGTGGTTGCACTCATGTAGCACAACCATGATCAGATTGATAATTATTATAATAGATTAAGTTGATCAGCCATTCAGAAACCAGGGGTAAGAGATATAATATACTTATCCAAAAAAAAAATTGTACTTATTTAATAAAACATCTAAAGTACAATTATAAGGCAGCTTACTGGATAATTTTATCATTTATAGCTAGAAAAGAAAATTAAACATTTAAATTTCGTTGATTAATCTTTATTGCAATACCTATTAAAGTACATAAAAAACTGTACAAGTTTTAACAGAAATGTGCACACAAAATCGTTATTAATTTTCCAATGTATATTTCACAGGAATGGAGTGCAAGTCCGCTGCTACAAACTCCGACGCCCGCACCACACGTCACGCCGGGCGGGCCTGCTTCGCTCAAAGGAAACACTCCTAAGTAAGCATCTTGTAATTGTCTTGCCACATTAGTTAAAAAGACAATATGAAATGTTATCAGGTATCTAATTAAAGTTAATCGTAATCAATTGCTTGGGTCTCTGTTAGACTGGGTACCCTACTTAAGATACTTTTTTATCCTGGCAGTATGTTTCATTAGGTATGAAAAAGTTCATTTCTATGGGCAGAGGCAAAAAAACAAATATAACAACGTATTTTTAAAGTATGTAAGTTAGTTTGCTACATAATTAAAATAACCACAACCTTTAATTACAGGACACCTACCCCCTTCAAAATCGCGATGGCAGAAATCGGCAAGAAGTCCGGCTTAAACTACGAGCCATCCAGTCCTGGTCTTCTAGTCGAGGATATAACTATGATGATGAAGCGAGAGAACTCTGACAGTACGGTGCAGCTGAACGACTCCATGCTGTCGGCTACCGCTGATCAGGAGAATGCGAGTGTACAGGTAGGTTTATGTTACTGACTGGCCTGTTGGTCTTATGGTAATTTATTTATAAACTGTATGTATTTAGATATACATAAGGTCTGGCTAATATATTTTGCCTAGTTTGGGATCAGATGACCGTGTGTGTTTTTACTTAATTATTTAGCAGTTTTAAATGGTTAAACGGTTAACCTATTGGTAAGGCCAACCCATATATAAATATGGGTTGGCCTGACCAATAGGAATGCTATCGCAGTCAAACACTGCCGTCACACAGACAATGCAAAGCGAAGGTCGACTTCTTTGGCAAAGTTATTAAATATTACTTAAAACGTGTTAAGCGGCGCGCGAACGTACGCCAGACGTGACCATCCTTATATCTCGCTAGTAAGAGTGGGGGCACACGGAACAGTGTCACTGTGTCGTCTGACATACACATATCTGTGGCATGTCATGTGACTTGCATCTACTGAGACGAGGCCGGGAGGGGGGCTGGGTGAATGCGTTGTTATGTCGCAACGGCGCTGTAACAGTGCTGCATAGTGTTGTCCTTCCTTGTGACGCATGAACAGCGGAGCTGCTTCGAAGCTCTCCCTGCCTCGTGGCTCGGTGGTTGCGAGTCCGCCGCCACGCATCGTGTGTCCCCGCTTTAACGCTATATTTCTGCTATACCAGAAGTCGTGGGTTCGATTCCCATCCAGGAAAAATCTTTGTGTGATGATTACGACAATTTGTTCTGTGGTGTAAAGGTGTAATTTATCTATAATATGTATGTATTTAGAAATATATTAGTAAACTATGTGTATCAGTTGTCTGGTCACCATAGTATAAGCTCTGCTTAGTTTGGGATCAGATGACCGTGTGTAAGTTGTCCCGGAATATTATTATTATTTCCATACATAAGAAACCAGTACTAAAGCCAATCATGTTGCAGCAGCAGGTGAACGACTCCGGCATCGGCAGCCTGAAGCGTCGCGAGCCCGGCAAGGAGAACCTGCCGGGCTCGCACAAGCGCGCGCGCAAGGCGCTGGCCGCGGGCTGGGGGGCCGTCACCAGCACGCCGCACGCGCACCACGCACGCCCAGACCTCGTGCCTGATGTCTCCTACATTGAGACGCCGGTCAGTACAATATACAAATTTCCTCCCTTCCTTCTTTCCACAGGTCTCTATTGATTGCTGTTTGTTGCCACTCCTTCTTGTATGCGTCCAGTTAATCCCTCCATCTCCACCTAGGTCTTCCACGCTCGGTCTTAAAATATACAAAAAAAAAAACAACATCCGTATTGCCTTACCTCTAACACCATCAGCCAAACTTTACTCGGACGTCGACGACCGAACTCGGACGATTGAATTTGAAAATCAAAACGCGCTTTCTTTCGTTCATCAGTTTCACCGATCCGCCGATCCTGGATGCCGTTTTACAGTGTACGATAATAAAAAAACTTTTTATCTACTCCAAAGTAACTTTACAAAATACGACCTACTGTCTTATAACCAGCATCAAACTAGCTTTTAATCTAAAATGTTTCACTACTTAATTTACCGTTATTGGTGTCACGGTAAATCTCACTAACTTAATACAGTTTTATTGTTTGAAAGTAATTTATTAACAAAACCTTTTTATTTGTTACAGAGCAAAACTTTAGCCGGCGACAGCTCAGTAATGTTCTCACCGCCATCCATCGTGAAAAACTCACTAATGGAAGAATCAACGAGCTTACACTCTCTAATAAGCGCGGACAACACGCCAGAAACAAGCAAATACGAAGACATAGACATTGAGGCCGTCATCACTGAGAAAACAAAGGTACAACACAGGTCTTTACTCCTTACTAATCCCGTACCTAACACCTTAGGCCCCACACAACATCACTACCCAGAATACAACGAAATAACGCCATTTAGAGACGTTACAAACCTAGACGGACCTAGCTTCGCGAGACTAAACGCAGATAGACTAAGAACTATAAACTCTGGAAACGAATTAGCTTGCGACACATTAATAGCACCCAAAGAGGTCTTAGCTAACGCCTTAGCAGACCACATTTATAAAGTAACCAATCAGAAACCGTCTACGTCACGTATCGACGAGATTTTAACGAATAAGATTATGAATAAGAACGATTACGCACAAAAGGAGAACCAATGGTGGACCGTTGATAAAGATACGGGGCAAACAGATGAGCAAATGTTTAATAGTGATTATTATATGTTTGCTAATATGTAAGTCGGGATACGCTTATTGATTAGGTAAGGTCTTGCGATATTTTGTTCAGAAAACTAAATATGAATAAACAAAATTAATTTGCCTAGAATGTAGGCATACTATTTGGTGACAATGTGAAGATTGGTTAATTTTTTTCTGCCCTAGGGCCGACAAATCAGACTTTTAATTTGTATATATTTGTTAACAATTATTAAACCACCTATATTCTAAAAGGGATATTTTTTTAAATACTATTAAAGTTAAAGGGAAATATATCGGTAGAATATCTAAAAATAGTATTCTGTGAAAAATAAATCCTCTATAGATTGAAACATTGATGAAATAATGAAATTTTTCTTACGGAATATCGCAAGGCAATATATGGACTGTGAATAAATAGTGATACATTTGTAAGTAAATAACACGCTTAACTAAGTCATTAACTAAATGGTTTAAACGGTTAAAATAAAACTCGTGGGTTACTACACAAAAGTATATTGATTAAAAATGTTAATTGTAGGTAGGTCTGGGACCAATTTTATATTAAATCAAAGACTTGCCGCACAAAATATAAAAATAATAATAAGCGTAGGTGTTTTAAAATCATGTGAGCATTTAAACAAATTCTAGTGACCCACACTAAATAACTAATCGACTTACTAATAAAATTGTGATCAAATTCTAAAACTAATGGTTAACTAAAAAATTACATTAACTCGTCTTTGAATCATGACTAACTTATGGACTAAATACTAAAAATATCATCACGGAAATGATATAAAATCTCGAAAAATAATAATCGTGTAAATCGATTATCGGTTGTAAATTTTAATCTTAAAACTCGAATTATTTTAGATAGGTTTTGCACCAAACTAATGTAACGTTAAACGGTATTAGAACTTAAGTACCAAAGATGAGGTTTTCATCAAATGAACTATTCGTTTTTTTTTCTATTAATTTAATATATTCTTAATTAAGAATTCTCTAGTTAAAAGATTTAGCTGTAATCTTCAAAAAGTATACCTCAAGTTTACCATGCACCAAATTGTTTAAGTGTTACTAGTTTTAATAATTCCAAGTATTAATTCGTTAGGTTAAAATACTTGTTCGTAGTAACAAAAAACAAATAAGTATAAAATATTGTGTTTCAACAGTATTTAGATAGCTTCGCGTTTTTTCTAATTTACGTTGGCGATTTAAAAATAACGTTTTTTTTTATAAGGAATTGTATGAGAAAATCGTTGGAACTAGGTTAGGGGACATTAGGTTCTTTATGAGGGCATGATTCCTTTTCGTTTTCTACTAATTTACCCCTAGTAGGTGACCTGTCCTATCCTCGTATTTATTTATTTAGAAATTCTATTAATATTAGTATTTTTGCTTTGTATTTTGCCTTGAGAATATTAACATTTTTTATACTTAATTTAACTGTAATTCGAATAACGACTAAAATGCTGTCGCATAGGTTGTGGAATTTGTATTTATACAGTACTTTTTTTTTGTTAAATTTATAACAATTTTAATATCGGCAGCTACTTAAGAGTACTTTATTTGGAATAAATAAATGACATTACCCTGAACCCTTTTCCCTCCTTTTTGTAATTCCCCGCCAAATCCAATCCCGCCACAATATTGACAGGCCAGTGTTGAATCTTCTAAAAAATACTTATTTATTTATATCTTGTTATAGCAATTGTTTTTTGTTACTATTTATGTTTAAAAAAATGTTTTAATTTATTCTGTAGCTGTAGTTTCTTTGTATTATGGCAACATTTTTTTTTGTATTATCGATGTGTTTTTTTCTTATTATTTTGAGTAGTTTAGTGTCTCTGTCAATATTGTTTGTATTCCAATCCAATCCAAAAGAGATCCGATGTCATTTTTTATTTCAATAAATGTATTTTGTACATTATATGTTTGTTTTGTTTTTCACCCCTAGTTTTGGACATTTGGGTCAACTGAGTCAAAGAGAAGTAAACCATTAAGTTTTAAACTGAGATGAAAGATACCACACTTCCAATCCTTATTAGCAGGCCTTAGAAGTTACTATATACTTGCGCAAGTCTGCTGTATTATGTATCTTGCAAAATTCGTACAATTATTGCTATCAAATTGCTTATTTGTATTGAATTAATAATTTGACAGCGATTGTACAAACTTTGATGTCAAATGCTCTAGCAAGATACGTAATAGAACAGACTTGCGCAAGTATATCGTTACGTGCGTGATAGGCATTAGTTTTGACCCAAATGTGAATGTTTCCATACATGGATGCCTAGAAAATAAACCACTAAAAAGCGTCAGTCCACATGAAATTCGATTACACTTTTAAAAAAGGCATACCAGATTAGTTTTACAAGAATATATAATAAAAAAATTAATTGATTGCAGTTGAAAAAAATGGCATTTTTATACATATAACACACATAGGTATCAGATGACATAGACATATCTCTATAATATGTCATTACTGTCTAAAAGGCAACTGAATAATTTAAAAACGCACTAATTATTTCATTAAATTCTAATCATTAAATAATTTTAAAATGAAGAAACACATTGTAGGTACTCACAGTCTATAAAGATACATGCACAGTGTTTAATATGAATTTAATATACTCTACTACATCAAACGTATGTACCATAAACTGCACACAAAACATTCTATTATAGGTGACTCGAGCCAGTGATCCTATTGTCGTCAAGAGGTCGGCTGTCCGCTCCATCAAGTTTGACCAGGACCCTTCAGAGTTCCAGGAGGAAGATGAAAAGCTTTCGCCTTTTATCATGGTTAGTATAATAATAATAATATTCTGGGACAATTCACATACGGTTATCTGATCCCAAGCTAAGCAGAGCTTGTGTTATGGTAACCAGATAACTGATAAACATACTTCTATATTTCTAAATGATCAAGACACAGAACAAATGATCGTGCTCATCAGACAAACATTTGTCCTGGGCGGGAATCGAACCCACGACCTCCGGTATAGCAGTCTGGGTCACTAACCACTAGACCAACAGGGCTGTCAAGTAGTATATATTATGTATTACTTGTTACTAGGATTAAGAGCCGATACTGCCTAAGTGGATGTATGATATCGGGGCAAAAGTAGTCTGTTCCCTTGGGGTGAAAATTATTCCATGGTAAATGTAAGCAAAATCAATAAGGTGGTTAAGCCGTTAAAGCTGTTTAGAATTTATACTATGTGCTCTGTTAGGTGTAAGAAACATCAAACCATACACGCAAAGAACACCCAGACTTAGAACGGAATTATTAGATTGTGGAACAAGAAAACTTCTTATAAGACTCCTGTTTCAATAGAAAAACTATTAAATACCATATATTATGAAAGTGATCATTATGGGCATATAGCTTAAATAACATAACATACATACCATCACGCCTGTATCCCCGAAGGGTTAGGCAGAGGTGTACCAATGTACATCCACAGTTCGCCGGTATGTTTAGGTCCCATGTAATAGGGGGCGAGCTTATTGCCACTAACCGGGCACAAATCCAAACTCCGACCTGCTACTGATAATTTCATAGAAAACCCAATAACACCTTGGTCGACTTGGGAATCGAAATAGTAGACTATAGATAGTAATACCTTGGGATAACTCACACACGGCATTCCGATTTCAAACTAGCCAGAGCCTGTACTATGGTAACCAGACAACTAATAAATATACTTATATATTTATAAATACACTATATATGTGTGTGATATTATTATTAAGATAAATTATTATTTAAGTAAGTATGCCATATTTAAACTTAACTCATCTTTTACAGGGCAACTACAAATGGCAAACTTTTGCCTGTGGCATGACGCAAGACCAATTGGACCTCACACAGTTAGCTCATCAATACATGAGGAAGACGGCTTTAAAACCTCGATCACTTAACTTTTTATAGCCCCCGAAAACTGAAATCAATTCATTTTAAGAAGCTGTCAATTGTTGATTTGCCCCTTCTACCTGTTGTACACTATTCGCGAATTTAACCGAATTTAAGTCAATAACACGGTGTAGTAGTAGTGGCGTAGTAGTGTGGGGAGTTTTGGCCACTTCGTGCAACTTCGGCTCGCATCGGGCGACTTCCGATAGATGTCGTATTTCCGCCAGAGGGACATGTGTACCAAACTTAGAGTAATTTCTAAGGTACCAAACATCTTACAGTGGCAGATCAGAGATTTAACGGCGTCTTACAATTGAGTTGAGATTAAGTCATCGGCTTTAGACTTCTATAAGCCTCAGGTGTGAATGTAGTTAGTTAATATGTGAGTTGGTAGTTTCATTTTTCTACTTGTTTAATCGTAGCCTTTGGACTTGTGTACATCATACTTTTGACCTACTTTAAAAAAGGAGGAGGTTCTCTATTCTTCAACATTTTTATACCGTTTGTTTATGGTTAATAGTCATAAGTAAAATACTTCTGCCCATAGAAATGAATAACTTTATCTAATCAAGTTCTCACTCTTGTTTAAGTAAATGAATAAAAAATATATTTTTTTTTTACCCAAAAACATCAATTAGGTGATCAAATATAGAAACACCTACTGTCAATTATATCTTTTACTTCATATAGGGACCATACTACGACAATAGTAAAATAGAATTTCAGTTTCGACATGCTGAATTATCTTAAATTTGGTTTTCTAGATTTATTTTCCACTGCTAAATAAAAAATTTGCCTACTTTATTTTATTTAATACCGTACCTACTTTTTGAGTGCGGCAGATAATGTTAAAAAAAAACTTTTTTAGTAACAACTTTTTAGATATTGGTTGGTTGTTGATTTTTATAAAAAATGGGTACCAATAGGCTACGATTTTCAAAAGAATACGATACACTCGTAAGTACGCTTATTACTTTAGATAATATTTTCTAGCACTAATTTAAAAATGTAAATAAAAACAGTGTGATTCTAGTTTAAGGATAATTATGTACGAATAATTTTCTAGAAGTTTATGTATGAAGAAAATATAAAGATAATGTTAGTATGTTTAATTATTTTAACGATATATCATTTCAGGTTGGATTGCTTCTGAATTTTAGATTAATTTTAATATTTTTTGTGTGAACATTTGCACGTTTTTTATAGATTTTTTATGTTAATTTAATTCACTGTTTTGTGTCTACTTAGTGTAATGTGTGAAAACTTCAGTTGAGAAATAAAAGCCTAGATGGTTGGATAGACGGGTTTTAAACTAAATTATGTTGAAAATAAGATTATTTTATGGCAACAGATTTTAAGTTTCGAAATACATTGATTTTTATGCAATCCATTTACTTTGTTTTTTATACAGGAATACCCTTTTTTAAACTAGTTCTGTGTTCCCAAGTTTGTTTAACTTTGATCCCTTTATACCGCGGACCAGAAAGATATAATAAAAACCCCCATTAATATTACAAATTTAAAGAACAATAGTTTAAAATCAAGTAGATAAAGCGTCCCGCAAGCGCGACGTGTACCTCCCGCGTGGCGCGTGGCTGGCGCAGGGCAACCGCTCGCGCCGGCTGCCCGGCGGCGACTGGGTTAGGGACTATCCCGCGCCGCTAGACACACTACCCTACTTTGTTAAAGTTTGATTTTAACAATATGTGAATTCTTATTAATATACTCCTTTTTTCAACCCTATACCTTTGACAGCTTCATTTTTTTTTATGTTTTTATTTATCGCTTTTGTCAGTCTGCTGTTTTTCTGGTCTGTCTCTATAATTACTATAGGCTATAAGGTAATTGAAAGAGTACAAATCTAGGGTAAGTAAAACTCGATAAACATGACTGTGTATTTTACAGCAAAGGACCAATTTTTAGATTTTTTTGTAACTCTCGGCCCTGTATGATTTTTAACACTGTAATTGCTTTTATTTGTATTTTAGATTATTTTATTAGAAAATAATTATGACAAATGTTTTAATAGTTTACATTTTAGAGTCAATTGTGTAATTAAAAGTAGGTTTAACTGATTCTATAGTTTAGAAATAAATTAAACACTGCTGGCAGATTTTAATATTTCTAAAGCTGTGAGGAACACACTTAAAACATGATTCTTTGGTTTTATTAAAAAACATAACATAACATACCATCACGCCTGTATCCCGGAAGGGTTAGGCAGAGGTGTACCAATGTACACCCACAGTTCGCCGGTATGTTTTAGGTCCCATGTAATAGGGGGCGAGCCTATTGCCACTAACCGGGCACAAATCCAAACTCCGACCTGCTACTGAGAAATTCATAGAAAAACCCAATAACACCTTGGTCGACTTGGGAATCGAACCCAAGACCTCTAGCGTAGCAGTCGCGCTTAGCACCACTAGGCCAACGAGGCAGAGAGGTTTTATTAACATGTGAAAATATATAAAATAAACCTATTTCAATTTTTTTTTTATATTTATATTAATTTCAACAATTTCGGAACAATTTAAGCATATTATAAGTAACGTTTAAGTTTTGTATAATATTTAAAATTTAAGAGGCAATATTTAAACGAATTATGTTAAAACATATTTTATTGTACGTTTTTTATTTTGATGTCTATTAATTTATATTTTCTTTATTCGGAATTTTCAACGGCTGCTCAACTGATTTTAATAATGAAATATCATTTAATAATGCCGTCGAAATAGCTTAAAGAAAGCACATTGTACATAAATTGTGAGAAAAAATCCTGCACGTAATGATTTTCCTATTAATTGATGCATCTGAATACTATTTTCTACCTTCATGTTAAGTATCTTACAATGGAAGCCAACCAACACACTTGCTAATTCTTAGCAAACTAATTTAACTATGCAGTTGACGGTGGCGCTAGTGTAGCTGTCATTGCCTCAAGAACTGTCACTTTGACGTGTAAAATGTTCAGTGAATAATTAGTTCCAATTTTCGCCACCGGAACGAATAAGTTTGTAATAATTTATGTCTCTGTTCGAACAGTCTGTAGCTAATAAGTGATTGCCATTTTTATTTTAAACAAAGACTTGGATAGTGTTTTTATTTTGTGACAACGATTATATTGTTTTAGCTTGTATATAGTAAGTAATGTTTGTAAGTAATGGATGTTTAATTAAGAAAATAAATGGTTTTATAGAATCTTCGTTTTTAACTACGACCCGTTTCTCCTTTTTACAGGAAATAAAAGACATGCAAAAATGTACTTCTCTGACACATGGACAAAATTAAATAATAATGGTAATAATCATAATACTCCTATGTCTTTGTGTGTAGAAAGTGAGATGCTGAAAATAACTACACGTGTTCTTCGTTAGAAAGACGTCTTCTTAGCGTTGGGTTACCTAGCAGGGGCCCGAGTCTGCTATTTACACTTCGTGTCAGTGTGCTTATTAGGAATTCTACTAACTTAGTAGAATGCCAATCATCGTAAAATCGTCCCACTATGAGCCAACTATGAGCACACTGACACGGAGTGTAAATAGCAGACTCGGGCCCTAGGTAACTTATTTAAGTAAAAATAATGCATAACCACAGTATTTAAGTTCAGGACCAAATAAATTCCTATACATTCTTCAGTTTCCAAGAACATAGACAATAAGTGGAAATAGTATAACCATACACAGTCATAAAAGCGGTTTCTATGTAACTAATACGTAGAAACCGTTATGTAACAAATATCTGGGGCCCGGTGCCGCTATTTTAAGTCAGTGGGTGGCGGGTTAATAAACGTTCCAGTGTACTTGTTTTTGTGCCTAATTTTCGTATTCAGATAAGAACAGTCCCTTGCAATCCTACAATGACAACAGTGGCAAGTAGGTGTACATTTGTCATTAAACTAAAATTATCTGAATACGAAAATTAGGCACAAAAACAAGTACACTGGAACGTTTATTAACCCGCCACTCACTGACTTAAAATATCAGCATCGGGCCCCAGATTAACCTTACCCACATTTTATGAACTAGACCACACATACACAAGTTTAATTCCTTGTTTCTTTGTCCTGCAAAGAACTGGTAGAAATTTTTTTAGGCATTAAGTCAAGTCTGCCAGTGTACTGTTTCTTGCATTAAGCGATAAATAAATAACGTTGTTTTTTAAAGAATTTAAAAGGAAAAATTTGTACACAATTTTGTAAAACATTACGTAACAATTATACTGGAAAATATAATGTACGTTCGTAAACATTTAGCTAGTTTCAGTGTCAATAGTGATTATCACAACATTAACACCAGAAGTAAAAATAAATTAGTAGTCCCAAGGTTTAGACTAACTAAAACCGCCGCGCCGGTTCTTCTCCATTGGAATGACATTTTAGAACCTGCAACTAGGGTCAGTAATTTAGCGTTTTAAAAGAGCTTAAAAAGGCCTGCATGAAATAAAAATATTTTAATTTTGATTTTAACTGGGTACCTACGTACTCTATATATTATGATCAAATGTCATTTAAACAGGTATCTAAAACAAGCTTATTTAATAGTCAAATTATTCCTTTTAACTAACCTACATAAGCGACACTTAAGACCAAAAGCAGTAGTGTGGTAGGTAGGTCGTAATATCATCAGTAACTGAAACGTCTTGCGAAATTGCCTGCTGGTTGGAGACCGGCTCTATTAGCATGGGGAGAAATTAAATTGTCGGGAAGGGTGGGTGGTTGTGATGGGAGGAGCGGAAAGCGGGTTGTGACCGAAAAGTTTTACTCATAAGAAGAAAAAACTAAGCACGTAACTACAACGATCGATGGTATGAGTACATAACTATGTTATAGCAAATGAGAACTAAAAAAACACTATCCGACGAATTGAGAACCAGCTTTTTTGTAGTCGGTTAAAAGGGGAGGGTGTATGCATTTTAGGCAGCTTCCTAATTGTCTGTGCGGCAGTGGTGCGGGATCGGTATACGCGGTACCGAAAGCTTACCATGTGCTATATTTGCTATGTTTTAATAAGCGTTTCCAGATAAATTAAGTGTGTGAGGTAAAAAACCTCTAAATTCTTTAATATTAATCCTAGCCGCTATATACGTACCGAACACAAAATTTTATATTTATATTTTAAAAAGAGAATCTTATATTTAAATTGAGAAATTCGAACAGCGAAAAGAGCTTCCAAACGGGTCGCGGTAAATATCTGTAACAAGTAATATTATTATTCCAATCCGGTAATTAACCTTTTGAGGCCACGAAGCTAACACAAATTGGGGTTCCTTACCAATTCTCCAATAACCCGAAACAATACAACTAATAAAATCGAACAAACACGATTCCGAAACCCATATTGAGCGCAAACCACACAATTATTCGATCACCCATAATTAATAATCGACTAAAATAACCTACTTCATTACTAACGTGTCCCAACCCTTATGTCGTAGAACCGTACTGCTCACAAGCGAAAATCAACGTTGTTAGAAGTGATTAAGATTTAAATTACGTTAGTTTAGAATCAAACCCCAGTCGAACGGTTGTAAATTGGAGTAACATCGCTTGGAGCAATTAAGATTGCATGTCACTGGACTAAATTTAGTTAAATTTCTCGCAGAATTTATCTTTACTTTTGTGCTATTGGTGTCTATCTTATTTAGCGGGTAAATGACTTTCATGTACTTAGGTAAAATATATGCATTTTTACTTTTATATACCTGGATTCCAAAATTGGGATCTGAAATTCTGTAATCGTCAATCCGCAATTGAGCAAGCGTGGTGATCAATGCTCGTGACTTCTCTATATGGGAAGAGGTCTGTGCGCAGCAGTGGGACGTTTATAGGCTGGAATTATTATTTTATATCTTCGGGAAGGTTTACCATACATGGAAACATTTGCAGATTATTATTTTACTTTTTAACTCTTTCATTGTATCTAATAAAATTTACATATTTCAAAATCAGTATTGTAGTAATATTTCAGGAATATATCTAGGTACATATATGCATTAATTTAATTATACTTGCCTATGTCCGTGTTTCATTGTCGATACATAGCAAATGCTAAGTCGGTATTATATTTCTCTTCGTTGTTTTATTTTATACTGTTATATTTATCTTTTTTATGCTGTATCACTTAAATACATTTTTATTCTATTCGTTTTTACAGAGAAAAAATAGCTGTGGCTGCTGCGCGACGGAAATCCCTGTTAAACTACATAAAATGTACTGCCGTTAAATAAACTTATCGGGGGGCACGGCAGTGCCCCCGCCAAGTCGAGCGCGAAGCAAACACTGCCGTACCATCCTTTACTGGAACCATTTCGCCGCATTTTCAGGCCTCTATTTGAGAACCTCTGGATAAGACCAGAACGCAGAAATTTTCGTCATCCAGTGAGCTGTAATCATATACTTAAAATACAAAATTTCAAGTCTGTAGGTCATTTAGTTCCGAACTTAAGCGAAAGCAAAGTTTCGCATTTACGACACTCACTCATGATCATCAAAATAGAACTAGTACTTCCCATAAACTCAGAGAGCTGAAATTTGGTACAGAGTTAGGGTTTAATGGCCACATAAAGGGAAAACTATAAAAACTAGGATAATCGAAGATCTTGAGTACCTGGTGACCCTGATTAAAAAACAAACATTTTTAGAAGTTTTTGCTAATTTTTTTACATGACCTCATGGCTTTTGAGTAGAGCAACAATTTCTTTCCCGAAAAAAAAAACTTCGAAAATTTGACTAAGTCCTTGCTCAATAGCGCCCCTAAGGCTACACTCCAACCCAATCACAAATCAATATACCATAAATTATTCTTTATCAAAGGAATACTATAGATGATGCCACAGATATAACATAATCAACATAATTTTTTTACGCCTTAATTCACTCTTGGACTACAATGGGCATCAAACTTAACTACGGAAATATAGTAAACACAAACACAAAATAATCATTGTTTATGCATAGGTCGAGTTGTGTGAAAAATGCACGACAAAAATATAAACAATCAAAAATATTCTTATGTCGTACAAAGCAACAAAATTTAATAAAAAAATGATTAGTTACTAAAACTCAAAAAGGTTGTCTCGCCTAAGATTCGAACTTGCAGCAAGAATATTAATTCCCAATCATACTACCACTAAGCTGTTTACTACTACGGCTATTATTTCAAAAAGTTCATCATATGGCTACCTTGTACTGTCATGGTTACCCCTTGTTTATACGTCAATAATGCCAATTAACGTGTGCAGATGTTTAAAATGATTTTGGTGAGTAAGTAGACAAAGAGACAACTACATGAAACGAGCTAACGAGTAAACCCTGGATAAGACTAGACTGACTTTTATACTTATACTTACAAGTTTACAAGAAGAAATAATCGAACGATTAACTTTATTCTACTCGAACATTACACAAATTAAATAAACAAATTGCTGAAATTAAATAAACTGACAGCCCTGTTGGTCTAGTGGTTGGTAGTGCCCTGACTGCTATACCGGAGGTCGTGGGTTCGATTCCCACCCAGGACAAATGTTTGTGTGATGATCACGATCATTTGTTCTGTGTCTGGGTGTAATCTTCTTATATATAAAATTCTCGTGTCACAATGTTAGTTACCATACTCCTCCGTCCTCCGATTTCATAAAAATCGGTCAAGCCGTTTGGCTTGACCGATTTTTATGAAATTTTATATTCATATTCAGTAGGTCTGAGAATCGGCTACTATCTATTTTTCATACCCCTAAATGGTAGTAGGTAGGTAGTAGGCAGGTGCTAGGTAGAAAAAATTGCATTGCAATGCATGCCGGGTACCTACAGCTAGTTTATCTATAATATGTATGTATTTAGAAATATATAAGTATGTTTATCAGTTATCTGGTTACCATAACACAAGCTCTGCTTAGCTTGGGATCAGATAACCGTGTGTGAATTGTCCCGGAATATTATTATTATTATTAAATTACACTAAAATATTAATTTCGCTCAATATTTGGTCAAAATATAATGCATTGGACTAAGAGTGGCGGTAATACCCGCACACGTCACTAGATTAGCAAGTTGTTATTATAACAATTCGAAGATTTGAATAGGTTAGGAATTTTATGATTAGTGTCGGATTACAACAATAATGAAGAAAGATTTGTAATAATAAAAAAACTACTCCTAAAAAGAAAAGAATCTGTGTCAAATAAGAAAATCTAATAAAATAAATCAATATGCCCACGTTTCTACAAAAAGAAGTGAAATCTCACCAAAAACATTCTGTAAAAAACTAGCCAAGTCTCGATGGAGCTGCTTGTTTATCTCTAAAAAGTAATGAAATCTAGACAAAGTCGTACCAAGTCTAAGGTTCCTTACTGCGATTTGTTTATTATTATAGTTAATGTTGTGTGACTTGGCCGTTGAACGGTACACAAGGGTACAAAACCAGGTGCTCCATGACACCATTGCACCAATCTGTCGCGAAACAAACAGTATTAAAAATTATTTCCAGTACAGACGGACTTCTAATCATTGATAGAAGTCCGTCTGTACGTCTATTTTATGTTAGATCGGTGGTCGATTTGATGCCACAAAAAGAAGAGAGCAGAAGTCAGCATTGTCAATGCTGAATGCATGTTTTGCACAATCAACAACAGCCTAAAATGAGACACTAGCGTCCAATTACCAATACCAGTATGGGCTATTATCTCGCTTAACAAACATAGGTAGTTACAACAGATATAACATTACGTGTAAAAAAATTGACTTGTACACACTCACGTATAAAGAATGTTCAACGGCCAAGTCACACAACATTAACTATAATAATAAAGAAATCGCAGTAAGGAACCTTAGACTTGGTACGACTTTGTCTAGATTTCATTACTTTTTAGAGATAAACAAGCAGCTCCATCGAGACTTGGCTAGTTTTTTACAGAATGTTTTTGGTGAGATTAGTTTTTACATCATCATATTCAAAGGGCCTGTAAAAATAGACGTTAAAATTACAAACCCCTATTTTTCATCCGTGTTTAAAACGTACTGTGTACTAATACTTAAATACCATACACACGAACCTAATTCCTACTAAAAATAACACCATATAATGTCAAATTAACGTACGCTAGCTTTAATATGATATTCAAAACTTAATCCGAGTGTGATTGAGAGTGCAATATCCGTTTACCTGGCTGCCACATATTAGGAACCTCAATTAACGTGTACCAGTTAGTTGTAGGGGTACCATGCTACGGGAATTTTAGGATAGAGGTAGGATTAATATGAGTTTTAGGTGCAAAGGTTTTATGGGATTATTGAGTAGACAAAGATACTTAAGTTTTGGCAATCTTAAGTAAAATATTTAATTGTATTAATTATGAAAAAATAGTAATAAATGGTATAAATTAGTCTGTATTAAAGCTGTAGGTACTTAAAGCTGACATTTAGAAGAATACTTACCTACTTTTACTTGACTAATGATTTGCATGCATAATTTTGTGTTTCAATAGTATAAAAAAAAACTTCATAGATGCTATTACAAAACATAATAATAATAATAATAAGATACCCAATTTCTGCGAGACAGGCCATAGTCAAGTAATAAACAGCACCTAGACTAAAGCGATCAAATTAACGTCTGCCCATAAATTACCATTATCTATCTAACGATAATAAAATCGCGCATAAAGTAGCCCGAAAACAAAGGGAGTTGTGCCTTTGTTTAGGTCATGTGCACATGTGCGAAATGTCGCAGTAATTTGGTCGTGGACACTGGCCTTAGATGTGGAAGTGACGACATTTTTTTTTAATATTCAAGTCTTTTAAAAAACAATAATTTAATTTTTGTTTTTATTTTATTCTTAAAATAATTTACGATAAATTAATAACTGCGTTAAAGCCACCAAATAGTATTGTCTGTAATATTGTACATAATTAATTAATTATATATATCGTAATAAGTCATAAGAAATCTGGAACAATGTACTGTATTGACTTCTAGATAAATACATTTAGTTTTATATTACATCTATATTTAACAAAAAAAAACATGTCATTTATAAACCTGTAATTTAGTATGTATAATATTCGTACTTCATTTAAAACTGAAAAAAAAACATGGTAAAGAAAAAGTTTTTCATGTCATAGTTAATAATAATAATAATAATAATAACCCTCCAGGGGGTGAATCTATCAGTTATCTGTCCGATAGCTGGCTAGATCCACTACGGGTATGCGACCCCGGACTGCCCTAGCTGTTATTGTCACACTCACTCTATTTCCGTGACGGTAGCATCCTATTACCCCTTTCCTTTCAATGTCCTTGTACTTTCCCTCCTAACCTATCCTCTTCTTCATCCTTTAGTATCCCTTCCATGTTATATATTAAGTTAGTAATTTTAAGTTAGTTTAGTTCTGTAGTAGTATAAGTATCTATTCATATTTAGTTTAAGTACAGTGGTTCAAACATCTGTAACCACAGGGAGGTTGACTTTGACAGCTTTATAAGCTCATTACTTGCCAAAGATCAACGGAGAAATAGGGTATATCAAATGCAATGCGACTAAGAAGCAGTAATAAACTACCCCAGGCGGGTACCGGATCGATAAGTGAAAGAGAATCCCGCACTAAGCCATCTGGTTTAGGCTGCCTCACGTATTCTGGGGGAGGCAACGTATTGCAATGTTCTACCCAGTTCCTAACTGATGCAGAACTTCATCATCATCCTCATTCTCATGACTCATCAGCAGTTAACATTAGCCCATCATCATCATCATCCAGCTTATTCGCATCTATCCCATCCACAAATCCATACTCTCGATCACCAGCTCATTCTATTGCCAGTAGTATGCTATCGGAGGATGTTGTGCAAGAGACTGAGTCAGTCGCAATCCTTGCACCCACCACCAGTAGTTTATATTCGCGTAAGAAATGGAGTAAACCAATGAACGAATTTATCTTACGCACATATCTTCAGCTGACCTTAATGGAAACTGACACAAACGGCTACTTACCACCACTGCACACAAAATTTGTAGAAAAGTTTCCTGAGATGCAAAAGGTTAGCCGACAAAGAGTAGGAGATCAGAGACGCGCAATAATTAATAAGAAACTTCTTCCGCAAAACGACATAGATGATATATACACTGAGGTAAATGAAGAAATAAATAACATTAGAATTAATACACTAACGCCAAATTTACAGACAGGCGCTATAGCACAGACATTAAGCAGTAATCAAGTCGCCCAGCGCATGCGCTGGAGTAAAGACCATAATGAAACAATAATGCGAGCGTACTATAAAATAACACACTTAGAATCAAACATTTCAGCCTATAGAGGACCTTTACACCAAGCCTTTGTCAATGCATTCCCAAACCTAAATCATATATCCGAACAAAGAGTGGCCGACCAGAGACGGTTAATAATAAAAAATAGATATATTAGTGAAGAGAGACTGCAGGCTATAAAAGATGAAGTAGCTAGTGTAGCACGACAGCAAAGCAACAACGATGGACTAGTCCGCAATAGTATAGACATAGTTTCTACCCAAGTAGGTCCAGACCCTGAGCTGGAAAACAATCGGTTTAATAGTTTAGATTTAGGATTACCAACAAATGTAGATAGTTACATAAACAATGCGACAGAAAGCACAGACTTACAATTAGATCAAAGATATGCCGAATTAGATCAGACGTTTCAGGAATGCTACAATTACTTTAAAAACACAGATCCTACACAGAGAAGTTACATACCAAAGCAAAAATCGTCAAAAAAGCTAGCTACCATTGTAAATTACATTAACTGCAATATTTTACCAAAACATTTATTTCACGATACAGAATTTATTACGCTACAAACAGTGCTATACTGCGCGGCATGGACCGCTGCTAGAATGAATGGGTCTAAAATTCAGATACCGCCAGTAGATGCCTCAATTAGATTCAAGAAAAGTAAACCGAAATGGCAAATAAGACTAGAACGTAGAATAGTAGAATTACGAGGTCAAATAGGTAGATTAACACAGTACATTAGAGGTAATCGAAACACGAAGTTAGTTAAACACGTTAATTATATTCAGCATAAATATAGAGTACACGCTACTCATGAGAACCATAATACACAATTAATTGAATTTTTAGACACATTAAAACAAAAGCTTACTGCTCTTAGTAATAGATTAAAAAGATATAAAACCTGCACATTACGTAAGACTCAGAATAAACAGTTTACTTCTAATGAGAAGCAATTTTATCGCGGATTAAGAACAACTTTTGATAATTCACTCTCAAGCACAAATTTCGAATCCAGAACACCTACAACGCCTACTTCTGGGAACCCACGTCCTTCGCCGGATGCTGACGAACTGCGTGGTTTTTGGGCAGGAATTTGGGAGAACCCAGTTCAACACGCTAAAGAGGCTGAATGGATTCAAAATGAACATAATCGACACTTAGATTCTGAACCTATGGACTTTCAATGCATACCGGTTGAAATATTTCATGACGTAATAAAGAAACTGCACAATTGGAAGGCCCCAGGTTCAGACAATATTCATAATTTTTGGTACAAAAAATTCACTTATCTCCACCCTTTGATATACAATAATATTAATAAGTTTATCAAGCAGCCGGAAACTCTACCGTGTTATGTAACAGTAGGAACGACATACATGCTACCAAAAGACCCAAGTAGCTTGACCGATCCAGCAAAATATAGACCCATTACCTGCCTTCAAACAATTTATAAAATCATCACCTCTTGCTTAACACATATAATTTACGAACACATTGATAGAAATAATTTACTAGCCGAACAACAAAAAGGATGCCGGAAATATAGTCAGGGATGTAAAGAACAGCTTACAATAGACTCTGTCATACTTAAACATACCCAGTTAAATAAATCTGATTTGTTTTCAATGTACGTAGACTATAAAAAAGCTTTTGACTCCGTGCCCCATAGTTGGTTGCTTCAAGTGTTAGATATTTACCGTATAAACCCTATCATTACTTCTTTTTTGCAAAACACAATGACAAGATGGGCGACGAGACTAAGTCTGACAACTGATTCGAGCACAGTTTTGACAGAACCTATTAAAGTTCAGAGGGGTATATTCCAGGGCGATGCCCTAAGCCCGCTCTGGTTTTGCCTCTCACTTAATCCGCTTTCAAATATGCTCAACTCATTAAATTTAGGTTACCAATTAGAGTACAAAGTAAATGAAGACGCGCCTTTAATTCACTGTTCATCCTATAAATTAAACCATCTTTTATATATGGATGACATAAAGCTATATGGTTCCACCGAAGAAGAATTGCTACGTATGGCAGAACTAACTGAAACCTTTTCTCGAGACATTTGCATGCATTTCGGGATTGACAAGTGCAAGATAAATTCGACGAAGGGAGGCCAGCAGTATACCCATCAGTACTGTATGCAAAGTGGAGAAATTGTAGAGCCCTTGGCTGAAGCCGAGGTTTATAAATATTTAGGATACAATCAGGCACAACAGATACAACATAAGAATATTAAAATTAATTTAACGAAACAGTTTAAACTTAGATTAAATACTATTTTACGAAGCCATCTTTATTCCAAAAATACATTTAAAGCCGTGAACACATTTGCCATACCAGTTCTCACATACTCTTTTGGTATAATTAATTGGAATAAAACAGAATTAAAGTCTCTGCAAAGAACCATTAATACCACTATGACAAAAAATAGAAAGCATCATCCAAGGTCTTGCATTCAGAGAATGACGTTGCCTCGTAACGTGGGAGGCCGAGGGCTTACTGATGTTTTAAATCTTCATAATACACAAATAAAAACGTTACGAACATTTTTTCACAATAAATCGAATACTTCTATATTACATCGTGCCATAGTACAAAACGATAAAAAGTTTACACCATTAAATTTGTTAGATCGAACACAGCAGAAGAACGAAAGTCAGACTGATAGGCAAACGAAATTAAATGAATGGACCCGAAAAGCGTTACATGGACGACACCTCCACGATCTGAACCAACCTACCGTTGATAAGATAGCGTCGAACGAATGGCTCAGACGTGGAGAAATGTTCCCTGAAACGGAAGGTTTCATGCTCGCTATCCAGGATCAGGTTATAGAAACGAACAACTATAAAAAACATATAATGAAATTGCCAAGTTTAATCAATGACACCTGCAGAAAATGTAAAGGATCCTCGGAAACCATCCAACATATAACGGGGGCATGTAGAGTGATAGTCCAAACGGATTATAAACACCGGCACGATCAAGTAGCTGCAATTATTCACCAAAATCTTGCATTTAAATTTAACCTCATTAAAGAAAAAATAGCTTACTATAAATACACCCCTCAAGTTGTAATAGATAATGCAGACTACAAACTTTATTGGGATAGAACTATACTTACCGACAAAACAGTTCACTACAACCGGCCGGATATTACTCTACATGATAAGAAGAATCAAACAGTCTACTTGATAGACATAGCTATCCCTAACACACATAACCTCTCATCCACACACACAGAAAAACTTACAAAATACACAGATTTAGCCATTGAGTTGAAAAATCAATGGAAAGTCAAAGCAGTTAAAACCATCCCTATCGTACTATCGTCTACAGGCATCATACCTCACACACTACACACAAGCCTCAAACTGTTAGATCTCCATTCACTCACATACATTCTTCTACAGAAGGCGACCATACTTAACACGTGTAGAATTGTTAGGAAGTTTCTGTCTACAGATTAAATCACGTCAACTCTCGCGCTTGGCTAAGGCCCGCACGACAGTGAAGATCTTACCCCATTTGGGAGAAACAAAAAATGTTGAATAATAATAATAATAATAATATTCCGGGACAACTCACACACGGTTATCTGATCCCAAGCTAAGCAGAGCTTGTGTTATGGTAACCAGACAACTGATAAACATACTTATATATTTCTAAATACATACATATTATAGATAAATTACACCCAGACAACCAGAACAAATGATCGTGCTCATCACACAAGCATTTGTCCTGGGTGTAGCAGTCAGGGTCACTAACCACTAGACCAACAGGCCCGTCAATAATTAATATAACCATTATCTACTTACCATAGAACAGGCTGTTTAGTTTGGGATCAGATGCCCGTGTGTCCCAGGGTATTTTAATTAACAGGAATTTGATTATTCTGTTTTTGCGTATTACTGTTCGGTTTCATAATTTAAGAATATGAATAAAATTAAATGCAAACATTTACGTATTAGAAAGAACCTCCTTTTTTTGAAGTCGGTTAATAAATATATACTAACAAGTCTCTATTCCCAAACTAACATTGTCACACTACCGCGAACCAACAGCTCTGCTTCAATATTATTTTGTTATTTTAAGCGCAATTATTCAGTCAATTGTATAATCCTAATTAAATTACTGTACAGTGAACTGTGCATTGGTTTATTATTACTGCTGGATTATGTTACAGCACCTGTAACTAATGCGAATTAGGCAATGCTTTGCCTTTTCGTATGAGCGAATTATAATGTTGATAAAAGTTTTCGAGCTGTAGACATTGCTTAGTCAATAGTCTAAGCACCATCCTAATTAAAAATCTTATTTTTCTTAGCCTGTGCTGTTCTACTGCTGGGCAAAGCCCTCCCCAAAAGGCAGGTGGCGCGAGACAGTAACCCATAAAGAGGTCTAGACCCATAGAGAGATCCTATTTTTCTTTAGTTGAAACTATGTACCACGGTATCGCGATTATGTTTGTTTAAAAGATTTCAAATAGATTAAAACAATGACGATAAAATTCTGCACCTGCAAATCATCACAAAATATAAATCCATTAATCCATATAAAACATTTAATTTCTTTGAGAGTTACGATAACTATCAAAGAAATAAATGTTTTAAACTAAACACATTAAACTCTACAGATCGAGAATAACACGGCTGAGTGGGCAACTAGTTCGTAGTTCGGTATCGATTACTAGAGCTAGCTCCTAGGAACTTGACTGGAACGAAGTACAGTTGTATAATTATTATTGTTGGTTGAACTTTTGACGGTATAGGGTTAACACGCCAAGTTCCACTAGAATAGTGTTGTGAGTTCCGTCTTTACATGGGACAAATGTTTGTGTAATCTACAAATGTTTGTTCCAAGGCTGAGGTCATCCCGTACATGGATTGCTCGAGCAGTTAGTGATCAACGTATTAGGACTACGCGCGCTGTCAACTAGTGACGACAGCTCGCGACCCGCTTGCTGTTTGTTTTGTTGACCGCTCGAAGCAGTCGAACTGATTCAAGCAGTCCGTTTGCGCGCGGGCTGAGAGTTGGTTTGAATGTTTGTGAAACCATAGACAAACTTTAAATTGGTCAGGCAAGCAAGGGCGATTCACCTCGTTACTATTCTTGACTGTCAAAACTTTTAATCAGAATATATCTTAACAATAAGGATTGCTTCATCATTCCAGTAATTTGACTATTTACTGTAAACACCGAGTTTGAAGGCAATGTATTAATATAACTGAATATCGGTACTTGGGTATAAGCTACTGTGTAAAATCCTTCAGCATGCAGCTTGTTATTTTCAGGCAACTTTTCTATAGAAGCTTGATCATAAGTTTTAATAGACGCATTAAGTATACTTCCCCTCAAAGTCTCTCTCAACCAGGCTAATCTATCAGATAGCATTACGTCTTCAAAACTTCATAACAAACTCTAAACTCTCAAAAGGAATAATATGAAAAACAATTTTATACTTTAAGCAAGCGAGGGTAGTTCGCAAAGTTGCGAGACGTACTCTTTTTGTTAGAAGACAGACTGCTAACAACTTGTTCGTCCCATTTCGCGCTTCAGCGAAACGCGACGCTCAGGGACTAAACTGGAGATGCAATAGGTGCTGATTATACGATTATCAGATTAAACTAAACTTAGATGGTGGGTGCAAGGGTCAATTGAAAGCACGTGTTAAACGTTGAGAACGCAAAAACGAAGTTCAAACCTCGTGACGAATGTGTTGAAAGGCTGGTTGAATTAATTAGGTTTATTTAGGCTCGAATGACTATTATTATTTATAAATTCCTCTGTATTAACTTTAGGGAGTGTATTTTTTATCATGGTGTGACTACTAATGCTAAAAATACTAATAAAAAAAACAAACATTGTCTACCCAGGATATTAGAAAAGAAATTTAACAACCTTTTCTAATATCCTGGGTAGACAATGTTTGATTTTTTTTTCCTCTTTAATTATCTTACCTTAACCATCAATTCAAAAAGTTGGTTTTTAAATCCGTTATAAGTGCTACCTTTTTCATTACCTATGTCATTATTATATTCGAATAAGCATGGCCATACAACGTGGCAATGCTGCCAGCCTTTTGGGCACACTCCCAGTCGACAGCGATGTGGATGAATTTTTTGATGCCTTGTTTTAGTTTTTAGTTTTATTTAATTTATAATTCTTCTTATTTCTTGTGTAGGCTTAGTTTTTATATTAGGTATTGTAAAAATTTTAAGTTTAATTTCATCAATAAATATACCTATGTCATATTTTCTTCTCTTCGAAATGAAATCAAATATTGTTTGAAAAAAAAATTTATATATGCTACCATACAAGTTACAGTTAAATTTTTGGAACTGAAATTTAACAGCAACAACAATCAAATCAAATCAAATCAAATCAAATCAAATCAAATTTATTTGTTAAACATAGGTTTTGTGAACAGAGATGGTCATAAATATAAAAGGTACACTATGTTTTGCCATTTAGACATACAAATTTGGAGATAATATACAACATAATATCATTAAAAATTATAATTTATCAATATTAACCTAAAATTAAAGATAAAATTTAAATAGAAAACATACATAACAAAATTATATTTTAATAATTACATTAAGAAAAGTATTTTTTTTTATAATCATTTCACAACAAATATGAAATGAAATACAGACGTATCTGAAATATATTTCCAACCAGCAACTATTAAAATCATACAATGACATGCATATTTATTTGGTGTAAAAAAACGATGAATGATTTACATTTATTTTTATATATTTCTCATTTTTCGTTTCAATATTTGTGTTACAACTATATTTGTAAAATAAATAAAATTTTATAACGAAATACTCGATACGATATCACGGCGTAACCCAAGTAACCGGTTTTGATGAAATTTTGTATGCAGTAAGTTGGGATAAGGTCTAACTACGCTTCTCGGTGCCACCACTGCGTCCAGTGCGGGGAGGACACGGCGCAACACACGCTCGCTGAGTGTGTAGCTTGGGAGGAGCAGCGCCGTGTCCTCGCAAATGAAGTAGGAGGCGACCTGTCGCTGCCGGCCGTAGTGCGGAGTATGGTCGGTAGCGCAGAGTCGTGGGACGCGGTGGTGTCCTTCTGCGAGGACGTGATGTCGCAGAAGGAGACTGCGGAACGGGAGAGGGAGATCTCGACTCCCTTCCCCGGCCGCAGAAGACGCACCGGGCGCAGGGGAAGGGCGGACAACGCCCTTCTCCGCCCCCCATGAATGGGTCCAGGGGCGAGGGACTTGGGGAAGTCCCCGCCCCCTATTCGATGGACCCGAGGCGGAGGCGCGCGCGGGTGTCGGCGCGCGCCCCTGAGGCGGTGCACGGGGTAGTTGTACACCTCACTACCCCGTGCAGGAGCTGAGGCCCGGACAGACCGGGCCGGCACCAGTGTGGGGCTGCGGAAGAATCCGGATTCCCGCGGCCCCACGCGCACGTGCGAGGAGGAGACACCGGGGGGTTTTAGCCGGTAAGAGTCCGGCACGCCCCTCCGCCTCTCCCCAGGCGGAGGAAGTCCATGAGGATTTCCCCCCGAAAAAAAAAAAAAAAAAAAAAAAGGTCTAACTACGCTTACTACGTAAGGGCTACTTTTTGCTGCGATGACTTCATCCATTATGATTCCATGGAAGCGAAATCCCAAAAAAAAAAGAGGGGTGCTAGAAGTTTGACGTGTCGGTCTGTTTGTGGCATCATAGGTCCTAAACGAATGGGCCGACTGTGATGCCGTTATTTTCGTTTGACAGCTAACTTGATCGAGGTGTTTAAAAAGTAATAAGCAATTTTATAAAACTTATTGTGGGTTTCTTTTTTTTATTTATATTTACTAATATAGAAAAGACAATAACTCGTTCTCCCAGTGTGTCTCTCGTCTGTTTCCACTTATTTTCATAAACTTGGCTATCTCCGTCTATAACGAACCTCCGAGCCGTTGGACCGACTATTTCATTATAAAGTTTACAAATAAATATTTTACACCTGCAAAGCTTTGTTTCATTACTCGTATCAAATTTCATTCTTTGTTTTAATTTGACTTTGAATTTGGTAGGTTTTATTCCTGGAACTGACAAATTGGATCGCACATAAAATAAAGATATTTTTTGATTTTATCTTTTTAAATGATGGCTTATAACAGGCCTTCTTTCTGATAGTAAGTGACCACCTCAGATTTCTAACACCTTGGTAGCGGAAAACTAGGTTTAATAGATGTATTTCATGGTCAGGTACCTACCGTAATTTTATGCATTATATGGTTTAACTTTTGTAATTACAGTTATTTAAAACAGCTACTATAAACAAATCTATTTTAGACAGCTAGCCAAGTCACATTTCGATGCTACTTTAAAAGTTATATCCAGTTGCAAGTATTACTTTAATTACAAAGACCCTTCGTAACGGTCTACTCTAAACAAAATAATGACCATAGTTTTAGAGAACCTCAAATACACATCTTAATACCAAAACTTCGTCTTCTGAACTCCAATTGGATCCTACTTCGGGTCGTATCCAAGACAAACACATTATCATACACTTCATATTTACTTTGAAGAACTTCTCCTATACTTCTCCATATATTTGTGTTTCAAGCTTATTAAATAACTTTTGTATTGCGAGAGTTTTGGTTTAATAAAATGAATTTCTTAATTTCGAGTTTTTGTTGTTGTAGATATTATTATGTTATTTATGTTTATATAGATAAGTGTTATTTTAGTACTAGGTTTAGAAGTGGTGATCAGTATTCCTTTCTTCCCTGGATCAAAAGAGGTGTTTTCCTTACAGAGAGAGAATTGATGTTTATATTATTATTATTTTATTGGCCTTTATCAGCTATTTCAGTGAAAGGTACACCTGAAACACATTGTACTAACGCTGTGATATAGTAGATAGGTACTAATTTAATAAAGCGTAATATTTTATTTGGCATGTTTAAACGCGATCGTCTCTGGACTACCCGTCCGATTATAATGGGAGTTAGCTAGAATTATAAGGCATTATATGTGTAAGCTACTTGTATTTTAGAAAGAGAATGAGGGTTCCTTGCAAAACATTTCATGAAAAACAACAAAACAAAGACGATTCTAGTATTATAAAAATATCAAATAACATTAAAGTCTGTTTAGTCGTTTCCGCGTGGCGTGTTACCAAACACACAAACTTTCATATTTCCTAGAATATTAGTAGGATGAAACTATAAGCTAGTTTCACAGTTTTTTCCTAGTTTCTAGACTAGCGGATCTCTATCCGAAGCTAGTCTGAAAACTTGAAAATTTATATATATTTTGTAGATAAACTACGTATGAAATATGGTCAAACTTTTGGTATAGAATACGTCTACCGTTTATAATTTGGAGTAAACTATATTGGATTAAGGTTTTGAGTTGTTTTAGTTATAATTTACTTGCGTTATAATATATTACTAAATAAAAAAAAAGTGAAAATTGTATGACTAAAAATTTGTTTACTGGAACTTGACTCACAAGAATTTTATTTCTAAATACCTTTTTTTCTGTATATCTTAAGTAACAACTAAACGTAAAGTATTACACTTTAAAAAGTCAACATAGTATTAAAAATACCTAGATTAAACTGCTCTTTATCACATTTAAAAATAATAAAATCTTATTTATAAAATTCTCGTGTCACAATGTTAGTTACCATACTCCTCTGAAACGGCTTGACCGATTTTTATGAAATTTTATATGCATATTCAGTAGGTCTGAGAATCGGCTACTATCTATTTTTCATACCCCTAAGTGGTAGTAGGCAGGTGCTAGGTAGAAAAAATTGCATTGCAACGCATGCCGGGTACAGCTAGTAAATAAATAAATTTTATTCAATAGCACACAAGACTTACCAAACATTTACAATTTTGTATTCCTTCAACCCTACCAGCCTTGATAATACATCTCAAAGTATTGTACTTTACTTCCCAAACATAAAAAATAAATAGATTTTTCATAAACCACTTAGCTAGTCGGATGCTTTCCATTAATCCTTCTAAAAGTGACGGTAAGGCTTTTTAAACGTTCGCTCCATTACGGAGTGAAGGTTCTAAGGCACTTGTCCCATTGCAGGCGAGAAAACAAATAACTATCTGGTTTCTTAGGTTTACGCGAATGTTAGACATTGAAATAAAACTACTTATTACGGATTTTGTCGCGACTATTTAATCGCTCAATAAACGTACCTACAACATGATGTAGATGCCGTACAAATGAAGGATAAATAGTTACCTACTCGCTGACTGTTTACACTGGCCGGAGAGAACTCTCTCAGCATCAGTTTGTTGCGGCGACAAGATCTATCAAAAATATACTCGCTGAGCGATACTCGCTCTATTCGTTAGGCAGAGGTCCGATTTACGCGCGAGGAGCGAGTTACTATCGACTTTTTAATCGCTCAAGAAACGTACAACAAGATGTAGATCCCGTGTAAATGAAGGAGATACATGTTTAATTAGTCACTCACTGACTGTTCACACTGGCAGAGAACTCTCTCAGCATTTGTTTGTTGCGGCTACAAGAATTATCAAAATATACTCGCTGAGCGATACTCGCTCATCGCCCGCAATGAGACAAGTGCCTTGGTAATCTTGTAGCTACGTTAGGGTTACAGAGGACAGATATTTGTATTGTAATGGAAGAAATCTTTCTTTATTGTGTAATCTTGTGTAAAAAGCTTTTTGGTTTGGTTGAAATATTTGTTTGGGCGAATTTTTGTGTATTAAATATTTTATTTTATCTGATGGTGTGGTATTAAGCTAATCTTTAGTGGTTTAATGGATAAGACAATAAACAACTTTAATCCGAGAACTATCATATTCATATTACATATTTATATGGTCATAAGGTACTAATCACTAGTACACCCATATGTAGATATCGAAAATGGAATTTTAGGTTTAAAAATATTTCCATTGTTTTTTAGATTATATATTTTTTGATATCGCAGCCAAATGGTTATTTTCCCTCAAACCTAGGTAACATTTTCCCTGGTTAAAATCCATATCATACCAACCTACAAATATATACTTTTATTAAAATACGCCTCACAATGTGCTATGTCTTCTCTCATCCTTTCATCTTCCACAACTAAAACCTTGCATGGACCCTTAGGCGTGGCTAGTTTGTAAATAAACGCATCCCTTTGAACCTCCTTGATTTGAACCCTGAGGGCACCGGTAGCGTCCGGTGAGGCCAAAGAAAGGTAAGGTTATAAGTAAATGCAGGACTGGCAGTGTGGCCTTTGACAGTCATATTTTTTTGTTTTGTTGAGTTTGTTTTGTTAGGTGTTATAGTATATACTAATATGTAAAGTGCAGCCATGCACTGACCTCGATCCAGCTCGTGGAAACAGCCTTACACGAGTAGCCTAAACGCTGACGCTGATTTCTAATAATTGTCACCCGACTACCTTGTTTACCGGATTTGAGTTCTACTTATTGTTAATTTAATATAATTGATTATTCTGTATCTAATATCGATCGGGATAGGACTTCTTTTAATTGTAATACTAATATTGTAATTTTACTTTAATTAAAGTTAGTTATAAATCATTTTGGTTTTTTTTGGGTCCTCCGACAGCGACGTACATATTTGGCGCAGTCGGTAGGATACTTGAGGCGTCTCGAGCTAGCTAGATAGGGCTATTCTAATATCGATAACCATCCCGCTATTTCGCTACCGCCGTCGCGAGCGATCGCGTTCGCCGAGTATCCTGTAACAAGAACCTGTCGTCCTGCGCGGAGGAGATATCCAGACATCGATCCCAGAGGTACCGAAATGCAGTTAATGTAAGTACACTGAAAATCGTTTCTGTGAGTTGCTTTCAATCTCCCTTCTTTTAGTTAGTGTTAATAAGTTGCCACCATTTTTCACCCTAGGCAATCTACCCCTAAAGCGCCTGAGCGCTCTAGACAAGCACGTAGATTAGACATAGATTTAAATAGGGATATTAGTTTAGATTTGGATAGTACAGTTAATAATTTAGAAGACTCAGTAAGGTCACAGTCCCTTGAACTTACCACCATGAGTTCCGCTGACCTGATTTACAAGACCTTGCGTCTAGTGCCAGACTTCGACGGTAATTCGCACGTTCTACCGCGATTTATTCATCTTTGTGACCAAATCGTTGAAGAGTACATCGGAGCAAATCCTGATAATAACCTAGCTAGAGTCTGTTTGATTAATGGTATTTTAAATAAAATAACTGGACCAGCCGCGCGCATTATCAACTCGAATGGTATACCTGAAGATTGGGATAGCATTAAAAAGTGTTTAATTAATAACTTTGCGGACCAAAGAGATGAGACCACTCTTTATAACGACCTTATGTTAGCAAGCCAAGGGAACGCTTCACCTCAAGAGTTTTATGATCATTGCGTGAACTTATTCAGCACTATCATGACTTATGTTACTTTGCACGAGGACGTTAAGACTACTGTAGAAGCTAAACGTACTCTCTATAGAAAATTAACGATGCAAGCATATGTTCGTGGATTAAAAGAGCCTTTAGGCTCTCGTATACGCTGCATGCGTCCTGATAGTGTCGAAAAAGCGCTTGAGTTTGTGCAAGAGGAAATGAACGTCCTTTACTTACAGAATCGTCACGACCCATTAACCGATAAAAGATCAAATAATAATTTACAAAAGTCATTGATACCGTCGGCCCAAGTTGCCAACCCTATGTCGAGGCAATTCAATTTCTCTGCACGAACTGGCCCTGTTACCAATTTTCAGCCTCAACAGCTTTGGAAGCCGAATTTTTCAGCAAATCAGATTAGGCCTTATGGTAACGCCAGCGGTATGCCTTTGCATACGCAGCAAATGCCCCGCGCACCGATATCACATACTCAGCAAATGTTCCGTGCACCGCCTCCTAACTATAACAGATTTAATAATAATTTCCAATATCAGCCGAGAAATATTCCGCAAAATATGGGCCCTAAGCCTATGAGTGGTGTTAGCCACTACGTTACTAAAGAAAAACCATCGTTCGGTCAAATACAGGGCCATGATTGGCGTAAAAGCGGCAATCCACCGCCTATCAATTACTTCAAAACTAAAGAAATGAATATGAACGAATTTGCTGATTATGGTGACCAATACTGTTACCCCGACTATTATAACGAACCCGATTATAACTGTTACGCGGAAAATACCGAATATTATAATATAGAACCGACGTATTGTGAAGGTTATGACTCGTACTATAACAATTTGGCAATAAATTATCCTTCACCTTCGGATGAAAATCCTCAACCGAGTACTAGCTCCGGTAGTGAGCAGGATTTTCAGAAGACCAAGAAGTCAGACAAATTAAAATAGAGATAAACCTTCAAACTCAAAGGCAGCTTCCATATATTCAGATTTTACAACCACCTCTAAAACTATTAATCGATACAGGCGCAAACCAGTCTTTTATTAGCCCGGAAGCCGTAGAGACCTTTTACAGTAACTTTCCCTTAAATTTTGACCCCTTTGAGGTTACTAATGTACACGCTACAACAAGAAATAATTATTCTATTACTATTCCTACCTTCACTGAATTTCAAGAGTCCGAATATATTAAACTATTTGTATACAAGTTCCATAATTATTTCGATGGACTTATAGGCTTAGATTTATTAGAAAAGTGGGAAGCAAAAATCGATCTTAAGAACAAGCAATTAGTTACTCGAAATTCGGTTAATACAATTAGCATGTACAATTCACGAAACATTAATTTATATGAGGATGTTATACCCGCCAACTCATCCAAACTACTTAAAGTACCAATTAATTTACATGACGGAGATGCAATTATTTCTGAACAGATAATATCCAATTGCGTTATAAAAGATTGCCTAACTACGGTAATAAATAACCGAGGGCTTTTAGAAGTTACTAATCCTACATCTCATGATTTAATATTTTCAATGGACCGAGCCGTGCAAGCCGAAACATATACTATCCAGTGCATGAGTACTGAACATTCGCCTCACGAATCTCAGTACACTACAACTAAAGTAGATTTAGCCCGCGCAAAAGATGTTGTCTTACGACTACGTACCGACCATCTCAACGAGGAAGAACGTATTAATTTAGAGACCTTATGTCAAAAATATTCAGATATATTTTACATAGAAGGAGAAGCGTTAACATTTACAAACAAAATTAAGCACAAAATTCGTACAACTGATGAAGTTCCGGTTCATACAAAAAGCTATCGCTATCCTTACGTTCATAGAGATGAGGTTAGAGACCAAATAAGCAAAATGTTGAGTCAAGGTATTATTCGACCTTCAGAGTCCGCCTGGAGCTCACCCATTTGGGTCGTCCCAAAGAAGGCCGACGCATCCGGGAGAACTAAGTGGCGTTTAGTCGTCGACTTTCGGAAACTCAACGAAAAAACTTATGATGACAAGTACCCTATACCTAACATCAATGATGTCCTAGATAAGTTAGGGAACTGTCAATATTTCACGACTCTAGACCTTGCTAGTGGTTTCTATCAGGTCGAAATGGACCCTACTGACATCCCGAAGACAGCCTTTAATGTAGAGAACGGTCATTATGAGTTTTTACGTATGCCCATGGGGTTAAAAAATTCCCCGTCCACCTTCCAACGTGTTATGGACAATGTTCTCAAAGACCTTCAGAACACTGTATGTCTAGTGTATTTAGATGACATCGTAGTTTTCAGCACATCCTTACAAGAGCATATGATCAATCTTGAGAAGGTGTTCGGAAAATTACGAGAATCGAACTTTAAAATACAACTAGACAAATCCGAGTTTCTTAAGTTAGAAACTTCTTACTTAGGTCACATTATAACACGTGAAGGCATAAAACCTAACCCTGACAAAATTGTTGCAATCCAAAACTATCCGATTCCGACTACACCTAAAGAAATTAAACAATTCCTAGGTTTAGTTGGATATTATAGAAAATTCATACCGGACTTCGCGCGAGTAACTAAACCACTTACACAATGCTTAAAGAAAGGAAGAAAGGTTATTATAAATTCTGAATACACTCAAAGCTTTGAAAAATGTAAGGCCCTCATTACTAACGATCCAATTCTTCAATACCCAGATTTTAATAAAGATTTCATTTTGACTACTGATGCGTCTAATGTCGCACTAGGTGCAATTTTATCACAGGGTACGGTTGGGTCAGATAAACCGGTATGTTACGCGTCTCGCACTTTGAATGAGAGCGAAGCGAATTACAGTACAATCGAGAAAGAGCTTCTCGCTATAGTTTGGGCGACTAAATATTTCCGACCGTACCTGTTCGGAAGAAAATTTAAGATCATTACCGATCACAAACCTCTTCAGTGGGTTATGAACTTAAAAGAGCCCAACTCTAGATTAACTAGATGGAAACTTAAACTATCCGAGTACGATTTTACTGTAATTTATAAGAAGGGTTCTAGTAACACAAATGCGGATGCGCTGTCACGTATCCAAATTAATAATGAGGAATCGTGTTCTATGGTAGCCAACGCATCTGAGCGACCGCCTTCCGTAGGAAACTCTTCCACAGTATCTGCCCATACTAGCCAAGAAAACCCAATCCTCGAGATCCCAATAGTTGATGAGCCATTAAACAAATTCCATAGACAAATATATATAACTGTAGTCGGCGACATCAAAAAGCGCCCTACAGCATCTAAGCCATTTGATACACATACTAGAACAACTGTGCAAGTTTCTAAATCGAACTTAGAAACCGACATCATCAACGTTATTAAAGAATATGTTAACCCCAAAGTTAAGACCGCATTGTTAATAAACCCTCCGTTAGCTATGTACGATATTATACCCATCATACAGGATAAATTTAAAAGCTCTTCAATGAATTTAGTTTTAACTAAAAGAGAGGTCGAAAACGTTAAAGAATATTTGAGACAGCAGGAGATAATAAAACATTACCATGATGGAAAAACCAACCACCGTGGAATAAATGAATGTTATCTAGCCCTTTCTCATCGTTACTACTGGCCAAAAATGAAAGATGAAATAACAAAATTCATTAACAACTGCACAATCTGTGGCCAGGCAAAGTACGACCGTCATCCTATAAAACAACAATTTAATGTAGTACCCCCCGCTAGTAAACCGTTTGAAACCGTTCACATAGATCTGTTAACTATTCAGTCTGAAAAATATTTAACTATAGTGGACGTATTCTCTAAATACGCCCAAGCTTATCATATAAGAGATGGCACAGCTATAAGTATTCTCCAAGGATTATTAAAGTTCTGCTCTCATCACGGATTACCTCTTACGATTGTGTCAGATAATGGAACAGAATTCACAAACCAGTTATTCAGCGAATTTGTTAACTTGCATAAAATTATTCACCATAAGACTTTACCTCATGCCCCAAATGATAACGGAATCGTAGAACGTTTTCATTCGACCCTACTAGAACATCTACGAATTTTAAAATTAACACACAAGGGGGAAGACATTGTTAACCTCGTCCCTTATGGTATTCTAGCATATAATAGCGCGATTCATAGTTTCACCAAATGTCGACCGTTCGACATTATAACTGGACATTTCGACCCGCGAGAGCCCTTTGACGTAGATTTAAGTAGTCATCTTATGCAGCAATATACACAAAACCATAGAAGTAAAATGAAATTAGTCTATGATATGATTAATGAGTCCGCGCTGGCAGATCGTACCAGAATTATAGAAAATTGTAACAAGAGTCGCGAGCCTGAAGTTGAATATCAACCTCAGCAACGAGTCTATATCAGCAATCCCCTAGCTAGTCGCCAAAAAATAGCCCCCAGGTACACTCAGGACACGGTGCTAGCCGATTTACCCATCCATATATATACGTCAAAAAAACGCGGCCCCATTGCTAAAAATCGCTTAAAAAGAGTACCTAAAAGCGCTCAATTGTTTCAGGGTGCTACTGGTCCTGATTGCTCCTTTGATAGCAGCCCAGGACATAAAACAGGGAATATCACTGGAAAGCCTGGATGATGGCCCAGGACTACTCCCTTTTCGAATTGGTGCAACAAAACTTACAACGCATTACCATACCTTCCTACAATACATACAGCTTAAAGACATTGACCAAAAGATAAAGTTATTACAAGACCAACTATATAGCTTCGAAAATAGATTAACCAATGATACGTATATGTTATATGAAATTCAGTTAAATTATCTTGCTGACAAGTTACTGAGAGTAACACATCATTTAGATACTTTAAAACCGGGTCGTGTAAAGCGAGGTCTCATAGACGGTTTAGGTTCTATAATTAAAAGCGTTACAGGCAACCTAGACTATTCAGACGCAGTCAAATACGATAATGCTATTAAAATTTTACAAAATAATAATTACGGGATAACTGAAGAATTAAATAACCACATTAGTTTCAGCAAAGAGTGGATGGTCCAGCATTCTGATATCATTAAGCAATTAGCGACGAACCAAGTTAAAATAAATGACACCTTAAAATTATTATTAGATAAGGACGCTTACAGGAATTACAGCCTTATAAAATTCGCAAAATTTGGTCAGTACTTAACTATAATAACTGAAAACTTAGATGAAATCTTAAACGAACTGTTGAGAATTGAGAACATTTTAGCATTTATTCATAATTCTAGTACACACCATTCTATGATTAGTATTGAAGTTTTACGTCATATGATTAGTAGATTAATTAATATATATGGTAAGGATAAAATATTAGACTTAGAACTTAGACAATACTATGATGTAATAAAACCAGGCTATTATTATTCAGGCAGTCAAATAGTAATTATATTTAAGATACCAATATTTGCTACAGAGACTTATGATCTGTATAAATTGTCAATAGCTCCTAATAAATTTAGGCAGGCCCTTATCCCTCCTTATCCATTGATTGCAACTAGCAGGAAAGGTTATGTGTACATAGAGGCTGAATGCCCGAAGTACAACAATTGGTACATCTGTGGAGAGAAGATGAACCACCAGCTGCGGCATCATCCGGATTGCATACATAATCTCATAATTAATCAAACCCTGGATAGAACCTGCGAAATTGCAACAGTATCAATATCAAGAATAGCCATGGAAGAATTAGACGAGAAACATTACGTTATCTCATTTCCCAATGCCACAAGAATACACACTTTATGCGGAAGAGAAGATTACAACATACTTAACGGCAGTTATCTTGCAACCATTCCTGCCAACTGCTTCTTGTACACTCCTGAATTTACCATTACCAATCTAAACGACCACGTGCAAGGACAGCCACTGAAGATAACCAAATTACACTACAGTGCAGACGTCCGGCCTGAAGCCATACAAGTCAAGCTCAACTCAATAGATCTTACGAGTTTGCACGACGCCCAGTATAAAGTAATGGCGCAGCCTCCGCTACAGTTGCAGCCTCAGAACTCAGAACACTTATACCATACAACGATTCCATTCTATGCCACATTATCGATCACCTTGGCTATCGCTGCATTCGTTATCCTGCAACGTTATAAGATGTTCCGGTCAGAAACTAAGAACAAATCTACCGAAGATCAAGACCATGCAGAACCCGGACCATCTGGAGCCCCGATAACGCAGTCAGCAATATTTTCTCAGTTGAAACTTCAAAAATAATTGCTGATCTGTCGGTGGAGGTGTTATAGTATATACTAATATGTAAAGTGCAGCCATGCACTGACCTCGATCCAGCTCGTGGAAACAGCCTTACACGAGTAGCCTAAACGCTGACGCTGATTTCTAATAATTGTCACCCGACTACCTTGTTTACCGGATTTGAGTTCTACTTATTGTTAATTTAATATAATTGATTATTCTGTATCTAATATCGATCGGGATAGGACTTCTTTTAATTGTAATACTAATATTGTAATTTTACTTTAATTAAAGTTAGTTATAAATCATTTTGGTTTTTTTTGGGTCCTCCGACAGCGACGTACATATTTTAGGTTGGTAAATAAATTCACGTTTTGTAAATAGAAGCTATTTGTACTTTAAGATTCATCCCTGGATTTTGATGTCATTTTAGATCCGTAATGCCAGTTTTTTTGACCAATCTAATGAAATAAATCCTCAATAACATTTGCCCGTAAGTAAAGAGAAGAGATGACAGTGAAATTTCTTCGTTAAAATTTTCAAACAAGCTATGAAAGCAAGATGCTTTAGAAAACTTTCAACGAATAAAGTTAAGTAAACATGAAAAATAAGAAATACATGAAAAATGTTCACAGCCCTCAAAGTCATTAAAAAACATAGCCCTTATTTATTTCTTCAAATGAATCGAACATACTCTACGATCCTTCCATACTCACCCAATCCGCAGCGCAGCTCTAAACTAAATTGGATCAGAATACCGTGTGTGAGTTGTGCCGGAATATTAAAAAAAGAAAAAGAAAAAAAAAAAATTCAACCAAAAAAGGTAAAGTTCACCTTTCCGATTGGCGCCAAGTTTTTTAGCTTTATTCGACCTGTACGTAGTCTTCAGGGAAATCTGGATTTCACAGAGGTATTCCTGAAACTAGAATAGAATTTATCCACGCTTTTGATTCTTCATGTAATTCCCCTTTGGATCTAACTCTTTCAGCCATAGGAATGTCACGTAAAACTTTCCTTGCATTTTCTGGTTTTAACCACTCAGAAACTAAAATACCGCAAGTTTATGCATTTTATTTCAAATTAAATGTGCACCGCTATTGCACTTGCATTTTTATCCCTAAGGGTTGAAACTAGATTATCTCTGTACTAGGTATAATTATGTGTATCCTATTTCTATATTCCTCAATATGTGCTATCAAATGTCAAATTTATTTCATATCGAAATGGGAAATGCAAAAATGGAATCAAAGAAACTGACCCTTCATTTTATAGCAATACATTGAAAAGGTATACATCATTACAACAATATAAACAAGCAAATCTAAACTTTGTCACTTAAGATTAAAGAACAAAATCAATCAAAGCAGCTATTAGTAGAAGCCAAGTCATATGCAACAGTATCCTATACACAAACCTATATCACAAAGCCTAAGTGATCGTGGGTTGGTTTTGAGTACAAAATAGAATCCTAACTTTAAAGCTAAAATACTAAAATAGAAGACATGACATTCAAGCCTAATTTAGACGTTTCATTCATCCCTTATTTCTATATTCACGGCAGGTGGTTAACCTTAAAATAGATTCTATACTGGTAGGAAATCCGATTCTAAAATTGTCCTGTTAATCTTGTATTTGTGAAACCAAGTTAGGCTAGTCATACCATTTATAACTTGAGACTGGGTGTATCGATTTTCATGATCTTTGGTTTGTTGGATATGTACGCCTCGAATAGCAGAAAAACTAACTATGTAAACATCAAAGTCACGACTAAAATAATGGGGTTATGTGTGGTTACGGGACGATATACGCGAGTGAAACCGCAGGGACCAGCTAGTTCTAGAATAAATATGGTCCTTTGATACTGATTTTTAATCCTTGCCCCTAAAAGAGAATTTATTACATTTTATAACAAAACATATTACGCTTTTAAAGCACACCCCTAACGGGCTCCAGTTAATCGTCTAAAAGGTCATTTAAATTGAAAGCGTCTGGTAATTTACGTTTCAATTCGAATTGTTTCTCTCCATAGAGCTCGGACGGATTTGTTTGAAACATTTTCTGAACTTCAGCTATTTAAACGGGATGTGTTGATACTTATGTTTTGCGTTAATGATTCATTTTGATTGGCTGGAAAGACCAGCTGTTTTGATGTTTTTAAACACTGATATAAAGGGGTGTTATAATTTTGGGAGTGTCGGTCTGTCTTTTTGTGGCATAGTGGCTCTTAAATAAATAGACCAATTATAAGGCGCTTTTTTAAAGAGACGGTGGATTCTTAGCCATATTACGAAAACATGTAAATACATTTTTAAACAGATACGTGGTTTTCTGAAGTTGGTTGGCGGTTTTGTAAATTTCTAATTTATTAGCTTGATGATTTGAATTTTAGGGTTTAAAAGCTGTCTGCTAACCAATTAAGCTTTTCTTGGTCTTAGTTGCGGGCTCAAACAAGTAGCAATTAAGTTGATTCCTTTATGTGTATAAATAGTTGGTTACATAATTTCTACATGCACACATATCTTCCAATTATAGAATAATACTAAAACTAGTCAGAATATCCTCTTGCAAATATTTATCTACTGCATCAAACACACGACCCTTATCTTGGAAGCAATAGCTCACCTACGCAAGGAAACCGGGTCCAAATTGTATATTCATAAGGCCCAACTGACGAATAGTTTACCATCAAACATGAATGAAGATGGCCCTTCCTATCTCTATTTTCTCAGTCCAATCGTAAAATGGAAACTATGTATACGCCCGAATAAGCGCCACTTAACTTTAAGTACACGATCTGCTTGAGCAGTCAGTGATCAACGTAGACGGACTGCGCGAGCTGTCGACCGCTCTCGCGCGTCACGTGCGCCGCTTGCCTATTGTTTTGTCGACCACACGAAGCAGTTGAAATGCGTCCAGCAGTACATGTGTGTATGAGGCCTGAGAAGACATGAAACTATAAATACAAAGGTCAATGGGCACCTTCGTATGGAAACCATACCCTCGCTGTACCGAAACAAAATAAGGTGAAATAGATGGATTAATGTCTCTAGTTTACGATTGTAAGGGTTGCATTACTATGGATAATATAGTCAGAAGTTACGTAAGTCAGTGTCTGGAAAGATATGGGGAAGGCCTGCGTCCAGCATTGTGACATTGTTCTTTGACCTATTTATGTTTAATACCGCAATATAAATAAGAAAAATTACATGAAATTAAAAGTGGGGTTTAACTTAACAATTTAAATCTAGTTTGGTTTATGTACACAAGTTTCCGCAAACCGGGTCAGATTACGCCCAATGATCTTTAAGAAACCCTTGATATGATATTTTAGGAATAATAATATGCTTATATCTTCTTATATATAAAATTCTCGTGTCACAATGTTAGTTACCATACTCCTCCGAAACGGCTTGACCGATTTTTATGAAATTTTATATGCATATTCAGTGGGTCTGAGAATCGGCTACTATCTATTTTTCATACCCCTAAGTGGTAGTAGGTAGGTAGTAGGCAGGTAGGTGGTTGGTAGTAGGCAGGTGCTAGGTAGAAAAAATTGCATTGCAACGCATGGCCGGGTAAAGCTAGTAACTTTTAAAAATCTTTATTTCGATTACTGACTCGACTGTGACTTTTGTCGAGGGTTAAAAACTACAACCGTATACAAAAAACTTTGTTTACTTGGTCCTTAAGGAATCTCTTCTTATACGCATTTGTGTAGTATGTAAAATATAGGGAACAGAATAATTGAAGTAAGTGCTGGATTATGTATGTGACATATTAGCTGTTACATGGTAGAGTTTCCTGGAAAAGGGAAGAGACTTCAAAAAGAAAAAACAAACTTATTAAATTAGATATGACAGATAAGACAGACGGAGACTTACACGTGTATTTGTTTTAGTACGGCTTATGTTATGGAAGTTTATTTAAAATCGCAATTAACTATGTACAAATAAGACCTGCCTACTTTTCTTAGATAGTCATAAAATAAATGTATGCCTTAGTAAAACCTAGAACCTCATGAACTTACCTATTTTAGCGTAACGTTGTACATATCATGTACCCTTTGCCTTAGTTTAGACTAGATATGTTTAGCATTAAACTCATTCGTTTTAATTATCATTCTTTTGTTTGACAGCAACAACAACAAAAAAAAATTATTTAAATAATGAATTATCAATCTATGAGCCTTTTGTGGTGTGGGTGAGTAGGTTACGTTGTAACATATTATTATGCATCTTCTTTTTACTTTAGACCTTATTTAACTAACCAATGGCAATGTAGGACAGTATTAAATACTAAACCTGTACTAATGTCAATGTAGAAAAAATATTTATGCAAAAAGTAGTTTCACATGTATGTTACGCAATAAACGAATTTAATTGCAAAAATAGTCTCAGCATCGTTTTTAATTTAAAGTAAAAATCCCTATCAACATGAGTTTTGTACTTAATGTCATCCACTTTAAAACAGAATGTTGCATATTTACGAATCAACAAGCGTAAACGAATGCGGAACAAAATGGCTGACGACGCTACCCTCTCTGCTGGCGCTGTTTTATTTCAACCGACAATGTTCATGTAGCTTTAGTTTTGACTTTCATTATTCTGGATTTACAGGGTTTTTTTTACTATATTCTGCTAACAATTGAGGAAAAATTGAAGAACACAATTTGTAATTCTAAATTATCATCTTAGCTAACCTTACATTGTTCAGGAAACAAGTGAAAGGCAAACGTTAATAAAAATAAGTAGATTACAATGAAAAAACAGTATTAGTTATTCTACTAGTATGTTGTCAGCAATATTATACTGCAGACAATTTTCTAACACATATTTTTTTTTGTAATAATTTAGTTATTGGATTAACATAAATGTCAACGTATCTTAAACGGGGTTATAAATAAAATAAATAAATCGGCCTATCGTTCCACTGCTGGGCACAAGCTTCTTCCCATAAAGAGAAGGCACGAGCATAGATCAACACGCGGGGTGACGGGGTTCTTAATCGTTCTAAATTGAATTGCGTTCAAAACATTTTGCAGTTCCGAGAATATTCAATTTGACATCAAAATGGTGTCAAGTCCTCAAATTGTTTGAAATCCTTTATCTGTAAAGGACAATTTACTTCAGAGGCCCTAAATTTTCACATTTTGCTCAACCATTTGGGCATGTCACTTGAGATCAAAATAAATAGCCTTATACTTGAGAATCTTTAGCTCCTTTGCCCGATTTCAATAGAAACCGTCTATACTTACCATAGGAAGGGAGTAAGGGTATACTTGCGAACATAAATGTCAAGGTTTTGATTTTTTATGGGTCAGGAGTAGATTAAACGCTTACGCGATGTGGTGATATTATGTATATTGAAACATCGTTTGTAAATACTATTAGGCAATAAATCAATTATGTTGAATTGAATGTGTTTAGGTTTTCCTATTGTATTTTAGTTGAATACTTAAATCAATCAATGGAATTGGGAAGTAACCTTACCTAATAAATGAGCTTTGTCATGCGATGTTTCGTAAATCTTTAAATACATAATTTTCATGAAACGAATATTTCTAGCTACATAGTATGCATGTATTAAATTTCACCTTTGTACTTTATCCATACCTTGATGACAACTCAGGAACTCTATTTCTTTAGTGAAAGAAAAGGTCTCCTCAAATATTTGGCCTACCTATTGTCTTTCTTTCTAAGGTTGAATTATTTGACTAAAGCATACAAGAGCAACGCACTTTTAATATTATAAGCATACTCCATTTCCTTAGGACAGTCAACCACGCAATGTTAGCAAGTTTAAAATCGCCCTTATTTCAATGTGATTAGGTTCACTTTTGAAAATTAATTTAGTATAAGGTTTATTGTACTAAAATCTTATTAATAATTACGATTGTTTGCTATTCATTAGAGAGTCGTCTGTAAATTATTAAGCAGCTGTAATTATATTCTTTTGGGATTACACTGAGTTTGAAGAGTACGGCACTCACGTATAGAAGTTTGTTTTTAACTTACTCAAGGACTCTCATAAAATGGTAGAGATGTTTTATATGTTTTTATTAAGGACTAGCTGTGCCTGCAACTTCGTTCGCGTGGATGACGAAGCTTATCAATGAGTCTTTAACCATTAAGGCTGCACACGCGACGAGAGCTTAAAAAATTGAGTAACTTCTCCCGTTTTCCCAACATTTCCCTTCACTGCTCTGCTCCTATTAATTGTATCGTGATGAAAAGTATACTATAACCTGCCCAGGAGTATGAAGAATAATTGTACCAAGTTTCGTTAAAATCCGTCGAGTAGTTTTTGTTTCTATAAGGAACATACAGACAGAACATACGAACAGACAAAAAATTTACTGATTGCATTTTTGGCATCAGTATCGATCACTAATCACCCCTGATAGTTATTTTTTTGAAAATATATTTAATGTACAGAATTGACCTTCTACAGATTTATTATAAGTATAGATTTAAGAATGTCAAGCAATGTTTTTATGTACACGGTGAACGAAATACGGTCAGGAGGACATATTTTTTTTTATGGCATTTGTTATGTAAAAATAAAAAAAAACGTAATACTAATGCTGCTTCATTTTATTTGCACTTAAGTATGTAGAAAAAATATACTATTACCCACGCACCGACTTTTTACCAGTGTGGATTCTGTTAAAGGATCGGAATTTAAAGTATTCAGGTATTTTTTTTTAAATATTATGACATTTATGAAGGAAATAATTAAAGTGGACGAAGCGAAACAAGTGTGTAAGGATCGTAGCAAGTGGAAAGAAGTGGTCTCGGCCTACCCCTACAAGGGAAAGAGGCGTGATTATATGTATGTATGTATGTATGTATGTATGTATGTGTGCCTAATTTTACGGTTATAAACATCTGTGGTCACATACTTAAACTTATATTATAATATTAGTAGGATTCACAGTAGATAAGTCATAACCTATGATATAACTTTTCTAACAAAAACCCAACCAAATTCGTTATTAAAATTCACACCAGCTCTTACACTATTCACTTATTTCGGCTTACATAACATTTTTATGTGATTCTTATATCTTGGTAATAGAGGTCACATTGCAGTGTAAACGTTTGGAAAATCGCGGACCTTTTTGGCTTTGTTGAGAATTTTATCGTGACGTTAAAGGTTTTTTATTTAGTGCGATATGGAATCGTCCATCACAAACGTGACTGTTCTACATCAAGTTTATTGGAAAATAGACCTTATTTATTTAGGGATAGTGGTGTATTGGTTTATGTGAGGGGTTCAGATATTTTGGTGGTTAGCTGCGATATTTTTTGCGACCTTTTAGTTAAAGAAAAAGGCTTAGATGTTTCCTTTTGTGATAATGTGAGGAGATGGCATGATGGAGGGATGCCGACATTAATTTGTTGCGAAATGGATGTTGGCTATTGAAACTTTGTTATAATGGTTTTTTAGGATAAAGAGATGGACGATACGATATTTGTTTTGTTTGTAAAAGGTCGTGGGCGGTGACACAGTTTACTGTTGCTTAAAATAGACTTAACGTTTTCATTTATATCAGAAACCAAATGGATTTTACTATCGCAGAAACCCTAAATTCAGATTAAACTTGTTCGTTAAGAAGTAAGAGCAAGTAGTTGTGTGACCTAATGGACCTTAGATATTGAGATATTTCGTTGTGGTTGTTGAAAGATGGTCAACAATTTCAGGTCTGAAGTTCGTCTAGAAAGGGTAAACGCTAGAATGTAAGCAAAATTAAGTACAAATTTATATAGGTAAACGAATGCTTAGATAAAAAATCTATCCAAACATGTTTTTACTAGACATATAAGTCAAAATTTTGACAGAGAAATACATTTAGGACTATTATAGTAACATCTTAAATTACCACTGTAATTTTTGCGATATACATTTAGATAACAAAAAGTCCTGACTAAACGTCCTCTTTCTATAAACAATAGTAAGATATTATATCATATACTGTATCAGGTAAAAGCTCTATCACTAAAGGAATCCCCGTTCCCGGTATCTTAGTGACCTCGATTAACCTCTTAATAAGATATATTTTTATTTAGAACTCGCCGGTTCTCTCCCTTATCAAATAGGTCATACTGTGGTTCATGTATTAGTCATGTTGTCTTTGTAGTATTATTATTTGGGTTTGACTAGCGGCTAGATGTTTTGTGGGTTGGTCTGTCTTTGGAGCATAGCTAGATGATTTTTTGTTGAACTAGGTTTGTGTTTTGGGATGAAGTGGAAACCTTTATAGACATATAGGTAAAGTTTGTCGGTTTGCCGATCAAAATAATTATAAAAGCATTATCATTATTTGTCATCGTCATAAGTCTAGAGCAGGAAAACTTATATTTGAAAGAAGCTATGCCAAAAACCCTAATGAAAATCGATTTTATAGATGAAAGTAAATTTAAGTATTTTTATACTCTTTTGCAGTATAAGTATAGCTGATAGTGGTTTAACAATTAACTCATGTCCAATAATTCTGATGTTTGAGGTTAACTGGGGCGTTTATCGACTACACTATCTAAAAAATATTAAAATCATACAAGTAGACACAACTATAAGTGGGTCCGACAAAATGCTAAACGACATCGTGGCAGACCGAGAAGAAGGTGGAGAGGCCAACTGGGCACCACACTGGGTAGTTTTTATCAAGGAAAAGTATAAACAATAAAAACAAACTTAATTTTGCAGTTAAAAACTCATTCATAAGTTTCGTCATCCACGCGAACGAAGTCGCAGGCACAGCTAGTAATGCCTAAATCTTGACTTTCTTGACAAGATAGTTATTGATACTTAAGCCGCCTGTATTTCCTGAAGGCACTTGGCATGCCTTGACATTCCTGTTAGGGTATTTTTTCAGACTACATATGTATTGTATGTAAAATTGTTTTACCTTTTATTATTATTTTTTTTTATAATTTTCATTTTTTGCACTTTCTTTTCCATGTGAATGCGTCAACAGCGTAGTTTTTATTATTTATTATATAACGGATAGGTTGCTTTGACTTCTTCGGTTGTCAAAGTGATCATTTCTATTACAGATTAAATTATTTTAAATTTTCTTTTTATTAACGTAGTTTATTTTGCTTTGTTGATGCATATATTTTACCAATAACAAATAATTGTAACAATTTATTTTTTTAAATAGTAACCTATGGAGTTTCTTGCCGGCTCTTCTCCATAGGAAGGACACTTTGGAACCGAGCAACTAGAGTCAGTAGATTTTAACGTAACGTTAAACGAGAAATAAAAACATTTTGATTTTGATTGTTTAAAAGGGGACTTTTATTTACCCATTCACAAATGATTACATTATAGTCAGTTCTTGTCAGTTGAACAAAAACAAAAAACATTAATGTGTTAACCATTCGTAAACCACAATAGGTACATCCATTAATAATATTTTGTTTATTTTATCCTTATGTAAAAATATAAAGTTTTATATGCATTGTGGTAACAGTGGCTTTTCAATGGATTACATAACATAACATAACATACCATCACGCCTGTATCCCCGAAGGGTTAGGCAGAGGTGTACCAATGTACACCCACAGTTCGCCGGTATGTTTAGGTCCCATGTAATAGGGGGCGAGCCTATTGCCACTAACCGGGCACAAATCCAAACTCCGACCTGCTACTGAGAATTTCATAGAAAAACCCAATAACACCTTGGTCGACTTGGGAATCGAACCCAAGACCTCTAGCGTAGCAGTCGCGCTTAGAACCACTAGGCCAACGAGGCAGTTATGGATTACATTTTTATTTTAAATAGTAATGCCGTATTTAGTAAACATATTTTTAAATTCCCTTTGTGATATATTTATTTAAATATGGATTAGTGCTTGTTCAGAACATTAAACTTTTTCAAAAGAAATTTTTTGTATGATTTTCGTCATGCTATTTACGTCGAGTAAATTAAACAAAAACTATAATCTTAAGGAGTTATTACCTAAGTCTGATTTTTATGTCCTGTCTTTATGTATATTGTATTGATTATTCCGCATTACAGCTATATTTCTAGGCACAATAGGAGTGATGGTATAAATAATCTTTAATTGCGACCTAAATTACTTGTATATATTTTTTTGTGACTTTGAACCTAATGTTTATTATGCATCGTATATTATATAACTATCTCTGAGCTTTCTGGTAAAAGCTCAGACAGTTACATAGTAGGTAAAAGTAATAGTTTAATTTCTTTTAATTACATATTTGAGACTTTATTTCTTTAATTTTTGTTCGCTTCGTTTCATTATTATTTGAAGAGCCTAGCACAGGTATTGCTACTTAAAAGGAGGTCCCAATGTAAGATTTGCTGTAAAATGTGTACATTTTTCTGTTATAAACCTTTTCTTATAAGTACATACATTATTATAGTGTGTTAGGGTTCAGCTTGTAAGTTCAGACAGTTGGCCCTAATTTTGATAATATAGGGCACGTCTAAAGCTACTACATCGTTCGCAAAGAGCAGGGTCGGGAAGATTGAGTGTTGATAAAACATGATATATCTTTTCTAGGATCGAGATTGACCTTTGTTTTGTAGGCTACAATATAGGAAAAAGAAAAGAAAGCAAACGATATAAGTAAAAAATATTATTCATACGGAATGACCAAATCAGTAAAATTTTTTGAAGGATAACAAAAAAATGGTAAGCTCTTATGTTATTTATGTTATACTCGCATCCCCATTCACAGCTGTATTAAACGAGTAAGTGGCATTGCGTTAAAAAGCATAAAAAGCGCTATTTTGCGATTCTAGGAACAGCATCACGTTAAAATCACCAACACATAATAATGTGGAAAGATTAATAAAGTAGAAAGTTAAATAAATTCTTAAATCTAATTCCTGACCTTGAAACTTCCTTATAATTGACAAGAATTCAAGGACATATCAAAAAGGTATTAATAAATTAACCGCACATATCAATCCGTCTCCAGTCTTTAATTATAATAGTTTATTCTGATAAAAAAACAAAACATCCCATAAAACGTTACTCCCGGGGAATAACATTATCACGCACAATAACGTGGAAAGTTAAATAAGTTCTTAAATCTAATTCCTGACCTTGAAACTTCCTTATAATTGACAAGAATTCAAAGACTTATCAAAAAATTAATAACTAATACATTAATTGCTCACATCAATCCTTTCCTCGTCTGTAGTAATAATAGTACATTCTGATAACAAAACAAAATATTCTATAAAACTCCCGGGGAATAACATTTATCTCGTAACTCCACTATATAAAGACCAGAACTAATTTGAAAAATCATTCAGCATTCGAAATCAACACTAAAATGTCGTCCTCAATTTTTGTAACTATCCTCCTCGCAGCGACTGCAGTTGCTTGGGATACTATCCCACCAAAATTCATTGGGTATCCATATGTAAATGGTGATAGTCAAAGCTTAGAACATAGGAGATTTTCTCGTCAAGTCCATGGGAGTTCTTTTGTTAATGCTGATTCTAGTTCTGGTTTGAATTTAAGGGTGCCAATAGCTGGTAATGATAGGAATGTTTTGAGTGGCGTTGGAGGGTTGGGTTTTGATGCTCATAAGCATTTGCAATCAGCGACAGCGGGGTTGGCGTACGATAATGTGTAAGTTTTATTTTATTAATTTAAACTATGAACCTACTTTTTTCTATTTGCTTATTTAATTTAAATATTTAAGATAATTTGTAAGTTGTAGTTCTTATTGTTAGCAGCTAGCGGAATTGCTATGTTACAAACTTTGTTATTTGTTTAGTTAATTTTTTTATGGATATGAAAATATTTCTAGCATTTGCCACAAATGACTCAATTGACACAAAATAAATAATATTTAGAAAAGTACCACAATAGTTAAAATTTAACCAAGCCTATTCTTCTTCTGCCTATCCTTTTCTAGCTATATTGGAATTCGCATCCAATACGTGAAGCAATTACCTATTTAGCTCCAACAACCTATTGTATCTAATCTCACCTAACTTCCACATAACCAGTTATTTTTAATAATCAATTTCTCCACAGCAACGGCCACGGCCTCTCCCTCACCAACACCCACATCCCAGCGTTCGGCAACCGGCTGACAGCGGCCGGCCACGCCAACCTCTTCCGTAACGACAACCACGACGTGTCGGCGAACGCGTTCGTCACCCGAAATATGCCGAACATACCGCACGTGCCGAACTTCAACACTGTTGGTGGTGGCTTGGATTATATGTACAAGTAAGTAAACACCTATTTACCACTAAAAAGCTCGGAAATATTGTCATCGAGGATTTCAGAATCTATCGATTGCTACATCAATTCCTGAGTGGCCGATCGCTTGCAGGATTGGTTTAAGATTGATCAGTACTTCAAAACAGAGTTTGAAAATTAAAAAGCTCCCTACATATTTTAATATCGTAAGAACTATTTTTGATTTTCTGTAATAGACTTTCTTGAATAATAGGTAAAGACACTTCCGACAAACAACTATGAAAAAAGGTCGAAATTAGTCACCAGTTGAAGCAATCGATTGGATTTAGATTGTCAGAATACAACTCCCTCCGCTTTCCTAGGAACCAAGGATACAAAAGAAATCCATGAGTATTTCCAAAAGAGTTTTTACTACCTAAATGTATTATTAACTGATGTTTCATTGTTACAGAAACAAGGTGGGAGCATCATTAGGAGTAGCTCAAACACCGTTCCTACAGCGCACAGACTACTCAGCTGTTGGCAATTTAAACCTCTTTAGAGATAGAACCAGTTCCTTAGACTTTAACGCTGGTGCCAGCAGGTCTGTTTCACCATTCATGAGGAGCTCTTGGCAACCGAGCACTGGATTGACTTTTAGGAAATACTTCTAGAGTTACTTCTTAGATCCTTAAAGTGTGTGATCGACGTGCGCGCCACGAGCTCACAGTAAAGCAAAAAGTAAAGTTGTTTGCAATGCTGGCTCGTCACAAAATAAAACCCGCTGTAAAGCTCGCTCGTCGATTACTCCCTTTGGATTTTTTTTGTAATTACTGTTGAAAATCTATAAAATATTGTCTAGCACTTGTATTTTAAATCTCCATGGGCAGCATTTACTTGCCATCAGCTGAAACGTGTTTGTCGGCTATACCACAAAAAGCTGCTTTATCTACTTCTTTAGTAAGTTTAGTTAATTAGTAGCAACAAACTAGTTTCAGCTTACATTAAAACTTTGAAGGAATAAGGTTTTTTGGAGAGTCTTAAAACATAAGAAGATCAGATTGTTAATTTTCAAGGATACAGTTTGTTCTTGTATGTAGCCAATAAGCCATTTCTTTATTTTAAGTAAGCGTCGTTTAGATATTAATTTTTGTTTTATGTGTTGTTGTGCAAATTGATTGAAGTTATTTTTAGGCCATTTAAGGAGTCGCCTTTAGAATTAGAATTAGAAAGCGTTAAAAATTCATAGGACGTGGAACATAAAAGAAAAAAATGTATATTAACCGTGCCATTTACGTATTATTTGTAAAAGTTTATTTAAGTATTAAATAAGTTTTATATGAGCATTTACTAATTAATAAATATATTTTAATTTTACTATAATCTTATTTTTTATTCTTTGGTATTCCTTTTTTTATTTAAACCAGTGATATACAGTGTGTTACAAAAACCCCTTTTCGATCTTGTACGGATGATTTCAAAATCCATATCTGATTGTTATTACGTAAGTCTTACGTAAAACTTAAGTACGCAAGTCTTAAGTAAAAAAACGTAAATTATTTATTGATGAAATTAAACTTAAAATATTTACAAAAATAAAAAACTAAGCCTACACAAGAAATAAGAAGAATTATAAACTAAATAAAACCAAGAACTAAAACAAGGCATTAAAAAAATTCATCCACATCGCTGTCGACTGGGAGTGTACCCAAAAGGCTGGCAGCATTGCCACGTTGTATGGCAATGCTTATTCGCTGACCAAGGCGTTTGGATAACCTGGTTGACACTTCGCGTGACCCAAAGGCTGGCTTCTACCTAGGTCAGCGAATAAGCATTGCCATACAACGTGGCAATGCTGCCAGCCTTTTGGGCACACTCCCAGTAAAAAAACTAAATAAAAAATATTACATACTAATTTCAGGGTTTTTGTAACACACTGTATTTATATCTACCTACAATAAGTAGGTTGTAAACAGTAATTCAATGGGTTATAATATTTATGTAATCGTCAAACATTGACGGATATCTCGTTTATATTTAAACATCTGTTTAACACTTCGAACAATATTTGTTGAAAACCTTTTGTTTCGAACCAATGAGCTGTGAGCTACAATCATAACCGACTGGCTACGATTTACCATGATATACTAAACCTAGAAAAGGTCCATCATTTTCTACCTAGCCTTTTCCTAAACTATGTTGGGGTCGGCCTTCGGTTTTACCGGATTCAGTTGAATACCGTATTTTACATGGAGCGAATGAACATCTGATCTCCACAAGACTGGTTGTCTGAAATGACTTACCGACTGCCAAAGATTAACGTATGACAGTCGGGATCAACGGCGAAGCACGGAGGGTTCTTAGTATGTTTATAAATGGTCACGTAACCTCGAGCCTCTGGTTCTAAAATACCATACCCGATGTTTAAAAAATACCATACAGATCTATTGCATATTTCGTTATTGCATAATCGTTGTAATAACAAAAAACTAAACTGTCCAAGGCTTTTCTGCAAGCTCTTCTAGTTGTTAACTATCTACAAAAACAAAAACGAGGGAAGTTTCGCGATATTATCAAGAGCTCTTGACGTCAGAAAATTATTGTGTAATTCTCACAGTTTTGAGGAACATCGATGCAAAGACAACATTACTGTGGATCTTTGTATTTTGATAACAAATCGCAGCTTTTTTCTAACGGCATATGACAGTAGGTATATGGTAGCTAAATTAAAAAAAAAAAAAAAAAACATTTTTTATATTTTTTTTCTCTGGACATTCACTCTAGTTAATGTTATAAGGAGTAAGGCTACTCTTATTTTATAAATTTTAAAATAGATTTATATTTTGAAAATATGGGTAGGTATTATAGAATCATTGTTATAAAATCTTAAGGCATTATTTATTTCAAAAGGGTCTAGGTACTAACGCTGGCGAAATTTGTATAAAATAAAGTGAATTATTATAAGATTGTCAATAAAAGTAAAAAAATATAACTGTTTTATTTTCGCCGTCTTGCTTGTGTATGGTTAGTTTTATTGATATTTTTAATATAATGTAATAAGAAATTATTTATTAATAATAATAATAATTTAATGTAATAAGAAATACTTAAAATTAAAGAACTTTTTATATGCGTCAAAGTAAATTAATACAACTGAATAACTGTACATTATTTTATTAATCAAAGAAATACTGTAGCCGTATTTACAAAGCTGGTATCTTAACTGCCATAAATTAAAATAAAAAATAAATGCGAAAAAATATTTTTCCAAAACACTTAAATATAACAACTCAAAATGAAAAACAATAGAAATAAGGACTTCTGAAAAAAATAATCTAAAAACGACCGAAAGATCGGCTAAAAGTAAGTCCAAAGTTCGGTTCCCAGCCGGACTTCATGAAGGGCGTGTCAAACTTCTTAAAGCCTGCGTTAAAGTCCACAGAGGAGGTGGGGCTCTTGAACACGTTGAGGTTGCCCATCGCAGAGTAGTCCTTGCGGTCTAAGAACGGAGTGTGAGCCATACCGAGGGAAGCGCCAATCTTTTTGCTGTAAAGATACGATAATGTGAGTCTATAGAATGGTAAAAAGTTAAAATTGCTGACAATATTAAACAGATGTATGTATAATGCTTTCCTAAATTACGGGGAAGTATATTTTGATCAACACCCTTATCCAAAAGGATCAATATCCGTTTACTCATTTGGGCGATGCAGTGCCTCAGACATGCTAAAAAAAACTTTTACATCGGGGACCAAATATTTGATTTCAAATATATTTGGATTAAATAATAATAATAATATCCCAAAACAACTCACACACTGTCATCTGATCCCAAACTAGGCAGAGCGTGTACTATGATAACCGGAAAACTGATAAACATACTTAGATATTTCTAAATACGTACACAATGTTATAGATAAATAACACCCAGACAGAACTAATCATCGTGCTCGTCACACAAAGATTTGTCCCGGATAGGAACCCAAGACCTTTGGTTCAGCAGTCAGGGTCACTGACCACTAGACCAAGCGGCGAGTCAATATTATATTTGTTGAATTTGGTGACCAGAATACTTACTCGTACATATAGTTGAGCCCACCACCGACGGTATTGAAGTTAGGGGCATTAGGAAAGTCAGGCATGTTCTTAGTAATGAAGGCTCTAGCGTTGAGGTCGTGTGGCGCTTTGTTCATGATATTGTAGTTACCAGCTGCTGTCAATGATTTACCAAAACCTGGAGTTTTGTCGTGCGATATTGAAAGACTGTGGCCGTTGCTGGAATAAAAATGATGATATTAATACATTAATTACTACAATAAAAATACAAAAAAAAAAAACATTTTGGTATACAGTTATTGGACCTATTTTCTTAACAGTTGAATCATAATAAATGCGCGTTATTTAAGATTTTTTTTATTACAGTAGGTACATTATAATAATTTAAAACTATAAAGAAAACTTTTATCACAACAAATTAAATACAAATTAGATAGAAATATAGAGAAACTTACATATTGTCAAGTTCCAAACCCACACCACTGCCCGCCGGTTTCAATTGGTTGTTCATATCAAGAGTTCCTACAGCACTGAGCACATTATTGTCATTATGAGCAATAGGAACCTGTACTCGTGTTCCCACACCTCCATCAGACTTCAAAGTCACACTAGTCTGTACGTCCCTGCGTACCCTAGGACCAGCATTTCCATATTTACCCTCAAAGTACGCAGCGTCTGATTGCCAATCAATTGGCTGTTCCTCACTAAAAGTTACCCAAGGCCTTCCATCGTAGTGAAATGGTAGTCTTTCATCTCCAAATTCGTAGAGATACCGAGCGTTCACTGACACCAAAAGGACCAATCCCAAAAACAATTTGAAGGAGAACATTTTTAGTTTTGATGGCTTTTTTTTTTGCTGTTACTTGTATTGATCGAATAACCGTTAGGTTTGTTTGTAGACTGATGATTTAATAAGAGAGTTCGCCTTATGTATGAGAAAATCGAAAGTGTATTTTCCCATTTTCCATACAATGTAAAATGATTTTATCGATTAGCGTGTGTTAGGGTTAAAAGGTTATCAGGGAAATTGCTCGTGTAGACTTATGTAATTTCTTCTGTTTGGGTGCTTGGGAAATTTATGTTTTCATCTTATCTTGCAACTAAGTAAGCGTTTACAATATGCATCACTCAGAGATATCAAATAGACGAAGACTTCTAGGTTTATCATTCCATTGTACTTCAAATATGCGCTCTGCTTTTTAGTTCTGAAAACTGTTTTTTAATGCGGCCGGTAGCTCAAGACATTTGCGCTTTCAACAAATTATTATACTTCAATATAATAAATCGGAAGAGATAATATACCTATATATATTTGATGCGATATAAAATACTCTTATCTACTTACTTCTTAACATCTTTTAAGTTATCTTTTATCTTAGTTTATATTCGACTAAGTCCTCCAGATTCGAAGCAACTGAATATCATGATTCTCACTGATACCTATGAACTTTTAGCATACTTATAAAGTTTACCTGTAGCATACAAGGCACAAAACATTTTGATATCATACATACATACTTGACAATCGAAAATCTCAAATGTATGTACCTACTTTAATTATTTTTAAAGACTTTAAGATTGCAAGAGACGCGAAAACTTGCACTTAGAAGTATTTCTTATAAAAAATAAATTAATCATTTCTCTAATTTGATCATACCTAACAAGCAATAGACGAAAAAAGTCCCTCAAAATTATAGTCTCAACTTTTATCGTTAGATAACTCGGATAATTTATGACACCTACGATTCGCAAGAGTAAATCTCATAATAATTATGATGCGAACGACATCCTACGTTCTTAAGATAAGAGCGACAGGTCTTCCCCGAATACCTACCGATATGTAACAGTTCACTCGATAACCTTTCACAGCACATGCCTGACTGATAAAGGTACTTTACATAAAACGAAAGGACCAGGAAACTTTTGAATAATAATTAATCGACCATATAAAAGCGAAATGCAATCTAAACATCGTCAGTCTGTAAACGCATTCGCAAACAGAAGTCAATTTATTAAATAAACTCAAAAATGTTTACTTTTAAGTTGATTTTGGGATTGGTCCTTGTGGTATCCGCGAGTGCCCGTTTCGTGGTCCTTACTGACAGTGATGGGGAACCTTATCTTATAATTAATAAATCTGATGATAAGCCGATTTTGAAGGGAGAAGACCCGTTTGCGGATTATGAGAAAGATGAACATAACTATAGGGTCCGAAGACAAGCTCAAGGAAGTGTGACTTTGAATTCTGATGGAGGGATGGGTTTAGGGGCTAAAGTCCCGATTGCTGGTAATGAGAAGAATGTACTCAGTGCTATTGGGTCTGTTGATCTTAACAACCAGCTGAAGCCTGCGTCTCGTGGTATGGGATTGGCGCTTGATAATGTGTGAGTATTTTTACAAACGAAATATTCCCTTAAGATTTTGTCAGTCTAAATTTTGTTAGGAACTCACACACCTTCTGATTTATCATGGTACATACAGTTTAGTTGCAAGAACATGTTTCGTACTAAATCACAAGTGGTAATACTGCAGGTTAAAAAATAGCATCCCTTTTCTTCTTCCAATTGTCACTGTTTTATGTTTTTGTTCCGAAAAATAGTGTATACTACACTCTTGCGGACTAGAAGGTTCTATGTTACATATTTCTACTTTTACTTACTATATCTTTTATCGTATTTTCTTATCCAGAAACGGCCACGGCTTGACCGTAATGAAGGAGAACATTCCCGGCTTCGGCGACCGACTGACAGGAGCTGGTAAAGTGAATGTCTTCCACAACGACAACCATGACGTCAGCGCAAAAGCCTTCGTCACTAAGAACATGCCTGACTTCCCAAACGTGCCCAACTTTAACACTGTCGGTGGTGGAGTCGACTATATGTACAAGTGAGTTAAAAATCTAAATACGTATCTGTATTTAAAAAAAATCTGCTAAATCCGTTAAGACCGGAAGCCGACCCCAACATAGTTTGGGAAAAGGCTATGCAGATGATGATGATTAAAAAGAAATGGTGGTGGGTAGTTATAATCACCAAAAGGACCACATATAAAGTGTAATTTTTAAAACAAGATGTGCGTCTGACTTTAATAATGATACGGAAAAAATTGGATTTGGACTCATCGGAATCGGAGCGACTGCGTATCAGTCTTCTTCATCCATTGTATTAAGCAATACAGTATCTCATAGCCAGACTTAGACAGGAACACAGAGCTCTATATACTTATATTCCATTTAACCGAAAAATTAATATTTTCTGAAACAAACTAAAATGCACATTCTTGTTTATAGGAACAAAGTTGGCGCCTCCCTCGGTATGGCTCACACACCGTTCCTAGACCGCAAGGACTACTCCGCTATGGGCAACCTTAACGTGTTCCATAGCCCCACCTCCTCTGTGGACTTTAACGCCGGCTTCAAGAAGTTTGACACGCCCTTCATGAGGTCCAACTGGGAACCGAACTTTGGACTTACTTTCACCCGGTCCTTCGGTCAGCGATTTTAAGTAGAGACAAGAGCAACTATTGTTTTTTTTTTATCGTCGTTTTGGTTCATATTGTCTGAGTTTAAAAGTTTTCTGATAATAATTATTTAGTGTATGTGTTTTCGAATACTCAATAACTTAAAAATGATACCAAATCTAAATGTAATTCGTTACTTGTTAAGAATTATGTAATTGAATAGATACTTATTGTCTCACATTAAAAAAAAACAGTATTTAATGATTTAATAAAACTATTATTGATAAGTATGTTGTTTACTTTCTTTTGTTTGTTTACATATTTTAAAGGTATTACCTACCTTAAACAATTACCTGTTGATCAAAATACAAAATTAAAAAAAAAACAAGTTATTCAGTTTACGTACACCAGAAGAACCATATCAGAAACAAACAAACGTCATTTTAAGTTCGATACATGTAATTAAAACAGTAATAAAACTCCATCAAAATTTTCAGTTTCACGAAAAAATATTTCGGTCAAATTAAAGCTAAAAGCATCGAAACGAAAACCCTTGGTCGGTCGCCTGACGAATTTTTTGAAACAACATTTTCCCAACTAGAAGGGAAATATGACTGTTTCGCAAACATTATTACTGTCGATACTACATTAAAGTAAGTACGGCTTGATTTAGCGGTGCAAAATGGAAAAAAACTTGGCGAACTATTCTCAAGACCACTCGATATTTTTGTTAGTATTCATTTATACAATTAACATAAGTAATCTTAAAAATGTATAGAGACCAATTGAGTCAAAATGATTGTTACAGGTAGGTATGTTTTAAAACTAGCTAATGTTTTTGTTTATTATTTTTGTATTTTGCGATTAATTCTAAAATAATACTTGTCTGTATGCCTCATTACAACATAGTCGCTTTTTTTTCCTTCATAATTGCCACTAAACATTAACCATGTTCTTTACAGTTAACCTTCATAAAATAATCTATTCTCAATAAAAATTTTGGCGGCACTACTTTCTGCCATACCGAACCATGTGTATAAAACGTCTATAAAAAGCCAGTTTAATATTATGAAGACGTGTTTACGGTCCCCGATGTATATCAATGTCACGCTGTCGCGCTTAAAATAGCGGAACACACGACAGCCCAAAAAATGATACGAACCCTTATTCGAACGCGGAGGGAATAAAATGGCCTTAATTTTTAAGAGCTATGTTGTTTTGGACTCTTCGCCTACAATTTGTATGTTATTAGGTTGAGTGAGGTATTGTCTTTTATATAATATGATAATTCTTGGATGAGGATCATCGTTTCTACATGATAATATATTACTACCAAGTCTTAATATGATATAGAACTAAGCCGGGTTACTTACACTATTTATAACTCAAGAACGGTGAACTGATTTACATGATCATTGATTTATTGGGTTTTTTTCTATCAGCAGAATAACCACAAAAACTATTATAGTGTTAAATAAAATAGTAGAATTATTATACAGATGTAAAATCCAGTCAGTTATAGTAATATGTGGAAAATGCTTAAAAGCTTTTCATTGAAAGGGTGCCATAAAAACTGTATTATGATTAATTATTTAGATTTTATTCGGGGATTTATATTTCGATAGCGACATGTTGCGTTGAATTTAAAAAAGTTTGTTTGGAAATATAGCCTAAAGGTCTTGATTTGTGTTGTACATAGTGTGCGTTCTTTTATATTTTCTACATATTTGGCCGACTAAATAATGAATGTAATGAATTCGAAAATCACATTATTCAAAAGACTAAGTGTTTCTGAATACAAAAACAATATCGAGTGATATCCTTAATATATCATACAAAAAAGTCACACGTTATAAAAATCTGGTGAGAGTTAAGAATAGGTCCCCAACCCGCATTTCATTTCCACTACCATTAAACAGATTGAGGCTGGGAAAACAAGGATCTAGAAACTTATGTCCCCATGCTAAATGTACGACCGTGGATTTAAACCAGGAAAAAATCGGCATAATTTAAATTTTAATTAAAGTACTTACTTAGTGGTTGAGTTGAGGTCGTTTGGGAGAAATGAGGTTTATACGTTTTCATGTTTAGGATGTAATTTTTCGGGGTAACGAATGTAGTAAAAGATTATGTAAATAAATGTTATGAAGATATAGTTACGTGAATGAAAGAAATTATGCACTATTTTTAAGTACGGTGAAACGTGAAAGAGGTCGTGGTAATTAAAATAGTGAAATGTATGTAATACTCTGTTGTCTTACAAAAAGGATTAAAGAAGATTATAAATATTTCAAAGTTGAATATGTAATATGCAAGCATTGCAAGGTACAAATCAATAAAGTACAGTGTTATAAAAATATGTCGTTGTGTTTGAAAACTGCATTTACGATTTATTACCGTTAAACATACCTTTTTATTTAAAATGTTTGCACATAATTGGTACAAAGGCGAAGTACGCACCTCTGTCGGTCCTTAAAAAAATAAACATGAAAACGACTTAACCTCGTAATAAAAGTAATATTCACAATTTAATTGCATAAAAGACTTTCAGACCGCCACAAAAAAAGTAAAAATAAATAAACTAATATCTTTATTAAAAGCGGTACAAAAACTTTCCCTATTCCTATGCTTATCTCTTCATGAAAAATAAAATTAAAAAATAAACCTGCAAAAGTTTCTGTTTAAGCAACAGTGAAGTACACTCGCGAACGCAAGTCTAACTTTAAGCGGTACAATGACGCACAGCGGTGGAAACGTAATTGAAGCGCCGACTGTACGGGATTCCACAAGGATTTTTTACGAGAGCTACGTTCTAGGGTCTGTAAATTTAGGATGAAATTGTGGATTTCTTTTAGTATTAGATGTGTCATTATTTTTGTTTGAGAACAGTTGCAATTGTTAAACAAGGCTGTGGTATGTCAAATTGGCAAAAAGGCGAGCATACCATCTTTGATTCAATGATACATTATTTTAAGACCTTTTATGACTAATACTATACAAACGTATTTTAAGTTGATATTTGATTATTTGAGTCGCTATAGGTAATCATTTTAAAATATTCATCAGGATTTTTAAATTGCTTATTTTTGTTTTACTTAGTTGCCTTCCTTTAATGATTGTAAACGTGTAAAGGACTTTAACATAACGATTTTATCTTTAAAAGACGATAAAACCGCGAGCAAAACCGCGGGACACCCCTAGTTATACTTAAATAACTTTAGAAAATGCATAAACTTAATTATTTCACTGACATTAAGGACTGAAGCCAACAGACAGATCTTTTTCTACAAAAAAAAATAACTCTAGCAAAAAACTAGAATTTATAACAGACAATTTCTAGGAATATAGTTGTAAAAGGCTTTTATCCGAAGCAGAGTTTCTAGGAAGTGCTATTACTTGCAAATTATAATAAAATAACTCGTTCTAATTACTGACACAGTTATTATAAGTACCTTAGGGTTGTGAAGGTTGCCCCCATTTTATTATTCCCTCTCTTTCTCTGACCTTACTTTGATCCCCTCCCTTATTCACATGGTATTTAATTATGAAGTCTAGTTTTTCTCTTTTAAATTGATTGAACAGCAGAAGAAAAGCTAGTAGGTACTGATAGAGATTAATCTTTTGAGCTTATGTAATTTAAGATTATTATCATGTTTAGATGCATTTTTATTTCCCTCTAGAGGTATTTGGGTTTAAAAAATAATTTAATTATTTATGAAAAATATCTTATTTTTACAAAGTCTTAGATTAATACTCCTAGTATACTCTATACCAGGAGTATAAGATCTAAGGGCTGTAAGTCAAATGACATTAATATATATTTATGAGATATCCCGTATCAATTTGGACCTAACTAAAACTTAATCATAGCAAAACTTTTGATTGATAAAGAAAGTATTGAAGATAATTAGGAATCGATTACTTTCCCATGAAAAACATAAATGTGAAAATGAGAGCCAAGTTTGATATTATGATAATTATGGTTTAGTGTGGTTGTCTGATAAAAAACTTAAGATATAATTATTTTAAGGTTTCATATTCAGGAAAATCTCCAAACCCCAACATAGTTGGTGACCAGATACCGTAACTTTCTAGTTTTTAACTTAATGAAGGAAAGCTCTAGAACAGGTGCTGCCGTTAGTTAGAAAAAACTTTCTGCAACGGACGAGTTTAATGAACGAATTAGAATTGATTGGGTTGGTTTGTTTAAGATTCGATGGGATTGGTTTTTCTTGGTAGATTATGGTAGAAAAAGTGATTTTTGATCTTGGTGTTGGTTGGACGTAATTGCTATGTAATATATATATTTTTTGACATATATTATCATTAAAATGATGATTGAGTTGATCAGCTTTCATTAATTAAGTAATTAACAAATATTGTAATTGTAGCTTTGAAAGGCCAACTCAGTTAGTGTTTATAAATGTTTCAATGTAGTTTGATACTACTTTGAGAACACTTAAGTTAAGAATTCTAAAATCGAAAAACAAGTTCCACGAAAGCCTCACTGCGAACCTTCAAACATCGATCGTCTTAAATTGGCCTCTTAAACCCGAGTAAGTATGCAAATCTCAACTCCGGCCATCCAAGATAAGACACACGACTCGAAGAGAACATACGTCAAAAATAGGACCAGACCCTAACTTACATCTTAATTTCAAGACCATAACTTCGTTCCTTAGAGTATTTATTTATTTTAGAGTGAGCCAAACGGAGTATGAACTGTGAGCACCAGTATGAACAAGAGTTGTAGGCTAATACGTGTCAAAAAGGGCGCCGTTCCAAAACGACGGGGTGATGTAAGTTTGACGTGTCTATCTGTGGCATCCTGGTTCCCTAACGCATGAACCGATTTAAATTATTAATTTTTTGGTTGAAAGGTAAATTAGTCGGGAGTGTTCTAACATATGTTTGATGGAAATCCTTTAAGTATTTCAAAAGCTATAAGAAGATTTCTAATATGTGTTGGGTGATTCTTTATAATACACTTTCTCAAACCCTTATATTACCCTCATCAGAAAATCTCTAAACAAGCATCATTAAATTAGTAAACGAGCTAGTACATACACCAAAAAGTTTGCTTACGTTTGACACAACGTGCTACTAGCGAATGTGCGCACTCTATGCTTACACAAATATAGGTATACTCAAAACTTCAAATTTTAACGCCAGCCAGTATAACTTGAGTCGCTTGTGACAATAACATTTTAATACTCAGGGGTTTTTCAAGATTATTACTTTACGCTTGAGATATTTTGCGGTAGATCTGCTTACGTAAGCCTTTTCTTTGTGCTGTTTTCTGATTTTATTAAGTTGAGTTGTGTGGCTTGACTGATAGGAGATGAGGAAATTTATTATTGAGAGTGATGGTTAAATTTTATAAGATGGAGTAGCGGTAACTTTATAGCTTTTAGATTAACCGATTTCAAAAGGACGAGGTTTTCAACTCGACTGCGCGTTTTTTTGTGTTTGGTACGCGAAGTCACTTGGAACTTTGGATCGATGTTAAAAAATATTTATACGATATATCTCAGAGGTGGGCACATATAACATTCATGCTGTACATTTTTACAACTATGTACAACTAATATAAATATGTTTTTTTCTAAATGGATAGTGTACTTATTGCTACATTTAAAATCTTCAAGAAATAATTTAAGGGGCTTTAAAATTTAACTAAAGACCCTGCGACTTTGAATGCTTCCCCAAACCATGGAAACTCCTTGAATAAAATGGGTCCAAAAGTACTTTCTGCATTAAGTCCTTGACCTAGCGGCTTATAGAGCCTTTAAAGCCTTGGTCGGCTTTTATTTAGATCGTAATTATTTAAGAAGTATTTTATTCGCACAGTTTTTTAAGACTTTTTTAACCGTATCATCTGACCTGATACTTTTGTATATTGAAATAACTGATTAATTATTAAATTAATAAACATACCATCATGCCTGTATACCCGAAGGGTTAGGCAGAGGTGTACCAATGTACACCCACAGTTCGCCGGTATGTTTAGGTCCCATGTAATAGGGGGCGAGCCTATTGCCACTAATCGGGCACAAATCCAAACTCCGACCTGCTACTGAGAATTTCATAGAAAAACCCAATAACACCTTGGTCGACTTGGGAATCGAACCCAAGACCTCTAGCGTAGCAGTCGCGCTTAGCACCACTAGGCCATCGAGGCAGTCTTAAATTAATAGGTACATTATTACGTATGCGATACTTATCAGACTTTTGCAGATTTTTTGCGAAATAACATCATTCACATGGTGCTACAGTAGCAGTTTATATGGTACATAATATAAGTGGTGACAGAAACAAATTGACGATTGAAAGTATTCGAGAATTCTCTACTATGTATGTAATTTATAAGTAAACTAGCGACTCGCCCCGGCTTCATACGATATCCAGAGCATCTCATCTTTTTTAACTACAATATTCATGTATTGCAGTTTTGTATATTTTTCTTCGTTTTATAAAGCGGAAGTGATTTCATTATAAACAATGTATTTCTAAAATGAAGTGGCTAAAAATGACTAATAGATAGTAAACGTTTCGTATAACCGTTTACTATCTATTGATATAAACGAACAGACAGCGGAAGACCCTTCATTTTATAATAACATAGTTTATAATGAAGTCACTTCCGCTTTATAAAACGAAGAAGTATAAACAAAACTATATACTCGAAGGTACCACACAAAAATAATCCAGAAACAAATTCTTCTATAACACAATATATAGCTCTCTTAAAATCACCTCGAAAGATCAATGGAGTATAAAAATGTGGGACTTCGATAATATGCTTAGTTCGCGGTTGTGAACACCATTTATATAAGGTTCGACTGATGTTGCTCGCTCCGCTGACTGCGAACGACTTTAATGGAAGTGTCTTCATATTTGAGGGATTTTTTTCGACGTTCAGAAGGTGTTTTATGTTTATATACTTATGGATGGAAGGGTAACTTGATGAGTGTGACTATGACTATGTAAAGATCTTTAAAAAGATAGCTAAATGCAAGGTTTAACTTGGTGTTTGAGTTATTTAATATTACGTTAATATTTGGGCTCAAACTATATCTTATAGATACAGTAGCTATCCGGAGCTGGGTGCGGTAGTTACTTTATGGGTGACTACAGTTCGACGTCCATTGAAAACCCGCCATCCTTTTGTAATATCAAACGTGATCTTAGATCGTCATAAAGTCCTTAAAATGTTGACGACCAGTCATACCGTAAGATACATATTACACTGTTACCCACTAAAATAGAGGTCAGATAAGCAGTCGCTCTATGCAAAATACTGGTATTCATTAATGCGCTTATACTGGAAGCTGACTCCAAAATAGATTTGCAAAATGCTGAGAAGTAAAGGTATCAAATGAATTTTGGGGCTCAAACAGGGGCCCGAGTCTGCTATTTACACTCCGCAACAGTGCGCTCACAGTTGCATCGTCCGGCGGCGCTCGGGCCCTCTCGGGTGCACTCGGGCCGGTTCGGGCCGCCCGAACGCGCACGAGTCGCGCCCGAACCGGCCCGAGTGCACCCGAGAGAGCCCGAGCGCCGCGGCGGCGATGAACTGTGAGCGCACTGTTGCGGAGTGTAAATAGCAGACTCGGGCCCCAGGTATCACTATATATTTTTTAATGTTTTGAGATTTCGTAAGTTTTCCGAAGGATGAGAAATAAAGCAAAAGTCAACGATTAGTTTATTTACCCCTTCCAGTCCAAAACAAAACACGGTGTTTTGCGAAGTGACGTTAGAATATCGTGCTGATACGAAACGTGTCATCGTTATTATAACAATGGAACTACGATATGCTGACAACGGTTCTGAACATAATATTTTAGGATATAACCGTTTTTTTTCTATGTTATGGAGCCTTTATCTGTTAAGTGTATTGATGTATCAAAAGTATTATCTGTTTATACATTGCGGTAGTGTTAAAGGCTTGTTGAATGACAATAAGATGACCTTTAGTATTCGAGACTCTTATTTATGGAACTTTGTACTATATTACATCGTGTTAGGACACATTATAGAAGCAATATTATGTGTGTTAAGGTTGAAGTGAGACCGTATAATTGAAGCTTATTTTGTTTTAAATTATGCACTTTTTAGTTATTCGTAAGCATATAGTGTAGTAGTAGTATTGTTATGTATTTTCCCTTAAAATCAAACAATCAAATGTGTGACTGCCACTTATATAATTTGCCACTACATCTATCACAAATATACATACAATGTTATTTGAAAACAAGCAATACTTTTATCCTCTAAATAACCAAATATACGCAAAACAAAAACATACCAAACACAAAAAAATCACGATATCATAACGCAACATACAATATACAAAAATATCAGAAAACAGTAACGTAAGTCGTTCTAACCAAAGATAAAGCGTTCGACAATCTCATACAAGATGCTCCAGATTGTGTCTCGGGAAATGAGCCGTGATCGCAGAGAGTTAAGAAACTATAGAGTGCACATATCAGGGTATGAACCGAGAGCTACCATGAACCGTGAGCTACTATTAACTGTGAGCTACTATGAACTGTGAGCTACCATGAACTGTGAGCTACTATGAACTGTGAGCTGCTATGAAACGTGAGCTACTATGAACTGTGAGCTACTATGAATTGTGAGCTACTATGAACCGTGAGCTACTATGAACTGTGAGCTACTATGAACTATGAGCTACTATGAACTGTGAGCTACCATGAACCGTGAGCTACTATGAACCGTGAGAAAAAAGAGCGCGCTGTTTTATAAAACTATCTCAAAACCTAACAAACATAACCTAAATCAGTAAACGAATGTCCTACATACAGCCAACAATTTCCACTCGGTAGTCTTTTACGTGCACTCTAAAGTTTTTACTTTTTTTACTCTATGTCCGTGATCTTTTACCCGATTACGTGTAAAAACGAGGGGTAACATCATGTTACATGGTTTCAGTTCACGTGAATAGATGGGAAGATACGGTGGGTGATCAGCTGGAAAGATTAACTGTGTTTTTGGTATTTTTTGTATGTCGCTGTGATTTTTTCAGGCGAAGATTTGTTTTCGGTGTTTTCTAGGTTTCGAAAGATAAAAAATAGGCTTCTTTGAAGATGGTGTGTATAATATTAAATAGGCTAAAAAAAGAGATATATTTAATTTTATTTATCTGTATTTTTTATGTTCTTTTTTGTACAAACAGAATAGTAATGGCAATGAATTATAATATTTATTTTATTTACTTAGAGAAACTCCTTAACAGCTATGACTCAGTATCAATAATACTTTCAACACAGAAAAAAATATTTTTTATCATGCAGATTAATCCATATTGACAAAGAAAAATAAATCGTTAACCTATTCAAAAAATAGAAACGAATTTATAAATTATTTACATTTGAAAATCTGCACTAAGTTTTAAATTAATAATTTTAACTTTCCCTTTCGTCGCAAAATATGACAGATATGTGCTGACAAAAAAATAAAGTATACCATGAACGTCATCCTAAATTCCGAGTGACAGTGTAACGTGCTTTTAGCAGTAGAGCCTGCTTTGACAGCCTCCATTAGCGACGTGATGTACGAGTGCATCGGGACTCTCATATATCTATTATGCAGGTAGATGTAGAATGCATGCTATACTACTGATGATATTTCAAAGTAATGCACTTTGATATAGTCGTGGTATTGTAGATTGAGTTGTCGTGTAGTAATTGAAATATAGTTTTTGCAAGTAACAGTGTCCGTAAAGACGTGTACAAAAATGGTTACGAAAATATGCAATCTGTATTTAAACTGTATTATGTTATGTATTTGTATTTAAATCGAAGGCTGATAAACTTCTATTAGCTTTATATGTAAAACATGCTTATGGAATTTTCTTTTAAACAATCAGTAAATCAAAATCGGTTGATCCGTTTAGTAGTTATAATCCCATAGACAAGTAAACACGTTAAACGTATAACACACTTTTTTTAGTCCGAGTAAAATTAAATTAAACATGATCTTGATTCAGATCATTTTAAGACAATGATCTAAATATAAGGGACTTCCTTATACAAAATTATTCATATACAAATTATGAGAACTCAAGCCCTTTTAATATTTATTACACGATACTCTGCATTACATTACTGGAGTTACGTAGCAAAATCCGAGCTACGGCGTAGCTGACGTAACCGCTACGCTGTCTCCCGTAACCGAATTACTACGCGTCTCAGTAGTCACTTCGTCCTAAACTTTGTTAAGTAAAGGACGTGTTTTTGTTTGGGGACGAATAAGTAGAGCTATTTTCGTATACCTTGTTAATTTTACTATTATTTCTTGAAAGAGTATGTTATCAAATAGGCAGGACTATTAACTGATTTCCTAAGTGTCTGTTATTTTTTGTATGTTATAGTTTTTGGATAATGTTGCACAAAGGCAGACTTAATGGTTTAAGGAATCCTTTCATATTCTATTATTTTTTCAAATTAGATTTAAATTCGATTGTAATTTCGTTTAGACTATCCAATTCAAGTGTCAGAGTGACAAACTTTATCGTTTTTCAAAATCAAACAAAACATACATGGTCATTTTAGTATATTCTTTATTTTTTGCTTTTCTCATTTATATGTTTAACAAAAAAAATTTTTATTTTTTCATAACCTTTTAAGTGTCCCACTGCTGGGCAAAGGTCTCCCACGACTGACTCCAGACATTCCTGTCTCGAGCCACATGACACCAATCACTTAAGAAGCGATCGATGTCATCCCAATATGACTAAAATATACAAATCTTTTCAATACAAAACTATTTCAACCCGTGAATATTAAACCAAACCATAAATTATTAACAAAGTCGCACTCTCATAATAAATCTAATTCGGCGGCCGGTCGACAACCGGTCCGGTTCGTCCGTCACATAAATCTGTAGCAAGACGGGAAACCGGTCCGCAATAAATCTCGTCGCGGAAGCGGAATATTCATGAGACCACGGATTCAGGGTGTGCTAAACTAAAGCCCTTATTTGTACCGGTTTAGATAAAAGGGCTGTTTTAGTAGGCTGTGGAAAGTGTATTATTTGGTGTGGTTTGAAATGAGGTGGCATGAAGATTATTTACGGACACAAAAAAAAAAATTTGGATATGTACTTAATAGTTAGTTTTTAAATAAGTAAATGAAATTAAATAACTGTTGTCAAATTGTGTCATTTGCAATACTGTTAGCAGGGAAGCAGGAAACAGATGCGTTTTCAAGTGTAAATAATAACAGCAATAAACATAGATATATAAATTACGATAACACACAATCAAATCGACTTAGAAAAGCAGTTTTTTTATTTACAATTCGGAGTACATTTAATAAATTATTGTTTTTATTTAACTTTCATAATATTGTATATCAACACAATATAATGTGCTACTCTTAACATTCAACAAATAAAATATCCTACAAAACCGAACGTGTGGTCTTGTAGGATATTTTAATCGCTTAAAACCCACTTTAAAAAAAACAATAACTTAAAAAAAAATACTACACGAAATTAAATTTTATTCCATATTTCACCCCGCACTATTTCAACCCACTCTTTTTCAACCCACTGTATAGCAAAACATCAGGAGAGTTGTCCAAAATATTCACGTGGGGTAGTGTAATAACTTTATTGCGGTGCTCTGTCGTCGTATAGTGCAAAAAGGGGTTGATTTTGATATCTCTTTGTATGTCCCTTGAATTAATGATGGGATGAAATGCTTGTTTACTAACATTTGATTGTAGGTGTGTTGCAAATATTTGTTTTAGATGTAACTGATTTTGAACACGCTGTGTAGTAGTACTATGGTAAATGAGTGGATTCTATTGTTTTAACTGTTAAACTATACCTATAACGAGTTTTTATTTACAAAATTATTCGTGAATGATGCGCAAGACAAGACGCTGCTCTGGCCGGTGGGCAAGGGGGAGGAGGTGCTGAAAATCAGTATGTTCTTCTGACACAAGAAAAGAAAACTAATAATATCATTTAGGTACGCAGAAGTTTTTAAAATATATTATTTTAAAAACTTCTTAATCGCGATCATAATAACAGAAAATGACGCGGACAAAGCGCTGCTGGCCACAGCTTGTTATTCATGAATGGATTCATGTACAAATACATGCTGTGTCATATTCTACATTTTCCCGAACATTGAGTAACATTTGCAGTTGGTTGTGATGTTGCTATTTATATAGTTTAACCTGGTTACTTAATATCAATTTATTAGATTTATTGGAGTTGGAATTCAGTACTACTAAACAGCAATTAATATTATAACAGAATTTCAGATACTTGGTAGGTACTATAGTATCTGTTTATAAAATATTTTGGTTAAATTTAGAAATTTAATTATTATCAAAAATCACTTAGTATGAGAGAAGACAATTATCTATCCACGGACTAACCGCGGTAAGCACTGCTTAACTAATCTAATCGCTTACTATTATCATCTTCAATTATAATAATAAGTATTCAGTGAGAATACGATGTTACACAGTAATTAATTCACGCCTTAGAAACTGATTTTCAAGTTCTTGGTAAGTCTTAATTAAATAAGTGAATTTTCCCCTTACTTGGTATAAGTCGATTATTTTACTCAGTGAACTCTCGGTAACTCGTTTTGATTTACTCTTACTATAGAAACTCGATCAGTTAATGTGGTTTGTGAGATTGTGTAAACACTGGGGCGCTAGTGTTCGATTCGCAGAATCCATGTATAGAAATCGAAAACTGTCAATAGATTTAAATAAAATAAAACTAAAAATACGCGACGACGTCTTATTAGTTGCAGTGTTTAGCTTACTTTTGTAGAGGTTTATTTAAGTTAGTTGTCAACACATCTCCATAACTTCTGGTTTTGGATACATTCAAGGGAAATGGTTTATATTTTGATTTTGATTTACCGACAGATTTTTTGTTACCGTCAGTCAGTTATCAAATGTAAATGGACGTGTTCCCCAGTGATATGGAGAGGCACTGCAAGGGTCAATAGATCTTACTACGTAACTAGCTATGACTTGTGGTGTCTAATAATTGAAATTGCACTCTAAGGTTTGCTGGAAGAAAACTCAATTTTGAGTTAAGCTCGCCTGTGTACATCAAATTTAATGAATATTTGTCTATTTAATGTAATGTTTATGTGTGCAATAAAGAATAAAGAAATAAGAAATTGTTAATTCACTGATTTCGGACTGAAAATTTGTAAACTGACTCTATACCAGATGCCCTCTTCACCCCTTTAGGATAGATATACCCTTTCACTAACACCCTGCATATTCAGAAATACACAATTCCACATTACTACACATTTTAAACCTTAGTAGTGGTAAAACCAATTTTATCAGCGCCGTATCGCAATGGTTTTCCAACACACAACGGGATGCTATCTCAATCCGTATTTACATAAACAACATAATAATTTGGTAGATAGCACAAACCTGGCCCACATTGTTTCCGTATTAAAGCTTGCTATTTATTTTGCGTCCGCAGATTGAAATTCAAATTTTAGTGTATTATAATTATGTAGTTTGATATTGAGTTGAACGTTGTTTTGGTATTATGCGTGGGTTTAAATAGTTTCTGCATTTATGCACATAACATACTACTAAAAACACAATAGTCCAAAGGTCAACAAGTCATATTTATTTTGGTACATTCGATTATTTAGGTAACAAAAATGTGTTTGTTTTTTTGTCGTTAAAAGTGTTATATTGTCGGACACCTATAAATAAATATACATATAATCACGCCTCTTTCCCGTAGGGGTAGGCAGAGACCACTTCTTTCCACTTGCTACGATCCTTACACAAATATATGGACGAACCATCATTAGTATTAGTATATTACTATCACGTTTTTAATAGCTATCCGACTGACAGCTCAATTCTAAGGTTTCATATAGGTTATATTATTCGCCTATTTAAAGAGGTAAGGAATGTTCCTAACTTTAGTAAATAAAGTATCTTAGCAACAGTATCGTCAGTCACAACTTGACCTAGTTCTAAGCGTGAAAAGACTTGCTAATCCGTTCGATACCCAGTAAACATAACATAACATACCATCACGCCTGTATCCCCGAAGGGTTAGGCAGAGGTGTACCAATGTACACCCACAGTTCGCCGATAAGTTTAGGTCCCATGTAATAGGGGGCGAGCCTATTGCCACTAACCGGGCACAAATCCAAACTCCGACCTGCTACTGAGAATTTCATAGAAAAACCCAATAACACCTTGGTCGACTTGGGAATCGAACCCAAGACCTCTAGCGTAGCAGTCGTAGATACCCAGTAGGGTGGTGGTAATGAAAAGATAGCTTAGCTCCTAAAGCTAAAACTATACTTCGATGGATTTGAGTATCGGTAATCTGCAAATACGTCAACGTATGTTTACGTGTCTACTCTGTCTATATGTAAACTTAACGTAATTTTTTTAATTATAGAAATAAATAATTATGTCACTAATCTGCAAACGCGATTATTTTTAGCATTAATAACAGGCCAGGTACTCTTGAATATACCTCATCTTTAATTGAGTACCTTACTGAAAATTCACATTCATATATTTACATGGATACTAAGAACATAAATACTCATGTGACTTTAACTCTGTACAACACTTAAATCTAATAAAGAACTCCAGTATTTAAATAACACAAGTACATACTCGTACTTACATACATATAAAAATACACATGTAACTGCTATCTCCATTTCATTACGACAAAATATAGACCTCTCCTTTGAAGTAACAACTATAGAAGTACATACAAAAATGTACGAACAAGTAATATAAAAAATATATTTTAATATGTTCGTTTAGCAAGCGGAGGACACAATTTTCCGGCCTAGAGGGTTCTTAAAGTAAAAAAGCAAATAAACTGAGGTAGGGTAAAAGCTGGACTTTTTAGGGATCCGTAATAAATATGTTGTTTTATGTCGTTATGGTTTGGTCAAAATTGAGCTTTTTTTGTAGGTGTCGAAGAAAGGAATAAATATAGGAAGTTATATACTATGTTCAAAGTTATGGATGCAAGCACAGGTGCTGCCATTTGTTCAATCTACATCATGCCATCGTGTTATTCGGCTCGGCCAACAAATGAGAATACAGATTATAAGAAAACTGGAAACTAAGAGTCCATTATTATGCTTGAAACACAAAACACAGCACCAAAACCTATGAACATTTTTTTATGTAAAAAAATGCAATTGTTTTTTCGTACATTCTTGTGCATTACCTTCAAAATTAGAGAGTTAAAAAAAACAATATGTAAATTTTGTAAATTACTACTTTTATTCTTCTCTAAATTAATAGTACGGAACCACTACAAAAACAAATACACGCGCTTCCCGCTTTACTAACTAGCGTGCTCAGTTTGTGTGTTTTACAGCTCACTGGCGGCGCTCGAATACGTCAGCGATCATTACCACCCTGTATATAAAATATTATGTACGGGGAATACTACTTTTCAAGAGGTTTACGTCCTTTGAGACGGAAGTTGTCTTGGTAAATAGGGCGACATTGATGTAACATCAGCTTGTTAAAGCTTTTAAGCGACTAGCCACGTACGTATAAGTCTTTATTTTCGGTTTTATAAACTGCCTCAGTCAGGGAGCTCCGCGGTTGCACCCATGTAAGTAGCCTGTCACAGTTCCCGATGCTCTATTCTATTATTCGGGTCCGAGACCAATCCAACAAATTAAAGATCATGAACATCGGTCCATCCGTTCTTGAGTTACATTCGGTGTAAAAATCTCGACTGTGTTTCATATCGTATTATATTTTGTATATTTTTTATCTGTATGTAAAGTTTAGAATATAAGAAAGGATTTTAACATACATCTGTAAATATACTAGTTTGCTTTACGTAGGAAATTGATATACATAACATTGTCTCTACATAACGCAAAAATAAAACAAAAAACGTTGTGTTGCTTTTAATCATGTTTTAACTCTCTGGTCCGTTTCCCTTAAAACCAGTCGTACAAGAGTTTCCGTCAACTAAATAGAATAGCTAGAAGGCTGTATTTGCTAACAAGTTTTTTCTACAACTGGGTCAGCTGTCTTTTCTCACGCAAGTCATAAGCGAGGCTCTATTAGGGCTCAGGTTTATTTCGACCAAAATACAAGTAAAACTATGACGCTTCCTATTCCTAGTTTTAATATGAATGTTCTTCCTATTTAACCAACTTCAAAAGGAAGAGGCATTTGTCAAGGCAATCAATCCTTAGTTGCCTGAGATATTGTGACTATCTCAGGCAACTAAGGATTGATTTCAAAGTTTTTTTTTGTATTCGATGGACTGTACATACTTCAGAGTTGGTCCCATATTTTTATTGGATTAAAATCTTCTTTATATATTTTTTTAAGTAATTGTGATTCATAATTAATATCCTGGGACAACTCACACACGGTTATCTGATCCAAAGCTAAGCAGAGCTTGTGTTATGGTAACCAGACAACTGATAAACTTACTTATATTTCTAAATACATACATATTATAGATAAATTACACCCAGACACCAGAACAAATGATCATGCTCATCACACATTTGTCCTGGGCGGGAATCGAACCCACGACCTCCGGTATAGCAGTCAGGGCCACTAACCACTAGACCAACAGGCCCGTCAAAAATAATTACATTTACTATACTGTACTTTAAAAGTTCTTTCGTATTAAAAGTCCAACTTTTAAACTAGTATTTATTATCTACCTACTCTTCTTATTTATTATTATATTATTATACAAATTATTTGCCTTGTGATATTTACAATTCAATATGTACTTAAATCTAATACAAGAACAAACAAAGACTAAAATTAAATCTTATATAGATAAATAAAACTAACACGCGTCAAAATACTCATCGTCATCCCTGTCAATGGCGGGAAACGTGCCCAGAAGGCTGGCAGCATTGCCACGTTGAATGGCTATGCCGATTCTCTGTGCAAGGAACAAACCAGCTCTCTGATCACGAGTAGAGTCTACCAAACGTTTTGACAGTTCTTTAAAAAGATTTCGTGCACTCGGACCCCATGACCCGAGCGTTTCAACCCCAAACGGCTCGAAAATATAATTACCCATTAGGTTATTATACTTTCGCCGTTTAAGGGTCTCCGCTGCTCCAGCAGCAGCTCCAGGAGAGGCCGCCGAACTTAGAACGTGGGATGGCGCAAGGGTGTCGACGCACGTTGCGTCCCACACCAAAGGCCGACCCAATTTCCAAGGCAACAATGACATACCGTCAGGTCTCTTACCATCGCTGCGCACCAAACCATTGGGTTCCAAAACAGCTGGTACACCGGCAATGACAAGAGCACGACGAATAATGTCATTAATATTTGCGTGACGGGATATACGTCCTGCGCTCCTGCTGCAGGACAGGCCATGGTGACCGAGGCAATCGACTGTTTCACCGCATTGACACCGATGACATGCGACACAAGGTATACCTAAACGTAAACTGATGGCGAGCCGGAAAGTATTGTCATCCAAAATCGTACCAAGAGTGGTTGACGGAAGTGCCTGTAACCAGAGGCCCGATTCCCATTCTCCCACAGCCAGGAGACGCGCGCGCTCTGCAGTGTTGATTGACGTATTAATTAATTCTTTCCGTATCAAACTGCAAAGCGGCTCGTCCCACTGCCTCTGAGAAGAACGTTGCTCGGGTAGATCTGTGCCCGGGCAGGACAATTCCCAACTATTTACTGCCTCAGTCATGCACAGAATCTGAAAATCAACCAAAGAAGACCCTAAGATTTGCCTGGTTAATTTTTCAGTGCTGTGGACCGAAGACAAAAATGCTGGTAGGCCTAGACTGGAAACTTTACGTACACCAAGCCCACCCTACTCTTCTTAGTTTTATCATCCTAATGTGTTTTAAATCTAGTTATAATCCTAGTTATAAATAGAACCAGATAAACCAAACAGTTCTATTATTAATCACACAAAGCCTTAACGGTCTGAAGTAAATTGACCAGAAATCGATCAAGCGTGGGATGTGTTTCAGATAAATTGACTGACCACACTGGAGTATCATTATATTCTAGAAACTTTATCAAACTATAATACTTACTCGTAGTTGCTCGAAGGACCAACACAAAAAAGGAAGATTATAAAATTTTGCTCGTCGTTTTTCTTGTATTCTCATTTCGACCTCATAAGGTTTCAATCAATAAAACACGCACCATAATCGGACATGCCGGTGACAGACAGACGGATACACAGCCAGTACCTACATAGTAACTTATAACAACTATTTGCAGAAGTAACATTTTAACAGTATTTTATTTATTTTGGTATAAAATAATTATTAAATTAAGAAAATAAATATCAATATTGGTGATATTGCTATTTATTTTCTTACTTCTACCAACACAGTTTCAACCCTTTCACACTCAACAAACTGTATTAGCGACCTCAAATCCAAATGTTTACCGTCTAGGAATTACTGTGAAGACGTCAAATCAAATCCTTGGAGCTCGCAACTTGATTATTGTGAGTCGCGATCCACAGTTTGTGTATCTACGTGACGCCGGACGAGTTCATTTAGTAAACGATGGTACTATGTACTGTAGGGTCCTCGCCATTATAAGAGATTGTTTTGTGTCTGAATTTCATTTTGGAATTGTTTTGTGTCTGAATTCTATCACGGAATTGTTTTGCGTCTGAATTTAATTTCAAGAGGACAGGAAGATATGTAGAGATGATTGGTAACTTTTGGTATTGAGAGGTCAATAGATGAAGAATAAGGGGTCTGAATGTCTGAAAAATGTAGGTATAAGAGTGTTTATGAATAGACTTTAGGGTAGATTATATACTACTAGCTGTTGCTAAGGTTCCTTTCGCATGTGTGTCGGCTATCGCGGCAAAAAGTAGTCAATGTCCTTTTTTATGATCCATTTTAACTCTATACTAAGTTTCATAGAAATCTGTTTAGAAATGATAGCATCAGTCAGACAGACAGACTGAGTTACTTTTGCATTCATAATATTAGCAAGGAAGTATGGATTCGTATCCTATTTTTAAACAAAACAGTGTGATGAATCTTCGCGAGTTTTATGGAAGATAGAAGTCATAAAAAATATTGCCTCAACTCACAGTTAACCGTGGTCTAACTATCCTGCGTGGAAGAGTTTACTAACTTTGAAAGTGGGTTCCGCTTATTGATTTACCGGATCGAAGCGCCCTAAAGAGGTTTGCTGAGGGCTTACAAGATAGATTGAAGGGAAACTCTCTCGGCTTTTCCACAACAAAAAGTTGGTAACACAATTAAATGTTTTGGCGAGAAAAACTTAGTTTGATAGGAGTCGGTTTTGCTTTTAGCGAACTAATGCAAGTTTGGGACATGTTCGCGACTTCTTGGCTTGTCTGACCAGAGGATTTGGATTGATCATATTATATGAAGTTCTATTTAAGGAGAATGTCACGCATAGTAGATAAATGTGGATAAAATAAAGTCATTGTTAGAAGAAAAATAAGTTCGAGAATAGGTCCACTAAATCAGCAAAATAGATTAGCAAATGTTTTATTTTCTTCTGATTATAAAAATTGGTAATTTATTTCAGTGACGATACTGATATTTATGTACAAAATTGAAGCCTTCGGACATTCGCATAGCACTAAAGAACTACACAATTTTGCCAACTTTTAAAGTAGAACAAAAAAGTCACACCTATACTAGAAAAACAACTGTCCAACAAAACTACCATTAAAGTTTAACAAAGGTAAAAATATTTAACACGCACGCAATACATTTAAAAAGGGTCCCTAATCCCTACATATGTAAATTAATAATATGCAGTAGTTGTACCCTTCCTTCAATTTGATAGGCACTAGAAGGTACCTCATACCTTATTCATGGCACCAAATGCTACGAAATGCGGGAAAAACATTGTATTAATTGAATTTCCTCCTGAATATGATAAAATGCTGGAAATCTTATATTTTTCCGATTATGGTAATTTAAGGGTAAGGGTATTTTTTTTGGTTGGTCTATGATATAAGTGATTTATGTGAGTTCTACTCGTACGAAGATAATTTGGATATATTTGTTTAAAATGCACCTAGCATTGCCTAAAAAAGCCAAGATTCATAAAGAATTTAAGCTTATGCATCAAGAGAAAGGAATCGACGTTTGTTTTTTTTTTTGTACGAATGACACGACAATTTTTTTTTTACTCTTTACATTAGAAAGACCATTGAGAAATCGAAGGTTGAAAACCAAATTAAGAGTAATAAATAGTATATAAATATTATTATCTTCAACCCCTCGAATTTCATATTTAAGTTCTTAAATTATTTCCTCATAGTTGCCATTTAACAACAATTTGAAATACGAAATTTCCAAGAACATTTACAATAATTATCTGAGTATTTCCAATTAAATTGGGTCCGAGAAACGTATCGCATTTCTCCCAAAAATCCAATTGGAAGAAACTCATTTGAAAATAATAAATCATTTATCATTTATCAATAATAGCACAGCAACTGTTTTTCGAAAATCTCATAACATGGCCAGGCTTCTACAAAAACAGATTGTCTCATTTATCACGCATCCTACGCAATTACACGTTAGGACAATATTAGGTGCCCGAAGAGATTTTTATTACAGTCACTGTTGTTCTTTGCTTGACTAATGTTTAGACTAGGAATTTCTATGGATAGACTGAGATTTTATACTATTGTGTAGTAGTACCTATTTCATGATTTAGAAGCTTGAGGGGTTATATTGTATTGTATACCTACGAAAACTTAAGACTGGTTTTTTGGCATTTTATTTTCACGCTCGGCCTAAATTTTTTAATTTATTTTTAGTAGAATCTATCGTCTATTGTAATACGGAATATACATGAAATCTAAATATTGATTTATATTTAGTAAACTGTCTTATGTTGACAACTTTTGCTGTATTTTTTTTTTTATTCCTACCATTTACAGCTTTATTACTTTTAGAGCTCATGCTAATAAACGAATGTTTTATTATTTATTTAGTGTTGCAACAATTTTGTCCCGCAGTGTATTCTACTGTGTAATCAATAGTGCGCTTTCGTCACAACGGTGACAAGATTTGTACTTACTCACCCTGACGAATTGGGCAATTTACCTCCTTTTGGGAAAGATAGGGGCAGCCGAAGTACAGGGAAAAGGTTTAGAAACCCAAGGATTTTGGGCTTAAAGGATTGTTACACCATGTATAACATCATAGATATTCAGATCGCAATTGTGACCTTTAAGCCCTTGTTCGTTTGAAAAAGTTGATCATTTTTGTAGAAGAAGTATTTAAAATATGACCCGAAATTTCTGTAGTTCCTTTTTTAATATTTCTATCAATTAATCTCGCGTTATTTAACTGCAGGGCATAAATCTCCCTCTTTCATGCACTTCCGTCTTGAGCTAGGCTGGGCCAGTCCTTTCGGTAGAAGTCTAGTTGGTCTCTCCACCTCCTTCTCGGTCCGCCGCGATGTAAAATACGCACAGACAAATAATACTCTACAAATACTCTAGGTAAGGCTGCAATACAAAACTGATCCCAATGTACGGCAGAGGCATACAGATAAGAAATGAGAATTCATTAACGCTTACTCTATGCAGGTTGCCCACAGTCAAGTATACTTAACAGCCCAAAAAGGTGTTTATGTATGCTTCGCGCTAATTCCCCCTAAACCATATTACTGCAGTCATGCATAGGTTCAAATACGGTAACAACCATTGCACTGTTAAAAAATTGGAAGTTTACTGTAAAAGTTTGTCTAAATAGATCGAGGGTTTTGTATTCCTTTATGAAAAATCTTCTGAACCGATTTGGATGATAATACGAGTGATATGAGTAACACAATAGATTATTTCGTCACTTATATCAACTATGTAACGGAGACTTTGGAGGGCAGTAATTTTTAAAAGATTTAGATTTTTGAATATCATCTAAATTACATGGAGGTACCTACTTATCTACATTAGATGTATCTAAATTAACTACCATAATTTATGAACATCTAAAATCCATCCCCAAATGTTCCCAAGAATGTTTTACTAAGTACCTATGTTCGTTTAAATTTTTGATACGCTAGGGCCTTAAAAGGTTCCCATACGTTATTCATCGGCCCACCTGCGCCCTAGAACTTGTGTCTTTAACAAGGGACTTAATGGAATTTAATTTGATAGATACTCTTTGTTTGTATAGGTATTGTGTTATTTATTTGAAGAAGAATTAAGAAAGTAGACGGTGTCCTAGAGGTTCAATAACCAGATTCGAATGCACATGGTTGTAGGTTCAAACCCAGGCAAGTACCGCTGTAACTTTTTCATACTTAAGTGTCCTTCTTTTTTATTATTTATACGTCACAAACAATATATTCACAAACTGATATCATCATCATCATCATATTAGCCCGGAATCACCCACTGCTGGGTATAGGCCTCCCTTTTTTTCTTTCAAACTGATATATTAACTTTAAATACTTAAAACTTCGAATCAATCATTGGGTACTTAACTTTCGAGACCAGAAATATATGAACCTTTTCTACATGCATCTCTTTACATACAAATCTGGTCATTACACTCTATAGAAGCATGTTAAAAGCCTTTAAAAAAGAAAAAGTAAATTTTCAGAAAAATGCCTTTCATAAAAGTTTTGTAAGAAAAGATTAAAATATGACGTGAAATGGGTCAAATTTGGGTTAAACTTGGCAACGCGTTTTTCGTTAAAAACCCATATTTTTCGCTACTCTACAAACAATAATATTGATGAAACTTTAAATTACATACCAGAGATGTTCGTTTTATTAATAACATACTTGCAGTTTCGATCAAATTTTACGCTAAAGTCATATTTTCTAATGCGTCATAATAATTGTGTTTTAAAATCTCATGAAATAGGAACTATAATATTTTCATATTGAGCTTGAATATTGCTTTTATTCATCGGCAATAGAGCCCTGCAGTTTATTTCTGTTCCTACAATGTCTTTTTCTGCCTAGCCTTTTACCAAGTTAATTTGTGGTCAGCTTCCAGTCAGCGACTGCCTATTTAACCTCCTGTACCCATTTTACTGGGTAACACTACTGTGTTACTTGTATTGTCTTACTATGGGATACTTCCCATATTAAGACTGGCTGTCAGAATTGTCATGACTTAACGACTGTCAAAGATCTACGTACGATAGTCAGAACTATGTTTAACATGTTTTCCGAGGCAGTGTTGTAAGGGTCTGTTCCTACGATCTACGGGCCCTAAAAAAGTAATATTCTCTGCGAATATTGGTTCAGTCCTAAACGAAAAAGTTAGAGGACTTAAACAAAGAAATTTTTAATAATTCTTATTCATCAAACGTAATACGGATTAAGGCTCGAGGATTTTTTGTTTAATTACTCCCACTTAGTCAGGATTTAGACTAACTTAAATGAACTTTAATTTAGTTAGGTTCAGATTATTAGCCTAGTTATTAAAATAACTTAAGAGTGATTCAGTAGGACTGTGACGAAATGAGTACAAATTCTGAGATTTGGTTATGAAGTGGAATTATGTAAGTTGGGTCGAAGGTTTTTTAAATTAAATAATGTTATTTTTTTTTACGTTTGTTTACTGTTCGATTGATGGATAGATAGATAGACAGATAGATAGAATATTCTTTATTGTACAAAATTAAAATTACATAATAATAAAATACATCAACAGTAAAGCGTACAATGGCGGTCTTTTCGCTAATAGCGATATCTTCCAGACAACCTTTGGATGGACAGGAAAGATAGATGAGGTAGATGAAAGTAACAAGTGTACTAGTTCATAAAACTAGACTCCTACCGAAAAGAGTGGCCCATCCTAGATCAGAACAGAAGTGCTCGGAAGAGCGAGAGGGAGGCCTTTGCCCTGCAGTGGGACAAGACTTAATAGATAGAATAAATACAGTAAACAAAAAAAAAAGAGATACAAAACTTTCTACATATAAAATTCTGTAAAAAGGCGTAAGCCTAAACACTTAATACATACAAACCTTTCCACTCTTCCAAATTGCTTTCCGAAGCGAATTTGTCGCGATTCATCACCAGAACTCCCGGGTGGGAAATAAAGGAAATTTGGACTCGAAATTAATGGATTATCCGATTTCCAATGATCCACGTTTGTTTTCCGAACTTGGATTTCGAGATATTTGTAGTATTCAGTTTGTATAATACGATCGTGTGTTATCCGTTGGGATTAAGCGTGGAGTGTATTTGATGAAGGGTAGTGTTTGTGTGTTGTGTGTTCGATTGGGCTGTGTTCTAAACAGGTTGATAGATCGATGGACTGTAATACAATAGTGTTGTGCTGTTGTATTTTAATTAACTGTTTTTTTTTTTTTTTTTTTATCTAAGTAGTGCAATAAATAAAATCTATCAATTTCTCGACTTTTCTGTACTACAATCTGTATGTATCATACATTTAAATCTTCCTCGTGAATTACTCTATCTACTTCCAAAAACAGCACTAAAATCTGTTTAGTAGTTAAAAATTAAGCGAACAGACAGCAGAAGCCACTTAATTTTATACTATAGTACCTATGTAGAGATTTACCTCTTCTTTCTTGCAGTTACCAAAATGTATTCATAATAGGCATTCGAGGTATTTATTTATGTTTTCATAACTTGAATAGATTTTTTATTTACAATTCAATACTTAAATCTAATATAACAACAAACATTTACACCTATACTAAAATTAGAACTTATATAATTAAATAAAACAAACACGCGTCAAAAAATTCATCGTCATCCTTGTCAATGGCGGGAAACGTGCCCAGAAAGCTGGCAGCATTGTCATAACTTATATTGTCAAGTAGGTACTAAGATCGCAGCATAGGCCCCATCCAATGTATTCAACAAAGTCAGCCAATAAATTATTATTGGTTAATTCTGTACCACCCTGTATGTATAAATCAGTAATATTCTCCAAATGTTCTTGAATCTATTTACAACTGACTAAAGATCAAAGTAATGAAATTTCTGTTTGATTAGACTGTTGTCCAAAATGTCTTGTACACTTGAACGATCACTTTGAGCTTAATCTCAAACACCACATATTTTAGACTAAGTAATAATAAGCTGAGATAGATAAACGATTTTAGTAGATTTTAATAATAATAATTTCTTTATTTGCCATAAAATGTAGGTACAATAATGGTCTTAACCTTCAAAATATAATTTACTGTAAATATTGTACAGTTTGACCTTGATATCTTATATGACATTTGACGACCTCCGTGGTCGAGTGGCGTACGCACCGGTTTCAAGGTGTCGCTAGCTCTGAGGTCCCGGGTTCGATCCCCGGACGGGTCAATGTAGAATAAAAAAAAAAAACTATATTGCCTCGGGTCTGGGTGTTTGTGGTACCTTCGTTGCTTCTGAATTCCATAACACAAGTGCTTTAGCTACTTACTTTGGGTTCAGAGCAATGTATGTGATGTTGTCCGCATTTATTTATTTATTATTTATTTATTATGACAAGCAGTAAGGTTAATTTTCTTGAAATTTTTATGCCACAGACGTTTAAACCTTTGATTTAATTAACCAAAAAGAGCAAAAATATACCAAGACGAGGCAGCTGAAGCGCAGGGCTATACATTATTTTTAATAAGAAATTGCCATCATGTAAAAAAATGTTTATAAAAAGTATTACCAGTAAGCTTACATTTTTTACATGCACATTAATAGTAATTGAAGATTAATAAAAAAATACGTAAAAAAGAAAAGTTTAATCCATTAAGACATACTTAGATACCACATAAAGAGAGTGTTAACTATTAGATGCCAAACAATTCAAACACAAAATTGGGACCTATACTAAAGCCAATCTGGAAAGAGAATTAAACGTTATTACTAATTACGCAATTATCAACTTTGACAACATGTGTTTAAGTTCATTTTAGAATGACAAATATTACCGAAAACGGCCTAAAAGTAATTTGAATGTGATGTAAACTGAACTGTTAGTCATTGAATTAAGGTTCATAATCCCAAAGCACGTTCATTATTTCTTTAAAGTGGCTGATGTATAGTTAATCTTATCCAGTTTCGATTTCTTCGAGAGCCTATAAATTGCTTTCCTACATTACATTTTGATGCCACTTTGATCTAAAGCACTGGAAACAGTACATAAAATATGCAAGATGATACTAAGAACTTGCCTGTTGCTCACGATCTAAGAAATGATCGAAACTATTACGAGGTGTTTTTCTGAATTCTATAAAAGATTTAACTATAAACGCATTCATATTGTTAGTATTGAACGATATTGACAATCCTCCTAAATGGCATATATCCATCATCAGCCGGAAGACGTCCACTGCTGAACAAAGGCCTCCCCCCTAGAACGCCACAATGAACGACAACTCGCCAATTGCATCCACCGGGTGCCCGCAACTTTGACGATATCGTCGGTCCACCTGGTGGGAGGCCTGCCAACGCTGCGTCTTCCGGCGGTTATCGGTTTTTCGAGCGATATGGCCTGCCCATTGGCATATATTAAATGTAAATAAATATGCTATGTAAAAGTTTGTAGTTATTATGTATAGGTTTAAGTATGTTTATTTGCAATCTCTTCACGTGAAAACAACTCAACGGGTTTTTATGAAATTCAAACGAAACATTTAGGACACATTTTATCTATCTAAGTTTTATGTTTCCATGGAAAGGTACATAAGTACATGGTAGTACATGGCTTTCATAAGAGTCTTTGGAAATGGCTAGTAATAATCATAAGACACTAAGAAACTTCCATGAATTCGATGAGTATGTGAGAAACAGTATAGCAAACAAACTACTAAGTAGTTAATGTTACAAAATATTTAGTCTAGTTATTCGAAAACAGCTAAATATTATAATTTTTGCATTATTTCCATAATGAAGTATTTGCATACACACGTCCATCACCGGATTGGTCTGATTTTATGCGAGCAAACTGTGACTGAATTATTTGCTTATTGAAAGTGATACGATGAGATGGTTATTGCACAAATGCTATTTACTATATTATGAATGCTGTCATTGCCGGGCAAGTAACGAGACGAGCTGACGAACCGTGAGCCGAGTTCACTTCTAAGAAAACCGAGCTCTTGAGGTGAACCACGAGCGAGCTTCACCGGGGAGCCAAAAAAACCGCGTTAATGCTTGTTCGTCGATTACACTCTTATGCTAAATAACAAATGTCTCTACAACAGCAAAAAAAAGAATTAATTTCAAAGGGACTAACAAAACCATTAGTACTCCGTACAAAATAATCTCTTATTTGCGGAAGCGATTAAAATGGTTTACTCGAGGATTACTCGTGTGTACGAGGCTTTAGACTAAGCCGGACCAAACATTATTACGTATGGTAGGTGTAGACCGCCTTAATTTAGAATGGGTTTCTTTGATTCGCATTTGTGATGAGAAAAATCTTTAACCTTTAAGATACAATACATATTTTTTATGGAATTACGTCTGTGATTCTACTTCCTTATAAAATGGTTTATTTTGTCGTCATAAAATATTTCGCAAAAATATGACGTCATGGTATTATTATGAACAATACTAACTTATGCTCGCGGCACCGTCCGAGATTTTTGTTATCGCAGCACAAACATTAGCGTATGTCCTTTAAGACAGAGTAGTTCTAGTTCCAGTTCCGTTCCAGAGTTCAAGCTAACTTTACCTTTAATTAGAATTGTTTGTATATTGCAGTTGTGAGACAGAGAGAGAGAGAGTGTCCAGACAGAGAGAGATTTCCTTTAACGTGTATTTATTTGATGTGGATTAAGATGATTGTCAATATATCCAAATACGTAGAGCAAGTACCTACGCATAGAGTATAGTAGAATATAATAATATAATATTCCAGGACAACTCACACACGGTTATCTGATCCCAGGCTAAGCAGAGCTTATGTTATGGTAACCAGAAAACTGATAAACATACTTTTATATTCCAAAATACATAGGTACATATTATAGAAAAAAATCACCCAGACACAGAAATAATGATCATATCCATCACACAAACATTTGTCCTGGGTGGGAATGGAACCCACGACCTCCAGTATATCAGCCAGGGTCACTAACCATTAGACCAACGAGCCCGTCATCAGAATATAGACAAGAGACTATATTTAGAGCAAGTCTACTAATTACTTCATACTTTGAGTTTTGTGCCTACACCTTTGATTTTATGTAAACAGCAAACGGTTTTCCTGGAAATAAAAGCAAGCTCTTTAAATTTACTTAACTACGTTTTGTTTGGCTTTTTATTTGACCAAACTTTATGTTACCCGACCTCTTAAACCCAGTTACTAAGAGAAACTGTAGATAAAATAGCCCAATGAAATATAAATAAAAAAAAGAGTAACCTAAGTAATGTAGCGTAGTATGCTTACTAGTTAATAATATAGCTATTAGTCTACTTCAATTCTGGTAACACATGACATTATTATTATATATATATATAAGAGTTAATCACCTTTATGAGAATGTTCCTAAAGTGCATTTTTAACTGACTAGTAGGTAGTTGAAAAAGTCATAAGAAATTAAAAGTTATAGCGTAAAGTGAACCTTATATGTGAGCATTACAGTTGTTTTCCTAAAACTTGTGTTTTTCACATAAGTAGTGAAAGTAGTGTTTATACTCCATTCATCTCCATTCCATCCACATATTGCAGTATTTATACTCCTCAAATGGATCTCCAAACATGTATATTTGTAGCTGTCTGGTATTTAATATTTAAACAGAAACAAAATATAGCTCTGGCTAGCCTTTTCCCAAACTAAGGTCGGTTGTTTACTAGTCTTAGGTACTGAGTCCAGCTGAATACCGTATTCTACGTATAACGACTGCCAATCTGACCTCCAAAAGTTTTTTCACAAAGTAATTTCCATATCATTACATTTTTTGTTACAATTGTAAAGTATAAACAACAACTAAGATGTCGACCCATTTTATATCACTGTCACCCATCCACGGACTAACCGGAGTAAGCGCGGCAGAACCCTTAAAATCGGTTGACTTATCATCATCATCTGACTAGCCTTTTCCCAACTATGTTGGGGTCGGCTTCCAGTCTTACCGGATTCAGCTGAATACCGTATTTTACACGAAACGACTGCCTATCTGACCTCCACAACACATTTTACTGGGTAAACACAGTATCCCATGGTAAGACTGGTTGTCAGAATTGACTTAACGACTGCCAAAATCATCGTATGACAGTCGGGACCAGCGATTTAACGTACTTTCCGAGACACGGAGGGGTCTCGGTATGTTCACAAATGGTCACCCATCCACGGACCAACCGCGGCGAGCCTGTATTATCGGTCAAACCGTACGGCTGACCCTTAGTTACGAGCCCCTCAAATTCCCTAAAATAGGTCGATTTCCACGGTTTGTGTTGAAACAAATCTTTCATTATATATCTGCTCGATTAATTTTAGTGATTAATTTAATATTTAATTTTGCTAAGTGTCGTGTTTTTTTAACACTGCAACAAAAATAATCTCATCGACATTCAGTTGACATTATTTATGTGGAAAGGTTCTTATGTACCTACCACTGTTACCTACTAAGAAATAACTAAGTTTATATCTTTGTATAGCAAATTCTCACTGATATATTTAATTACTGGCTGGTGGCGTCTAACTTCGACTACTGTTTAGATACCTATATTTTTCTTTTGAAAGAAAGTAAAGACCAAAACAAAAGTACTATTTTAAAAATCTTGATTTCACTTCGCACTCCAAGCTTCAAAAAGGGATCACAATGACCACAGCCCCAAAAAACAAAAGCACTTTAATTTTTAAGAGGCATAACCTTAAATTTAGCATAATATGACCCCTAATTACCATTTACGCACATACTAACCCTTTTAGAGGCACCTAAAGAGAGTATTGCGTACGTAAATTATCGGAGCCATTGCGAACAGATGTATCGAATGGGCCCGAGGTCGTTTTTACGACTTCAATCGAGACTTTGAAGATTAAAACGTTCGCATTTTCCGAATCATATGTGGTCATAACAAAGTTTTATAGCAGTGATAACGTTATTTGCCTTCTGGGTGGTCTTCTATTAAATGCTTGATGTTAACTTGGATTTGCTGAGGTGTTACAAGAAAAGATGGTAGAATTAAATATTTCTGCCTAGGCAAGCAATATACCTAATATACAAAAGGATCAAAAAAATTAGGAATTAGGAATAGCAGAAGTTTCTATCTTCTCCAGACAATAATGATGGGAAAGATTGAGGGGAAAAGACGCGTCGGTAGAAGGAAAATGTCTTGGCTCCGAAACGTTAGACAATGGACAGGTATCGCCAACGTAGAAGAACTTTTTCGACTGGCGAGGGACAAGGAGAGATATGCGGAGTTGACGGCCAACCTCCAGTAGTGGAAAGGCACCGCAAGAAGAAGAAGAAGAAGAAGTTTCTAATTAATTCCTAGAGAACTCACCGCGTGAAGGGATTTAGGTATTGGACTTCGAAGAATTACATACTCAATTGAGCATTTCGGAGTTTTCTATTACTAACGAATAGGTATTTCTTTCATCTGCATATCTCATTTCATAATTATTACACTACTTTAACTTTATCTATCCACTGCTGGGTATACGCACCATTGTTCCGATCATATCTTATTTGTCAAAGCTTTTGGCTTTCATATTGGTAAGAACTAAAAAGAAGCCTCAAGGAATTCCATTTCGTTTATCGTATCAACCTATCAAAAAACCAGTTGGTCAAACATTGGCCACAAACATGACCCAATACGCTCAATAATAGTCCGACCTTGATCTTCCGATTTGAGATTTGACCCAAATTGGAACCAACCAACCGCCACAGAATATCAACAATGACTGACATTGACAACCAATCGATTATCGTTTCATGCCTTCTTCCCTACCCCCACAAACTTACATATACACTTCTCATGTGACTTTACCCGTCGCGATAAGGTTGATTTTTCTTTGGTTTGTGTGTTATATGATTGGTAAAGATTACTAAGGGTCGTCGATCAAATGCCACCCTTTTACCGTCGAGCTCTCACTATAAAAATGATACATAGTTACAGATGGGAAGGAGACGTTAAGACGAACAGTTTGATGTTCAATCATCATTAAATAGCTCAATCATTTAGATGGATTACTGAAGGACTCTGCTTACTCTCGGGGGATGCTGCCGTGATTTTATGTAGGTACTTATATTATAGCGAAACGCGATTGGTATAGTATGTAGCACAAAAGGCGGTTTGTCTATAAACAGGTTTGAACATCTATAAAGTCCGATCCGAAGATAAACCGGTTTTATTTAGAACGAAACTGAAGATTTTGAAGGAGGCATAGTTACCCATTGTATATTTTGATAATAAACAACTAGAAAGTATATAATGCACATGATTAAACTTGTTAGTAATATTGCAGTTGACAACGTTATCCGCAGATAAATATATTTAAAGACATAAAGGTTCGTTGACTTCCAAAACGATGGACAACACACCGCAAAATTATAAAGTAAGGTAGGTACCTAATACTTGCGAAAATTAATAATCACACGTTTCTCAATATGCCTGCTACATAAACGTGGAATCTTCACAAAAACCCCTAGCAATTTCATTAAAAGCCGTCAACGGAAAATGTAAGAAAAATGGAGCGCCTGTTAAAAATGTTATAGCAAGTAATTGCAATCAAGTGTAATAGCAATTAGTTGATATCAGGACAAAGGAATATCATTTCTTTTCTGTCTGAGTTTCGCTATAGTTTTTTCAATATTATTTAATTTTTATACGTTTTATTTACTTTACAATAAAATATATATTTGCCTTTATTTCTTATGGTGTCTTCCTACAAGTGTATAGATAAGTACAGGATGTTCAATGAATTAAATTAAAAAATAAATAAACCGGCCTATACACGTCTCACTGCTGATAAATACATAATTAATTCGTTAACGCATTTATGTACTTTTAACTGACTTTAAAATGAGGTAAAGGTATTTTTGAAAGTTTTATTTAAATATGTAATCTCCGGCAACTATACATCGACTTCCAAAAAAACATTTTGTTATCGATGGGAAATATTTTAGAGATGGTTCCGTATAAATTTCATCAAAATCGATTCATTAGTTTTTACATTTATTTGTAAATTTAAATTATCATGTTTTATTTAAATAAAGCCCCCCAAACACCACTTTTCAACAACCAAAAAAACCCATAAATCATTCACCCCTCCATTTTAACAATTCCAACAATTAAAGCATCGCGGACATCGTTAGCGAGAACTCCTCGAACTATGACTCTCACAAGAACAAGTTCGTTTGTGGAGTAATGACCGACGCTTAACTTATAATGATGATGACAACTTACTTCGGTACAAGTTTGTAATGTTCGCTCTAGCACGTAGTTGTGATACAGCATGTTGAAATACAGATTTCTTATACATCTAAATATGGTTCTTATTTATTTAATACTGATAGATTCGTGAGAGTAAAAATTTTAAGTAAGTCGATACCTAATGTTTTGTAAAGGGAGATCACAATACGGATTTATAAGTAATAATAATAATATCCTGGGACAACTCACACACGGTTATCTGATCCCAAGCTAAGCAGAGCTTGTGTTATGGTAACCAGACAACTGATAAACTTACTTATATATTTCTAAATACATACATATTATATATAAATTACACCCAGACACCAGAACAAATGATCATGCTCATCACACAACTTTTGTCCTGGGCGGGAATCGAACCCACGACCTCCGGTATAGCAGTCAGGGTCAGTAACCACTAGACCAACAGGCCCGTCAAGTATGAATAAAATAAAAATCTTTCTCATAATTTATTTTTAAATAAAGATTAAATCGATATATAGTAGTATAAACCTTTGTGTACTAAGAATAAGGTACACAATACAACAAATTCAAGGTCGCGTAAAAAATAATATTTCAATCACGACATTTGAAGGTTAAACTCTTTGTAACATAACCTCTATTACTAATAGCAATAAGACGTAAAACGTTATCAGAGGTTAAAAGCAATATTCAATGGCGCTTAATATCTTCTTGACTCAATCAGTTTACATAGGTGTTATAATAATGTTATGCAGCAGCTAGTCTACTATTTCGTCATTGTTAACAAGTCTTCGGTAGTATAGTGGTAAGTATCCCCGCCTGTCACGCGGGAGACCGGGGTTCGATTCCCCGCCGGAGAGAATCTTTTTGCAAGATTATTTTTCTTGTATTTTGGCTGGGTTTAAGAAAAATATATTTTAATGAATTATGTGTTTCTTTTATTGTGATTTAAAAGAAAACAAACAAAAAATACAATTTAGAAGAAAATTGCAAAAGAATTCTCTCCGGCGGGGAATCGAACCCCGGTCTCCCGCGTGACAGGCGGGGATACTTACCACTATACTACCGAAGACGTGTCTATGAAGCTAAAATATTAGTACCCAACATTTTTGAACCTAGATAACAAATTGGTTTACTAAGATAATTGACAGATACTATGACAAAACGTACCTATATCTGCTTTAGTAATTACTCTAAGCGTATATCCAAAAATAATAAATGTCATGTTGAGAACAACCTCCTTTTTTGCGCCAGTTTAAATAAATAGGACTGTGATCTTATATGCGAGTATTTTATTAATATTTAAAACGAATTAACTATCATATTATATAAGAAAAATTATAAACTAAATAAAACTAAGAACTAAAATAAGGCATCATCCATTTTAGTTCTTAGTTTTATTTCGTTTTTATTTTTTCTTATTTATTGTGTAGGCTTAGTTTTTATATTATTATAAATATTTTAAGTTATAATTAATAATTGTAAACCCCAATAGTTCGCAAAGTGTCCAATAAATTAACTATCTATTATATTTACTTATTATTTTTGATGTTTTTGCTTTTTATTAGAAAAACAGTTTACATTTACTTTTTTGACTTATACTTGACTTACAATAAACTCATCTCATCTGCCGAGCCTTTTTCCATCTGTGTTGGGTGGGGTCGGCTACCAGTCTTACCGGATTCATCTGAATACCGTATTTTACATGGAGCGACTAACTATCTGACCTTCACAACCCATTTTACTTGGGAACACAGTATCCCATAGTAAGACTAGTTGTCAGAATTGACTTAACGACTGCCAAAGATCAACGTATGACAGTCGGGACCAACGGCTTAACGTGCTATCCGATGCACGGAGGGGCCCCGGTATGTTGTAGAAAACAGTCACCCATCCACGGACCAACCGCGTTGAGCGCGGCTTAACCTGTACTATCGGTCAAACCGTAAGGTTTACACTTAGCCACGAGCCCCTCCTCCCCTCCCCTCATTTATAGTGCCGCAACAATAAAATATAATAATAAATCTAATCTAAGTACCGAAGTAAGAGTACTATTATTAGAATTCATGAAAATTAATTATTGTCAACAATTCGGAAACCCAAAGAACAATTTTTTATAAGTAATGTAATTTAATACCTATCTTATTAGAAATAGTTCCGAGAATATAATTCAATTACTTCCTAATTGGTGGATCTAATTTAAGAACAGAAAATATTTTGTTACTAACCAATGCGTAATGTTTTTATTGATTACTAGCTGACCCGACAGACGTTGTCCTGTCTTAACTATGAATATTGAATTCCGTCAATTAATAGGAATTATTTTTCACTTTTTTAGTTAGAAGTACTTTAAAAGCGTGTTTTTTTAGTTTTTTAGATTTCTTTCATTAAGAACCTCCTCCTGATAATAACAATCACAACAAAAAAAGAATTAGCGAAATCCGTCCAGCCGTTCACGCGTGATGCCGTGACCAAGGGAAATAGGGATTCATTTTTATATACTATAAATAGATATATGTTAACAATAGTTTACTATAGTAATTAATTTGAAGCTTTATATAGAAAAAGAATTTAATAACCAAACCAAATGATAATCTAAAAAACAATAACAAGGAGTAATTCCATCGATTTTAGGCTCATTTTATAGATGTCTCTGCTATTGCAACACAACATAGCATATTTTAAAATGGTGGTCATTTAAATAGGAAAAAGTAACAGTTAATCTTCCCTTCATGTGCGACTCGAGTTCTTACTTCACCAGATTTTAGAACAAAAGTTAATTTATAAAGTTTTTCTATTATAATTAATAGAATGAGTATTAATTTAAAATAAAAAAACTTAAACAAATGGTTCTTAATTCGTCGAAATTTTTACTTATTTGTTTTTAAGTCTGTTTACCAATTTGAATTTGAAGCCTTAACCGATTTGGCAAATTCTTTTTTTATGACTCTCATTTTTCATATACACTTATTACGTTAAGTTTTCAGGAATTATCACTAACTTTGAAGTCGGTATTAACATTTATTTGTAACCAAAACTCCAAAAGCGAGACTCAAGTAACTGCAGAACGGAACATATAGCACCAAACTACTGGACAGGTCTAAATGGACCATTCTCTGTGGCCATAAATCTTGCCCGCTCTGATTCACAACAGTACTTATATTATACAATGTAGTGAAGACATAGGGTTATTGTTGGGTGCTGAGTATAATTTGTTTTTAGGTGTTATGTTATGTTCATCATCAGAACTTGCCACTGCTGGATAAACCTCTTTTTTTACATAAATCTCTCTAGTCCTGTGTAATGTTAGTTATTGAATGTGTTAAGTGTAATTTAGTTATTTTTTTTATGTTTTACGAGTACGTTTGGTGTTCCAATGTGTAAAATATAAAACTATTATACTAAAAATACTTAAACCATTAATATGGTTTAAGTATTTTAAATGTCATACTTCTGTTAAAATCTAAAAATAGCTCGAAAGAGTAGATAACATAAACATACAATTTTATGTATTCTAATTTTTTTTGCGTTTGCCGTTTTAACACAAGCATTGCGGACCACAACCACCAAAGGACCAAGACTCGCCTTAAATTCAGTGCGGCTTTAAATCTGCCGAGAGAACACATAGCGGGCACGCTCCCTTGTTTAATGTGCCCTCTGCCCCAGAATGTGCAATATAAGTGTATGAATTAACTTTATTACATCTTGTAATTGCTGCGAAATGGTTTGCGGCTGCGTTGAAGCGATTAGCTTAGGTTTTGAAGTTAGTTGGTGGTAAGTCATTTCGAAATTTTAAAATTATTTTTTAATTCATTTGTAAAGAAAATCATAGATAATTTAAAACATATTTATTGGTTTATCTAAGAGTGACATAAAAGTTTACACGTATTTAAAACATTACGCAACTATAAATATAATTATTTTCATTATGTTTTGGAAGAGAGAAAGAGAAAGCCAAGCATCATAGCTTTTTTTTTAATATTGTAAGTCATGTTTACAGTGCGGTAAATACATTGATTTGATGCCATTTACATACATCTTTCTAACACCTCCTGCACTAGTTTAAAACGATTTTACAAACATTTTGTTGACGTACAAGAACCACACTGATTTCGAACACATATATCCTGGGCCACCCACATATCCAAACTTAAGCTTCAAACAATGGCAGATGGCGCTGTAACCACTACTTACTACTACATTTTAGCCATATGTTCTCTCTATCCAACGTAAGATCAGAGTTCAACGGTAGTCCATTCACATAAAAACAGTTGAAACAACACCACGCTTATAATCCAAATAACAGTACATCAATTTCAAAACTTGTACATTAACTACATAATAACGAATACACAAACCGACCAAATCAATTACGAAATACAATTTATATCTGTTTGAATAACAGGAATATAATTACTGGATACAAACAGAGGGATAAATGATTGTTTTAACACAACTGTATTATGGGCGGCGATCTAATTAATTGGGAGATTGGGTCGGTCCCTGGACGTTCCTTTACGGCTGAAGGATCTCGGAGGACATTTTTCTGCAAGTCAAATGGAGTGTCTGTTACACCGTACAGTTTATTAACGAATAATAATCTTAACTGATTAAGAATTAATGTTGTTCGCTGGATTGGTATCTTTATAATTGTTATTTTTTTCTTAAATTCTTATTCTTTCACTAATTATTAACATGTTTGGAATAAAATGGAGTACTTCGTAATTCAAAAGTACTGTAATGTCAGTGACATTTTGTTCCGAGTTTATTTTGTATCAATAATTAAGTAGACCAATTTTTCAGAATCGGTAATCATTGGATGCACCGATAAAATGAATATATCTTGTAGAAAAACCTTATAAGAGAAGTATCTTTTGATGGATACGCGACATATTGTAATGATTATGCGTTCTGGATATAAGCTAGTTTCTATACATCAATGTTTATGTTGGAAGTATCTATTAAAGCAACTCTTTTTTCATAAATATTACGTAACCAAGTTACAGTTCGGTGTGCACTACATCCACGGATTTCAGTATATCGGATTTATCGGCACACTTGTGGGTGAAATAACAAGACGTGCGAATAAAACATGAGTTACCTGACCAATGAATAATTGTATATAGATTTATATGTGTATGTTTATGTATGAAGCTTGTTCAATTTACTTTATTTATTGGCTTCGTTGAGGTTCCGATTTATTTCTGATATCTTTTGAAGAGGCTTATCCTTAAAGATTGTGACAGTTATTTTTGTTTCTTTATGGAAAAGTGCTAGAGATTTGTTAAAAAAAAACTTAAATAACTGGGGTGAGTTTAACTTTTTGGGGTTATTGACTGGCTTGAAGACACGGTTTGAGTTATTTTAAAGGTTAAGCAGCACTTTCCTAGATTGGTTCGTAGATAAATAGACACACTGAAGCTTTCCGCCTACCGTGCCACAAAAATAACATTTTAAAGTTGAACGTTTCCACTGTCATAGTGATGTTTGATAGTTAATTCACATGAAGTGCAGTAGTTATGGTAATGTTGTCTTGGTGTTTTTTTTCGTATTTATATGGTGTTGCAATAACTATTAAAATTGGCCCTTCGGTACATATTATTTAAAAAAATATTTATTTAAATCTCCGTTTCTTAAATCTACGTCTACGGTCAAGGTGTTCATGTAGTGATCCAAGAAAGCATAACTTGCAAATTATAAAAAAATCATTTTGTATATTTTTGAGTTAATTTTGCTCAGTCCAAATATTCAGCCAAATCTTTACTTTATGTTTTATTTTGGTATTTTACAAACATACGCTTCAAATCTGTAACACGCAATCAAAAAGTTTATTACAGCACCTATATTCATACATCCCGCCATACTGCAATTCCCAAACATCTAAAATCGAGCGATAAACACTAGCTGAACAAACTCGATATTTGCTTCGTTGGAAGTCGGTAAAACAAACAGTTCTCGTAGTTACTTTTAGTATGTAAATACTGCTGTAATATAAACGTAGAACTAGATATATATGCGAGAAAATATCGTAATATCGTGTACATTGCGGGGTTATAAGGTTATGGTGTCATAAGTGAGTGTTCAAAGACGGCAATGTACTGCAACTCGCACGATGATGTATTGTATTTATATGCATTGCTTTAATTCATCATTCAATTTCTAATTTGAGTTTTGTTTGTTTTATGACAACTCATAAAAGGGAAAACATATTTTTATGTCTACATGAATCCTGCTTCTTGCAAGCAACAAGTATTGTTTAGAAGTAAAAAAAAATCATAAAAAAACCGAATTTGTTAACTATTTTAAGGTAAATCGTAGAATACCGTAGCGGTATTAGAAACAAACTTAGTACCTATATACAAACAGTCAATAGTAACTGCAGTATTTCTGCATACAACCTGAACGCTAGTTGCACTAGTAAAACATTGCTATATAAACAACCGTACCAAGCTTACCATGCTAGTTGAGTTTATGTAAGTTTTGAAGATTTCCAATCCCTAAAACCAACAGACATTTAATCCAATATTGGACCAAACCTTTGATCAAACTTTACCAAATATGATCGCTGGCTTGATTGGTTACCAACCATTTGGATATTGTGGTCAGACAAGTCTTAAAAGCAGTTAAAATTACTGAATTTAATTGGTTTCTAGGAATAGGGAGCAATTGTTATAATTTGAAATGGATACTTTATATAAATAAATTTTTATTTAGATAGAACTTACAAAGCGCTTTTACAGAACTATATTTTAACACGGTAGCTTTAGGTGGTTTTCAAATTAAATCTCTAGAAATAGTAGGATTATCCTTTTTCCATACTCTTAATAAGTAAGTGCATTTAAGTTTACGTAAAAGGAGTAAAATACAGCTCAATACGCTTATCGAGAAAATCCATGATCACCCAAACCTAATGAAACAAACGCGTGAATAATCGAATCAACACCAAAACTAAAGGTACAACCCTAAATAGATTTGAAAGTAATCCAATCACAACTGTGAACGGGCATGGCGCAAAGATTCTGGTACATAGCAATCAGCTTTGTGAATGGGGAGCTTTATAAAATGGCTTTCCACCTAGGGATGTGGGTCAGACGGTTTTCGGAGCTTCGCGGAACGTTGGTTTGTTTTCCACTAGTTTCAGCTCGATACATGCAATCAGTGATGAATTGAAGGCAGAAATATGTTTGGAGAATTTCTGAAATTGTGAAGTGTGTTGATACTCGTAAGAGCTGCTTATTTGAGCTGTGATTCTGATTCGATGATGTTAACTAGGTGAGGTTACGTTTGTTTAGTGTACGAAATCTTGTCTGAAGGTCTGTAGTTTACAAAACAGAATGATTTAGATAAAACTCTTAAAGAAAAACAACATGGGATGTTTTTAGCTTGGCAAAAGAGAGAACATTTCGGCATATTGATAAATCACGATCACGAAACTGAAGTATACTTTAAATTCTCGAAAAACTGCAGAAAACGCAGTACAGTAAAAACTGTTGTTAAAATTGAGAATCAATGACCATTAAAAGGCAAGCATTTGCACACCCAAGCAATACTCGCAAAAAACGAATGGAGTAACAAATCATAGTAACAGTTTTCAGGGAAGAACGAATACGAACCGATTTTATGGGAAATTCTACGTTAAAAGCGAATCCTGGAAATCTAAGCTTGAAACATCGTTTCAAAACAGAATCTATGACTAAAATCCAAGAGTTTTGGATAAGAATTCAAATATTACCTGATGTTATAATGACAAGATTAGTCATATGAGACCTTTAATACAAAAATGATGAGTTTATTTTCAAGATTCCACATATGTATTTGTGAAAACAAAGCGTGGTTGTACATACATAACTATATATCAGCCACATTCAAGAAATAATGACCGTGCTTTGGGATTATGAACCTTAATTCAATGACTAACAGTTTAGTTTCCATCACATTCAAATAACTTTTAGGCCCTTTTCGGTAATATTTGTCATTCTAAAATGAACTTAAACACATGTTGTCAAAGTTGATAATTGCGTAATTAGTAATAACGTTTCATTCTCTTTCCAGTTTGGCTTTAGTATAAGTTGCAAATAAATAAATTATTATCAATCATGTTTGGCTGTTGAGGCGTACAAATATACATAAATTACAATGGACTTTAAAACTATTGTAATATACATAGGTAGTAGTGAGAATATCTGCTAAAGTATATAACTCTACTATGTAATAAACCTAGGTCTTTAAAAACCTCCGTACTAAAAATCAAGGACCCCATCTGATTTCACAGAAAACCTCAAAACACCACACAAGGTGATGATAAAATGCAATTTATTTTGAAAGCAGTAATTATCACGTGTAAGTAATTAAAATAGGGTCTGTACTTTTCTAGCCTGTGACCTGTAGAAGGCGCTACATTCCAACGGGGTGTCTAGTTTTAGGTTATATTTAAGTCTTAGGATTAGATTATTTTTACTTTTGTTAATTTATTATTTAATTTATTGTGGTACCTTACGAGGCTGTCTTGGCGCACCAGCGCAAAAAGCCTCATCAAATAAATGATTAAAAAAAAAAAAAAAAGTAATTAAAATAAACGCCTATTACTCGAACACCTTTATGCTAAGTTCATTTTCTTAAAACATCGTTAGGATAAGCCGAACGAATTGCTAAGTTAGCAACCTCGGAACCTTTCGCCTTAATAAATTGAATGAGGGACTTACTTGTAACCACTACTATTGGTTACAATGTCGAAGTTACAGTAAATGTGATTGAAACTCGAAAACTATGAGTTTGTCAACTGAAATTGAGTCAATGGCATAAAAAAACTCGGACTCAAGACTATTGGCATTTTACAGTAGTAAAATGCAGTAGTATTATCATGGAAGTCGATTATTTCGGAAAGTTGGAGAAAACTAAGTTAACAGGCTATATAAATATGTAATGTGAGTAAGTTTGTAATATGTATGTGTTTGTAAGTAAGTTGACGACCTCCGTGGTCGGGTGGCGTACGCACCGGTTTCAAGATGTCGCTAGCTCTGAGGTCCCGGGTTCGATCCCTGGACGGGTCAATGTAGAAACCAACTTTTCTACATTGCCTCGGCTCTGGGTGTTTGTGGTACCTTCGTTGTTTCTGAATTCCATAACACAAGTGCTTTAGCTATTTACTTTGGGTTCAGAGCAATGTATGTGATGTTGTCCGCATTTATTATTATTATAATTTATTATTTACATACACAGTTACATAACTATTTATATAAGATATGCTTTTATGTTTTTATTATCCTAAGTGTGCAGTTTTAAGTTAACAGTAGGTATGGTATGTCTTATAAATTTTATTGGCTGAAAAAAAAACAGTGGCCAAGATTTGTGTACAGTATACAAGTATTGTCTATAAAACTGACTAAATATATTTTGAAAACTGTGAGAATATAATACTGATAATTATTTGTTTTCTGTACAATGCCTGTGTAGTAAAGAAAAGTGCTATGTTTTCGAGTGTGAACCGTAAGTGAGTTTCGATAGTAAATCAATACAAATGTTTCACGTTAATTAGCTCGTGTTCTGGATGCCCTTTAATCTATTAACTTTCAATATGTTTTTACTATTTATTTATTTTGTTACACGGAATTAATTCGGTTTCAGGAAAGACTTGTTGATCTCTATACTGGTGAAGAATAAACATGAATTTTGTATTACATATTAAAACCTACATATTAAGCCTTCTCTATATGGGAAAAGGCCTGTGCCCAGCAGTGGGACGTTTATAGGCTGGAATTAAAATTTACATATTAAAAATAATAATTAAGATAATATATAAATCTGTTTTATATTTTATTTGTTCGAGTATTTGACTACTGGTTAACAAAACTACATATACTAGCCATTAGGTACAAGTTGCCAGACAGCCTTTTGTTATATATCTTTATATTATCTATCTAAACGAACTCATTTGATATCAGTTCTTCATAAAGCACGTAAATAGCCTCTAAAGTTAAAAGCGGTTAAGACTAATGAAAACAATGAATTGAATTGTTTGCAATCAAACTTAATTGTATCCTCGACGTTCTAAAGAACTCCATTCACTGAAAACTCTTGATACTAAATATTAACCTAGTTAATTTTAATCAAACTTTTCTTAACACCACAGTCTTGGGGAATTCATTAAAATTGATATAGAAAATTTTCATTCATCATTATTTCGAGTTTTGCGAGAAACGTCGGGACTCGTAATCTTGCTAATTATTTTCGGAATCAAAAGATTTCAAAGTTTCTCAATTTGAATTCTATTTAAGGTTAAGACTTTTGTTAGGGTGTTGTTTCTTTTACGCAGTATATGTATTTATATAAAAATATTTTGAAGACTAGATATAATACAAATGTTAAAAAAGGTGTTTAAACAATACTACATGGTGAAATTCTAGGTCGAAGGAAATTACCCTATAGGTTTTAAATTTCTTAAAAATGTACAGGAAAGGTTATAGCTGTATTTTTTTATTGCTCTCACATAATAGTTTGAATTTTTTTCTGACTCATTAGTCCTGAGTATGTAATCATTTGAACAAGATACTACAATAATATTCTGTAAAAAAAGAACGTGACAAACAAACAGACAATAAAGTAATCGTATAAGTGTTCTTTTTGAGGAACGTAACCCCTAACACAAATGTAAAAAAAATATCACCAGACACCGAACCACCACTATTTTAGTTCATCCAAGAAATTCAGAAGAGGTCCACTATTTTTGAGGCGTGAATTAGGCTTCTAAATAGCCCTTGTTATTTTGGTATTCCATTTGCGATCCACAGTCGAGTCAGTTCGTTTTCGGGTTGCATTTAACCGCGTTGCATACCTACCTACCTACATAGACATATATCCTACAGATAGACAAGCACGTTCATGAAAACTATTTGCTCCAGTACTGATTAGTTTGAACTAAACTACAGCGCTAAAAAGCGTTATGTCGTCTAATCAAACTATGAGTTCTCTCGCGACCAAAACGTCGTATATAGTAGAAAATTTCAAAGCAGTTACTCGTTTTTTACGCAAACGCTAATGTAAGGTGTATGGATTGCAGTACAGATCACCGGAACATTGTCTTAGTTCGGAACGCGCTATCTAGTAGTGTGTACATATACAGGGTTATTTGTAAAACACCGACAACTTCTTAAGAGGTCATTGTACTCAAAATCAATTGAGTATAATGACCTCTTAAGAGGCTCTCGGTGTTTTACAAATAACCCTGTAAATCGATACCTACCCAGCTACCTAACTAACTAGCTACCTACCATATGCCAGTTTCATATGAAACAGCATTTCAGCTACAATATGGTGAATTCAGCTTTCTGTTCATTTGCCGTGGTTTGAACGTTGCTGAGTATATTTTGCTAGTTCGTGCAGAATACGGGTTGCAATTACGTCACGAGTGAGATGTTCCTAAAATTGTTTGTAATTATTGTTGTATTTAGAAGCGGAGGGAAGCGTTATCATTGATGCTTGTTTGTTATTTTTGAAATGATGGTATGTGATTTGAAATTTCATCGTTTTTGTATGAGATGATGTAGTGTAAGTTAAAATTATAAATGTTTCTTGTTGCTATATTATTTCTTTGTTTTATTTTAATTATTATTTAGGTATGCAAAGTATGGAGGGTAACTCGTTTTAAAGTGGTTTCGTATTTGTAGTGTAGTTACATTTGTACGGGCAAACCGTACATGTATATGTACGATTTTGAGGGGCACTATAATCATAGTATGGTAAAAGTAAATTCCTAGATGCAAAAAAATAATAATTTCACATTGTTTTGATTTTGAGACAAGTTATATTTACTGGTAAATAACTAGACAAAGATCTTCGTAAAGATGTAAAAGACTAATGCAAAAAGGATCGATGGCTTAAACAAAAAAAAAATCTCATAAAAAAAGCAATTTTTTAAGCGTAATTACGCGCAAATCAACGTCAACCCTTACAGATTCTCGAAACATTAACTCATATTCAGCTCCAGTAAATTTAGTTTCGAGTTTGCTAATTCTAAAGCTTTTAATTCCCGATCTTTCATTGTTTTTCGCTACAATAATAATTGCGAGGTTGATGCCTCCGGCGAATTTTTGAATGGACTCCTTTCATTGCCTTCCTTGAGTTAAAAACAAAAGGTGAAACCGGAGCGTAGTTTTTGTTTGTTTTGTTCTTAATTAGGGCTAGGGGTGGTAGTTGGCTAATTAAAATGGTGATCGACATATTAATGAATTTAATTTTCGCGTGGATTCGTTGTGGCCTATTCACTTACGCTCATGCACAGACACAATTTCAAGGTTGAAAAACTCTTGGAGACCTTAAATAGTTGAATGAACTTGTTTTCTTTTTTCTAGTAAATGGTTAATCGATATGTATGTTACAGCAAAACAACTTTAAAATGAAGTACTAATATTATGTTGTTGTAGATATACCTATACCTAATGTTCATGAAAACTCTCTAAATTTCTTCTTCCTTTAAATTCTTCAATTAAAAAAATAATCAATATACTTTACTTTACCCATTTGAGAGGTAAAATATCAGACAGAAAAAAAAACACGTCTTTAACTTCTAACCCCTCTTTACATCTATTTTAAAGACAATGCTCCAATTACCTTTCAAGAAATCATTCATCAAAACTACATCTTCCAAAACGTCACATAAAATACAAATGACAATGCCTACCAGATAGAAGGATGACACACGACTGTCTCTTGCTATCAATTACCCCCGGTCATGGAAACCACATGAATATGGAAACGACACTCAGTGAATTCGGTCATTAGTCTGCAGTGGAAGAACTCGCGGTAAGGTCTGGGATTTAGATACTGCTTTAGTTAGGATTTGAAAGTAATAAAAAAAAAAACGACTTTAAAAGGATTCTATCGCGGTCTATTAGATTTTAGTTCCCGACGTTTCAACGCCCTTGCAAGTGTCGTGATAAAAGTAGTTTTATGTTTCAAGAAAAAATAAATTAGGACCCTATTGAAGGATAATTTTAGGTGCTCTCTTCTCTAAGTCCCCATCTCTTCTACATTATTATTTGCAATAAAGTGTCGAACGCAGTGTCATTACATCATATTTAGTTATATTATGGTTTTTAGAATTTTTTGCCATTTTTGCTTCATAAGATGCTGTTTTCAGAAAAGAGTGTAGCTCATTTTCTTTTTGAATGTGTGTGCTCTGTCATTATCTTACGTAAAACAAAAAGTGGTACTCAAAGTTCTTGTAACACTAAAAAAGTAATACTACAGACCCACATTTGGACAATCCGTTCATCATTATTTATTTAAGTAATATTTAAATCAAGTTTATAATATTAATATTCCTCTACAGAAAATCAATTAATGGATATTACATATGAGAATATTGTTTTATTAAAATCAGTGGCCTAGTTCGATAAAAGTCTGTACGTTGACATGGATAATTTAATATAGGGAATAACTCTTGTTTGCTTCGTTACATAGTGTTTGTTTTGAACTTTGATTGTGCATACTGTTCGCTTTAATAACTTATGCAGTTGTTGCAGTTATTGTTATTTTTTTTTGAGTTTATGTTGTTACGTCATAATAGACCAGCTTGTAATTATACCACGTATTTTCATAAACTTCTTAAAAAACTGGGTTAGGCAACTTTTTGTAATTTATTTAATTCTGTACGGAAACAGAGAAACCAAAATTAAATAGTGATAACTACAGAGAGAAAATTTTGAAAAATCTTTTGACACTTATTGTCCCCTCAAATTAGCAGTTTCGTTAGCTAGAGCTGTAGTACACATATCCATAAAATGTTAGATTATATCTTTTAAATTTTAAGAAATACACTAATTGCCTTTTAAATTAATTAAATAAAGTATAAACATGATATATTTGTCAGTAACGAGAATATTTCTAAAGTGCTTTGCTTACGGACGCCCCTGGGAGGAAATTTACCGTCTTTTTTGTAAAACCTTGGTTAATTGCTCTAAAATGACCTTTGTTTTAGCAAATAAGCCTTTTTCGTTAAAAAATTCTGTTTTGTGTAAAAACTTCAATCAAGTTTTATACATTGAAATAAAACTGATTTACGTGTTTTATCGCGGTTGGTATTTAGATTTTAGGTCCCGACGTTTCGACACCTTTGCAGGTATCATGGTCACGGGCATACCATGATGTAAATGTAGTTTTAATTCAATTAACATTCGCGTAAACCTCAGAACTCAATAAGTTTTATACAATTTAGCATAACTTAATCTTTGCAAGTAATTTTAATTTTTATAAATGTTTTATATTTTATCATGTTAAATATGAATCAGTAAGAGAGCTTTTTAAAACGATATTATAAGTAGTTTTTAAGTGAGAATAATTTATAACGTTGAAATATTGAGAACGGGCTTAAAATCAGATAATTTCTAGTATCATCAAGTACCTACCTACGAATAGTTTTATTTATTTATTTTATTTATTTATTTATTTGTATAAAGGTACAATTAACAACAACATACTAAAGATGCAAACATAAACTCATTCGAGTTTTACCGTACATCAGTATCATCGACCATATATGAGGGTAAACATTACATTACAATTATTACAATAATAATATAGTGACGGTAGAAACGAAATACTTGTGAGCATCGGTGACCGCGCTAGCCGTCTTTACGACAAGAGTAGTAACTAGTTGTTAGGGTTTGCGTTAATACAGTTAAATCATTTTATTGTAATCAATGTATTTTTTTTAACAGTGGCTGGTGTAATTTTGGTATGTGAGATAATAAATAATAAAATATTATAAGGCATCTCATAATTTTTTATTAAATCTTCATACGGACTGATCTTCAGATCTATTTTTTTTTACCTATAGTTTTTGGGTTCGGGAGAATTGGATAAAAAAATCCAAGGCAGAAAATAAATAATAATAATAAATAAATAATAGTTTTGTTGACATAAACAAACTGCCAGGCATTAGTTTAAAACACTAGATTTTATTTTCATTAGTCGCATCGGCAATATCCCGGAACGGTATTGCGGAATCAAAATCAATCAGAAAGATTCAATTTCTCATAAACCAAAAAAAGGCGCCTTAGAAACGTTACATTATAAACTACTGACTCCTAACAAACAATACAGGGTGTTAAGAAAACCCCTGTCCGAGCGGAAAGGGTTATATGTATAGAGTTCACAATCACATGCCCAAATAAAATATTAAATTTGGAATATTCATGATAGTAACAATAATAATGAAGTTTATATAAACTACTTGACCTGCAAGGTTCCAATGTGTGTCCTATGGAAGAGCCTACAAGAAACACCATAACTAATAACGAATGCTTGCTAACGACGAATTAAAAAAAGTCTAAATGAAGGATCATAAATACCCAATACTGAAACCATACCAGGAGTACAGAATCACTGTTAATTAGTGTTAAAACTAGTCCATCTGTTGCATTTATAATTGCGTGCAGTTGGCTCGCAGAGGTAGGCTTTTTCCCAGAAGTCGACTTTGTGATTTAGGCTAGGTTTTCATTCAGTATTGTTTTGGAAATAATGGCCAATGAAAGCTGGTTTGGCTTATTATGTTTGCATAATGTAATTAGAATTGAACGGAAATTGGAATAGAGTAATATTTTAATTAATTTAAGCTCATAATTATAAGTAATCGAAATACATTGTACATTGAACGAACTAAATGAGGTTTTTTCGACGGCGACTGATGACTTAGTAGCAGACTTAAAAGAGGTTCTCAAAGAGCAATTGATCTGGCCATATTTAGGGCAGATCTGAATATAATTGATAACACATACATGCTATGTATGGTATAAAAGGAACAGAATTTAAAGAAATTTATATACAGAAGGAAGCCATTTAGAAATCGATCCAAAATAAAATTGCACGAGAAATAGCAAGCATATACAGTCGAATCAAGAACAAGAAAACGTACAGACGAATTAAGAACCTCCTCTTTTGAAGTCGGCTAAAAATCATCGACATAAATAAATAAATAAATGCGGACAACATCACATACATTGCTCTGAACCCAAAGTAAGTAGCTAAAGCACTTGTGTTATGGCATTCAGAAACAACGAAGGTACCACAAACACCCAGACCCGAGGCAATGTAGAAAAGTTGGTTTCTGCATTGACCCGTCCGGGGATCGAACCCGGGACCTCAGAGCTAGCGACACCTTGAAACCGGTGCTCACGCCACTCGACCACGGAGGTCGTTAATCGACGGTCGACATGATATGAAGAAAAACTATTTAAATCTATACCATCTATAATACCTACATCAGAAAGAAAGTGTGCTCAAAAAAGGTTTTTATATTAGAAATGCAATACCAATAACTTCATACTCCACAACAATGGAGAAATTAATTAAAGCGCTGTCTTATATCTTGTCATGATAAAGCAAATTAAAAGGTAACAGTCATGCATTTTTTGTTTCGCCTGTCTCTGCTGATCAAATTCCTCCTTCGCTTTATTGAATTCCTTGCCGTATTTTTTTTCTAACAACCTTCAAAGAATTTTGAACCGTAACTCTTGAGGTGTAAGGTTCTTATTGTAATTTCAGTATGAAAGGTTGTTAATACTTATCAAAACTCAGCTTACAAAGGTATTCCCTTTGATACTGTTTGCAAATTTCAATTTAAAATTAGTTTTAATATAAGGTTTATTGTTAATTTTGTATTTAAATTATGAGTGAATTCTCATAAGCTGCTCAGTTAATTATGCTTTTTACTTCGTTAATAATTAAATACCGTTTTTAAATTACATTTAGGTAATAAAAAGTCATTAGGCTTCTATATTACTGACGTAAATGAATATTTTATATACATATCAACAGGCAGTTTTTTATACGGAAATAAATAGTATCATTTAATTATCAACAGACCTTACATTTCGATACATTTTGCAAAGATAATGTGAACGTAAGACAACTTATAAGTGGCCATAGATTAATAGTATTTTTACAAATAGTTAAGAATAAGAATAAATTTTATTGTTCATTTTTCCATTATTTCTTAGGACTAAGACAGATTACAGGTAATTAATTGAGTTTTAACATAGGAGATATCAGTGGTCCCCAAACTAAGCCAAAGCTTGTATCTTGGGGGCATTGTTGGGTATAATGAGACGTAAGTAAATATTTATATGGTAGAACAATTTATACAATATAAATGAAAATTATTTATAGTTAAAAACAAGACAAACAAAAACAAAATAATATTTTATTCATCAAAAAAAGTAAAATTAAAAAAATTAAAAACAAATGTGTGTGTATGTTGTGTTTTTTTTGTGTGTGTTAGGGTGAGTGTGAGAGTGTGGGCGTGTGTAATTTATGAAACTAGTTATAATTCACTGTGAAATTGCTTCTCATATTGCCCACATATTAATGTTCTATAGAAATTAAGGGATTAATCGAATCTATACTAATATTATAAAGCTGAAGAGTTTGTTTGTTTGTTTGGTTGAACGCGCTAATCTCAGGAAGTACTGGTTAGAATTGAAAAAATCTTTTTGTGTTAGATAGTCCATTTATCGAGGAAGGCTTTAGGATATATAACGTCACGCTGCGACCAATAGGAGCGAAGCAGCAGTGAAAAATGTCACAAAAACGGGGGAAAATATTCATACTTGAAAGCTTCCGTTGCGTGCGCTGCGTAAACGGTTCGAGTTACCCAAAATATATGTATGAAAGAATTGTTCCTCTTTGAATGATCTAAAAAAATGTCTGCGACAGTATATGTCTATCTTTTAAAATTGACTCACTATAACCTTTTTTAAGGTAATCATTTGGTCGAAATTAATGCATTATCTATACTAATATTATAAAGCTGAAGAGTTTGTTTGTTTGTTTGGTTGAACGCGCTAATCTCAGGAAGTACTGGTTAGAATTGAAAAAATCTTTTTGTGTTAGATAGTCCATTTATCGAGGAAGGCTTTAGGATATATAACATCACGCTGCGACCAATAGGAGCGAAGCAGCAGTGAAAAATGTCACAAAAACGGGGGAAAATATTCATACTTGAAAGCTTCCGTTGCGTGCGCTGCGTAAACGGTTCGAGTTACCCAAAATATATGTATGAAAGAATTGTTCCGCTTTGAATGATCTAAAAAAATGTCTGCGACAGTATATGTCCATCTTTTAAAATTGACTCACTATAACCTTTTTTAAGGTAATCATTTGGTCGAAATTAATGCATTATCTATACTAATATTATAAAGCTGAAGAGTTTGTTTGTTTGTTTGGTTGAACGCGCTAATCTCAGGAAGTACTGGTTAGAATTGAAAAAATCTTTTTGTGTTAGATAGTCCATTTATCGAGGAAGGCTTTAGGATATATAACATCACGCTGCGACCAATAGGAGCGAAGCAGCAGTGAAAAATGTCACAAAAACGGGGGAAAATATTCATACTTGAAAGCTTCCGTTGCGTGCGCTGCGTAAACGGTTCGAGTTACCCAAAATATATGTATGAAAGAATTGTTCCGCTTTGAATGATCTAAAAAAATGTCTGCGACAGTATATGTCCATCTTTTAAAATTGACTCACTATAACCTTTTTTAAGGTAATCATTTGGTCGAAATTAATGCATTATCTATACTAATATTATAAAGCTGAAGAGTTTGTTTGTTTGTTTGGTTGAACGCGCTAATCTCAGGAAGTACTGGTTAGAATTGAAAAAATCTTTTTGTGTTAGATAGTCCATTTATCGAGGAAGGCTTTAGGATATATAACATCACGCTGCGACCAATAGGAGCGAAGCAGCAGTGAAAAATGTCACAAAAACGGGGGAAAATATTCATACTTGAAAGCTTCCGTTGCGTGCGCTGCGTAAACGGTTCGAGTTACCCAAAATATATGTATGAAAGAATTGTTCCGCTTTGAATGATCTAAAAAAATGTCTGCGACAGTATATGTCTATCTTTTAAAATTGACTCACTATAACCTTTTTTAAGGTAATCATTTGGTCGAAATTAATGCATTATTGCCAATTATTTGCTACAGAGTTTTATCAACATAATCTATACTAATTATATATAATTATCATTTACGCAGAAATACTTTTTTTTTTAACTTCTTAATCGTGGTCATAATAACAGCAGGCTTAGCCAAGTTGCCAATCTACAATCGTAAACGCTAATAGAAAACTAATCAAATGTATGGGAATGACGTCATCTCAACGTTAAGTCACGTGGTCAAAACAAACGAATAGAAAAATCGTAGCCAAGTTTACATCGTTCAAAATAATAGAATGAAATGTGAGCGTTTCTACAAGGTTGAACGCTACATCCCATATAAATCGTAGCCAAGTTACAGTTTTGACAATCGACAACGAAACGATGTCGAAGTTTTTGTACGACTACTTAGCGCTCGCCGAGACCCAAGAGAAAACGATAAAAAAATGGCGTTTATATGATCCAGCTGTGTTGAGACCGAGAAGTGTTTTGTTTATTTACCATTAAACTTTTAAAATGCATACTTTAAATATGTTGTGGTGCGCTCATAATGAAGAAGTGTGGCTTAGGCGCCGAAAACGAGACATAAATCGTCAGTGCATGGAGACAATACGCGAAATGCCAGAAACTTTATTTGTGCAGCATTTTCGGCTAGACAAATCGACTTTCCAAGACCTTTGTCAAGAACTCCGACACAAAATCATTATATCGCCATGGCTAGAAAATAAGTTAAAACTATTTCAGGGAAACAGAGGGTCTATTGATTAAGGTCAAACACAATTGTTTTGTTTGGTTTATAAGTAGTAGTATTAGTTCAAGACGCGTATCACGTCATTGTTTATGTTTTTAACTTTCAAGTGCCCCAAGTATGAAATATTTTAACAAAGGAAGATTACGAAATAACTAATAATTTACGTACCTTTCCATAAATTCTAATAAAGCTGCGAACTGTTCTGGGCTTGCTCGAGATCTAGATTCCATCCTATAAAAGTTATCACTTCATTCAAGGTACCTATCTTTCATGCACGATATCAATGCACGATATCATATTATTTCGAATGACATTAATGTTTAAAATTATATTCCACACTGTGATATTATAATAAACCAATTATAAGAAGAACTTGTACGTTATTTTGCTTACTTTTTTAACACTTAAAACAATTATTCCTTTCTTAAAAATTCAAAACAAAACTTCAGCCCGCGCACAAAGTAAACAACTGTGACTTTGACATTAGTTTGACGTTTCTGGGAACGCTCACCATAGATTAAAGTATAGGTTTTTTCTAAGGTCATTGTAGAACGAGCGATCGACTCAGTCCTGTCACGTTGGCTACCAAGATAGCGTTGTTTATAATTGCTTACGCCGGAGCGTTAACAATTGTAGAAAGAGAATCGATACGAAACGTTTGTAACTTGGCTAGGCCTGCAGAAATTGACGCGGACGAACTCGCGGGGATCAGCTAGTGTACTATATATTTAATTAATATTGCGTTAAAAAGTACAAAACATTATGCCAAAATAAAAGTTTTAGGCTTAGATATAAAATATTTATAAAATGTAAATTGCATTCACATAAAAAAGATATTTTTAGTACATTTTATTTAGAACCATAAAGCCCAATCCTCTATTAATTAATACAGTACGTACTTGCCTACAATATAGGCTGTATGTTTATGTAGCCAGGTTGTCGCTTTTCCATTAACTGATAGGAAATGCGTTCGATATTAAGTACGCTATACGAAAATAACTTTTGATAACCACTCATGTTTGTTTTAATAGAAGTCACGTATATTTCGCGATTTTCTTTTCCCTATAAATATTAACTAAAATGTATGTACATATAAAAAGCTTGTTATTTTTTACTTGAACATCAATTTATGTCATTTATTAATGAAATTAAACTTAAAATATTTACAATAATATATAAAAACTAAGCCTACACAACAAATAAGAAGAATTATAAACTAAATAAAACTAAGAACTTTTTTTTAATTTCTGTTTAGATTTTGCCTCAGTTAATACTCCATTCAAATAAAAGCCAAAGTAACTATGTATCTATGTGTGTCTGTCAGTACTATTTTCACGGTTAAACCGCCAAAACAATTTTGATGAAACATGTTATGGTGTACCTAAGCTTGGTTCTCAAGAAATGACATAGGCGATTTGCAACCACAACCGACTTCTTCGCTAGCTTCCGTGCTATTCTGTAACATTATTTTCATGTCTCGACAGCGGAATCCGCGGTGAGATGTCAAATACGTATTCTCGAATTTGAATTCTAAATCAAGGCCAATTGGGTTCACTTTTGAAGTGAGCTTTATTGTCACTTCACTTTCACCTGTCACCGAAATTATTAACAGAATAGACATACTTATCCTTAAGTTAAAGTTGGTCCATCATAATAATATAGTTTCATCGAATATAGGATTTAGTTTTCTTTATCATTAGCATTGTCTAACACGATAAATATGTAACTATCCCTTATCTAACGTATCTATTTTTATCTCTACTCCTTTATATAAATAGGCACCGTAACTGAATAATAATTGTAATTTCTTCCGGAACATCTTAACATAGGTAATAATATATTTGTACTCTTGAGCGTAAATAAAGGCCTAATGTGTACTGAACACGGCATAGCTCTCGAGTGATATGTTACTGTTTGTACCTTATAATTATTTAGGTAGGTCTGTTTTCTTGGCTAGTTAAAGATAGAAAAATACTTTACAGGTGCATAAGGTTAGGTATGGTTGAAAGATTGATTGCTAGAAAGGAGTTCCCTATGTATAAGTTTATCTACACTAATATTACAAGAGGAAAGATTTGATTGTTTCTTTGTTTGTTTGAAATGAATAGGCTCCAAAACTACTTGACCGATTTGATAAATTATTTCACTGTTGGGAAGCTACACTATCTCCGGTGAACATAAGCTATATTAAATTTTCAAAAAGTTAGGGATACATACTAAAACTCCAATAATGTAACCCAAGGTGTGAAAAAATTACTAAACAACTTTCTTACATCGCGTGCGCTGCGAAAACTATTGATTATAGAACAAAATAATGTACTACGTCTTTGTAGAACATATAATTGTCTACAAAAAATATTGCGACAGCATATGTCTAACTACTATAGTTATGTCAAAATAAGTGTCTTTTTCATTTTTAAAAATTTATATAAATGCCACCGCTATAAAAGCTCTTAGTAACAGTTGGTTGTATGCACAGAGAGCAGTAAATGCAATAGGCAAGGTAATGTACTAATGGTAATTATCAGTTTGTAATGATGATTTACGAACTCTTGTATTTTAGGTCGTAATCGTCCATTGTCAGTCAGACTTATTGAAATATTCGAAATTATTGTATACTAGCTGTGCCTGCGACTTCGTTCGCGTGGATGACGAAACTTATCAATGAGTTTTTAACCGCAAAATTAAGTTTGTTTTTTATTGTTTATACTTTTCCGGGAAAAAAACTACCCAGTGTGGTGCCCAGGATAATAAAGAATAATTATACCAAGTTTCATCGTAATCGAACCGGTAGTTTTTGCGTGATACCTGAACAAACAGACAGACAATTTTTTTTTTTTTCACACTTGGTTTCGCTGTCGGTCTAGTAACACCCCCGCCGTTTATTTTTTTGATATTTTCAATGTACAGATTTTTCACTTCTACAGATTTATTGTAAGTATAGATGTTAATGGTAAAAACGTAATTCAAGATCTATTTTTTTTACCTTTGATTAGTAAATGAATTTTGACAGAACAAGACAATTTTTTATTGCTTTAATATTTCAGTAGATAGTTCATTAGAGACAAATTTTTCTTTGTTTTAAATATGTTTTCCTTTGCTATATCCGTTTGAAAAACTAACCGACATAAGGATTAATACTTCCTTCCTAGTCCTTCGACTTACACTGCATTATTACGAAATTCTACTATTATTTTATTACCAAAATTATCTATGTAATTTCGTTTCGCTAGCGCTCATATTTTCCACTTAAAATTACAAAAACGGTTGCAGGTAACAAAATTAGTAGCAATTATATGCAGCGTGTGCGAATGAACGCAGCACACGTTTGTTATTATGCAAATATTTGTTTTTACATTTGTAGCAAAGTTTATGAAATATAAAATAATATAAAAAAAAATTACTCGATATTCACCAATCAAATGCACCATTGTCTCGTTATTTTGATGTAACTAAAACCTCTGATGCAAAAATTGAGAAAAGTTTAATGGTAATGCGGCAATAATAATATTTTATTGCCACAAAACCATTAAATTTTAACGGTAGTTAATAAAGATAAAATAATCCTGAAGCTCACTCAGCCTTGTGACTCAAACAAGAAACATGATATAAGTAATGTGTAGTATTTAATTTTAATTATTTTTTATGACAATTCGACGGGCCTGTTGGTCTAGTGGTTAGTGACCCTGACTGCTATACCGGAGGTCGTGGGTTCGATTCCCACCCAGGACAAATGTTTGTGTGATGAGCACGATCATTTGTTCTGGTTGTCTGGGTGTAATTTATCTATAATATGTATGTATTTAGAAATATATAAGTATGTTTATCAGTTGCCTGGTTACCATAACACAAGCTCTGCTTAGCTTGGGATCAGATAACCGTGGTGAGTTGTCCCGGAATATTATTATTATTATTATAATTACGTTTGTTTTCCCTATTTTTTTTTCTACTTGTATCAATCGATAACAATCTAAGATTTCTAATCGCAATTTTTTTCTGCTCTCCGCATTAGAACAGAGTTCTAATTAATGAACATAATAGCAATCTGTATAATTATTATTAACATGTAGGTTGTACTAATTATTTCTGAACAGATGTTAATAAACTTACGTCTTCATGTATTACAGATGTTGAACAGAAGTTTCATGTTCTCCGAAACATTGATAAATACTTGATGTTAACTTAGTCAAATGCAAAATAAATTAAGTATAAAAAAGTAAAGTAAGTTATAGAAATAGTTATTTTAACATTTACTCACAGCACACTGAATTTACTACTTTTTTTCACAGGTTACCTTATGGAAACTATACCCACGCTGTACAGAAACAAATACGGTGAAATAGACAGATTAATGTCTCTAGTTTACGATAGTATGGGTTGCATTACTGTGGGTATAGTTTGAAGTTACGTAAGAGAAAAGTGTCTGGAAGGATATAAGGAAGGCCTTTGCCTAGCATTGTGACATTGTTCTTTGACCTACTGATGTTTCATACCGCAATAAAAATGAAAAAAGTACATGAAAATAAAAGTAGGGTATAACTTAACAATTTAAATCTAGTTTGGTTTATGCACATAAGTTTTCACAAACCGGGTCAGATTATGCCCAATGACCTTTATAATTACCGGATGTTCAAATCTTACGTCTCATACTGTGTCTGTCACTTTAAAGGTTAAATAGAGGCAGAGAGACATTTAAGAACGTCTTAAAATTAAGGTTCCTATGAGCGGAAAGTCTTATGTAACTTTCAAAACATTTCCACACATTGTCTTCAACAAAATGTGTTTATAAATAATGAAATTCCTTCTTTAACGCATCAAGGCCCGCTAATATTTCCTCCCGGAAATTGAAATACGTTAAGCTTTGCTTCTATACATAAGCTCTGCTTTGAGCGCTAGATTGAAGGGAATTATGAGAAAATAGGCATTTAAAAAGCTTCCTTAAGGATGAGGAATCTATGTTTAAATAAATTGTATGTGTAAAGAAGTTAGTAGAAGAGAAAAGGGGTTTTTATGTAAATGTTTTAATGTGATCAAGACTGAAGTTCCATATTTATATTGTGTTATGAAGAAAATATTGTTATCTGAGCGTTATGATAATAAAGAAGACCTATCTGTATACTAGTATAATAACGCTAAAGATTTTTTTTGTGTGAACGCGCTTATATTATTATCTAAAACTACCAGTTGGATTTGAAAAATATTTTTGCATTAGATAGTTTAATTCTTGTGGATAGGCTATTTAAATCACATTAGTTGGCTGCAGAAAAAAAACTAATCGAGTGAAACCGCGAGCACAGCTAGTTCTTTTATAAATTGAAGGCAAAATCACGAAAACGTACCAGTAAAACATTTTATTTCCAAACGTTATAGTAATTAGTAGAATACACAAAAGGAATTATTAATGACTTCGTTATATGCTGCAAATGAACGTTATATAATATTTAACGAGCAGCTTTTAGCTTTCAAATTGTAACATTTTAAAACTTTGGATTTAATATCGATTGCTGTGACTATGTCAAAAATAATCCGATTTCAAAGTAAGTATTAATCACATTTTTGAATTAAAAGAGAATCAATAAACTTGAAACACAATTGTGAACAGGATTTGAAAAAATAAAATCAAATGCGACTGGTAGTTTCAAAGATTAGCGCGTAAAAAAAACACAAAAAAAAGAGTAAAAAAAAAATAATGTTTTGAGTTTTGCCGAGTCTTGCATTTATCTTCTTTTCCTCTTTTGCTAGAAGTTGAGTATTTAATTAGCTCCAGTCTTTTAATTTCCCGTGATTAATTTAACAAATGAAAAAATAATCTCAAAAACTTTTTGCATAACACCAAGAAACAACGCACCCAATAAAATACCAAATTCCCTCGTAAAATGCGAATAAAAAAAGGCCAATGAATAAATGGTATCCTTCGATTTATTGTCTGCAGTGGCTTGGAGTAATGAAACTGAATAATGCATGTCAGTGAATATTGCGAGGTACACAGGGCTGGCCCAAGGGGTTAGGTATATCATATTTGTAACATATGGTCGAGTGTATGATAATGATTAGCTGTTTGTGCTGTAGAAAAGGAAATGTGTGTATGTTTGTTACGTTATCGAGACGAAATTGCTTGGCCGATTATATTTAAAATAGCTGTGCCTGCGACTTCGTTCGCGTGGATGACGAAACTTATCAATGAGTTTTTAACCGCAAAATTAAGTTTGTTTTTTACTTTTCCGGGATAAAAACTACCCAGTGTGGTGCCCAGGATAATAAAGAATAATAATACTAAGTTTCATCGTAATCGAACCGGTAGTTTTTGCGTGATACCTGAACAAACAGACAGACAATTTTTTTTTTTCACACTTTTTGTTTCGATGTCGGTCAAGTAACACCCCCGCCATTTATTTTTTTGATATTTTCAATGTACAGAATTTTCACTTCTACAGATTTATTATAAGTATAGATTTGTAAGAAGATAGCCTGTGAATTTAAGAAGCATGTAAGTTGTTGTTCATAAAAAACATAACATTACAGAACATACCATCATGCCTGCATCCCTGAAGGGTTAGGCAGAGGTGTACCAATGTACACCCACAGTTTGCCAGTATGTTTAGGTCCCATGTAATAGGGGGCGAGCCTATTGCCACAAACCAGGCACAATTCCAAACTCCGACCTGCTACTGAAAATTTCATAGAAAAACCCAATAACACCTTGGTTGACTTGGGAATCGAACCCAAGACCTCTAGCGTAGCAGTCGCGCTTAGCACCACTAGGCCAACGAGGCAGTCATAGTAGTTGTGTGTTGTTCATACTAGTTAATATGGGATAAGTTTACTGGCAACACCTGGAAAACATAGTGAAGTGAAATTAAATTTTGGAGAAATGTGAAATAAATATTTGCTCACAATTTCTCAAAATTCAGTCAAGTAGTAGATAACTGTAAATCATCAAAATAATGTATTTCTTAGACGGTGTCCTTAAATATTTTTTAATTTGCTTAAAATTGGTTCAAAAATAAATTTAATGCGTTTTATAAAGTCCTTGACGGCTTAAATATGAAAAAAAGGCTGTTTAAATATTTTATATGCAACTATATATCAGATATTATATGCAACTATCAACCCTAGAGGCACACAGATCCGCGATCACACAACGATTAGATTTTCATGAACCTTTGACTGCGTGGGTGCTTCGAACGATCAATAGTATAGATAGGACTCTTTTCATATCGACTTAAAAAGGAATCCGATTAGATATTGCTCTCAGAAGATTGCATTGGCAAGGCATTAATGGGGACTCTATGACTTGGTTATGGGAAAATTGTGACTACGCTTGCTTGTGGGTTGGTGATTTCAGATTGCAATTTGGAATACAAGTTTCCTCGTGTCGTTATTGCATTAAAAATGTAGGTAGTTTTTTTTTTATTCTCTGAATTCTGCGCTATGTATACGCATATCAGATAAACAATCTATAAATCAATTAAGGGGCCAATTAAGGGGCCCAATTCCGCTATTTTAAAGTCAGTGGGTGGCAGGTTAATGAACGTTCCAGTGTGTACCTAATTTTCGTATTCGCATGATATTCGTTTAATGACAAATGTACACCTACTTTGTAGGATTGCCACTGACTGTTCTTTGTAGGCTTATCTGAATACGAAAATTAGGCACAATAACAAGTACACTGGAACGTTCATCAACCTGCCAGCCACTGACTTTAAAATAGCGGAATCAGGCCCCAGATCTGTAGTAGTATTTATAGGACGTTTAGTTTTTGGTAGTTCTTTTTTGAGCATATTTTTTTTAATTTTTACTCGGTCGTAAGTCATAATTAAGCAAATACGAAATGAAAATTAAAGAAACTCCTTTTCATCAAAGATATTTGATAAAGTATTTAAAAACGAAATTCTAACTTAAAAATTCTGTTTTAATCTACGACGAAAAGCTGAAAAAGAAAACTATTAATTATTTCTTGAGGAAACTAGATGAGTAGAAGCTGTAAATTTACTCTCTTTGAGAGCTTCCATGAAGTAATGTATAATTAACAAGATGGGATGGGATGGGAGCAGATATTTTTGTAAAATTTCTTCAGAATTTTTGTTGAAAAGATTTTTAAAGTCACGATACGTCGTTATACTACTATGAGTAAATATTACAGTCAAAATTGATTATGATACACTTATAGGAATAAGTAGAGCTGAGTGAGCTGGATTCCTATATGAAGGACTGGTCCACGTCTGCCCTCAATAGAGAAGAATGGAAGGAAGGGAGGGAGGCCTTTGCCGAGCAGTGGGACAGCATGGGCTGAAAATAATAATAATAATATAGGAATAACATGATTACAGAGGAAACAAAAATTTAACGTTTTTCTGAACATTTTTATTAATTTTTGGCCAATGTTGAAAGAAGTAGGTACCTAAAGCACTTTCTATTATATAGGAATGTAACTTAGAATAAAATTACGGTAATAGACATCACCTAATAGTTCTTTCTCCTTGATTACCTCAATTAACACTAACGATATATGAACGATCCCACTAAACGAAACTCTCTAATTGATTCGGTAACCCAATAAAAACTAAACTCGAAAAGAAATACTCTGATACCCTTAATGTGGACGACGAAGGCCGATTTGTTTCACCATTCAATAGAAAGAACCTGTGAGGAGGCTATTAAGTTAATCCGCTTAGACTTGTACCAAAAGACCTAATTTATAACAACAAACTCCATCACCACCACATCCATTGCTACTTGCATTAAGGAACCCACCCATCTTCGTCGAACAAAACCAGCAATGGAAGTTAAGGGAAGAATTTCGTGTGAGATTTTTTCGGTAATTAAAAACCGTTGAAGGTTTCCTTGTAAGGTGGTGGGAAGGCGACAGCACGCACCGCAATCAGTGCTAAGTCATTTCATTGGCCGATAAAGAGGCTACTTTGTAAGGATAAATTAATATTATTCGAGATTGGAACTGCTCGTCGAGATAACGCGGGACTTCTTACGTCTAAGGCTCTATATTCAGAAGCCTTTGCTTTTATTATCTGTGCCACTATTAGTACAGGCTTAGCGATTAAGGAGTTATTTTATGAGTCGTTATTTGAAGTATAATTCAGATTAATTGTGTAGTGTGTTCCTTGTAAAAAGGTTGAAAGTTACAGGCTGTTAATATGTTTGAGGTATGGATAAAAGTCAGAAAGGTTTTACAGTTTATTGAATATAACTATCCTTTTTGTTGAGAAAAATTATCAAAATGTGCGGAAAAGTTTGTTTCTAGCTTTTTCTTTTTATTAATGTTAAAATAATAATATTCCGGGAAAACTCACACATGGTTATCTGATCCCAAGCTAAGCAGAGCTTGTGTTATGGTAACCAGACAACTGATAAACATACTTTTATATATATCTAATTACACACATATTATTGATAAAATACATATGAGAAAAAAAAAATATATTAACTATTCTGTTTTTTTATAGTCCACGCTTTTTCATGTATAGTAAAGGTCTCTCCTAAAACCTTCCATAATTCTCCGTCCCCTATTTACTCAACCTAATTAAAGCGATGTAAGTGGATGTCATGATTTAAACATAAGACCACTTTGTTAACGTACTGATGAAAATCAAGATGCATTCTCTGGGTAGCTAAAATGTTAAAGTTAGCTGTTATTGCCTTAATAGGTAGATAGTTTAGTTTTCTTTATGTATAAGTTTTATTTACATATTTGTTGAATTAAACTTAAAATATATTATTAACAATAATATAAAAACTAAGCCTACACTAGAAATAAGAAAAAATTATAAACTAAATAAAACTAAAATTTGTTGAATATATTGGACGGTTAATTCGCTGAACAACAAAGTTCTGTAAAAAAAATACGAGCTATATGTGGTTTTTGAAAAACGTCACGATTTGGATAAATCTGCAAAAAAATACTAATCATTTCAAAAAACAAATATCCCATAATAATATTATTAAAGGAGTCGTAAAACATTTTCTCTGTTTTGAATACATAATGTTAGCAATTTGAATTTTATAAATGTAAATTACATGAACTCTGTCTTCTATTTAAAATGATTCCCGGAAACTTTTAATGTACTGCGCTCTTACTATGAACTCTCAATCCGTCGCAGAAGCGAGACGCGGCTATATGCAGTGTAGAGCGCTATCTCGCTCCCACACTGGCTACAGTCCTCCTTTAAATTTCGTGCATAGAGTTTAAAAAAGTTAAAACTATAGAGTGCTCGTTCAAACCCATTATACCGAGCGTAAGGGAATTTTTGGCTGTATGTAGTACATTCGTTTACTGATTTAAGTGGTTATCCGTGCAATGACAGCTGTCGTTTATGCGAAAATATTGATGGGTCCGAAATTATTAGGATAATTTTACGGTTTGAGATAGTTTTATTAAAACGGTGCGCCCTGTTTTGATACTATTTTGACGAGAAAACTAGTTCACACTAGTGCTCACGGTTCATACCGTGATATGCGTAGTCTTTAGTTTATTTTCAATCCTCTAAGGTTTCATGGTACAGGGTGGTGTCTGTAGTCTGACAGTTAAATGAGTTATATTTTTCAATGCGGCTTTCCTCTTCCTTTGTTTGAGTGACGAGTTTAATTAGTTGATCCTCACTTTGTATTTAAATATAGCTTTAGGTTTGCGCCTAAAATAGAAGTTTTATTAGCGTGTGATTTTGTTGAGTCCTTTAATTGTGACAGTTTAGAATTTTGAGTGGGGTTTATCAAAACTTAAAAACTTTATGGTTTAAACTAACACATTTAATTCAAAGTTATGACGTTCAATAACCTTTCCAAAATTTGAATAAGACTGTATAAATGACAGTTTAGTCTGTTTTTGTATAGTTTTGGCTATAGACGTCCTCCGTTGTCGTGTGGCATGCACACTGGTTTTTAAGGCTTTTTCAGCTGTGAAGTTCCGGGTTTGATACCCGAACAGGTGAAATAAAAGAAAAACCACTTTTCTAAATTGTCTCCGATCAGTAGTGCTATTCTGTAACATTATTTTCATGTCTCGACAGCGGAATCCGCGGTGAGATGTCAAATACGTATTCTCGAATTTGAAACCTAAATCAAGGCCAATTGGGTTAACTTTTGAAGTGAGCTTTATAGTCACTCAGGTGAAGCTCGATACCGAAATTATTTACAGAATAGACATACTGGATGTTAGCGATACTGTTCTTGTCTCTGATTCCATAACACGAGTGCTTTAGCGACATTCTTTTAGGTTCAGATCACTGTATATAATGATGAACACATTTTTTTGATGTGAAACATCTATAGCCGCACGTAACTACGATTTCTGACGTGGAAACGCATGCCGTGGCGCGCATGCTCGAAAAAAAATCGTATTATGTCATATTTAGTTCCTATCGCAATCTGTTCTTTTCTGCATATTACTTTTACAAAATAATGTCGATGTTTCACATCTGCCAGGCGTCCCGTGACGGCTCACATTTTTTTTAGATATATGTAATAGTTAGGGCCAAGCAAAATTATCTGCTCTTCATAGGCCTGTATCATGGTTCACTAACTAAACTTTGTATATAGTCCTCATTTCCTCTTTAAATCTATACTAGAAGCTGCGGGTTTTCCTTTAATCACATTACATTTTAAACTGTGTTACAGCGGAGCACTTGTACCTAGAGCGTCCCGTTTGTTTGTACAGCACTGTATGGGAATGTTTTAGTCGTGTTTGTACTGGTTCGTCAATATTGAGATAGACGTTTAGGATATAGGGAGAGAAAACTAGAGAAATAGTGTACTAATACACATTTAGATAAAAGTTAATTTGTTTAGTTTGGGTAGTAGTTAAGTTTGGGCAGCAGACATCAACTTAAATATCTACTCGTATATAAAAAAAATAAACGGTATATCAAACTCGATAACTGATTAGTTTCATTATACTAGATCTAATAAATATGTTTTAACTCGACTATAATTATTGGGATGGTAATTAAATACTTAGTAAATAATTTGACATGATTAAACAATTTTTGCTTATCCTTCCTTATTATCATATTTAAATTGTACTTCATTATTATCATATTTTAAAATTAATAAAAGCCTATTTACTTACAAAATAGATAAGACATATCATGTACGAACGTTGATCATTATTGTGAGTCATTGCAAACATTAATCAATCATTTTGACTTAAGTAATTTCCAGTACAAACATATATCTAAGCTAACCCATAAATTTTAAAACGAATCTTTTAGCCACTAGAAGTCAAGTGAAAACTCTACCCCTGGGGAATAAAGTGGCCGATTCAGGAAACCGCTTCTAAATACTAAATGTTTCCTATAAATATTTAATTTCCGTAAAACTACACCGGATGTAGTATTTAAAATTAAAAAGAACACGGAGAACGTTTGGGAGTAGAATTCTAAACATCAATTCTCTTTCAACTTAATTTATTTACTAAGTTTTAGAGCAGTGGCTCTCAACCCGAGGTCGTGGTTATTGGCTACTAACTCGAAAAAATAATTGTATATATTTAGTAAGAGCTTTGATCTATGTATTTACTTCTTATTTCTTGTGTAGGCTTAGTTTTTATAATATTGTAAATATTTTAAGTTTAATTTCATCAATAAAATTATCTTTTTGTATTTACACATTTCTCGCGCTAATTCCCGTTAATTACTGAATACATCCCTTCCTTGGAAATATTATAAATAAATAAATATAAATAATAATAATATAATAATAATAATAGGGTAAACAACGAAGGCACCACAAACACTCAGACCCGAGGCAATGTAGAAAAGTTGGTTTCTTCATTGACTCGACCTAGGATCGAACCCGGGACCTCAGAGCTAGAGACACCTTCAAAACCGGTGTGTATGCCACTCGATCACGGAGGTCGTCAAAATTTATAGGTTAGTTATGAAACTAATTAAAAAGATAAATAAATAGGTACAAGATATTATTATGATACATGTTTTACCATTTCGGGTACCCAATATACGTAATAAATCATGTGGAAGCCGTACACAAAAGACCCAATGCTCAATGTCTCCACATTAAGTACTGGGTCTTTTGTTAACGGCTATAAAATTACAAATATGCTCATACCTAACAGTGATAATTCAGAAGAGATCTAAGTCTAATGATAAAGTAACTCACGCATACAGGGTGTTAAGAAAACCCTGCCCGACACGAAAGGGTGATATAGGTTTCAAAATCACATGCCCAAATAAAATATTAAATTTGGTATATTTATGTTAGTATCAATAATAACGAACATTAAAATAACGATTTTTTGACGCGAAATTCTCTAAATTTGAGATTAAAACAATAATTATTACAACACCATTTTCCCCGGTATTATTCGGCGGCCTTTTTTTGATCATTACAGCACCTGTGATGACGACGAATCTCTCTCTCGCCTTTTGAGTTTTTTTTTTCTTTTTATCAATTTTTTTACATTAATGGTATTGTTAGGTAGTTATCGATACCTAACAATACCATAACGGATCGGACAGGGTTTTCTTAACACTCTGTATAACAATAATCAATAATATTTAAATGTTATCCAAATGTTGAGCACCTCTGATCTTAGGGTGCTATTTATATACTTCGGTTGAAATACGATTTGGAGTTGTCCAAACTTTGTTGATATAAAAACAGGAATTTGTGACCGCTGTTTGTTATAATTCGGTTTGCAGTCAAATTGTTTTGAAGATGTCGACTGAATTAGATTTTGTACTGAAGGATTTAAACGACCTTGCTTTTAAAGTATTTTAGTATAGTTTTTCAGTGTACATTATTTCTAATGTGTATATTTATGTCTATTTCATGAATTCTAATGTAAATTACTACTATTACAACACAGTATCTCTCTGTTTTAGTGTTACCCATAGATGCCATCTTAAGCAGTGTACATGGGAAGGTGAGGTCAGGCAGCCTATCGCTCTTTAGAAAATCTCATTGTGATAAAACTCTGTGTTTGATGAAATTGGTCTCACTTTGGGCAAAGAAATATGTTTGACGAAATTAAACTCATAATATATTGATTTCTGAGGTTTACGCGAATATCAGACATTTAAATAAAACTATTTTTACGGGTTTTATGGCGGCATGCAGGTATCATGGTCACACCATGTTGCCTGCAAAGGTGTTGAAACGTCGGGACCTAAAATCTTAATACAAACCGCTTTAAAATCTCATAATACTTTTCCCCTTTACATAATTTCAACGATAATATATTTTCTAACAGCTATAAAACCCCTTTTCCTTACCAGTATAAACTAGTTTATCCGATCTCCACCATATTTTCTCCAAGGAGGTTGGTCAAGACGTTGTATATGACAGTTATTTAAATTTACATCCAAGCTTATACATTGTTTTAAACGAGGTCATCAAATGTGGCGCAGTGCAGTTACTGACAGCTGCAGTGCCGTCTTAGTTTACGATATTGCATAAGTACTTGTATCCTGAATTATATTATAAAGGCGGACGTAACTCTTTTTATCTGTGTGGCTTAACTGCTGAACTGATTTTGATGAAACTTGGTAGGGATCGAACTTGAATTAAAAGAGACAATGTAGTCTGGTTTTTACTGTGTTAACTGTCTTTCACATGGGTACCTATGTAAAAGCTTATATGTTATAGAAATACATTTTTGTAAGGGAAGATATTCGCCCGCTTAGGGATGATTCTCATTAGAGCGTGCCGTGCCCGGGGCGGGGCCCGGACGGGGCCCGGACACGGGGCACGGTTTTGATCTGTTACATATATTTTGTATGAATCAATTTATATTTGACGGATATTTATTGACGGATTATTTTGACGGGCCTGTTGGTCTAGTGGTTAGTGACCCTGACTGCTATACCGGAGGTCGTGGGTTCGATTCCCACCCAGGACAAATGTTTGTGTGATGAGCACGATCATTTGTTCTGGTTGTCTGGGTGTAATTTATCTATAATATGTATGTATTTAGAAATATATAAGTATGTTTATCAGTTGTCTGGTTACCATAACACAAGCTCTGCTTAGCTTGGGATCAGATAACCGTGTGTGAGCTGTCCCGGAATATTATTATTATTATTATATATTACACAGTGTCCCGTCTGTGTCCCGTCCGGGCCCCGCCCCGGCCCCGCCCCGGGCACGGCACGCTCTAATGAGAATCATCCCTTACACTTTTGTCGACCGCTCGAAGCAGTCGAATCGCTTTAAGCAGTCCGTGTAAATGCCTTAACCGATTGTCAGTTTTAGCGAAAATTTCAGGCATTATAGTTCCTACTTGAAAAGGTACAATATAATATTATGCAATATTTGTTATAAACAGATATGTAGCTTTATTATTCATGGAAATTTAACGATTATAATAATGTTTAGTTGAAACATGACAATGTTTGCATATTTAACGATTGTGATAGAAATATGCTTAATATTAGATTGGTTTGGCTTTGATTATTATAATGGAAATGTGGGTTATTGTGATTTGCGTTTAAATAGGTTATTATGATATTGTTTTAGAGGTCCTAAATTTCTGTTGTCTATGTTTCACTTATGTTATTGTAATTTGCTTTAAATATCTTGGGGTTGATGAACTTAGCGTTGATGCTGTTTAGCTTTATTTTTGGCTGTGGTTGTTGTTGGTTTCTTAACGAACCCTGGCAAGAACCCTATTGTACATTTTCTTATTATCTTATATAATGTAAAACATTATTAATTTGTTTATTTGTATAAAGGTACAATTATCAAAAAATTTAACACAATGAAGTTCTTAAAAATGCCTATATGCATAACAATAGAGAGACGGCTTATAAAACAACATCACAAATAAATAAAAATGTAAAACCAAACCTGTTATAACCTGAAAACCATGTCATTTTGTCATCATGTCAAAATGCAATGCAAACACATATTATTATTACAAAATCTGAAATCTGAAGTATTTATTTTCATCGGCAGTAGGTCCTGTATTGTATGTATTTCGTTTATCTTCTATTAAAAGACGAGAAATGTACAGTCAAGTAACAAATAAAACAGCAAAACAGATATTTCAAACATTTATTCCACAATCCAATGACTAGAATTCACGAAGACTTACTCTAACGTCATAATTACACATTTACTTCGAACCCAAACTGTTTGCCAACAGTTCCAAATTCGAAGATACTTCCTACAACTACTATTAAAATTAATTTGGCAGTTACTACAAATGGTGACATGCTTTGGTAATTGGAAGCAATTTGAATTGAAAATGGAATGTCATGTTTGACAGTAATGACGGTTACTTTCGAATTTGAATTGATTGTTATGTGATCATGTCTATAAGTAAAGTATTTTTATGTATGCAGGGAACTACAAAAATTCGTGGTCATATTTGAAATACTGCTTCTAACCATAGAAATAAATAACTTTCTTAAAGAAAGTAATACCATATTCCAAAAAGTATTGATTTTGCAGTAGGTACTTATTTTAAGCAGCTGATGATTATATGATGATACATTTTTCTCGAAGTTTTTTTATGTCTTCCTTAAAGAAAGTTTTTAATTTATGCGGAAGCAGTATTTCAAATAATACCTGACTACGCATCCTTAACACCAGGGGCCCGAGTCTGCTATTTACACGCCGTGCCACTATGCCAACAGTTGCATCGTCCGGCGGCGCTCGGGCCCTCTCGGGTGCCCTTGGGCCGGTTCGTTCGCGAATCGTGCGCGTTCGGGCCGCCCGAGTGCGCACGAGAAAAATGTATCATCATATAATCATCAGCTGCTTAAAATAAGTACCTACTGCAAAATCAATACTTTTTGGAATATGGTATTACTTTCTTTAAGAAAGTTATTTATTTCTATGGTTAGAAGCAGTATTTCAAATATGACCACGAATTTTTGTAGTTCATAGTGGCACGGCGTGTAAATAGCAGACTCGGGCCCCTGTATACTATGATCATTCATAACAATAAACACTATAACATATTTCTATGACCAAATCTGTACAAACTGCAGAGAGATTTCACCAAACTATCCTCCGATACAGTAAGAAACGTGCAAAGACTTTAAACAAAGCAAACTAGATCACTTAAGGAAACGTCACAGAAACTCGGAACTTGGGACATTTGGTAAAACTGTCGCGTTTCAGATACAACGGTATTCAGATAGAATGTATTTTAAATAGAATTATGCTGCTGTACTTTAGTGCAGTGTTTTTTTTATGCATATAGTTTTAGAAAATGTTTGTTTAATACATAAAGGTAAAATACTGAAGACAAGTTAAAATTAGTTTTTGAAGATGAACATATTTTTTTATACGTAAGCAAAATTTCTTATTGTAAATTAGGTAAAATATGTTTTCAATACATATTTTTTTATGAGTGAAAACTCAAAACTATACATTTTGATATATCAGATATCTATTACTAGGTACCCGATCTGCACTTTGCAATCTGCATCAAAAACTTAAATATTTACTAATGTTTAATTTTTATTATTATAACTATGTTGACATAAACATTTTTAGGATGAAGATATAACCAATAGAACCTATAGCAAATAATACCAAAACACGTCACCATTATAATAATATCATTAATTTTGACACGAACATTTAAAACTTATCATCTACATTTAAACATCAGTCTTTTAATAAAGATACTTTGAGACAGTTACATTTTGCTCTTCCTTAAAGAAAATACTCAGTTTCAATAAATTCAAGTAAAAAAAGGCAGTGGATTAATTACATTTTTATAAAGGATAATCATTAAAATTGATAGGTTGATCTTTAATTTCTATTATCAAGAGACCTTACCTTTACTTTTTAGCTGGTTAATTCAATTAATATAATTTTTTTCAGCAAAATATCGCCATCTTTTCAAAGGGTAAAGAAGATGGTGTAACTTGTTTTTATAACTTTGTCTTTATGGCCACCTGTACCTAAACCTGCTCGCACAGTTAGTCAGTGATCATCTCACACAGACTGCGCGAGCTATCGACCGCTCTCGCGCGTCACGTGCGCCTCCCGGCCGCTTGCTTTTTGTTTTGTTGACCGCTTAAGAGCTTGTCCAGAAAGGACGATTTCGCCGCGATTCTCTCGCGCGTATTACGCGCGACCGTTGCGTCCACAAGGTGTGTACCAACGCGCGAGCATTTGGGGAGGAATTCAGTACGAACCATGGAGTTGAACGAAGCGGTCTCTAGAGTTCGCGCGTTAACTGGACGCAACAAGGCGTCCCTAGTATCTCGACTCGCGCGCAATACGCGCGAATCAAGCGCGAGTCGAGAGTCCGGCGTAGTGCACGCGATTTACGCGCGTATTTTGAATTCGCGCGATGCTTGTGGACGCGATGTATTGATGTCTAGTACCTCGAGAACGCGCGTATGAATTCGCGCGATACGATTCGCGGCGAATTCGCCCTTTCTGGACAAGGTCTAAGCAGTCGAACTGCTTTCAGCATTCCTTGTGCGGCCATATAGTTGGAACAGTCGATATTTCGTGGCCGAATACTCAAATTATAATTATTTTATAAGATGTTTTACAAGACATTGCTTAGAGATTTTTTTCTTCAATTTATAATAATTGAAAATGAATTTCTGAAATTTGTCTCGCATTGATGAATAGACAGTTAAAATGCCTCTAGGAGACTGTAATATTATTTATTTGTCATTCAAAAAGATTCTTTGCTACAGACCATCTTTATCTTTGACAGAACATTGATACATTTTTATATTATTTTTGACGCTTGAGTTTTACTCATAGCTATTACCGAAAAGTTTTGACACGTTTAAGCAATGTACAGCAATTTATGTCAAGGTATGTGAACATAGATTCTGTCTATTTTAGAGGCCATAATTATCAATTTTGATTTAAAATATGTCATTATTTAGCAAGAATTTACAACATTTATTTCTATATTAATTGAGTTCAAGATTGGCCTATTTTAAAATAGTCTGTTTTCAAAAACATGCACAATTTTTGTTTTTACACTGACAGTCATTTGTTTGAAATATTCTTAAAAAAAAAGAAGTTTAGAACGAAATGAATCCTTCATTTGTTTTTTTTTATTTCACTTATTTACCTAATACATTGATATTGTCTAACTCCAATTTATTTTAATTCACAAAAATCATACAATAATTATAAATTATATTATTTAATTTTAAGAGTACATTGATATGCTTAATTATGAACTGATTGTGTATAAATTACAATTATCTAAATATTTTTTTATTATTTATGTATAATTTATTTATTTATTCTTGTTATCTGTGGTGTGGGGTTCGACAGTGACCTGAAACAAAATATATGAGTTATACTTATTAAGTTCTACAGCTTACTTTTCATTTATCCTATAGATGCTAAAACGATTATTTTTTCAACATTTATGTTCATATACCCCAAATTTTATAGTTCATACAAATATTTCTCAAATTCGTGAATCGAGTATCACGTCGCGCGGTGGTACTTGTAGTTGACGAGATGACATATAACTACACAGCTAGCCTTCTACCATTTTACTTACGTTTTACAAGCTTTTATTTAACTAGTAATTTACTCGTATGTATGTAACTATGTTTTTTTGGGTGGAATATTGCAATTCAATTTTGAAGCTAATATCTTTACCCGATTGAGCAGATTTTGTGTATATACATACGTTTTATCTGTTAAAACAACAACTACAATCTAATGATAACGCATGGTAAACTATATGACGTCATTCTAAATCCTACATAGATTGATTTAAAAGCCTGTTAAAAGAAAAATTACAATCCACCTTTTTTACCTACGACCATTTTCCGCCTACCATAATTTTCCAAGTTCTCATTTTCGACCCACCATTTTCCCATCCGCAACCTACATGATTATACTATCATTGAATTTCACACACACACACACACACACACATTTAGGTACAGTCAGCCGCAAAATTATGTATACACTAAGCAACTTTTAATTCATTTTATATTTCATTCTAGATTGATATTCTATAGCATGTTATTAAGAAATGATTTAAAAAAGTTCCTTAATATATTTACTTTTGAGCTTAGCGAAAACATTTCGCTATGTGAATACACATTTTTGCTCCTGACTGTACACTGTACAGTAATTCCAGTGGCATCTAATTAACATTCAGCGTCAGTTCTCATAGAACTAATTACGGGATAGTCTTCAATTATCTGTAAAATGATTTGTTAGCATTGGCAGGTCATTATTCCGTTGTGTAAAATTGCCAAATTATATAATTCGATAATCCCTTTGTGAATTACTCTAACAAAGCTTTATTATATTGTTGTAAAAGGTATTTACATAATTTTATTGCGAGTGGATTTAGGTTTGTTTTTTGTGAAGAAATTTTTTGTATATTTTTAATTGAAAATGGACACTGATGAGGTGATTATTATTTATTTATTTATTTAATACTTTTTGCACACTGTTGCACAAAGGCGGACTTAATGCCAATTGGCATTCTCTGCCAGTCAACCTTAGGGTGAAGCAGAAAAAAATCGTGGTAGATGCACGAGTACAAAATTGAAAATAAAGTGTAAATAAATTATGTGTACTTAAGACAAAAAAAATATATACACAAATATTATTACGTTACATTATAAGTATTATTACGATGATAGCTTTAATTTATTTTATATTTAGATACTTGAGAGTGGTCCCCATGTATTGACAAATCTTTAAACTACTTAAACTTATTAATTAACTCATTCATGAAGTGATTATATTACATAGGACACTCAACTCAATATTAAAAGTATTTTTGAAGTTCGTTTTTTTTTAAATATTATTTATCATTCTATAATATGAACGGCTCTATCGCTTCCCTTTCTTTAAATGTTGTTAGTATACCTAAATAAGTATATACTTACGTTTCGGCATCACAGATACTGTAGCTTTGGATGTGCTGTCGCTATCGTCAGACTCTGATCGTGTCTGGAAACTTGTTTCTGTTGACAAAAACATAAATTATTATCATTTGTCTTTATTATCATTTGTGTGTGTTTTATTTTCATTTGTCATTTTATTATAACCGTACATTTGTTTCAGAATAAAATCGTATATCTCATACACAACCAAGAACGAAATTCAAACTTAAAGCTATTTAATTATGTACTGTAGTTCCGTGTTCATAAATAGGCAATCAAAATGGAACTCCAACAGGCGTTGGCAGAGGTGTTAACAATATCCCAATACTTTAGACCCTATTCCTTGAGTTGCGCCCGTTATGATTTTCTTTCTCGGTAATAAAAATGAGTAGTGTAGATAATATTATCAACAAATTAATTATACTTATGGATAAAATATTATTACTTCTCCTCTTTCTGGCCGTTTGACTCAAACAATGGCGAGCGATACAAATTCGAATTCACATAAGAGTATTTGAACTGAAACAAATGCCTAAAAGTTAGAATTATCTCATAAAATATACGAATCCATTCTCAAAAAAATCTTACGATCCAATGCACAATAATTTAATCTAATCACTATAAAACAGAAGGAGATAAGGTCACAAAATTACCCGATTTAGGAGCCAAGTCGTTTGGGAATCTAATAAAAACGAACTTAAACATTGTAAGTTAAAGAACATTGGATAACATTTACAACGCCTTCACAATTAAATAAAGTTTATAAGAGGAGGGTAGGAGTAATGAAATGTGATGTAGACATGTAATTGAATCCTATGTGAATATAGATTATATTATTAAAACAAAAATGGTATCAATTTATTTTTTGACGACCTCCGTGGTGGAGTGGCGTACGCACCGGTTTTCAAGGTGTCGCTAGCTCTGAGGTCCCGGGTTCGATCCCCGGACGGGTCAATGTAGAAACTCACTTTTCTACATTGTAACGGGTCTGGGTGCTTGTGGTACCTTCGTTGTTTCTGAGTTCCATAACACAAGTGCTTAATAGCTACTTTGGGTTCAGAGCAATGTATGTGATGTTGTCCGCATTTATTTATTTATGTTGTAAAATACGAGTTCAGATTTGTGCATTGTTTTACTGATATTTAAGATAACATTTAAACGCCTTTTATGTAAAGATGTAACAAGAATGAAATATTAATTAATTCACTCCCACTCAAGGTATGACTTAAATTAAAAAAAAATGTATAACGAATTACTAAATTGTAAAAACATAAAATTGCCGGTACGAAACGAAACTTTGAGTGTTTTTAAGCAGTGCAATGTAAAACGATTGCACAATGTGATATAGTAGAAGACAAAAGAATGAAATAAATTACAATAGCAAGACTTTACATAAAAAGTACATTTTTAGTACATTTAATCCAGACGAACGGAACATAATCCACTTTATTTTAAATTGGAAGTTTTTCGGAAACTAGAGGGAAGAAGCGTCATCAATTTTATTAAACAAGATCAAGATTAATGGTTTAACGAAGCCTTGGGCTGTGAAATAAGCGATAACGAGTTTATAGGCAAAGAAAGATTGCGTAATATGTATCTGGTAGCTTATATTTTTCTTAGGGGTCGGAGAAAACGTGAATAGTTATTAATAAGGGTAATGTTTTCTGAGCTTGACGCGAATGTTAGACATTGAAATGAAACTACTTTTGGCGGTTTATATTTGATTTTAGTTAGGAACGTTTTGAGGCCTTTGCAGGTGTCATGTTCATGGATAGACTGTAAATAAGGGTAAAAAAATACTCGTTGTTGCTAGGGTACCGTCGCTAGAAGCGAATTAAGTCTATCTGTCAATCGACTACATTCACAGGCCAGTAGCTGGTCTCTCATTGGTGGAGAATGATAGATATACTTGATGCAGTCCAACATTTACGATTGTAAATACCCCACTGCATGTAATTTATAAAATTGAAATATTATTCATATATTTAAGCGTAATTGTTTTGAAATAAACGAATGAATAAATAACCGATTCCATTTTCAATTATTTACAAAACAAAAGTTAGAACAGAGAAAACTACTCTATGGCATTCGGAAGTTTATTTTTTCGTCCTACATTTCAACTACTTGAACAAACTAAGTATTGTTCGAGGAAATAAGAGTTCTGAGAAGAAAAACTTGTTAAGAAAACTAGAGCTTTTACCCTTTGCCGAGGAAATGATAGGTAATTGTAGTCCTGGTATTAAATTATCTGTTGACTACGCTTGTACATTTTCTATTCTGGGTTAGAATAGAAAATGAACAAACATAGTCAACAAGAGTTAAATATAATTATAAGCCTGTAACTGTTTTCCTGCATTTAAATATTCTTTTACATACATGGATAATTTATATAAAAAAAAAAACTTTTTGGTTTCCATAGCCCAAGTTTTCAAAATGTCTTTACCAAATTCTAATTCTATAACACTGCTGAGGCAGCTAAAACGTTATTAAAATGAAACAAAATTTTGACATAATGTTTTACACAGATAATTAATAGCACAGACAGAAAATTAAAAAGTAAAACACGACGAAACTTTGATTAATCATTTTAAAAAGTAATCTAACTTCGACTTAGTTGCTATGTAATTAAAAAAGGTTCATAAAAGTTGGACAATGAAAATTGATGAACGTAAACGTCAAAGATCTTTTTTGTAAATTCACGAGTTTGAGGGAGTTATTTTTAAAACAATTACCGGTATAAAGGGGCTTGGAAGACAGGATGATTAAGAAAGCCCGCATAAATACTGCTTGCTGAAAAGACCTGATTTTAGGTCTAGTTCAAGAGTCGGTAACCTCATTTTATCATTGTGAAATATTGTTATAATAAACAAATAAATGATAATAAATATAATGTACTGGTAAGGGTATGCTGAAGGGTCAAAAGGATAGATTTTTATAAGTTACTCTTTGACCCTAATTAACTTGTAAAAATTGTACTGGAGTCTTTTAAGACTCCAGTACAAGGCAGGCCGAGCAGAAGGTGGCAGGATGACATTAATCTCTTTACAGGAGATTGGTGTAAAGTGGCTTAGGCAAAATATACTGGAGTTAGGTAGAAAAGGCCTATGCCCAGCTGTAACAAACCACACTAAAAAAACCGATACCGAGATACATAAAAAACAAACATCGAATTGAAATTGCGTCGAAAACTTAAAAATGATATAGATTAATTTATTAAAATAACAGCTAGAAAGGCTCTTCTACGTTTATTCCTTAAAAAATACTTCACAAAAAAAGAACAATATTTAAAATCCTAACTCCAAAATAATCACGCAACACTAACAAATCAGACAACGAAATTACAATTAATGAAGCTTTGAAGGGAATTCAATTAATGATAACATCGTCTAGAATTTGAATAGCGTTCAGTTGAAACGTCAGACGAAAATGTACGAGGGGACTGTCTCATAATTCATACGAAACGTGATAACTGGAGACTGCTAGTAAAGATACTGGATGAGGCATAAGAAATTAATTTATATTAAGTTCCTACTATCTTCTGAAAAGTGGAATATTAATTTTCTGTTTTAATAACTGTTAAGAGAACTTTTTAACGACTTTACGTTAGTCAAGGGACGTTATGAAGTTCGATTGAATTCATTGAATGAAAATAATTTTGTATGGGCACATACATATCACAGGTATACAGGGTGTTAGCGAAAGGGTATATCTATCCAAAAGGGGTAAAGAGTACATCTAGTAAATAGTCAATTTACAAAATTTCAGCTCAAAATGAGTTAATTTAATTATTGTTATCATATTTTTCGTAAAATATTTTGACATCAAAAAATCTCTATATCACGAAGACTCGACTTGCACAATACAGGTAGTGTATCACTGACCTGTGAATAGTTCAGATTTTGATATTGCTTTGAACGAGAAGCTCTATTTTTAATTAACATCAAGCAAACAAGGTTCTTAATTCGACTGTATGCTCTTTATATGTTTGTTACACGGTATGTTCGGTACGAGTATATCTCCGGTAATTGTTCTTTTTAGGGTTCCGTACCCAAAGGGTAAAACGGGACCCTATTACTAAGACTCCGCTGTCTGTCTTTCCGTCTGTCTGTCTCCAGGCTGTATCTCATAAACCGTGATAGCTAGAAAGCTGAAATTTTCACAAATGATGTATTTCCGTTGCCGCTATAACAACAAATACCACATAAAATTAATATTTGAGGGGGGCTCTCATACGACGGTGGTACGGAACCCTTCGTGCGCGAGTCCGACTCGTTCTTGGCCAGTTTTTTTACGTTTATGTGTATCTAATTGTTTTTTTTTCGGCTTTTTTTGGATTATTCTTTACATCTGCGGTTTTATTTATTTAGTCTCTCAAATAAAACTTACGATTTATTTAAACTATTTAAAAATATTGAGTATACACCTCGCAAAAATTCGTTCAGTAATTATAAAGTATAGACATAAGCCGTATTTAGTAATTATTTATATCTGTGACTTAGGACCCAGTGCAAGGTAGGTTTCAATTGTTAAATAACCTCGAACCAAATCGTGAATATTGTATGGAATAGTATATGGGCTAAACAGATTTATATTGTTAGCCCGATTTGTATTGTTTCAACCCAATTTATAATTTAAGCCCGCAGTGGTATTATGTATCTTGCAAAAGCAATGCGACAGCAAAATGTACCTTTAGGTACTGTATAACTATACATTAAAAAGATAAGAGACCCCCATGCATTTAAAAAATTGCTGATACTTTTGAAATGAAAACTGATTTCCGTCAAACACGCTAATAACACTCTCGACTAATTCACCTTTCAAACAAAAAAAAAACAAAATCAAAATCGGTTCATGCGTTTGGGAACTTCGATAGACACGTCAACTGTTAACAACAAGTCGCTTTTGTGTCGGCGTTTAAAACTAGTCGTTAAATTGATACTTCGTATTACGTATAGCCATAACGTTAAACATTTAAAAAATACTGCAAAAATTGTACAATAATCGTTGTCAAATTTTATTGCTTTACTTTTGCAAGATACGTAATACTTTAGCGGAGTGTTTTAGTGCCACTGTACGTATTTTCAGGGCTTTTGAAACCTAAAACGGGTTATATTCACCTTATCTTTTTTTTCTGTGGTTTAAAAATTAATTGTGGTTTTTTTTTACTGATTGCGTAAAAGGTATTTTACATTATATAATTAAAAAAACCTTGACATAGAAATAAGTTAGACCGAGTTTATTTGAATCTGAGTTTTTGTAGCAACAGATAATGTGCCTTCGTAGTATAAAAAGTTCAATGATTTTGTTCTATAATATAAGGCTTTTCAAATAATGTCAGTGGCTAGGTAAACATTAATTTAAGAAAATAATTCGATTTGTACCTTTATCCGAAACTACACATAACGCGAATATTCATAGTGATAAAAATGATATGCCTGTACGATTATGAGTAGGGGTAGGCAGAAACCACTTCTTTCCACTTGCTACGATCCTTACATACTAAAGAAGTGGTCTCTGCCTAACCCTACGGGAAAGAAGCGTGATTTAATGTATGTATAAAGGAAGTATTTTTTTATCTAGTTTAATAAATACTGTTAACTGATAGTATTCAGCCCAAATAACTCCTTCCCATAATACATATTCATGGTACACACACCATCTACACAAACAATTAATTTGAAACCAATTCCATATTCGAAATACCGAATTATAATAATAATAATAGTATTTCGGGACAACTCACACACGGTTATCTGATCCCAAGCTAAGCAGTGCTTGTGTTATGGTAACCAGACAACTGATAAACATACTTATATATATCTAAATACATACATATTATAGATAATTTACACCCAGACACAGAACAAATGATCGTGCTCATCACACAAAGATTTGTCCTGGGTGGGAATCGAACCCACGACCTCCGGTATAGCAGTCAGGGTCACTAACCACTAGACCAACAGGCCCGTCAAATTTAATTCCACCCATCTATTTATTAAACATTGTTTGAGGGAAACCTATTTACCGGACTGACGGAAAATCATATTATTTGAGGGACTAATTATGCACATATATGAATTAGTAATGGACCACGTTCGCTTGTTTTGGCTCGCCTCGCGCCTGTCTGTTCAGAGATAATTGAAAGAAGCCTATTTTGATTAGCTGTTTTCTCTATGTGGTGTGTAGGCAGGTATTTTTGGTGGTTGTTTAGGGAAATAATGTTATAAATAAAAAATATAATATAAAAATATAAATATATACTGTCACACTCAAAGATTTAAGTAAACCAACTCTGCGTCTTCAAAGACGAAGAGTTGGTTTGGTATTATAAGGAGTATATTTATACCAACTTTTTGATATTGATTTTTAGTATGGTGACACTAACAACTTTTCTGTTCTTCAAAAACACACCTGTATAAGTACCCATATTTGCAATAAATAAAATAATTTGCATTTTAGTTTTAATTTTATATAGGTACCATATTTTGTACTGTGGAGTAATTAGTAAAGGATACTTAGATATAAATCACGGAGGGGCTCGTGGCTAAGTGTAAGCCGTACGGTTTGACCGATAATACAGGTTAAGCCGCGCTCGCCGCGGTTGGTCCGTGGATGGGTGACCGTTTTCCAAACATACCGAGACCCTTCCGTGCCTCGGATAGCACGTTAAGCCGTAGGTCCCGACTGTCATACGTTGATCTTTGACAGTCGTTAAGTCAATTCTGACAACCAGTCTTACTATGGTAGACTGGTAGCCGACCCCAACATGGTTGGGAAAAGGCTCGGGAGATGACTTAGATATAAATCACAGAATAGGAATAGTGTATAATTATATTTATTTATTTATTTATTTAATAATTTATGTACACACACAGAAGTTAAAAGGACAATAATTACATATTTATAGATGATGTACAAAGGTGCCGCTTATTTCTTAAGAAATCTCTGCCAGCAGACCCGCGAAAGGAGAAGTCGTGAATATTGGTAGTCATTGTGTGTGACTCAATTAACTACAATTATAAAATAGTCATAAACAACATACATACACGTACATAAATAAATATACACAAATACTATATATAATTAATATATATATAAATAAATATAATAAGAATATATATAATTACTCAATTACAAGGAGAGATAGTGCTCTTTTATGCGTTTCTTAAAAATAGAGAGAGATTTGGAATCACGGATGTTAGGCGGAAGCGAGTTCCAAAGTCTTACTGCGTGAACGGTAAAGGAGTAGGAATAGAAGTCAGTGGAGTGGGATTGGAAGTGTAACAAGGATTTTATTTGCGTTCTGCAAGGGACATTAGGAGGACGGGTAAAAGTAAAGCGTTCGCGCAGATAAGAGGGATATGTCGGGTTGTGTAGGACATTGTAGAGGAGGCATAAAATGCGAGTGTTCCGGTGAAGACGGATTGGGAGCCACTTGAGCTGCTTGCGAAGGTGAGACACGTGGTCATATTTACGTAGACCGAATACAAAACGAATGCACAAATTTTGCAAGCGCTCAAGTTTATTGAGGAGCTCCTCATTAGCATCCAGATAGCAAGCATCAGCGTAGTCGATAATAGGTTGAATGACAGATAGGGCTAATGAGATCTTAGTTTGGAGAGGTAGGAAGTGTTGAAGTGATTTAAGGGAATGAAAAGAAAAGTGAACTTTACGGCTAACTTCGGCAACTTGAGGACGCCACGAAAGATTCGCATCGATCATAATTCCCAGGTCCTTTACAGTATCCGAGAAATCGATCAGGATTCCATCAAAGTACAGACGCGCCATCGATGATACGTTGATCCTACTCCGCATATTCTTGCTTCCTATGATAATGGCCTGAGACTTTGATGGATTCACTTTAAGACCATAGGAATGAGCCCAGGAACATATGGAGGCCAGATCTTGGTTAATGGCTGCAATAGCAGAGTCTGCTTCAGCCACTCCAAAGTGGCGATAAAGCTGCAAGTCGTCTGCGTAAAGATGGAAGTTAGAAGAAATTACTCTAGTAACAGAGTTGATGAAAATAGAGAAGAGAAGAGGAGAAAGGACGCCACCCTGGGGAACACCCGCCGTGAGGTCACACCAATCGGAGTAAGAGTCTTCAAGGCGAACACACTGCGAGCGACCTCGAAGATAGGAATCTAACCAGGCTAGGGAAGTAGAAGAGAAATTTAGGGATTTGAGGATGCCAAGTAGCACATCAAAGTCTACCGAGTTGAAGGCGCTGCTGAAGTCTAGCAAGACAAGGACCGTCATCATCTTATTCTCCATTGCCCAGCGTATATCATCAGTCACCTTCAACAGGGCAGTGACAGTGCTATGTCCAGAACGGAAACCAGACTGGTAAGGAGAAATGAGAGAATTTGACGTTAAAAAACCAGTGATCTGCCTGTGAACGATATGCTCGAGTACCTTGGAGAGGTAAGGAAGGATTGAAATGGGTCTGAAGTGAGATGATAGAGAAGGTTTGGAGATCTTGGGTAAGGGTATAATATGTGCCTGTTTCCAGGCGGATGGGAAATTACAAGTATATAAGGAGTGATTAAAAATGTGGGTCAGGATCGGGAGCAGACAGGGAAGTAAGAGACGAATCATTCTCGAGCACACATCATCACTACCAACTGCATTGGAGGATATTGCAAGCAATGATTTTTCAACGTCAACCTCAGAAACGGAGCTAAAAGAGAAAAGGGCGCAGTTTGGTAACGGCAAGCTCATAAGTTGTGAGAGAGTTTATTAATAAATAATTATACTATGTTCCGTGTCCAGTCCTACAGGTCCCTTTCAGTTTGTCGGTCCGTTTAGCCTCAGGCGTTATCTCCCAATTTGCGGTCCCAAGAAATTGTCTACTATGAACGTCTGTCTATCCTCCCTTCCACAAACAGCTAAAGGCAAGAATCTTTTAAGACATGATGAATATCACAAGATGATTTGTTATTCTAAGTAGTACGTATACTACTACTTGTAAGTAGGTACACAATATATACTCTTTTCCCTTAGTTTTTGGATAATTTAATTAATGATGAAGCTTGTAGACTAAAAAAAAATCAAACTTTTCTACTCAAATTATTTTTTACATTTTTTTAACGCTGGTTAGGCAGTAATTGATGACTGCGCGAGTTTACTGGACGCACGAGTTGTTGGTAAAACTTTTTTAATAAAAAATAAATGACGATTGTAATAACACACTCACCAGTATCGAATCTCGGTCTACTGGGCAGCCTGCTCGGCAGGTCCTGGTTCTCCACGTGGTCGAACGTTCTGAAGCCCAGCGCGAACTCCGCGTAGGGACTGATCTCGAACATTTCTGGTGTGACAAATAAATAGCTTTCAAACTTTAATATAACATTTTCTACTCGTTTCATGTTTTTGACTTAACCTTCACAAATAAAATTCTGATTCTGATTCCTATTGGACTGCGAGAATAGCAATCAATGACATGATGATACATGTGGTGTAGACAATCACATACAATTTGTACAGACCTATATTTATTCAACAACCAATTTAAGTAAGATAATGTCATTCAAAAGCGAGTAAATCTTTAGAAATTGAATTGAAAATATAGAAAATCAATTTCTGGTTTATTAGTTATTAGTTTATAAGTTATACATCTAACCATTCATTTCGAAACGAAACTTTCGACTAATGCAATAAAAAAAAGAGTTTACGTGACCAACCATTAGATCGACATAAATTTGAAAAGTAACTCCCCAAATGATATCGGAATCACAAGAATACAAATATTTTTCGGTTACTTACCATTCTTACTAGTCTTCCTGTTATGTACGGGCGAGGTGTAGATCCTCGGCGCGTGCGCATATCGCTCTTTGTGCTCTGACTGTGACGCGACGCTCTCGTTGCGAGACTTTACTTCGTCAGCTATCGAGTGCCGGTATTGTGATGTGTAGTTTTGGCTGTTAGGAAATATTATGTTCGTAAGTTCTAAAGTAAACAATGCACTGTTGTTTAATTTTTTTAATTTACTTTAATGCTCTCAAAGAAGATTTAATCCTATATACAGGGTGTTAAAAAAACCCTGTCCGACTCGAAAGGGTGATATAGGTTCCGCAAGCACATGCCCAAATCAAATATTAAATTTGGAATATTCATGATAGTATCAATAATAATGAACTTTGAAATAACGATTTTTGGCCGCAAAATTCCCTAAATTTGAGATTAAAACAATAATTACAGCACCATTTTCGTCGGGATTATTTGGCGGCCTTTTGTTTGATCATTTGGCAGCAACTGTGACGGCACAGAGTCTCTCTCTCGCTTTTTGAAAAAAAAAAAAAAAATTTTTTTAGGTTATATATATTTTTTTAATTTTCTATTTTTTTACATTAATGTTATCAGTTATCGATACCCAACAACACCTTAACGGATCGGACAGGGTTTTCTTAACATCCTGTATATTATAGTTCAAAACACTGCTAAGAAATGTGCAGTAGATGATATTATATTAATAAAACTATTTGAAAATAAGTAGCATGTATTGACAATTTGGAAAATTAGGATTAAATGGATTATTAAATGTCATGACAAAACTATTTAGGCAAAAAAATTGTCATCAACCATTTTATGTATTACTTTCATTAAACTTTAAATCAATCACGCAACACACTTACCGATGCCTTCTAAACAGTATACAGAAGAAGGCCATCAGACAGATGACCAGGAGCACAGAACTGCAGATGATGACCAGCATGTTCAGGTCTATGAGCTCTGAGGGTGGACCAATCTCCTCTGTAACAAAAGACTGAAGTTAGTATAGGAAGACTCTATATACTTAAAGATAATGACTCCAATCAGTAAAAGTTTAAAAAAAAAGTTCTTAGTTAGTCTGAGTCTTTTTTTTTAAATATGCTCCTAGATTATTCGAAAACGAACGAACCAATTCCGGACCATCTTCTCAGGTAATCAGTAGATCTGAAGATAGAATTTCATAAAAAATAAGGGAATATGATTTTATAGGCACGTCAAACGCGTTTCATCTTCTAATTCGATATAATTTTCTTTTTGAAATAGAACTACTTTTAACGGATTTTATCACAGTAAATGAAAATATGTAAAAAGTAGTTTTTTATTTCAATGTCTAAAATTGGCGTAAACCTAAGACAGCAATAAATATCTCTTAGTTTGAAGTCGGTTTTCGTTTTACATTAATGCGTAATCAATTATGTAAAATTTGTAGTATGCTGTACTGAATACAAACAATACTTCATAGAAATTAGTTGAGAACTAATTGGTGAACGCTCAACTGAAACTATCTCGTACAGCCGTAATGTGAATAGTTTCCGAGGTATGATCGATCACACTTTGTTCAAGCTTAAGGCATTTCCACATCGCGTTGCATGCACTAAACGGTTCGTGTAGTTCAAAATGTTTAGGATACCTGATGGTTATAAAGAAAGATGTTGTAAATACAGTTAGGAATTAGATGATGCAGTGTATATTTTGTGATCTGTATGATTTAATTTGTAGGGGTAGACCACAAAATAAGTTAAGGGAGACTTTGTCTAGAGTCAAAGAGAAACAAGATCATTAAAAGAAAAAAATATGCGTCATATAATATCGTATAATCTAAAGACCAATGTTTAAGCTACAAAAACAATAACGTCACAAAACATCTTGCAAAGCTTTAATTCATACTACAATATATTGTAATAGGATAGGACTTTCATCAAAACAGTTATTCCTTTGCTATAAAATGTGTTTCAAATCTTCATATTTATACCTATCTTGACCACTTATGCAGATCAAAAAACGCTGCGTCAAAATCTGCCTCTCAATAATTTAATATGGCAATACATTACAATAACCTCCAAACGCAATAAAATCCTCTGTGCACAACCCCTACTGACAAAATTGATAACAAATGACAGAAGTTCGATCGGAACTGTTTCGCATCAAAAGTTTTCTTATCAAGCTGACAGGCTTGAGATGAAATTGTCTGAATGACGCCAAGTTTACGTGAACTTTGAACGATGAAGGCAAAGTAGGGCAGAATAATTATGACGGTTTTGGTGGGAATATTGTCTTTACTTTGAATATTGAAGGAAAATTTCGTAAGCGAACCTGGATTGCGCTTATTGGGATCTGAAATCACTTTGCTATCAAAGAGTAAGCATGGTGATCAATGCTCGTTCTTTCTCTAAATAGAGACAGGCCATTATTATAATTTTTTTAACTAAAATGTTAATTTGTAACATATTTATATAAAATATGTGAGTGTTTTAAAATATCTAGGAGTTTTTTTTTTAATTGAACGTTACTGTTGTATCAGAGCGTCTGATTGTGCAAAGTTGACTAAACGACTAACTTTTCAGAGGAGTAGTTAAATATAATTCCAGCTTACACTTTTCAGCCATTAGTTTTATTTATACAGCATCTCATTATCAACTATTTGCCTAAAAAAAGCAGATCATTCATTTTAGGTCAAAGGCGTAACCACATTACTAACACAGACATATTTTATCTCAAACCTACTTTTACAGACATAAGGACTTACATCTTAGTAGTATCTAATAAAAACAAACAATATTTTGTTCTGTCCCGAGTACCTATTTGTTGGCTCAGGATATAAATAGCCTCCTCTCAGGCTTATTCCCCTGTTACTTCGTTCATCCAAAATTGAATGACAAATGACACGCATTATGTCAATAGTTTTGACTTATGTTATTTATGGTAAAGTATATCTGTATATACTTCGCTCATATATGTCATAGATGTCTAACAGTAGAAGGACATCTAACAATTACATAAGGTTACATGTAGAAAAGCGGTTTTTCTACATCGAAACTTCGACCTCAGAGCTAGCGATAACTTGTAATCTGGTATGAACGCCACTTGGCCACGAAGGTCTTCAACTTTAACAAGATAAAGGGAATTAAATAATCTATATTTCAAAGTCAGAAATTAACATCATGCAGTGTAGGTATGCCGTATGCGATTACTGATTACTTAGATATAGCTATGTTAATGGGTGCTTCATTTTATAACCTACGGTAATAAAGTACTTTACACAGGTGTAATTCATACACCATAACTTTAAAATCCTTTTCTTAGCATTTCGAAACTTCAGAAGGATTTCTTTGATCTACCCCTAAATGCTATACATAAACGATACGAAACACCTACTTCGTAAGATAAAGCAAATTGTAGACATAACAAAATAATGTCATTCGCAGGCACAAAGTTTTGACGCACCAAACATTAATTATTTCGTCAAACGTTCGTAAGCTGATTAAGTAAGCCGTTTTGGCTTTTGACGTCAATTCTTGTCGAACTGTATTTTAGGAACGTTTATTAAATATGTTGTTGTTGTAAGGTTTGTGTTTTGATTATGAAAGATGAGAAATGGCTTGAGAAATGAGGTTGCAACTCTTTTGCGAAATAATCTCATTCAGTTAAGGAATCGGTTACCTAACGCTGCCCGCCCACGTCAGACTTTTTGTAGGTCAGATAATCGGGCCGATTTTTCCGCCGATTCTTAGGACCGATTTTGTGGTCGACTCAGCGCCTAAGACCGTCACTTTGTTTGTGGCTATTGAGAGAGCAGCACGTCATGGACAGAGAGAATCTCATGAACATAAGGAGGAAGGTGGATTTACAAAGAAATGTTTGTCTTTGGCTTTTTAGGAACAGAAGAGAGAAAAAATCGACCGGGATACGCCGATTTTATTTTTGACCGACTTTTTGCAGGACCTGTGCACTATTACAAAAAATCGGTCACCGTTTATCGGACGTGGGCGGGCAGCCTTAATCCTAGTGCAAGTATATATATTCGGTTACCTTTCGTTTGCTGTGTGAAACTACAATGAAAATTCTATGTTTAATTCTAAGGATGTATGACGTTCAAAATTTAAGCGATACCTATATTAACTTACTTTAAAATTGACACATCAATTAAGGACATACCCACTTTTCATTTACTTATCTACATAAAATCTCTTGTTAATTTCCAAATATTTAATATTAACATAAAACAGCTACCATACTCGTATTTTCCGAGTTCATTTTGAATTGTAGAACATCTTCGAATTTCAACTGTTTTCTTTCAAACGCGTGTAACTGACGTTTCAATTGTGTACGTTTGATATTGCTCCTACACAAACGAGAGTATTCTCCTATGTACGGGGTGATGTTTAAACTGCTATCTCTTAAAACGTAACTTGATCTTTATTAGAGATATAATGTTATAATACTGGATCGCTATAAACGGGAGCTTATATTCAAAATATTACATATATTCTTTATTCAGTTTGTGGAGAATTGGATACAAAGGCTTCTAACTGTTCCACAGTTGGGCAAAGGTTTTTTCTCATTTGCGTATGTGTAGGTCACGGAAATATCTACTTCCTTTATACTATGTTAGTATTGCGTCTGGCGAAACTGCTACTACCAATTACCTAAATAGTTTTAGGAAATGCCCGTCTAACCGTAGTAGTTCCAAGATTTAGACTAACTAAAACTAATACTAAATCTTTTCTAGGAAATTCAATTCGATTTTATAATAAATTATCGAAAGAGATAACAAGCTTGTCTAATAAAAAGTTTAAAACATGTATTAAATCAAAACTAATAAAGAAGGCGTATTATTCGGTTAGGGACTACGTAGAGGATAAGCGCGCGTGGAATTAGTATCATCTGCATATGTGGCCTCCCTGGCGGTCTGCTAATAATATTGTTTTAGCTTATTACTACAGTTAGCTGCCCCCATAGCCTCTATTTTCAGAAGGCTCTTGACATTCCTTGACATTCTTATTAGGGATTTGAGTAGGACTACATATTGATGGTATGTAAAGTTATATTTTTTATCTTCTATAATTTTTTGAGTTTGTTTTTCTTTATATTTTCATCCTTTGTAAATGTGACGCCAATGTAAATTTAGCTGGATATTCGATTTCAATTTTCTCTTCCATTTTGGATGTCTTAGTTTATATTAATCTAAACATTCTGCTGTTTACATTGTTGTCGCATATCTTAAAATCAGTGTAATCTTAACTTCGATGTTAACCTTTTTTTTTAAAGAGTAACCTATGGAGTTTCTTGCCGGCTCTTCTCCATAGGAAGGACACTTTGGAACCGAGCAACTAGAGTCAGTAGTTTTTAACGTAACGTTTCTTGAGTGCCTTTTTTTTGGTTTATAAGAAATAAAAACATTTTGATTTTGATTTTTGATTTTGAACCAAAGGGCAAACACCCTGTATATTAGATATCGAGCAATCTTGAGGGAATACATTACGCACGTCACTCGTTAGGGTTATGACTGCGATATATTGTTACAGACCTATCTAGCTGTCAGGTGATACGGTTGTTGGTGAATCGATACTGTATATGAAACAGCCTTTATGTGTCGAAGTAACAACTAATTTCATTTAGATGTCATAGTTTAAGATCTTAATGTTAATGTGACTGCATTCCTTGAAGGGAAAAAGTGGAATTCTTGTAAAATTACATAATAAATAAATAAATAAATAATAAATAAATGCGGGAAACATCACATACATTGCTCTGAACCCAAAGTAAATAGCTAAAGCACTTGTGTTATGGAATTCAGAATCAACGAAGGTACCACATGTTTGTGGTACAACGAAGGTACCAAACAAACTTTTCTACATTGTCTCGGGTCTAGGTGTTCCTAGACCCGAGACAATGTAGAAAAGTTTGTTTCTACATTGACCCGTCCGGGGATCGAACCCGGGACCTCAGTGCTAGCGACACCTTGAAACCGGTGCGTACGCCACTCGACCACGGAGGTCGACAAATAACATCAAACATAGTTATGCGTGTATCGGTCAGAGAAGGCAACTTCTCAGAAAAGCTTGAGAATAAACAATTATAAACTTGAAATTATACTTCTTACATAAAACTGCCATGTAATAAGGATTGCTGTTACTTACTTCACCGTCAGAGCCGCTAGTAATTCTATTGTTTGTGATCTTTGACAGCTGATGCGCCAGTGGCGCCAACTGGTAAACGCAATAACGATACCCCTCGGTCTTTCATTTTGACATATTTGAAAGATAATTTAGTCACACCGACTAGCCGAAACAAGAAGTAAAAATTACTGTAAGTAAGATCCTATAGAAGCTTTTAAACCCACATACTTCATCTACACTAGTTTTATTAACTAACTTTCAATAACCGAAAACAAAATACATAATTCTCAAAGCGTAGCCAGTGACTTCCATATAAGTTAATATTACCGTAGTTCCATAGTTTTGGAACATTATAGCGACCAATGTATCTTGCTAAAGTTTATCTTGGTACTTAGACTCAGGTGCAATTGTTACAGCTAGTTTGTTTTTGTGCTTAAAGCAAGAGGCTTTGTTTAAAACAATTGAAGTAAAGCGTTGAATGCTAATGTTAGAAGATATTTTGTTTTAGTCTTTGTTTGATTTTTAATGGTGGATATGTTAAGAAACTTGGAACTAATCATTTTCTTTTATTTCATTTAAAGTCTGAACTGTCCCACTGCAGGGCAAAGGCCTCCCTTCCTTCTTTCCTTTGGAACTAATAGAATTGGTTTTTTATTTCATTTCTTTAAAGAAAACTTACAACTTACTTACTTAACGGTATATGTATAAAATAGTCACGTAGATTAATATTATTTAATTGATCCTCGCCCTTTAAAGTTTTTGCACGTAAAGGAAACGCTGGAAGGTATTTAATTAATCTAATTAAGTAACTATATAACTATATTAAGAACAATCATCATCATCATCATCATCATCAGCCGGAAGACGTCCACTGCTGAACAAAGGCCTCCCCCCTAGAACGCCACAATGAACGACAACTCGCCAATTGCATCCACCGGGTGCCCGCAACTTTGACGAAGAACAATATTTTAACAAAATTACTTTGTTTTTCAGTTTGATCTTGGATTAACGAAGTACCGACGAACCATTTTTTAGACTACCAAAGGACCACGCATCATTGACCTTTGTATTAGTGACCATTTATATGAAGCCTTCAAAAAGGTACAAAAGGACATTCCACTACAATAATAATCCAGCCTATAAACGTCCCACTGCTGGGCACAGGCCTCTTCCCATATAGAGAAGGCACGAGCATTGATCACCACGCTTGCTCTCTGCGGATTGGCGATTTCAGATCCCAATTTTGGAATCCAGGTTTCCTCACGATGTTTTCCTTCACCGTTTGTCAGAAGTGTCTTAGAATAATTAAGAAAGTACATATAACTTTGAAAAAGCCCCATTGGTACTTGCCTGGGTTCGAACCTGCAACCTTGTGCATACAAATCCGTTCATTGAACCACTAGGCCACCACGACATTTTACGACATTTCCACTACAATAGTGTAACATTATTATGTACTATCGATATCCGCTCAATAACCTATCCCTAACGATTAACCGCAGTTTACAGCCATTGATTTACCGTTAGTACAGTAATAACGATAGCCACTGGATCCTACAGCCTATAGCCGATAGCCTATAGCTCTATGACCATTAGTTGCCATTAGCTGGTAATGGACTACATTACTCATACATGAACAGGCGGGGAGTGTAACTAATTAGACTGTTGAACGTTTTATTGACTATAAAGTATAGCATGCAAAAAAGGAGCTGCAGTTTATGTTATTAAGTTACACATTATTATTATTTTTAAAAGAGGCTTATTATAGAGGGGCTGAATTGGCTAAGTTTTGGGGTGATTAAATCTAAAACAAGAATAACAATCGAATTGAAAGATGACGACAGGATTTACATAATTTTCGACTATAGATACTAACTTACTTTAAATTGAGGGGCTCGTGGCTAATTGTTTGTAAGGTTTGACCGATAATACAGGTTAAGCCGCGCTCGCCGCGGTTGGTCCGTGGATGGGTGACCATTTATAACATACCGAGACCCCTCCGTGCCTCGGAAAGCACGTTAAGCCGGTGGTCCCGACTGTCATACGATGATTTTTGGCAGTCGTTAAGTCAATTCTGACAACCAGTCTTACTATGGGATACTGTATTACCCAGTAAAATGGGTTGTGGAGGTCAGATAGGCAGTCGCTCCATATAAAAATACGGTATTCAGCTGAATCCGGTAAGACTGGTAGCCGACGCCAAAATAGTTCGGAAAAGGCTCGGGAGATGACTAACTTACTTTAAATATTCAAATAACTGCTGACAGTCCATAGAAACGATTTCTTATAAAGATATAAGCCATCAGTAACAGTAATTTATAAGTTGTTTTAAAAGGTTTTTTTGAAGTAGTATCTTGATATAATTTATAAGTCTGATGTACTTAAATAAAAAAGTATTATTATAAATTAAGAATACGAAATCTGGAAACAAAACCATTACTTTATGTACCAGTAAGAAAACTAAGGGGAGATAAAAAAACTCACCTCCTTCGAGAGTCTTCGTAGCATAAGTATAAACAGTAGAAGCTGAGCCCGCATCGTTTATCGCAGTCACTCTTAGCTGATACCAGTTGGCGGGAGCGAGAGACCCGACTGCGTATGATGTCGGTATGGAACGCAGTGGCGGCGCTTGGTAGTGACCTTCTATGTAACTCCAGCCTAGGTTTAGATCCATGGGCTAGGGGAAAAAGAAAGGATATTAAACTCAGATCTGATATTCAATTAATTCTTTAAAGTGTCGAAGTAAATAAAGTATATCATATAACATTGGTGTATAAAAATCCTTTCCAGAAACCGCAGTTTGTGATCTTCAATTTAATATCTGGCTGAAATAAGTTGACAAAATAATGTATCAACTAACCACAGTTTAAAACACATTGGACATATTTTGAATGATGATTAAATCATTATTTCTCAGCGATAAATAAGTCAGAAATACATGTGCTTTTTGAGCTGAAAGTGTTTGAATGTTTGAAACAACCCCCATCAAACTTTCTTATGCATCTAAAAAATAAATGTCATATGCATCAAAAATTAAGCTAGATCAAACTTACCGCTTTATTCTCTGCCCGATGCCATAGACTTGAACCGAGTACTCTATAATCAACCTCCCATCTGATGACGTCACATCCACTATCGTCCCACCCACTGAGCTGTATGTAGATGTGGGTAGCGTTACTCCAAAGCCAGTCAGTTGACGGCGGCGATACTGGTGCTGTGCATGGAATTATCTCATTATATTTGCTTAAATACAGAAATGGGATAAAAGTTGTCTCTTTATGGTCAGTGAGTTTGGAAGCATTCAGTTATAAACATCCCGATAAAAGAATTGTACATTTAATTTGCCATTTTTTTTAAGTTGATAGGGAAAAATATTGGGAATTAAAAGTAGTTTTGTAGAGTAGCGTAATACAGCAAACTATTTCTGCTAAATAAATGTACTAAATTTAGGTTAACCTTTGATATCTAACAAAACTTCAACAATATGGCAAAACCCAGACAAAAACCCAAACAGAAATCTTGACTTACAAAAATAAGGACCAAATATATGTGGAAGGAAAAATACTGGTCCTTAAGTACGCACAAGTGTATCACGTTTGTACATTAGACTGTTGATGTAGGATCTTGTATAAATGGCGACCGTCCTAATTTCACTGACCGGCCGATTAGCACGTACGGGCATTACTCATAGATACTCGAGTACAGAAATATACGATCCTATTAATTTGTGTTGGTTCTCTATGATAATGGAAGTTTTAATTGCTTATTTTAGGTTTATAAAAGGTCAAAGATATCTTTGGCTGTGCAATTAATTTGTCAACATCTCTTTTTAAGATTGTACGGGTACATAGGTATTTTGGAAACAACAAACAAATAAAAGAAAAAATAGTCGATGATTTTATTGATAACCAAATGCTGAACGAGATACATAATACGGATTAATCAAATATAAAATCAGAATTTTGGTAAGTACTGAAAGCTAACAACAATTAAAATCCACTATCCTAATCACAATAAAAAAAAATACAGTCCATCTAAAAATATACCAACCAAAAAGTCATTACTTTAGATTAAAAGATTTCTCGCAGAACGCGGGCATATTTTCAATAACTCGCTAAATCTTCCTCAGAAGATTTTTTCTACAATTAAAAGGGGCTTACCTCCGCCTAGCGTGGTGACGTCTATATGGGCGGGCGCTGATGTACCCACGCTGTCGGTAGCTGTCACTCGGATCGAGTACTTGGTCCCGCATTTGAGACCAGCTAACGTGTGCTGCTGGATTCCTTGGAGACGGTTTTCTCGGGTGACTGGCCAAGCTTCTTGCCAGAGACCGTCGTTTTCTCGCCAAGTTAGGTTGTAGCCTAGATTTTATTTTATCCATTAATGTTTGAAAGGTTTTAAAGAACATGCTACGTGGGTTGTTTCGGTATCGGTAAAAGAAAGGTAAGTAAAGATCAATGGACCAAAATTGTGTTAGGGAATTTGCTATGATTTGAAAGGTTTAGAATGCGTATAAGAGAAATATATCAATGTGAAAAAATATTTTTTAGGAATCGAAAGTAGTATTTTGTATTACATTTAGAATGAAAGTGTTTTCAATATCTGCCTAATTTAATATTCAGTAAAGCATGTACAATATTGTACCATAACCTAAAGTATGCTAATTAATGACTTTTATTATTTAAAGTTTTTGTAGAAAGTATTTTCAACTGTAACATAAAATTTCTTGATCTCTCTATGTTCGATTCCACGAAAAATGTTTGAAAACACAAAACTAGAATTCTGCGTATGATGATATTTTTTCTGCGTAGCGCTTGCGAATAGAGAATTAAAATTCAGCTAAAGAATATCCTTTATTTTTGTTCCTATCAACCAATGAAAATTCAAAACTGAGCAAATGCTTTTAGTTTGCACAAAACACAGATTTGTTCCGTAAGAAATAGAATCGGCAAATGGATTGTTTTCTATTTTACACCTTTGTTGAAGGTTAAAAATAGAATCCATTTTTTACGTCTTTTTAAAGCAAAATTGTAATCACACAATGTTGTTTTATGATGACAGCATGTGTCAAACCATAATTATTGTTTAGAATTATTAAACATACATAAAGTTTGGTCAATTTGCCGCACAGATGTTATGAATTCGTAATTTCCATTGCTACATTTTCTTTTAGTGATAATTAATTATGAAAATTATCGAATCGATATCAAATTATTTTATCCATATCCATTTTTGCACCAAATACAATAAATTCTTACTTACTAATAAAGGTACTTACTGATCCCGTATCCCAGCGAGTCGTTCCCATAAGACCTGATTTCGTCCCACTCTACAATAATGTAATCTTTGTACGGACTAGCTCTTAACGTCGGTGGGTCCGGCAACGGCAGAACTTTTACCGTAAATACGACGGAGTCTGAACCATATAGGTTTTTAGCTAAACAAGTGTAGTTCCCGCTTAGTGACTGGTCGATACCTAAAAAGGCAAATATCAATTAAAAAAAAGAAAAGTCGAATTTGAAAATCAAAATAGTTTACACCAAAAGGACCATAATATGGTAGAGTTTTTCTTTTCAGAAATTTTGATGGGCTCACGTAACGTTTTAGCTGCGTAAATGTTGTATTATATCATATTATTATTCAAAAAAAATGAGGACGTCTTTGGCATAATCTTCCCTACAGAATGTTGTTCAGCCAATTATATTAATGGCTACGTGACTTTCATGAATCATTGAATACGTTTGTTATCTTATTTAGGTACTTTCTTTATATAACTTTATCTTTTAGTAGAAGAAACCTTTCCGAGAAAATCAGACCGACAAAACTTATTCCCATCTTACATTTCCACCATTGTTCTATGTTCCGTCGCAATTTATATTTAAATATTAGAAACAAAACAAATTTAAACTTTGGTTTCACTATTACTAAACACTTTCTCAGAATCGATACTTTCTACTTTAACTTCAAGGTTTCATTGAACTCTCAATATAACTTTAGAACATTAAACTTTCGAACAAGAACTTAAATTGAAATAAATCATATTTATTTCAGAACAACATTTAAGTGTCACAAGACTGTATTAAATACTAATATAACTTTATTTCATAATTTCTGAGATTAAGCGAAAGTTACGCATCGAAATAAAACAGCTTTTCGGAATATCTACCACTAACCACGCTACTGAAAAAGGTGTCAAAACTTCAAAAACATGAATACGAAACCGCAAAAAAATCCGTTTAAAAATGGTTTTATATCATATTTTCGCCGTCATCGTCTTCCAAAGGCTTGTTATCAAACAGCTGGGCGAAGACCTCTTTTTTTACATGCAACCCTCCGGTCATGTTCTATTCTCATCCAGCACACTTTCTAACCTAATTAATGTTTTTTTTTTAATATACTAAAATGTTCGTTTGCATATGTGTCGTTCATAAATGACGTAATTATAATTATTTAAAACATTATCTTTTATCGTTTACAAGAGCATCACGTCTTGTCCCTGCTTCTTCTTTTATCATTTAGTCTTTATTATTGACAAGCAGAAATTACCTTCCGGCATTAGGTCCTTTGTGCTAAAACGTGCAAATATCTAAAAAAATAAATATAGTTTACTTACTCTTTATAAGTAGACTATCATCTCTATTCCTCGTAAACCTCGGATGGTGGGTGATGATGTTCTGGTTGTGATACCACACGGTCCTCGGGGGCGGGGAGCCAACGCTTTTACATTCGAGCAGTAGGGAGTTTCTTACTGCCACTGTTATTTCTCCTCCGAGAGAGGCGACGCCAGCTACCACTGAATAAAAAAGCTAGATGTTATATGTCTTTTTACACCTAGTAAAACTTAAATTGTACACAAAACAAATGTTAACTTAAGTATACTTTAGACTTAGCAGCTCTTTTCAGTTCATTCAACTACCAACAAACTCCTTTTGTAAAGTACATCATATTTTAAACTCTCTATTGTATTTTATTTAACAAATAACTACAATCTATTAATAAAAACCTTAGGCCTAACCTTAGTTTTCTTTTTTTTGTAATTGTTTAATTTGTATTTTTAGACGTAACAGTTGCAGATAAAATTATTGATTCAAATGGAAAAATAAAAACAGTCGCGAACAAAAGAACCACATACCTCTCTGCGAAGGCGCGTTGGTAACTCTCCGACTCTCAGGACCTTCACCCACTAGGGTACTAGCGGTCACCCACACATCATACTGACGACCATCATTCAGACCCTTAAGTTCCAGGGTCTGGGACTTCTCGTAAGCATCCGTCGTGCTCTGGACGTCTACTCTGATCGCTTGGGGGCCGTCGTTACTGGTAAAAAGAAAATGTTGGATTTTCTAATAAACTCAAGACATTAAATTTTGGAACCTCAACTAGAGTCAGTAATCTAACGTTTTAAAAGAGCTTGTAAAGCTTTTTTTTAATTAAAAATATTTTGATTTAGATTTTTAATTTTGAAGAACGGAATATTGATGATAAGAAGGTACGTAGGTAAAATTACATAATTTTTTCAGAAGTTAGTAGTTCACCGTGTTGGATATAATGGGTAATTTGTAACGAGCCGTCAAGAAGACGCAAATAATAATTGGATGGTGGTAACATACAAATGTTATGAATATACGACGAAAAATGCTTCATTTATTTGAGGCAACGAAGCAAAATAAATAAATTATCCTTTAGTCTATTTTTTTTTTGCATGCTTCTTTGTTTGTTAATACAATATAAGATCGACAAATAATTTCAGTAAAACTATTTCTGACTGTAAGTTCTTTGAAATAGCCACACTTAACCCTTTCACCGCATACGCGTAACAATGATAACCATCTGCTATTATTGTTTCTCCGTACTGTTATAATAATTTATGTCAGGATTATTATTACAAAATTCCTAGAAATAAAAAATATTCTCGAAACCGCTCGAAATAAAGAATATTTTCTAAAAATAAAGTAATGCATTTTCTTGCCATGCAATTTTTTTTTCTTCGTATTTGTCATTCTTTCATATTTTTGCTTTCGTAGTATAAATAGTGAAACGTAATGACTTAAATAATTCTAACAAAAAAAAACTATCTTCAAAATAAGTCTTATATTTATTTCTTATGGATCCCACCGCCAAAATAAAATGGGACCACACGGGAAGCACCAGCTTTCAAAGAAAAGAAACATCAAAATCGGGTCACCCAGTCAAAAGATCTTTGGTAACAAACATAAAAAAATACAGTCGAATTGCGTATCTCCTCCTTTTTTAAGTCGGTTAAAAAGAAGGGATTGTTGATTCAGTAGTAATGGGCAATGAAATGAAACGTGACTTCAAAACGGTTTGAAAATTGCTTACATTTTAAGATTTTATAGATTTTATTACATTAACTCAATCAGCACTTTTATAATGAGTTATATTTTAGTATGGGTTTAAAAAATGCAAGTCAGCTTTAATAAAATTTACGTTGAGAATAATCTTTGCTTTAGTTTTAATCTATACTTATAATAAATCTGTAGAAGTGAAAATTCTGTACATTGAAAATATCGAAAATATAAATGGCGCGGGGGCTAGACCGACACCGAACCGAAAAGTCTGTTTGTTCAGGTATCACGCAAAAACTACCAGTTCGAATACGATGAAACTTGGTATAATTATTCTTTATTATCCTGGGCACCACACTGGGTAGTTTTTATCCCGGAAAAGTATAAACAATAAAAAACAAACTTAATTTTGCGGTTAAAAACTCATTGATAAGTTTCGTCATCCACGAGAACGAAGTCGCAGGCACAGCTAGTTAGTTAATATTGTTAAGGAAATTAGATTCTTATGTTTTGACGAGTGTGACTCAAAAAGTTAAAACAAAAGTTAGCTATCTACTGTCAGATAGCTTTAATATAGTAGGTACTACAAACATCAATACGTATTCAATTACCATCTTGTTTTATTATAAAATTCAAACTGAATCAAACCCAATAACAGATTCACGTTAATGAAAAAATACTACCTACTAAGTGCTAGTTAAGAAAACTATCCGAAAGGCACAAAAAATTAAAAGTGATCTACTTTTTTTTAATCAGAGTACTCTATGGCACGTTGCCAGCCAGTATATCTGCCAATAAACGTTCAGTTTACAAACTTGAACTTTTGTTAGACAACACTCCCAAAGGTATACTTAAAAAGGTAATGTTCATTTATACGATAGAATTTAAATATTGTGTCGGACATTACTATTTGCCTCTTACAGGGTGTTACTGAAAGATACAAATCTAAAAGGGGTGAAGAGTATATCTGGTATAGAGACAGTTTACAATATTATAGCGCAAAACGCGTAAATATTTTTTATGCATTAACTGTTGGAAATTTGAAAGTTGGAATTTGTCCGAAATTTTGGCATAGGTGAGAATTATATATAATTATACATATACTATATACTATATACTGAATTTCGGAAAATCCCGTGGTTTTCAAAGCCCCATTTTACTGTTCTTTATTAGACATATATAATACTACTAACGTCGTATGTACTGCTTTTTCCGTTAAGAAGAAATTGTAGTGAAACGTACCTTGCAGTAGGTTTGCAGTACACAGTGTAATGTAACAGCCTTCCATTAGGCTGTCGCGGTCTTTTCCAGCTGACCAGCAGGGTTGTGGATGATTGTGCTAGGAGCTTTATTTCTGCTGGTGCTTCAGGGACTATTTGGAATAGAAGGTCCAAATATAAACTAATCAGTCTTTATTGCATACTAAACATTAATTATTTAATACATAGTTTACAAAAAAAAAAAAAAAACATAATATTGTTTTATATATATTTTATAAAAATATATATTAAACATTAATGAGTATATTATTATTTTCTTAAATTCGTTGATGTGTCTTACTTTATATCAAAATTTCAAAACTAGTTTCAAGAAATAAAAATACACACACAAATTATTTATATTAGTTTTAAAAGGACGCTTTCAAAGACTTAGATATAAAAAACTATATTCTTTACTTTTAGCTATAGTTCTAGTTCATCACAGAACACAAGAATTATAACACCAAAATCATGAATCCTTACTTATATTATAAATGTGAAAGTTTGTTTGGATGTTTGTTACTCTTTCACGCAAAAACTACTGAATGGATTTTAATGAAACTTAACAATAATGTACCCTATGCATCGGAATAACACATAGGCTATAATTTATGAAGATAGTGTGTGAATTGTCATTCGCGCGGGTGAAACCGCGGGGCACAGCTAGTTATAAATATAAAATCCCTAAGCAGTATTACAGCTTCAAAAAACAAAACACAAACTGTGTTAGTTTAGTAAGAAAAAAAAATGTATAAGTTTAATCACACCTTTTGAGCATGATGTGCTTACCTATAAGGTACAGGTATTGTTACACTAGAGCATAGCATACTTATACCTATGTATTTTTTGTAATTGTATGGGTGTAATCAATTGTTGGTGAGCCTAATAAATAAAATAAAAATAAAATAAAACTTAAAAAGTACTATCTACTAAACAGATTACGTAACTCACCATCTTGCAGCGTCGAACATATTATTGGGAACGAGTAAGGCCCCAGTCCGTAGTTAGAGAACCCGGCCACTTTGACGGTGTAGTTAGTGAATTTGTGCAGTCCTTGCAGGCGGAGTTCAGTGACGAGAGACGTCGAGTTCAGCCATTGTCGACCTGGTCGACACATTTACATAATTATATAGACTTGCCATGAGAATGGAGATTGGAGACTTGAGGGTGATTTGGTATTTTGAGCTATTATTGTGGGCAAAAATGACATTTTTTGTATCTGTTTCGATGGGTAGTCATCCTAGATTTCTTAAAATTCATCATCTGCCGAGCCTTTTTCCCAAGCTATGTTGGGTTCGGCTTTTAGTCTTACCTTATTTTACAAGGAGCGGACAGTTTTTTTTTTTAATTGAATATAATATAATAAAAGTAGAGTAACATATTTGTAACATGCGGGGATTTATCAAATGATATGAGGTGTACTCAAATGACACATAAATGTAAGTAGTAACCGACTTCTATAAAAATTATATGGGACCACCCATAATGTATATCAAATAAAAAATACACACTACAGTCGATTTAAGAACTGTTCAGTTCAGTTGAGAAATCAGTTTTATATCATATCATCTGTTATGTAATAGTCAGGTTAAAGTTTTTGGTGACTACTAAAGCTATCGTTTCATTAATTTGTAATTTTAGTTTCAATTTTAACTAAATTCTTGTAAATATTTAAATCTAAAGTTCCACCGAAAAATTAATGTGACTTATTTGAAATACGGAAGATATAGTGTGTTGTTTAGACCATAGATATAGGAAAATGATTGCTTTCTAGTTTGTCAGATAATGCTTTTGTTTGCGGTCAGTCGATTGGAAAATGGTAATACACTAGTTGTTTGTGATGACAGCGTACCGATGTTTGAATGGTTTAGTTAACTATAAATACGTGGAACGTTTACTGTAAATATTTTGGTCATTTATCCTTTTGTTAGAGAGCTATTGTTTAAATCAATTAAACTGTATGTTGTCTTTATAAGTATTTATTACGTTATTACATATTTCATAGTACAAGAAAATAAGAAAAGAAGATAAGCCCGTCATACGTGCGTGCAAGGGTCGAGAATAGAAGAAAATAAGTGACTGAGAAGAAGGCCGCCGCCGGACGTCGATCCGAAGTCGTGTTCCATTTTCGTAATAATATAAATATTTTCATAACGAGACAAATGCTGGTTTGCGTCTGCAAACCAAGGAGGATTAATTAGTTCTAGCTCCATTGCAAACAGCTATGATTAGCATTTGGTTTCATAGGAAGTGGATTAATATTTGACGTTTGAATCGATGTGCAAAAATAATAATTTTAAGTATTTTATGCCTGTTTCTTATAAGAATGGTAATTTACCTACAGATATAGATAGTGTATCTAAAAATAAAACTTGTGAAGGGCCTAATGAGATATCGACAGAATCAATAAAATATGTAACAAGGTTAAGAGGCTACATTTTCTTCGCCTTTTATTGCCTTTGACAGTTAATATTTCTTTATTAACATATTAAACAAACAGCTCATAACATGAAAATACATTTCTCTAACTTTTATGTATAATCGAGGATCTACCCCGCAAAACGTGTACAAAGGTACTGCTTATCTCTTAAATAAATCTCTTCCAGTAATCCTGCAACATGAGAAAGGCGTACTATATAGTCTTGTGTTCTTACCTTGCGCAGCATACAACACAGTGTAACCAATCAGCGCACCGGCTTGCTTGTGCGGCGGTATCGGCTGCCAACTCACGCGAAGCGCTGTCGACGTCACGCCGCCGCACTCCACTGATGATGGACCTTCTTCAGGCGCTAGCGAATAAGAGATAATGCTATATGATTATATAGTAATAGACAGAAATTAATTGAGGGAAGGCAGGACCACCAGCTGAGAGAAAGAAACAACAACAAAAAAACACTTTTTTTAAATGAATGTCAAATAGAAACATTTATAAAATATAATTCTATAAAACTCTTAAACAGTATTGTAAAATCTATACTTTTACTTGGCGGGTCTTAAAAAAATTGAAAAAGTTCTGATAATGTGGTTCTTTTCGTTTTTAATAAATTTGTGTTAATTTGCAACACGATTGTCAGAAATAAATGATTAAATAAAGTCTAATTTGTGCACATCGCAAAATTATAATTTACAGTAATCCGAAATAACAATTATGATAAAACGCAAAAACAGAATGATTAATGAGAAAATTAAAGTTTAAGATAATAATTAAATGAGCATTTTTTGTATAAGAAGGTATCATATAGTTTCTTCGTTAAACATTTATTTATTCGGAAAATTTAAATTAAACAAAGGGAATTTTCACAGAATTCCTTAACTCATACATATGTATATAAACTTAAACAACAGAAGTAAAATAACACAGTAATGTTAATTACTCAAAGTTTTCTCAAAGAAAACACAATTTTAAATAAAACATTTCACAATTTACGACCCTTCTCAAGTTATTCAAAGATAGAAATAATAAAACTGCAGACAGATTGCCCGAATACCGTATTTCTAGCAAGATGTTTCTTCATTACTTATTTAACTCTACATTTTTATGCTTTTGTAGACATGAATATTTAAAATACTAGTACGAGATCAGGGCCTCAATTAAGCTATTTTAAATGCATGTTAGTTGTCGGTCAGTGTACTTGTCATTGTGCCTAATTTTCATATTCAGATAAGCCTACAATAAAATCTCATTAAACTCTCGAAGAGAATGACCGTAATGACCAATTAATGATCGTAATGACAGTTAGCAGAAAGCCAATTATCGTAAAAATTACCAGATGAAGCAGGCATTCGGACAATTCAAGCAACTCTTAAATAGCTGAATCAATGCCCAGGCAAAATATTTGCTGTCCTGAAAAAGCTTATGATATAACCAATAATAAATATGGATGTTGATACCGGTTCTTTTAACTAAAATTCAAAATGTAAAATCTTTTAAATGTAATCTACGACTCTTCAGCGAACAATTTCTTATTTCTAAAACGGAAAATATATTTTAGATCATAGTAAAGGCAAAAAGGACTAAGTATAAAAACAAAAAAATATTTAGTCTGTTAGTTATACAATAAAAAATGTAACATTTGTAACTAAATTCAATGCATGAGCTGAAATAATAATAAACCTACATAATTAATTAAGCAACATGATCGACAGTTTATACTTATTGTTTCCCGATTACATAATTATAAATCTGGTTATTCGATAACAAAATATATTTACTAATTCATTAATTAATTAACTAGGTTACATAATAATTAGCTAATATAATTACCAGGATTGTAAAACAAAATTGGGTAGCAGGACCAAAATATTTGGTCCTTTTATAAGCCTGCCTAAATGAACTCGGAATGACGAGTGAGTAAGATATTTTACTACGAAAGTTAAACACAAAGGCCTTAAAGTAGAATAAGGAGGCGTAGGTTAAATCAGTTTTGAACTTTTCTCCTTAAGAAAGTTTAAATAAACGAGCAAAGAAAAATCCTATGTTATAAAAAGGGAGTTTTGAATGTTAGATGTGCTATATTTTTATAAGCTATATATGACTGAAATTTTAACAACTACTTAAGTTAAATTATTCTTAAAATGTAGTACATCAAATAACACAATGCCATTCTGAGGTATGATTCACGAAAGATAAAAATAAGACCGTTGGAAATAATACTAATACGGCAGACAATTCAAAATTGATAATAACCTAGGATAAAGATTTTTTAAATAGGGCTATAAATGCTAACTTAAAGTCAGACATCATAATAATTATTACACAAAGAATTTGAAATAACCTCTTAAACAAAAGGTGTAAAAGGTAAAGAGTAATTATAACAACAACATAAAAGTTTCCAAAATGTTAATGAAGACGATAAAGGTTTACGAGACGAACTTTGTTCTGACAAAGTTTCAGCAATTTACATAGTTGATGTTAGATAAAATTCTCGCGTAACTTTGTATAAACGGTGTGATAATGTTCGTTGAAGACGTTAGCTTATCAGATGTGGACTAATTGGAGATTTAGGGGATTACGGAAAGGATAAAATTTGGGAATGAAGTATATTAACAGGTGAAAAAAACAGTGTCGTTTAGAAATAATCCTTGGTTTAAACTGGGTCCTTTTGAGCACAAAATTGGATGCGGATCAAATGATTTAGGTTATATGATATGATATAGGTATGCTTGCAAATTTTCGGGTGTTTTTGTAATTTATATTATATATTTTTTAGATGAGAAATAAACACTTACCTCCCTCCCTTGTATCTTGGAATAATGGAACCGAAAATGGTCCTGATCCTGCACTGTTGAATGCAGCCACTGATACAGCATACCTAGTCATAAAAACAAACAAAATGAAGATTAAAAACAGTGGATCAATAACCTTAAGGCACAAACATGTTTTATATTTACTCTTAGTTTCACCCATGATCTTAACCAATTAGAAAGAGGAAAGCAAGGAATTTTCTTCCAATGGGAAAATAACGACTCAAAATAGATACATAATAACAATTAGAATTTAACGAGGACTAACGAACGCATTTCAAATATTATTTACCAAGAGATTCATTTCTTCTACATAATTATCTCAATCAGAATCAAAATCAAAATTCGACGTTAAAGGTTTTTCCTGCTTGTTTATTGAATGCTCGATATAAAGGACCAACCTGATGCCTTTCAGTAGTCCTCCGACGATTGTCTCTTGTTTGGCGTATAAAGATGCGGTCTTTATTGTCTTGTCACTTGTTTCTTCTGTTTCTGGAAATCAGATAGGTATTAGATACCGCTGTTATCAGATTGATTGTAAAATAATATGAAAGGTTCATTTATAAGGAGTTGAAATGAAATGCTTCATTTGAAGACCAGAATACGCTTAAAGCAAAATGTTGTATTGCTAATATGATTACGACTGAAAAAACAGTTATAAAGCTCATGAAGTATAATAATTTTATCAACCGTAGCACTTTTGGTGTTGTCTCTTTTAGTTATCAAAAAGCTTTTCAAGGCTAAAAAATAACCTTTTTACTTGTATGAAAATAAGATTAAACCACATAAATAAAGGTTTCTCGTAAACATTAAAAAAAACGTAACTTTAAACTTGGTGTTCTAAGTTACCTTACCTTTGACCCCTGTCAATTGCGGAACAGCTTTCAACCTATATCCTATGATCACTCCATTATGAGTATCAGCAGGTGGTGGCAGCCATCTTACTCGGAGCTCTCCGGGTGATTCTGTTTGTTCTAGCTGTACTCCAATAGGTGGCGATGATGGTGCTAGGAAAGAGAGAGTATTTGAATGCGTGACTTGATTCTTTAGAATTTAGCTTTACAGTGAGTTTGTTCTTGCTCAAAATCATAATTATTTAAGTATTTCATGCCATCTTAGTCATTTAGTTCCATAGGTAAAAAAAGGTTATTTGAATTGTTTATATATATATAATACCCAATCATGAAACAGTTCCGATATGAAAATAGATTTTTGCCCTACATTGCAATAGAAAAAAACATAATATGAATTAAATACCTTGCAGTATTCGAACAGTTATATGATTAACTGTTTCGAAAAATCATTTCAATCAAAGTCATCATGTAATGGATAATATTAAAAATATCGTGAATATGTTTCTTACCTTCCTCAGTAGTAGTAAATCTAACTGGAGTGGAGTAATGGCTGAGATCAGCCTGGTTACCACCAGCGACCCTTGCAGTGTAGCTGGTGGCTGGTAGCAAGTCATCAACTTCTATTGAATGGCGTAATTCTTCTGATCTATATGAAGGACATAAAATTATTTGAGATATGCAGAATAATATTAAAATAATCGTTTAGTGTTCTTGGGTTTCCGCAGGGTACGATCTTAGGCCACGTACGGTATTAGGTCAAGAAATTATTCATACTTGGATTATATTAAATAGGGTACTGTTGCTTTTATACAAGTTAAAATAAGATGCAGAATTTTGTGGTACCTGTCTAGACTTTTGGTACTTGTTCAAAAGTTGGACATTCGATTAAATCAAAACTAATTTTGTACTTTCTCATGAACATGATTAATTGTTTTAATTAATTGACGTAAAATAAATGTATACAAAGCATACCAGATATTCAATTTAAATTATCATTTTAAAATAAATAATTACTTTCTCATTATAAAAATTGAAAACGGAACATTAATTAAAATTAACGAAAGCATCAATTACTCGATTCAATATTGAATTCGGTTGAAATAATTATATTTATAATCAAAGACCTATTTAATTACGTTATAAAAACAATATTGTTGACTGAAATCAATGCGTTATTTGACACTATTCATTAATTCCTGCTTATTATACATAATTGTACGTGTAAGTTAAAGTAAGTTTTAATTTCCACAACTCAATATACAAAACAAAAGATAAGAATAATAACTTAGGTAACATCAAGTAGACTATTAAAATAAAACAACTTTTTAAACGGTTCTTTCGCGGTTTATTAAAATTTCCTTTGAAAACATTATCTACAGGACTCGATACGATCTTAATGAAAGTTTGTATGTATTTAAGAGCTACTTAATATTAAAGCCACATATAAAATTTTTGTATAGCATAGAACAGATGATACAAAAAAATTAATACATAAAACAAAGCTAGATCAACACTTCAATAAATCAAACAATACACATCATACTATTAAAAATAAAATCAAAACTAAACATAACAAACTCATAATGTCATTTGTCGATAGAGATACAAAACTCACCTAGTAATGTTAATAACTCTAGCGTTACTCCACGAGAGTCTCTGACTGCTGCTGATCTGAAGGCTGTAGTACCGAGCGAGGGATCTAGTCATGTCGATAGAGATACAAACTCACCTAGTAATGTTAATGACTCTAGCGTTACTCCACGAGAGTCTCTGACTGCTGCTGATCTGAAGGCTGTAGTACTGGGCGAGGGATCTGGTCATGTCTCTCCAGGAAAGCTTGACAGATCTACTCTTTATGGAGTCCACTGAGAGATCTGTTGGTGGGGTTGGTGGTTCTAAATATGGGAAGAAAGAAAAATTTGTTAATATAATTAATCTGAGAAGAGTTCAAATCTTAAAGTTTATGTAGTGATTCCATTTTGGGTATAAAAGTACAAAAAGATCTTAAAGTGGTCACTTATGTGGTAAATCGTTTTGATATTCCGTTCGATGTTGTGCTAAAAAACTTATAACACGATTCGTTGTTTTTATTGTTCTTCTCAGTTGCAGGCAATACTGAATATTTACAATATTACCATTTACTTTGAATTTTAAAAAGTGCTTCTCGGAATAAAACTCTTCCTTATATCAACTGAAGAAAACACGACCTGCTTAAAGGGTTAATTGAAGGAAAAATTAAGTAACTAGTCTAAAAATTAAGCAAGAAAATGTCTCACTATTATAAAAAAAAAATCTTTCCAACTAACTATAAACGTCTTATATAGCTCCACTGCAAAATATGACTCTACTATACAAACTGCACAGCTAATTTTGCAGGTGTATAAACGCTACTAAAAAGTAACACGTCCCAAGCGCAGTCATAATGCTACATAAAAGAGTATTCTCATAAGAACAACGGTTAATACTGTAATAATGGATTCAAATAAAGAAAATCAGAGTTTATGTACCAACAAAACCATGATTTTTCCTCTATTGGAACTAGGAATACGATTATACAGGGAGTCGTTAATTGCGGTTTACGACGTTAATTGGTTTGCGGGGTGTAGTGGAAGTTATCGGCTTTTCATAATTAATTGATTGTTATATCGGCGTGAATATTCGAATCAGCATATTGCTTGGTTTCTAAATTTTCAAATGATCGAGACGAAAACTGGTGAGAAATAAATAATGACAACTTATTTTCTCTGTTTGTCGGAATAAGTTTGACGTGTCTGTTTGTCTGTGTCTGTATGTCTGTTTGTAAAATCGTAGCTCTCAAACGAATGGACCGATTTGGAAGCAATTTTTTTTTGTTAAAAGCTGTTTGTCTTGGTTTCTTTAAACTTTGAAGTATAGTTAGTTCTCTTAAATTTTAATGCCATGTGTTATTACAAGTTACAAATGAAATGATATCTATAAGACCTTTACACGTACAAAACATAAGTAGATATATTTACTTGAGAATTCTTCACGAATATCCCAAACAAAAAACTCTTAAACTATTAAGAGTCGACACAAAAACCTAAAATTATTTTCCTACTAAAGATCATGAGTTTTAATACGAACGTTTTACAAATAAACAACTTCTACTACAATTTCATTTGGCCCGAACACTGGCGATAATCCTAGGTCTTAACTGTTCGCTGTAAATTTCCTAGAAATCGTATTACGCAATATAGCTTGTGGAGAGAACTTTGATAGTTCAAGTACTTGACTGGTTTTCCCATTCATTTCCTCTTCTAGGAATATGTGTATTTTGGGTTTAATACTTCTTGTACCGTGTTTCGGAAAGCACGTTAAACAGTAGGTCCCGGCTGGCATACATAGATCTTTGGCAGTCGTTAAGTCAATTCTGACAAACAGTCTTACTATGGGATACTGTGTTTCCCAGTAAAATGGGTTGTGGAGGTCAGATAGCCAGTCGCTCCATGTAAAATACTGTATTCAGCTGAATCCGGTAGGACTGGTAGCCGACCCCAACATAGTTGGGAAAAGGCTCGGGAGATGATGGGTTTAATACTTCTTGGATGTGTTCAGGATTACGTCTTGGTTTTCGAGAATTAATATCAACAGATTATTATTGTTTCGAAGAAAAATAAAGCCTTTTAGAGCATTTTATGGAAAGAAGTTTACCCATGAATTAACCAGCAATAGTAAGAAATTATGTGAATTGTACAAGCGGTGGATTGAAAATTTCCTGTAGGTTGTTGATTGGTTTCAGAGAATAAATAGCAACATGATTCGAAGAAAATTAAAGTCAAATAATAGATTTCATGGAAAAAATATTTAACCCTTGAATTAAGAATAAAGTTTTTTTAAATAGGAGTTTTCCTCGTAAATAATAATAATAATACTTCTTAACACAACATCCTTTTAATTGACCGGAATAAATCCACTTCACCAGTGTTAAGAACTTTCTGGAAAAAATAGTTCAAACAACAGGCTCAAAGATTATCATCTGAAACTCACCCAATATAGTAAGATGTACGCTAAACACGTCAGCTCCGAATGGATTACCAGCTCTGCATTGGTACAGGGCTCCGTCACTTGTTTCTGTTTGTAACAGTTCTAGTATACTCGTCATACCATCTTCAGATTTCGCTTCGGATATTTTTACTCTGGAAATAATGATATATTTAGTATTGATTCATAGTTAACTCTTTATATGACCATTTGGAAAATGTGGAAGATCCAAGTTATCTTCATTAACCCTTTCCCTATCCCGTGAGTCACATATGAACATTTCCATTGTTTAACTATTGTGTCTACTGGCGGGACAGTTAACCTGTTAAATTCATAATCAGGTCTAAAGTTACGTGTCATCGTATTACTATAATCCTGACCTTTAACAATGTTGGTAGCTAAATTCGTATATTTCTGATACACATAAATATCCATGTATCCTTTACATTGTCTTGCTTTAGAAAGAGACGTAAAGTGAAATTACCTTTGAGTTAAAGGGTTTATAGGTTTGCTGTTTCTTGTCCACATTATCCTGATAGGATCATCTCCTTTAGCTTGACACTCTATTGTTACCTGCTGACCAAGTTTTGCAGTCATGTTTCTTGATACCACGTCAAACGTCACTGGCTCTGAAAAGATTCAAGTAGTTACATACTTATTTATATAGAAATTATATGGTTTTGATAGTGATATGCCATATGTGTTACGTAAAACAACTGAATATAATTTATAAATTAACGGAAAAATTCTTGGAGAACTCCAGTTAAATTGTTAATATCTTTTTCTTATTTTCTTCAACAACTTTTAGTTTATCGTGTACACGAATCTTGATTCAATTTCCCATCGGCTCAATTCAATTTTTATTCACCTTTTTAAAAAACGGGTAAGCTTTCTAAGTTTCAAACACTTTTTCGTCAGTTATTACAATACCAATTTATTCAAAAATAACTCCAACAATATTCACAAGAATAAATGAAAGAAAAACAGACTTGAAAATGGACTTCCCTTCAAGTTGTTAGAATTAATTAAAAGGCGTGGGTTATCTCGATGACGTAAGTAATGGGATTTGAATCGAAATTTAGGGTAGAAGGCAAACAAGTTTTGGCCAACCATGTTATTTAGAAAATGTACATAAATATACCCATACGATATAGAAGAAAACTTTCATCGGGAATTGATGATATAACATATTCCTTAACAAAAAGTAAAGACTTTTTTCTTCTGTACTTACTGTTAACAGAAATCCACACAGTTTTGCTGAGTGCCTCCCCAACTCCGTTCTCGACGTGGCATGTGTACAACCCAGCGTCGGATAAAGCTACTGAGTCAAATATCAGGGAGCCGTTGGACAGACTTAGTACGCCACCACCAGCAATTTCTAATACTGGTCGCCATGTTTCTGATACAACTACAACGATATGAAAATTTAATTTAGCAAATAATTGGTTGAACTTCGGCTGGCACTTTTTAAGAAATATAAAGAAAGTTTTAAATAATATGAATGAACTCTTTTGAAGGATTTTTCGAATTTGTTGAATGAACTCTTTTGAAGGATTTTTCGAATTTGTTTGGAAGAAACTATTCCTCTGGATCTTTTTAAGGAGGTTGAACTTGCAAATAGCGATTATAATAATACAATGTTTTAGAATTTTAAGTGTCCATTATCGTCCATTATTATAATACAATGTGTATAATGGACGTTGCTGTAATTAAATTCACAAAAGGGACAATCAAAAGTAAATTACTTGATTCAAATTTATTTTAACTGTGACATATTCTTGCGTTATTCTTTGTACTTACTATCTTTCTTCAGCCAGTGCGTCTGTGGTTGTGGGTAGCCGTTGGCGCTGCACGATATATGACCACCTCTTCCGAGAAGGAGTGATGAGTTTTGAGGTTCTTCACTCCATTTTGGAGCCACTGTTCAAGAAATAAATAATTTAAATAACTATTTAAAATGCTTTAAATAATTTGAGATCATTTGGATACTCTTCTATTGCTAAAATAGAAATTTATCCAATATTTTCAGATGTTTCAGCGAAAATGCTATCTCTAGTTGAGTAAACCGTATATGGATATTTAATTTATGTCCTCTTTTTCCCAGAAGAGTTACCACATTTAATGAAATAATGTTACTCAGGGTAAAATGATGGTCTTATCGCTGATAGTGAAGTTCCAGACAATCTTTAGATGGACAAGAAATACAGTAACCAAATCGAATTATTTTATTTTTATTTTATTTTATTAGGAAAAACAAACAGTCATACAGTTTATAATACATCGAAATAACATCAATACATATGGTAAAAGTAACAACCTATGACGTTTCCACAGATTACAATCGATTTTGAGAATCACAAAATTACCCTTTAGATATTTAATTCATATGTTTTGGGAAACATTATATATGTATATAGCAAAAATGATTTTAAAACAGTATCCTGCTTTTAGTTCGCAAAAAATGTGTAAACGAACGCCTACAGATCTGAAAATATAATAATAATAATAATAAATGCGGAAAACATCACATACATTGCTCTGAACCCAAAGTAAGTTGCTAAAGCACTTGTGTTATGGAATTCAGAAACAACGAAGGTACCACATACACCTAGACCCGAGGCAATGTAGAAAAGTTTGTTTCTACATTGACCCGTCCGGGGATCGAACCCGGGACCTCAGAGCTAGCGACACCTTGAAACCGGTCCGTACGCCACTCGACCACGGAGGTCGTCAAAATATTAGATAACATTTCAAACAAATAGTCGAACGTCGAAAATGTTATTTTTACATTGGAATCGGAATATTTTAACGATGATATTTTTCACCATTTAGTTTTAATGGCCATTCACTGTAATGTTGTTTTAGGGTTAGTAAAACATTGTTGTTACAACTACTGAAATAAAATAACGAAAGTTTGGCGATATTTTATTGATTAATTTTAAATATTAAATAATAAATAAATTAATTTTGATTTTAAATAATATTATTTCTTTTATAAGTAGTGTGTAGATATTTAAAACGGTTTTTGGCTATTAAATAGAAACTACCGTATCGCCTTGTTTTGAGAAATAAATATTTATTAATTTGAATAACAAATTATTTAAATAAAATGAACTTACATTATTATAGCTTTATTATAACATTTAATATTGATTTTGGACACATCAAAGGGCTTCACGGTCCCGACAAACGACTGGTCAATTTATCACAAAGTGTTCATTATTTTTTCTGTTATTTATTTTGAGTATAAATTCTTTATACAGATTTAATATTTTATTTAGTTTTTATAAAACGTAGAAAAGTAAAAAGTTTTTAGGGAAAATTTGGCAACTCTTCTCTTAATAAATAACAAAGTGTGCTTCAAACTAAGAATTTCTGACAGCAAAGTGAATTCATGAATTTATTAATGCTTTCTAACTTTATTCTAGAACCTTTAAATTAACAGTTAGGATTTAATTTTTATTTTGAAGTCATTAAAACTATTATTTATTACCGAAGGTGTCTCGTACTGTGATAGTTACAAATAATATTTTATTAAATACGATGTATTTTTTCGGTTTCGTAAAAAATTAATTTTGTTTAATTAACTTAATTTCGTGGTATGAACACATTGCATGTCCGCCGTAAAGTAAGATAAAGAATATTATTGGTAGAGATGACAAACATAAAAAAAAAAACAAAAGAGAAACGACTAGGTAAAATTTCAAAACAAGAAACAGTAAAAGTAAAATAGCACCATATGCTGAATATACCGACTAAACGGATAATATTATACTCAATATATCACAAATAAATAAAAAAAGCACAAAAAAAGAATATATATCACTGATTTACTCATAAAACTCAGCATAAACAATGAACGAAGCCATTAAACTCAGGAACACGTCCGTTACAAAACACCTCGCGAACATTTTAATTAGCAACTCGAATTATGAAACTCAATATTGAGTTGCGAAAAGAATTTTGATCAAGAATTTATTTTTAGAATGCGCTCATGCAATATTTTGTTTCATTGTTTTGTTTCTCTCAATTTTTATTACTCTTTTTTGTCTACGTCAATCCATTTTGAAAATAGAATGGTTTTTGGAATTGTGCTAATATGGTTACGTTCTGGAATTGTACTATTGTTTGTTGTTGTAAAGATTTGTTTTTGTTTTTTTTTTTCAAATCGAGCTAAATTTCTGAATACAAAATAAAAATTGTAATTTACAATTTTATTTAATAGATTATATTATATATAAAAACTTGTGAATATTTAATTGTAATAACTACACTCAAATATATTTTATATATATCTGACATTTAATTTAGAATTGACAAATACAAATTTTAAATACTTGAGCCTTATTTTATTGACTGTAAAAGTAATCGTTTTCAACGTATAGTACCTAAGCGTTACGATCAGAGTAATTAAATCATAAAATGAAGGGTTACGTAAGTACATAATACGTCTCAAGTGCTTCGAACCAAATATCCAAATAAACCGTCTAGACATTTATAATTGAATCAAATAAACGTCAATTTTAACGTAAATAAAATAATTATTTTGGTAAGTTTTTGAAATAAAAAAACGTCAATAAATTATTATTATTTATCGCATCAAATAAACGTACATGCATAATTAATACAATTTTTTATTTACGTTAATAATTGAATATATAAATTTAATAATTATTTAGTAGTTAAACAATATTCATTATTCAGCAAAAAATTTTAAATCTGCGATTTTAGCTTCAGTTGTAAATTTCAACAGCGCCATCTAAAGGCCATGAAGCAAAATATTCCGAAGTTTGATGTGGATATGAAATTTTATTATTATTAAAGAATGGAAGGCTATGGGGACACATTTTAAATAAATGTAGTGGATTTAGGTCTACCTTAATTTAAAAAGAAATGAGTAAACAATAAGACATCAACAATCAATAAATGTGGTGATCATATTATCTTTCTCTAAACATCTAAATAATATATTTTTTTACCGCAAAAAGAATCGTATTAGAGATAATAGGAGATAATTTTCTCAAGTACCATAAGGACCTAAGAATTTTTTAACAAAAAAGGGGACAAAAAGTATAATAAACATGATTACAAACAATAATCTGTAATTACCTTTTATATAAAGGTTGACAGTCCTATTCACTTTAGCCACATGGTTAGCAGCAACACAGGTGTATGTACCACAATGATCCAAAGACACGTTCTTTATTATCAAAACGCTAAACACTTCCAAACTCCTTTCTGCTATCTGAAAATTGATAAGATTTTAGTATACGTCTACACGATGACACTCTTAGGCTACAAGACCTGCTCGAGCCAAAGAAATATTAAAAACAAATCTATAACTGGCCCAGAAGGAGATGGCGGGACTAACTTGACTCGTATTCAATATTATGGACAACAATAGCCCAGGACCAGTAGAATTCCCCACAGTCAAACCACTGAACTGGTTTTGTGGGATATTGTATTGTACAACGTACTATGTAATGTTTTAAAAATAAATAAATAATAATTAGAAGAAGGAAATGAAGGCTTTTGCCCTGCGTTGGGACGATAATGGCTGAAAATAAATAATAATAATAGTATATGTATCGCTCGAGCAGTTAGCCAATAATTAACATAATCGCACTGCTCGAGCAATCGACCATTCGACCATGCGTGCGGTATTAGAGCCGATTTCATCAGTTACATTAAAAACTACATAAACTGAACTCAGTTTAGACTTCGAACGCTTCGACGTTAGATTATTTGGAACTAGCTTACGGAGAACTTTGCTTAAGCTTAACAACACTACAATTTACTCAACTTAGGTTTAAATGTAACTGGTAAAATTGCCCCTAATGTCACACCAATTATTTAAGGCACCAATTTCTAACTAACACTATAAGACAATTTTATAAACATAATATGGGCGGGAAATGTCGCACGCTCATACACTCCTGTACACATTTATACACTCGGTGTACCTACTAAGTGTAGGTCTGTCTACGTAGTGTCATACTGTAAGCTTAGCATTACAGTCTGGATTTAAGGGATTAAGCAAATTGAGTCTCTATTTAGTACTCATAAATTCAAGGGATAAATTTATGAAGATGAAATTTCGGATTATCAAAATTGTGTGAGATCAAAAATTTATTCCTCCGTGAATTCATTAGTTCTCTTTAAATCAGTGATGAAGTATCTTATATTTATCAAAATATCTGTTGTAGCAATAAACATTTATCTGAAAACATTATTTTAATTTAATCTCTAGAAAACTTTAATACAGTTAAGTGTTTAGCTATATAGACGGAGATTTAATTTTGAGTAATAAAAATTGAAATAGTGTCAGTATTTATTTCAATCAAAAACTTATTTACTCTTGCAGAATAAGTTTTATATACAGTCCTAATTAGAATAACTTCAGCGTCAATATAATCTAGATTATTAAAAGTTATTGAAGAGACGAAAACTAAATTTAATTCTCGATCCAAAAAGTTAAAGGATTCTAGGCATTGAATGGATACAATGCAGGCTATATAAACTTTGAACATAAGTTTCTTCGTGATTAATTACACCAGTATTCTTTAGATAAAGTTACCTATAGAGATCGAAAGGCTAAAGCCATTTAACGGGTAATTTAATGTCTAATTTATAACCAGTTTGATCTTGAATGTCATGTCATTTAACTAAAAGTATATAGGTACGTCTGAAAGATGAAAGACAGACACGGATTATCAAAATTGCTCAAAATAATTGATGGCCTAGCTTTAAAAAAAAACAACACGTGATCATGCCACTTTCTCTTCATCAGTATAGTATTTTTAATGTCATCTTTCCAAAACACATTTTACACCATCAAAACATATTTTTGAGAGCAACCCCCGATTTCTAAAAGGCTGAACAACACAATTTTTTTTAAACACTTGCCAAGTCTCAAGTTATGTGTTTGGTTGTTAGTCTGTCGATCAACTAAACACATGATAAGTAGATTTGAAAACACATTTAACTAATCAGCCTTTGAAAAACCGGCGGGAGGTAATGTATAGGTATTGCCAAATAACAATAATGCAATTCCTTACCTTCAAGTGACTCGGAATCTTCTTCCCATCCTTCAACCAAGAGTAATAAACCGGCGAATCACCGCTCTTAAGATTACAATGTATCTGTACTATTTGGCCTTCTTGTAGATCCGTTGGCAACAGAATTTCCTCCAACTGTGGTGCCTCTACCACGTGTAATTCAAACGATCTCTTAGCCATTTCCCCCGACGGACTCCTTACAACACAGGAGTAAGCTGCCCCATTATCAGATTTCGTCACTTTTGGTATATTCAAAATCCCGTTGTTAGTTCCTATCGACAAGTCTCTCCTTTCTCTTAATTTCGGTTTCCTTCCAAATATTTCTATACTTGCCGTTTTGTTGGCTGATCGTTTGTACCGATTACTTTGTGTTGTTATATCTTTTATTTCTTTACCTTTGTATTCCCAAGTTATTTCCCTGGAAATAGGATTATTTTATTTTCTCGTAACTACTAGTCTGTTATTTGGATTGAGATTGAATTAAATGATATGGAAATAGTTTTTAGGCTTAGCAATGTGGTAACCGAAACAATTGAAGAACAAAGTTTTTTTTTAAGATAACCAAATACTTGGTATTTCCTTTCGCTTGTTTTAATATCGAGTTTATATTTGAAATGTCGAGTATTAAAATGTAAAGTCTCCACTTTGAATATAAAAAAAAACAATGATAAAATTGATTTCATTATTTAAAGGAAAAAATAAATATTCGAGTACAAATACCATAAAAATAAGCTTAAAAAAATGTTGTATTTTCCCCAGACACATATTGTATTCCTCTCCTACGTAAAAAACAAACGAAGAAGCCACATTCGAAATTTTTTAACATAAATGATTCACGTTCGTTGTTTATTCGCCATAAAAATATTTTGATGGAGTTCTCAAAGAGACCATAAAAATGACATGAAAAGCTAAAAGTATTCTCCGTATACTGAATGTTATTTTTTAGGTAAAACAGTAATAAAGGACAAAAGAAAGAGATATTTGGTAAAAGATATTTTTGATTACAATAGAGTTAAATGCTTTGTTGGGTTTTCGTTTTGCTTTTAATTGTCATATTATGTTTTTTTTATTTTTGTTAGAGAAAATTGAAGAATCAATTTCGTTAGCATTGTCTGAATATTATTTACATAGATATAGATAGATATATTCTGGCCTTATAAATAATAGCATGAATCACTTTTGGTTTAGATGACTAAGAAGTCGTCTAAAATTATATATACAATTATATAAATGCTTATATAATTATCTTTGGAACTGTACCTATCGCAATAATCATCTGAATATAGATAGATGACAATAGGTTTAGCTATTATAATAGTAATATCCTGGGACAACTCACACACGGTTATCTGATCCCAAGCTAAGCAGAGCTTGTGTTATCGTAACCAGACCACTGATAAACTTACTTATATATTTCTAAATACATACATATTATAGATAAATTACACCCAGACACCAGAACAAATGATCATGCTCATCACACAACATTTGTCCTGGGCGGGAATCGAACCCACGACCTCCGGTATAGCAGTCAGGGTCACTAACCACTACACCAACAGGCCCGTCAATCGTATTAAAACAACCGTTGTTTTTACATCTAGAGTAGAACGGCAAATAACACTAAAATTGATCAAGAGCAAAATGGAATTCAAAAATGTTCCTTCCTTGTTCGTTACGTCATCAAAAATGAATTTAAGTGCTGAAGATATGGAAACTCTACAATGTCAATTATTTCCCTTATAGTTACGACAATTAAAAAATGTATAAAGGTTATAAATTATAGTGGTTAAGTTTAACCTAGTTTAAGCTAGAATATATTTCTTATCTTACCTGACGGGGTATCCATAGTAAGGGCATTTCAAAGTGACACTCTGCCCGCTCTGCACTTTGAAGGGTGGTAGCGTTCGGATGTATGGCGGTCCTGTAATAGAAAGGCTTTGAGATGGTTTGAAAATTAAAAGATATTTTTTTAATATTAAAATGATACTGTTTGATATTTTTAGTTTTTTGCTCACAATAGTATAGTAAAAACTTAATAAAATATATATGTAAAAAGGTGCTTATTTCTTAAAAATCTCTCCCAGCAGAACCGCGAAAGGTGATATTTAATTTATTTGTTTCTGAATATGAGTACAACAAACAAACATAGAAATTAGGTCATGAAGAATAAAATTCGAAGTCGACTTTCATGATTTTGAAATAAAAAAAAAATCTATTCATATCTGAAATAAATCAAACTTACTTGCTATGCTCGTGTGTTACATATTTTTTATTCTATTATATTTTTTATTCTATTGACAATAAAATAAAAATTAAACTATTTTCTATAATTTAACCACATTAAACTTTACTCCTTCCTTCCTCTTCGGTTTTAAAAGTTTCATACCAAGAGAATTTAAAACGTATACCATAGTACTTATTTTTACAGCCATATAAAATAAGAATGCGCGATAAAATATTCTCACTGTGCATAAATATCTTGGCTCATGAAACGAGCTGAGTCATTCTACTTTATAAACTCTAAAACTATTATTAGATTTTTTTAATTTAGTTCTGAAATTATGCTATCAAATATCGTAATCTCAATCTCTTTATCATTGAAAACCTTAATGCAATTACAAAATATCTATCCCCAACCCGACACTGCAATCTTCTAGATCATTAACAAAATTTCAGTGAAAACGAATTTCAAATAACGTTTCGTTGAATTTAAATCTTCAATTCAGTTTCCTGGCTCCGTATTTCGGACAGACTTTACCCAATTAGTCCAGAATCGTTAGTATCTATCCTCACACTAACATTTGAGCTTTGAGTTTATACACTAATAGAACACAACAGAATAGATTGTCGTGTAGTTTTAAGTGTCGTGACTTATATGTTTATATGGAGGTGTTCACATATAGAACGACACGACTTACTGTCGTCTACGACATGTTTTGCAGTGACGACAGATTGTTATGACAGTGAGAACGGCTAGCACGACAGTCGTAAAACGATAAAATATCGTTACGACTAAATCGTGACGGCAACTCTATCGTAGCCAACGATAAAATGTCATCGCGATCGAATGGAACAGCTAGTGGCGACAGTCGTCCAACGATAAATTAATCGTTACGACATCACTATGTCACTATGTATGGCACTATGTTACGCACCCTAAGTATAAAGATTTTACTATTTCACTTTAGCTTTGAAAGTTAAACTTTTGATCGGTCCTAATTTCGTTTGATTGGATGATAAAAATTTAGGTTATGACGCTGTCTGGAAAACAGACTGCGCATTGCTTGTTAATGCCCGCATTGCGAATGACTTTTGCGATCACAAAAGAGTTTTTATTTGTTTTTTTTGTAGTCAAAATGTGGGTTAGGTAATTAGGTACTTTTTAAGTTAAATCAAAGAGAGTATCTACTAACTAGCGATGAAATAAAATCTTAGTATTTTAAGTTGGTATCTTATATGACTAACAGGTAACTGAGTGATGAAATCCGCCGTCGGACAAAAGTGTTCGACGTCGGGGACCGGACGATACGACTCAAATGGAGTTGGGCAGGACACCTAGCTAGACGTACAGACAGTCGATGGAGTAGAATTCTGACAGAATGGTGGCCAAGGACAGGGCGAAGAAGTCAGGGACGACCGAGAGCATGTTGGGTTGACGACATAGCCAAGGTAATGGGAAACACCTGGATGAGGGACGCGCAAGACAGAGAACAATGGCAGAAAAAAGGGGAGGCCTATACCCAGCAGTGGGTGATTCCGGGCTGATATGATGAACTGAGTGAATAATATCTATTTAAGAAGAGGCATTTAGTGGTCACCAAAGTATAGTAAAACAGGTCATTCCGCGGCTATATTAACGACCTCCGTGGTCGAATGGCTCACACACCGGGTTTTAGGTGCCGCTAACTCTGAGGTCCCGTCTACGATTCTCGGACGGATCAAAGAAGAAAATCACTTTTCTACAGTCTTGGGTCTAGGTCTTTGTTATAAAGTACTTTTCCCTGATTCCGTAACAAAAGTTATTTACTAATTATTTTAGGTTCAGACCTATATACGTATGTAAAAATTTTATTTTTTATCCAGTGTTTTTTTACTACAGATTTCGAGATTAGTGAGCCCAATTTATTTCATTACTATTCTAAAAATAGCAGATACGTTTGATAAATTTTAATTAAAAACAAAAAAAATTAAAGCTATTATTTCATTGGATTGACCTGATCGGCTGAGCTTGTAACATAAGAGATTAAATGGGATTTATGAAAAGCTTTCTGTGAAAACTCGCAGCGATTCATTCACAAATGGACTATTGTTTTATTTTACAAATACATTTCATATATAGGCTTTGTAGTATTTTAGGAACATGTTAAAAACAACTCATTGTACTTTTTATATAATAGGATATGAGTTTAGTGTATCAAGGGATTTTTTTTATGTAAGAATAATTGATAAATACACAGGCTGTTTATACAGTCTAAGGACTAGACTTTGCTTGTGTAAATATAATCAGAATCCCAATAAGTAAAATAAATTACAGAGTTTCACTTCGAACATAAGCATAATTACGATAAAATGTCGAGGCTTAAATAAATAGTGCTGTCGACCTATGCATATAACTTTATCCCTAATTACCTTGACTTTATAATGGTTATCGCCCTTTAAGCTCTTTAAACTACTTATAAATTTGAATATTTCTACGTAAAACTCGAAGTCTCCAAAAATATTCAAAAATAATAAATTATGTAGCTCATTTATAGGCTAGGTATAACTTAGTTAGCATAAATGTAAGTTCAGTTCTTAGCCGCGAATATATACAACAAGCAACAAAAGTCGTTCCACACTCGAATATATAACTAAGCAGTTAACAGCTGACTTTTGTTGCCGACTGTACATTTCCTTTCGCTGAAACTTTACAGTGTCTATAAAGTTGGAAACTGTATCTTACTATTCTGTTTTTATTTTAAAAGGGCTCCAAGTTTCTCAATAAAAGTTATAGGAAAGATAACCCTGTGGTAAAGGGTATATCCCTTTTGAACCTTTTATAACCGAGAATCTGAAATGAGGATAGGTTGCATGTTTACTGTCAAGATAGGCAGATGTAATCATGACGTCATATTCCACGTTACATTCCGCCATTTTTCTTGACCCACTGTTAAAAAAGGAGGTTGCTATTTTGATCCGTGTGTGAAATTGTAGGAATTAGTCAGTATTCGTGTGTGTAGTATAGGTGACTTTCTCAACAGGTGTTTCAAATTAAATAAGTTTATGTATCTTTTAGGACAATGAATATGTATAATTACAGTTATCAATATGTATATGAATATGTAGGTATTTTAGCTTTTGGGTGTGCACATTTTATCCAAATTAGTTGAATATTTTGGTATATGAAGCGATCAAACAGTTTTGTTTTTTATCTCACAACTTTTCTTCTGTCTATTATAAGCTTAGATAAAAAATAATTAAATATTTTTATTTAATGTTCAAAAAACCAGAGTAAATATTATCTTTATTTAATATCTTTAGTATTATAAACATTATTCAGTATTTTCTTTGTTATGATACCTTGTTGTATTATTTTTATTTATTTATTTAATAATTTATGTACACACACAAACATTTAATAAATGTAACATATTGATAAATTATGTACAAAGGTGCCGCTTATTTCTTAAGAAATTTCTGCCAGCGGACCCGCGAAAGGAGAAGTCGTCAATATTGGCAGTCAGTGTGCGCGACTTAATCTACAACAACTACAAATTATAACTATATATATTGTTATATATATTGTTGAAATACTAATAACTTGATAAGGAATATGATCAGATAATAGATTTACGAGATATTGTTGTTGCTCAGTCGATTCTTGTAGTTCTAAGAATACTGTAAATAAGCTTTGTGTTTGTGGATTTACTAGTCGGTAGGTACTTGCTTTTGTTTAACTTAGGTAGAATCTTTATGTTAACTAACTAGATTTTTATTTTTAATCAAAAAAAGTGCTTCGATGGACAAAACAATAACATTGCAATCTTTTCAACCGATTTCAAAAAGAGATGGATCTGATTTCGTCTGTGTATATTATTATGTAAGTTTATTTGTATTTGTGTTATGCGATATCTACAGCAATTGTGGATCGATTTCAATTTTTTTTTCGGTCATTCGGTATTATTTCGATAGGGATACCTTAGAGGAATTCCCATATAAATTTAATGAAAATCAATTCAGTTGTTTTATATTCTTTTTAATTTAATATATTTCTTTTTCAATATTGTGCAATGAGGAAGATGTAAATAAAAAAAAAACGCATTTTTATTGGCTTATCGAAAAATTTAGGTGAATAAAAAAATAACTGCGAAAAAATTATGTCGATATCTCCAGAAGTAAATTTTTTATAAATTTTTCAATTTCGTATCTCCCGATAACTTTTTGAGCTGGCCGAGAACCTGTCGTGACGTCACGCCGCCGTACCGCAGGCGACGGGCGCTCGGGCCTGCCGGTGGTTATTTTAAAATTATGATACCTCCTAAGATGTTGATGGAAATCAAGTAATGTCAAAGACAATTTTGTTCACAATTAAATACTTGTGATTAATATCACATTTATTTAGATAAGGATTAGTATAATTTTGACAAAACGCCTTCGCAAATAATTCATAATTTAAAACAAAGTTGATTTCCATAAAAATGCGGTTATAGTATTAAATCTTGAAAGATAGCCATATGTTGTCGCTGACTTTTTTTTAGAACTTTTAAAGAGGAACAATTTCGTCATATATGATTTTTGCCTAACTTCAACCGTTTACGCTGCGCACGCAACGGAAGTTCACAAATAGGGATATTTTTCCGTTTTTGTAACATTTTCCATTGATGCTTCGCCCTATTGGGTGCAGCGTAGTGTTATAAAGTCTGAATCAGTAGTTCCTAAGATTAGCAAGTTCAAGCAAACAAACATACTCTTTAGCTTTATAATATCAGTATAGATAGGTAGATTTCTCATGTTGAACATTTTACTCATGTTCGAGAACATGAAAAGCAGCGGAATGCTAAATATTCAGTAGTATATGTGCCCCAATGTTTCACAAAATCCCCTTTTAAAATAAATAAAATTTAAACTTCCTATTGCATTATCTATCTGTGACTGAAAGTTCTGTCAAAATCGGTCCAGCCGTTTCAGAGATTACCCGGAACAGGCAGACAGCCAAACAAAAAAATTAAAACATGTCTTTTTACGTAAGTATGTACCGTATTTGTAGTTAGTGTAATGCTGTTAACCTAAAGTGTGTTTGTGAGGCAAGATTTGATTGATTGTTTCTTTGTTTGCATTTTGAATAGGCTACGAAATTATTATACCTATTTAAAAAAATCTTTCATTGTTGATTAGCTACACTATCGTTGCGTGAAGTAGCCTATATTATATTAAAATAATAATAGGGATCCTTACTAAAACTCCAATAATGCAACAAGTGTTCTTTCATTAAAAAAAAATACAATGACGTCGCTGGAAATGGCGACCTTGTGTTTGACCTTGGTAGTAATCCTTATCAAAATAATTTGCTTTATATTTAAGACAGCTTTAATACCATTATATCATCATCATCATATCAGCCCGGAATCACCTACTGCTGGGTTTAGGCCTCCCCTTTTTTCTGCTATTGTTATCTGTCCTGCTCGTAATATAATACATTATATTATATATTATTAATATATTAATACATTATATTAATTCAAGTTATATAATACCATTATATAACTTGAATTTTTTAATTTGGACATTACATTCGAAAGATAACACGAGTTCAAAAGTGTAAATATTAGAAAAAAGTCGCTTGGTTAATGGTGGCCGCTCTCTCCGCTCGGCTAACTATGCGATGTAGACGTCACTGGAGTACGGGAGGGGAGTAAACTAAAATAAAATATAAAATGTAATAGAAAGATTCATAAACCATAATAAAAAAAGAAATAACAATCCAATTTTCTTTATAATGAAATTTAATGTACCTACTCTTTTTTTGTACCCCATTCAAAAACGTGTTTGTGTGAGTGTTTATTAAAATTAATATATTTTAAAATGCTTGTTAAATACTCGTGCGAAGCCGGGACGGGCCGCTATGGATAGAAATAAAGTTTTAGCATTATTTTTCACATTGAAACGATCTTTTCAAGAATGACGACTTGTTCTTCCTTTTCATTAATTTACGACAATATAATACACGAGCGCATACTTTTTTTTGTTATTTCGGGCACAAATCAGTTTTCAGTTTCTAATATAAATTAATTTTAAACACAAGCTTCAAATTTAACTAAGCTCACAGCAATAGTGTAGACTTATCAAACAAGCCCAAACGCGATGCGATTACGTCATTTAGTTAGAGAGTTCCTCGGGCCACCTTCTGGCGCCATCATCAGATCAGCTCGAAAGTACTATAAAATTATATTGTCATCCAAACTTAACAGATATACAAAATTTCAGCTCAATCAGTTAAAGATATCTGTTTCAAAATTAAGTTGCAAGATTCCACTCGTAGCTGTAGGTACAAACGTATACATTGAATGTTAAATAAAAGCTTGTAAAGATATATTTTTTGGCGTGCTAACTGTTGTATTAGTACAAAGAAGACTATTCAGTAACTTTACGCTACTCTTTTTTCCATATTTAGCAAAATCTAGAAAAATATGCGAGTAACATAAAAATACTGCACGAGATCGTATGTACGGGAGCGGAGGACGGGCGTTGTGACGTCACGCGTTGATCGGGCGAACCAAAACTAAATTTAAGAATGCCCGACTTTAAAAATTCGTAAAAAATAGAGTTTTTGAGATATCGCTAAAATTTTTTCACCATTGTTTTTCTAATTTTTAGTTTGATTTTTCTAGATGATAAAAAAAACATGCTCATCTTCCTCATTAAATTATAAAGTTATTTTGTGCCAAAATATCATATGACCTGTTATTATGCCATTACTAGACAAATGCCTCTTCTCATATAGCATTACCACCTACGCTTGCTCATTGCAGGCGTGGGTGATCAATGAATGGGTGATATAGATACTACCATATTTTGAAATCCAGGTTTTCATACCATTATAGGTATTTTAATATACTTCAATACAAACGAATAAAATCCTATACAATGTTTGCAGTTTATTTTACTTCATCAAAATTATTTCACACTGATTCATTAATTATTCACATTTACTTACAAACAAGATTGAGCGATAACTGTCGGATCGTTAAAAAATTACACTAAGAAAAGTCAAAATAACGTGAAAGAATTCAAATATTCTTTTTTTATCAGCCTACATTAGATCCCACTGCTGGGCAAAGGCCTCCCCTTTCTTCTTCCAAACCTCTCTGTTTTTCGCGATTTCTGATTTCAAATATTCTATTTACTTTTTATTTATAAGCATGTGACAGTTACTGGCCACTACACCATGTATACTTTCTCGTTCCAAACCATTTAAGAGTGTTGTCCTAGTTTCAATATTTTTGATTGTTCTTAAAAGGGCTACGGAGCGACGTAATAAGGGACAAATTGATTGTCATTTTGGGCCGCTAGTAGAATAATCCTAAAGAGAAGCGGAAAAACAATTTTCGATTTAATCAAATTGAATGTAAAAGGTTATTATGACGACTCAATTCCTATTTGGATAATCATTTTTTGTTTCGATATTTTTTAGTTCATAGAAATCTAAAATATATTGATTTTTTATTTATTTGCATAGCTTAGAGAAATGGAATTTGGAGATACGTAATCTCCTATAATGATTTTGGGCTTTCGACCTCTTGAAATTGTGGTCACTTTACAAACCTTCAAGTATGAGTAAAAGGCTATAAGGTAGTAGCTATCAAAAATATAACACAAAATATTTTCCTTCAGGGCTCAGCACATACCATTGAAGAAACACCTATTTCTTTCCAATACTTCCTTCAATTTCTAAAACTTAAATATTTAATTTAATACAAAACAACTCACCATAAACATTAAGTCTATCATGGTGCGTCATCACGTTATCACCGTGATGGGCGACACACGCGAACAGACCACCATCATCAACCCTCGTGTGTGATATGTTGAGCTGTGTGATGACGCCACCGTCCGGTGACATCGTCTGACCGATGACGTACCTAAACAAAAGAGGGTTGAATTGAAATTAAAATAAATTTTGTAAATGCCGATTTACGTTAAGGCTGGCCCACGTCCGATAATCGGTGACCGATTTTTTGTAGGAGAAAAATAGAACACATTGCAAGTAATAGTGCAACACACACGTCCTACGACAAGTCGGTCAGAATTCGGTACTAAGAAACGGCGGAAAAATCGGCCCGATTATAATTATCTGACCTACAAAAAGTCTGACGTGGGTGTTCAGCCTAAAGGAGCGAATGCTCATTTTATCCCTATCAAATACCAAATGTGCCATCAAATTATTTGAGAATTTCCAAGAATTTGATTGCGGGAGATAGTATGGGCATTTGCTTGTTTGATGTAAATCGTCCTTAACTAGAATCACATAAAATATGTGTTGACCTCGCTGTTTTCGACATTTTCTAACTATGAGAAGACTAATTTTGAAACAATCTCAGGTGTCACAACCTTTTTTAAGGTCTAAAAAATCGATTAAATAATGTATATAATATTGTTATAAAAATATAGTCTTTTATTCTTTTCAAGTTGATCTAAAAATAATACAATTACATTTTATTACTGACTGCCTTTAACTATATATACTATAGTATTATCGTTTTCATTTAAGCACATAAACAATTAAAAATAATTAATTATTATATCGACTCAAACAAGACATAAAAAAAGTTGTGATTAATATTTCCCAATAAACGCTACATCACAATAATTTATTAACCTTTTTTCATCGAAACAACACACATAATATTTTCGTTACGAAAACAGTAGCCTATCGGACAATGCCACTGTTATTCGGTAAAACAATAACTTCTTTTAAAAGAAAATAAAATAAAGCTTTTCAGGGTTTTTAATTAAATATGATGCATTCCTCTGTTGTTTAAATTATTTTGTATGTATATGCAGTAGTTGTTATGTTTACGCAGTAATTAAAAATATCTGCGTAGTTGTTAAAAGCTCTATAATATAACAAAAGACATTCGCAGAAGGTAATAATTATTATTACTGGGCCTCGATTCAGCTATTTTAAATGCATGTCAGTGGTCGGTCAGTGCACTTGTCACTGTGCCTAATTTTCGTATTCAGATAAGCCTACAATAAAATCTCATTGAACTCTCGAGGAGAATTATTGTAATGACCAATTAATGATCGTAATGACAGTTAGCAGGATGCCAATTATCGTAAAAATGACCAAATAAAGCAGGTCATTCGGTCAATTCAAGCAACTCTTAAATAGCTGAATCGAGGTCCTGGTCCTTTGATACGCATTTTCCGATTTGATGCCTTTCTAGCATATATATTCTATGGAATAGCAAGGCAAAATAATCCATATGTCGATTTTAAATTGAGTTACTGCGTATGATCACAAATAAAACGTATTTTACACACAGCAAAGTTAATCGGGTAGCAGGCAGAACAAATATGTTGGTGTGAAATCAATCTACGTTGCTTCTGAGCCAGAGGAGATATCTGTATACATATATAACATCGTCAAAATCAAAATGAAACTCTTTTTATTTTAAGTTGGCCCCAAAAGCACTTTTAATCGTTAAAAAATGTCATTACTATGGAGAAGAACCGACAATAAACTCCATAATGCTCTTAAAAAAAAAGGTTAAAATCAACGTTTAAATATGTGACCACAACGTATACAGCAGAAAGTTTAGATTAAGACTTCGTTAGCTTGTGTCGTAGTGCTTGCTACCCCATTGGCTAACTTGTGTGTGCATTACATTAAAAGAATACTGAAAATCAATACTGTCCATTCCATATAAAAGTGGGTTAAAATGACGTTTTCCTTCAGTTTTATAAATCTAAGTACTTCTTCCATAGCACGCTTGCAGGATATAAGTAGCTGCCATTCGATAATACATTAGAACGATAAGGTCAATTACTAACTCAGATTTTATAGAGAAATTGTGGAGTGAAATAGTTTTTGAAAAAGCTCTGCTTATTGTTTCAGTATAATATAATATCCTGGGACAACTCACACACGGTTATCTGATCCCTAGCTAAGCAGAGCTTGTGTTATGGTAACCAGACCACTGATAAACATACTTATATATTTCTAAATACATACATATTCTAGATAAATTACACCCAGCCACCAGAACAAATGATCATGCTCATCACACAACATTTGTCCTGGGCGGGAATCGAACCCACAACCTCCGGTATAGCAGTCAGGGTCACTAACCACTAGACCAACAGGCCCGTCATACAGTATTTTACAGTGATATTCTTTTATTTATATATTTGACTGCCATTTTTTTTTATGTTGATAAGACAGTATTAGACTGCGATGTATGTTTGGGTGGATAGAGGCAATCAGTATAAAGAAATAAATTAACTATGTTTTTATTTAAAATGCATTAACCGCTAAGCAGCCACACTTTGATTTAGTAGTTAAAAAAATATTATTCTGTCTGATACTTAGGGTCATTTAAGACTTTTGTAGGATTAAGTTTTGTGTTAATAATAGATTAAAATTACAGACAATCTACTATTTAAAACAATATAACGATTACTTTGTGTAAAATAAACAGTTTCAAAAGCACTAAATAAGATCAAAGCTACTACATAATACACTTCTCATCAAAAAAATCGAAACACTTTCGTTTTTATTGTTTTTGTCCTAATTTTTTACAAAAGAGAATTAATTCCATGAAAAAAAAAACATTATTGTGTAGCTGGCAGTTTGGTCATTACAGTAAGAAGAAAAAAATCAAAATTCGAAATTAGAATTTCATTTGTTTATCCTTATGAAATTAATCACTGTTTTGAGACAAATGTGTATTTAGGGTTGGAGTACGTTTCTCGTTTAAAAACTAAAAATTAGCTCTTGTCTTTAAACTTTTTGTTTCTTATTTCATTTACTGTGACTTTGGGACGTCTGAAAAAACTTTTTTTTCTAAAACATATGGATACTTCGCCCGCAGAAGCCGCCCAAGTGGTGGCATTGCTGGATTCTGGACTTAGTCAGCGTGTTGTGGCTGCAAGATTGCATCTAAGCTTATCATCTGTTCATAGAGTCTACAAACGCTATCGGGAGACTGGTTCGTTCACGCGCCGTTCAGGATCTGGCAGGAATCGGGTCACTTCTGAGCGAGATGATCGATTTATTGTAAGAACTTCTTTACGAAATCGACGCCTTAACGCTTTTCAACTGCAGCAGCAGCTTCGCGTTGTACGAAGAGTAGCTGTAAGTGACTCTACAATAAGAAGAAGGTTGAAGGAACGCGGATTGGCACCGCATAAGCCAGCGAATGGGCCGAAATTAACTGCAGACCATCGAAGAGCGCGCCTTAACTTTGCACGCGAGCACCTAACTTGGTCATACCTTCAGTGGAGCAAAGTACTGTTTTCTGATGAGTGTAAAATTATGCTGTATGGTAACGACGGAAGGAAAAAGGTCTACAGAAGAGATGGAGAACGCTTTGCACAATGCTGCATTGAAGAAAAGGTCAGCTATGGTGGCGGTTCGTGGACGGTTTGGGGAGGACTCAGCGCCGACGGTAAGACAGAACTTGCCTTTGTGTCTGGGCCACGGCTGCCTGCACTAAACTCTCATCGGTACATCGAACAGTGTCTTGAACCTCATGTGATGCCCTATGCACATTTTATTGGCAACGACTTCATATTCATGCACGACAATGCTAGAGCTCACACCGCGGGCGTCGTACGAGATTATCTTACCGAAGTCGGTATCTCCATTATGGTATGGCCAGCAAGAAGCCCGGACATGAATCCCATTGAACATCTATGGGATGAATTAAAGAGACGAATTCGAGCAAGAGATCCAGCCCCAGAAACACTTAGCCAGCTGCAAAATGCAATCCAAGAGGAATGGGATAATATACCACAACATGTGATCGTGACTCTCATCCGATCGATGAAGAACCGTATGGAAGCAGTAATAAGAGCTCGCGGAGGGAATACAAGTTATTAAATAAACGTTTCTTACATTTTTTTTTCATTTACGCGTGTTGTTTTACCCATTTCCTTCATATTCCATACAGGGTAAAAATTACTCATTATACAAAATACGAAACCTATGAAGACTTAATTTGAATTTAGAACATTAACATTAGGATTTAAAAACCTCATACTACTCACTATTAAATGACATTTTACATTTATTCCTAAATATACACATTTTTCTGATAATCCTTATCAAATCATAAACTGCGAGGTGTTTCGATTTTTTTGATGAGAAGTGTATTATTTAACTTATTTAATCGAAACAAATAAAACGAAACCTTACCTAGAATCCGTATTCGATGATATAACAATACCATCTCTTTCCCAAACGAATCGAGCTGGATGTGGTCCATTTAACGTACATTGTAGACTGACCTGCGTGATACAATACAAACTTTAATACAAAGGTATAAGGTATAATTTACTTTAAAGATAATAGAATATAAAATTGAAATTAGGAAACAAAGGTATAGAATATAATGTTGAATCTAAAATGCCTCTTGAAATGAAAGACGTGGGCTTAAATTGTTTAACTTGTGGAAGTTATTTCACTTTAGTGTAATAGTAATGTTTGTATTATAGAAATTGTTTCTCGTTTGTTATAATTGTTCAGTAAATAGTTGATGGGTGGTCTTTTGAGCCGTATTGAATTACTTTTTGAGATAATTGTAAATGTAGTAGTTATAAATTATGTTTTGTTTGTTTTAGAGTTAAGGTCTTCTATACTGTGATGTATTTATTGGAAACATTATAAAACAAAAACATGGTTAAACGGCGAATAAAATTAATAAAGTTAGTTTTTTTGTTTAAATTTTATAAACACACCACCTTGTTTCTTGGTTACTTTTACCTTATTTTTGTTTTTTTAATTTAACAATCTCTTATTTAGTCTTTAGAACATTAAATATGAATTAAACTTAAAATATAATTTTATAATTATATAAAAACTAAGACTATACAAGAAATAAGAAAAAATATAAACTAAATAAAACTAAGAACTAAAATAAGGCATCAAATTTATTTTTACCTTATTATAACTTATTTTCATCTACCAAATTACCACCTAAAATAATAATTATAAAGTCAAATTTTTTCCTATTTCCGGTCTCATTCGCGCCAACGATCGTAATTAAATCACCGGAGGGTTCATAAAGAAAGACATACTTATTGTATCAGGGAAGTTCCCAGAGGTGAAGTGTTTGAGTCTATTGTTCATGTTTCCTAGTTAAAATCTTGGTTAATGATTGTTTTATGCTTTTGTACCTACTTAGTAGCAATTTTTAGCCCTGTTTTTTGGTGTATAATGTGTATATGCTACGTGAACAGGTTAAGTATTCTGTTTGTTGTCTAGTTTGTGATGTTTCTATGACAATTTGATAGTGACGAAATCATGTTCATGGTTTTTTTGCCGTTGCCCACATTAGATTAAATATATTTTTTTCATTTGGGAGTAACTCACATTTATAGTACAATACAAAACAGTATGTATATAAATTATATTTATGTCTTTTAATTTGGCTTACTTCAAAATTCTTTAGTATTTGTTTTTAGATAGAAAATAAATATATACGTTTCGAATTGAGAACCTCCTCCGTTTTTTTCGTCGATTAAAAACATTAAGAAGGTTCTTAAACAGATATTTACGGAACGGTTATTAACAATGTATTAACTAAGGAACGATATATCTATTTCAATGGAATATACAAATAAATAATCCCTCATTCCTTTTCTTTTTTTCCTTTTCATTATTTTCGTTTAATAACTGAATTAATACTGAAACATCAACACTCAGAGGTTAGTTATAAATCAGAGCTGAATCTCTAGTAGCCTTCGTTAAAGGAGATATAGTGGAGCTATTATTTTAATGTCTAGCTTGATCCTAACGGGAACTTTAATCTCGTGATAGCGTTTATAAATTTAGTTAATAGAATACAGGTGTTTATAAATGTCTAAAGTTAAAACTAGAGAATTTAAATGTGTTGTAATGTGTATGGGTAGTGTTTATGTATGTATGCCAACCGGCGAACTGTGGGTGTACATTGCTACACCTCTGCCTAATCCTTCGGGGATACAGGCGTAATGGTATGTTATGTGTTAAGTATGTAACAGTGTTTTTGTTGGACTTTGTAAGCTTAGAATAGATATAGAGTGATATAGGTATTTTTTTAATAACCTTAGTTTAGTATAGTTTAGTGTATACAGTGTGTTTTGTAAGTTACTTATTTTACTTAATATTAAGATTAATAGGGAAGATATATGCAACATTCTAGGTAGCATAATAACATAAAATAAATATTACTTAACATTAATTTATTTTAATTATTTTCTGGTTATTATCTGAATAAATAATCAGTGAGTGTGAGTTTGACAGCTAAAAGAGTGGCATGGAAGAGAAAAACGTTGTGTCACGACCCCAATTAAATAGGGAAAAGGGCAGGAAGAAGGTTGTCTTAAATAACAGAGCGAACCCTATTCTTACGTCACTATACAAATTTTCGAAAGTCACAAAATGACTCCAAGAATAGTATTTTTATAATGCATTTATTTGGCTATTATAAAATGTTGATTCAATAAACATAATAATATGTAAATATTTTCCCATACTTACGTCGACGCCAGGCATAACAGTAGTCTCGCTGAAGTGTTGTGATATGATCATTTGTAAGCTCCTTTTATATTGAAAGTGGATGCCATTAGAATCTGCAACAAGGAATCTAAATAAATATTGGTATTGATATAACAGTCACTTACGGCTGAATACTCAAACGTCACAAAATAATAAGCCGCCGTAAGGGAAGGTTCATATCTGACGGAACATGCGTCGCGTATTATCGGTCGCGTAACGCCAGAACAGACAAAATAATGTATAGAAAAACAATTGACCGTTCACACTCAACCGATTATACGTTAGTCTGTTGAGGTAGTCTTCATTTTGTCTCAGTCATTTATAGGTAAAATGTAGCGATAGATGTACTTCCGAACATCTTTTGATAAATACAAATTAAGAACTTTACATAACTATAAAAATAAATTATAAACCGTTATTTGCTATTTGTAAATGTTAATAAAAATGGTCGGTCACAAGTACAATGTGACTAACAAAAAAGCAGTTACAGTGTTAATTTTCACAGCACAAGGATGCCAATACATGTAACCTATAGATACCTAAAACAAGCAAGAGAAATACACTTACATAGGATTACAATACAAATAGATTGGTAAAAAAGTCAACATTATTTTCCTTCAAGACATTACTGTAATAAGTAGGTATGTAGCAAATTAAGCTCATGTATTTCGAACTCACCATTATGAGAAAACTTCGACAATACATTACGTTCGTCATTCCCAAGTGTATAATCTTCGACGTAATTCGATCTGCAACAGAAAAAACATGTCGGTACAATACCAATTATTTTTAATGAACGGTGCCTGTACTATGAACTCTTAAAGCGAGACTGTTTGCATTGTGGGAGTGAGACAGCGCTATACACTACGCATAGCGGCCTCTCGCTTAATTTCCACAATGCCAGTTCTACTTTAGAAGCTCATGGTGCTAGCACAGAAATCCAAATCTTTGCTTAATGAATACGAAATTTCGTGAAATATTATCTATTTGTTTGTTTAGGTTTATTTTAATAGAATGTAGCAAACAGGTTTTATTGGACGTGATTATGTTTTCTTTTTTGTGTTATGGTATAAAGTATACATATGTATATATATATATCTACTTTCAGTGTTATTTATTAATTTCATAAGAAAATTCGCCAATCAGAGAGTTAAAAGGAAATATTCCTAATTAAATAAAACTGTCCTATGTCTTAAAAAAAGGAGCTAGGTTGGCCTGAGTGCGCAAGGCAAACGACCAGGTGTAATGGTACAAATATGAAATGACCTACGTCCGGTCATGTATCGGGATGGGCTGAGTTTATTGATATAGACAAACTACTATATACATACATATACTGTTTCATTTACAGAATAACGAAATCAAAGTTTATCCACATTAGACGAAATTTTTAAAAGCCTTAGGACTCATCTCTTTCACCAACCAAGTAATTTTCGACTGACTAAACCTAACCTTCAGTTTTCAAACGCGTTTCCATAACACTGCCTTAAAACCGAGTAAATAAGGCTTCAAAGATTTTGACACCACAATGGAAACAAGCCAAGGTCTACATCTTCGATAAAACCCGGATCTACTTTGAAGATTACCAAATAACTTGTTGGAAACCCAGTGAGTTGAAAGAGCTTTACTGTTCAGTACACTCTGTTTTGGAAGTATGGCTCTTTGAAGATGGCCTATGGCCGTATTTGACCGATATTATATAACTATTTTGTATCTTCAGAAGATAAGCCTGGCCACTTAGCTAGGGTAGGCGTTAACACAGTGGCTCTGATTCACATATTGCACATAAAAAAAGTATCAGATTTATACCTAATATTCGACGTATTTCGATTTCAGAACACTTCTGAGAAATTTAAACAAATAATAATTATCGCCTTGTATAACAAGCATATTTCAACGAATATTGAACAACTTTTTCTGCTTGAAATCGAGTAATATATATAAATTCCACAAAAAAGACGAGATAAAGATAAAGATAAAGATAAAAGATATTTATTTGCAAATATGGGTATTACATTAGTGGTGACATAAAAAGTAACATTCGTTCAGCCATATTTTGCCGGTAGGCATGCAAATTTATATAATTAAAATATTCTAAACATTAATCACCACAATCATCAACACATCTTATTACAAATTAACAGGTTATAAATATATTTTAAACATGAAAATAATTAACAAATTTATTATAATATATATAATTAACAAACGAGCAAAAAACTATTAAAGATTTTTCGAAAGCTCTTCTCGTAAAAGCCAGAAATTCAAAATTTACGGCATATATTTCTCAGTAGGTTACTAAAAACCTTTTAAATGAAGACCAACGAGAGGTGCAAAAATTTCCACCGCTACTTTTGCGAGATTAGCAAGGAGAAATGTACTATTTTCATTACCCCGCTTCTAACTAAAAGCAACGTTGGAATTTGATTTAAGAGGTGCTAAATTGAAGGGCCTGACTACAGAGGCTGATAGGCAGACCCTTTTCGAATTATATCCCTTTTAAATTACAGACTTCAAAGGCTTATAAATCTTGACAAAATAAATGTCTAGTCTTAAAGGCGTTGTATCAAAATGTGTCTACAGACGCTCTCTAAAAGATGAAAGGATGAAGAATTAAAGGTCAAAAACGAATTTATTTAAGTAAATAAGAAATATCTATTCAAAGAGGTTTTTTATTAATAACGCCTATTATTTTGTAAGAGTCGAGTTATTCAGGTCAAAAGATTATATTTTCGTATCAATCAATTACACAATATAGCCAAACATGAAAATAGAAAATACATTCATACATACATAATAATCACGCCTCTTTCCCGTAGGGGTAGGCAGAGACCACTTCTTTCCACTTGCTACGATCCTTACACACTTGTTACGCTTCGTCCACTTTTATGTGATAAAAAATTTACCTATTATAATTTTCCTACTGCTAGACAAACGCCTCCTCACATAATAATATTTTAATACAATACAACGTTAAACACAGTGTCAAAAACGTACCATCGAAATAACAAATCTCACACACTCTTTGACAGCGCTGTGTTTGACGCTGTCAAAATGACGAACTTGATTTCAGGGATATCTCCAGAACTTTCCACTGTATCTGTATCTCTAAAACGTATTACTTTAAAGCGTTTGTCGCAACAACTAAGTGTGAACATAAGTTTTATCTTGTGAATGTAGCGAGTGCGTCTTTGTTTTATTGCTGTTGTAAAACTCTGCAAGGTTTCTCGTTCCCCTACTACTGGTTTCACTCTAAATAGGAAAAAGATATAACCCTTTTTTAAGTAAAAATATATTTCTATAAGGTGTAGTCATATGGTTTAATAAAGATTATAAATCTTGATGAGAACCTTAGATTTTTTATTCTTGGTATCTATGTTTGACATGTTTGTGTTTAATTTTGTTCAACAAGATCGCTTGGAAATCGGACCTTGAAAAAATCAATACAGAACATTTTATAACTTCAGTCCCGGCTTTACATTACTAACAAGTAGATAACAAGCTCAATTCACAAAATCATTTACAAATTACATTTACTGAAACAACACTACAATCAGTTACATCAACTCATTCATAATGATAAATCATAAACAACATGGCTCCCATTCATTCATTCTCGATACATTAAACATTTCCCGACATTTTAAAGCGTCTAAACACTTTGTCAGATGTCGACGAGTTAACGAACGAGTGAACGTACGAGTGAACGAATGAAACTCGTGGTAGGGGTGTCCCGTTGATGTTTAGAGTGCTTCCACTCACCTACCACTTGTTATAATGTTCGTATAGTATTATATAGGAATCTTTATTGCCTCCCTGACGTGCAAAGTAATAGAACGGATTTTGTTTAGGTGTTGTGGCAGCCCTAGAATTATTTTGCGGGTAATTATTTAGTACAAAAAGCTGTTATATTGCGATAGTTTAGAATAAGTTATGTAGTCAAATTAGAATTAATTATAATTAATTAGGTCAACACAAAAACGTAAATATTTTGATAGTCATTTAAAAAAATATTTGTATTTAATAAATGTCGACGAATTTACCTGTGAATTTGATATGTGATACATCTATCTGTCATTGTTATTGAAAATAGGTCATTTGATAAGCAAGACTAGATTACATATTTACTATTCTTCAATCACTTTTAAACTTTATAAATGACAATTAATTTATCAAAACCATTTACAAGTATCTGTCGAACATCAAAATAAATTCACCAAACATTTCAAAATTCCAGCATATTTTGTATCGAAAAGTTGTTTCTTACCGCCCATTAGACCGACTCCTTTCATCTTCGGGAAATCGAAGGGCATCCGTCCTCCACAGCCCTGGAACAAGGAAATTGAGTGAGTCGCGAATGATTTCTAGATGCAAAAGATTCCTTTAAGATGTAGGTATGATTTGGTTTATAAGTGGTTATTTTGGTCTATTTCCGATTGATTGATGTGTGTTTAAGAGTTGTTCTAATTTAAATATTTTTGTATACGGCTGCAGGATATTAGTTTTTTTTTTAGAGACATTTATTTTAATGCCTGGTAATGTGACTTAAAATCATTTACAAGTAAACATTATATCCCTCTAATGAAGGTTAAGGCACGGCCTATTTTTAGATTATGCAGAAAGCACTAGAATGAGGTTTGATTTTTTGTTACAGATAATTATAGTAGGTACCTGAAACTTGATTAAAGTTTCAGGTACCTACTATAATTATCTGTTTTATAATGTATCTGTCAAGTTTATGTTCATCTTTTTTTCAACCTTTTCTTCCACAAATAAAAAAATTCCAGCCTTATTTTGAGTTACCAACAATACTTTTCTCTTCAAACTCGGTAACGTGAATAGTTAACCCTCAAACGCAGTCGTTAAAACTTAGACAATCATGTCTGGTGTGACGTAGAGTGGCATCTGTCCCTAACTAAACTACCTAAGGTTAATAGTGGCTAAACTTTGTCTAATATCACTTTAGAGTTGGATTTTAGATGGTGTTCCAAGAATACCTAGGACCTGTGTTGGACCTATGTTTGGAGTCGTTTAAATAAAACCTCTACCTTTTCTAATGTCGCATACATTTATTTATTTAAAGACTATGGAAGACTAAAAGCTTAATACAATGGTGATAAAAACAGTGTGATAATCTGACAGCCAATTACAAGTCTTCAGGTCTAAAAAATAAAAAATCTCATTTTTTTGTATGTGTGTGTAACGTATTTTCAACTAAATGAAAAATATATAAAAGAGGAATCAGGGTCCGCGGTCCCAGTCCAAGATTCAGTCGCACAAAAGAATTGATCTATCGTTCCACATTTAATATAATGTAGCTGTACCTAAATAATATGATACCATTAAAACATACATATAAGTAGTCTCCATCGTAAATTCTGTTTGACAGCTTTAATTAAACATTGACGACCGATGTTTGTTTTTACATACATTCTTCCGGTATAAATGTTGTTAAAAATTTTAAGTAAAAAAATACAGTTTATTAAAACTCGTCATTATTTTACATACGAAATTGACGCAATGAAAATAAAGTTTATAAACTATAATATCATTCTTCTTAGCGTGTCAGTCAATGGCAACACTAGATTTTCCCGGACCAGTACTCAGCTACGCGGATAGCATTATCTGGGGCCTGATTCCGCTATTTTAAAGTCAGTGGCGATCCTACAATGACAACAGTGGCAAGTAGGTGTACATTCGTCATTAAACTAAAATCATCTGAATACGAAAATTAGGTACACACTGGAACGTTCATTAACTTGCCACCCACTGATTTTAAAATAGCGGAATTGGGCCCCTGTAGCATTTTACAGGTCATTATCATCGTAAACACGACATAGATAAAACCGTTTAGACACTTTATTTGTCTATATTTTCGTATTAAACTTCAGTATGCTTCAGTAACCAAAGGTACATAAGAACCTAGTTATAACACGAGTCTTTGAAGTCAGAAGTGAAGAGTAGTTAAAACTTTGTCAATTAAGTTGGCGGTAACAGCGCATGTCATCTGTACTTGCAGATTTGTTTGTAGCAGTTTTAGACTATTAACTAGGTCAGCTTAGACTAAACCGCGTTTAATTATTTGAATGGTTTAGGATGAGATGTAATTATGATCATTTCCTATAGTACATAAGAATTAAAATTTTCGTAAGTACGAAAATCATAGATATATTTTGTTTATACAATGATTTGGTTGTGATTAATAAGATACAGTATTTTAACGATTAAATATTTTTTAAGGATGTTTCAGCTTTAATCTTGGTGTTTTTTAAAAGCCATATTTATGTATCTGAGTGAAAACTTTCCCATACCATAATATAAACAAAAAAAAAACGATTGACGTAGCGCAACTCGAGTCTTTAGTATTTCAAAAGTACCTTTAAAATAACTTTTTTATATATAAAAATTACTTATTGATGAAAACAATTATACTCAAACCTTTCCCATACCACAACTACATATATGTAGTAGGTACAGCTGTTGTCACAAATGCTATAAGCTTGTATATTTACCTTCAAATAATAATATATATAACCGCTCAAAAACATAGTTTCGAAGTCTTGACCATCCCGTACCAATTACAGTTTAGTTCGTGTCATTAAAAACTTGTTTAAGTCGAAGTTACCAAAGCTCTCTGCTTCGAAATTCTAGATTTGTTTCCTACTGCTTTCCTGCAAGTATTTTAACGAGATTCGAAAACAACTTTTCTATTTGTTAGCAAGTACATTAAATTTTGTGTAGATTATCTCTTCGATTTATATTTATTTTAAATCTATATAGGTACATAAATCAGTGTTTAAAATCTTAACACTTAGATAATATTTTTGTATTATTCCCAATTATAGGCGTTATATTGTGTTTGGTAGATATATAAAAATAATTATGTAATATCAGCCTGTATTTTTATCTAAGACTCTAGTGTTGTAGCTTTGCAACATAACAATAATACTAAATAACAGTCTTCTCATAGTACCTATAGAGAAAAAACGAGTAAAGAATATTCCAATTACGCAATGGATTTAGGGATCCATTACGTTTTATGTACCTATATTAAATGCATAGTCCATTCACTGTATATTTAAAAAAAGAACTCATACTAAAAAATATTACAGTCAAACTTTCATATGGTTTTGTATATGTATGTATAACACCATACATGTATACTATCAAACAAAATAATTACAATATAACTACACTTAACAAAGCAATAGTAACGCCTTCATTACTCATGTTTAAAGTTCTTCAAGTGGTTTAAACTTTAACAATATACTCGCAGATAGAGATGTCGGTTGAAGTTTTGAGAACTCTAATAAAGACGAGAATGATGGAAAACTTTAATAATGCGCTATGAGATTTTATTTCTAAATTCATAAGGATTTCATCCTGTATTTCAGTCTTATTTTTGTCTGGAATGATCTTTAAACTTTCAGTATGAAAAATAACGAGACAGAGCCTGAAAATAAATTTCTGTGAGTTTTTGTGTTTTTCTCTCTATTTAAGAAATTCTCCAAAACGGCTTAATTTTGATGAAACGTTAGGCATTCGGAAATGACACGTAAAAAAAATATGTATTGGTTCAAGCATGTTTAAATGCTTTTTCTTGTACTCTATAACTGTTTCGAGGTTTTTAAATGTTTCTAGATTTTTATAGTTATTTTATACATAAGACAAAGTCGGGTGTGTGACACCATTTATAACTCAAGAACGGTTGGACATTGGGGACTAAGTATTCAGGTGTAACTGAGGGACACAGCTAGGTTAAACAAATAATCGTGATCCTATCAGATCTGCTAACACTGAAATTCAGAACATCCCACAAACGATTACGTAATAATCTCAATTACTTTAAATAAACGGAAATTAGAACTCTGTATCTCCGGCAGAGTAGAGACCTGTCATTTAGGATCTTTTGATCTAAACTTCACCTTATTCGAAAATAATTAACAATGTTTAATCGAAAACTCAAACCGCTTAGACTTGCGGTTGGAAAGTAGATATAATGTGTAAGATTGAAGAGCAATTACTAGTTTTTTTTTTGGAATACGTTATTACTCGAGTATTGAGATGAATGTGGAAGTAACTAATAATGTCTGCTGTTTGTAAAGCATTTACGGCTAAATGAATGGACTAATTTGGATAACTAATTGATTACACATAAATGAAAAAAAACTACTTTTTAGATCATTTCATCCCAAAAATATATTTTTTTTAAATCGATCGACGCATAAGATTTCGCATAGGTACCAAAATTCAGTCATAATAAGAAACTCTTTATCTTTAAGTCGGTTAAAAATAACCCAAGGTAAGGTTGAATGTCAACTTAGAATATACTTTTTAGGTATTTAAATCGGCAGCAAAGCAGGTCAAAGGCATACTCATTCACGAAAACTTTGGCCCCCTTATTACAAAAGATGGTCTAAGAAAAACCGAGGTTTTAGAATAGCCCCGTCTCTTTTTGTTATATGACATAAGAAAGTGATGGGTATATTTTAAACCTGGGTTTACCTTAGTCTTGGTTTAAACCATCTTTTGTAATAAGGCCCTGGCTGTCTTAAGAATTCGCTCTCCTTTACAAATTACTCCTAAATATCACAGTATATAGGAAGCATACACACAGACTGCTTTAAGCAGTTCGACAGCTTCGAGCGGTCGACAAAACGAAAAGTAAGCGAGCAGAAGTCGCACGTGACGCGCGAGAGCTATCGACAGCTCGCGCCGCTCGCGCAGTCCGTGTACGTTGATCACTTTGCTCGAGCAGTTCGTATACAAGTAACCTTACCACTTAACGCAATTAATTTTGTTAATATTTACAGCACAATACAGTTACGCGATAATTGACGGCATTTTGATGACGTCTCTCATGACGTCACACGCACCCGTTACATATGAGCTCTGTTGTGACGTCATCGCGTCATCTATCATGTACAGTCGCGCAGAAAAGCTGTTCGTAAATTTAATAACAGCTATTGTAAATTTTGGTGAAATGTTTTTTGGTGATGAATGTACTTACTTAACCTGATTAATGTTCGGATGCTGATGTGAAAAGTCAAGGTATTATGTACCTACAGAGTAATTTATTCAATGTTCCGTAGGCGCATATAATATAGAGATTTAACTTTACCCCGCTAAATCGTCCGCCTGTTTTAGTATCATGTGTTTTTCATGTCCTACGAAGAAACCTATATGTTTTTCTCAGATAATAGCATATACTTTACAGCCTTTATTATGACCCCAGCTATTTACCAGTAAATATCCCATTACAATCGGTCGGGTAGTTCCAGAATGCAGCGCGTTCAAACATACAAAAATCACTTCCGCATTATTATATTACTATACATAAATAATATAGATTAATTTATTTACATACATTATTCGATACTGTTTGTTTATAATATTATTATGTATGTTTGTATCAGAACCGCAACACAATAATGCGAATTATTATGTTGGCTTACATGTTTACATTTAATAAAATAGTTCTCATTATTATTAGGATAAAGTGCTTGTATTCAAACAATTAAAAGCATTAGTCCATTAATACATTAGTATCTAATGCATGTACTAGTGGCGTCCACAATCAATGTTTTTTAAACTTGACTTATACTAATAGTGTACCGAAATCGTTACCTTCGAAACTACTCAACCGATTTTGATGACACTTAGCGGATCATATCATTACCAGTATTTGTCTAATACTATAATATAATAATATCGCTCGAAGAACCGATAACCGCTGGGGAAGAAAGGTTCTCGAGTGGCGACCACGAACCGGAAGACGCAGCGTTGGCAGGCCTCCCACCAGGTGGACCGACGATATCGTCAAAGTTGCGGGCACCCAGTGGATGCAATTGGCGAGTTATCGTTCATTGTGGCGTTCTAGGGGGGAGGCCTTTGTTCAGCAGTGGACGTCTTCCGGCTGATGATGATGATGATTTGTCTAAAATTTAACCAGCCCTTTTATTCGTACAAATATAACAGAACATACTGTTCCAACAACGTGTCATAGAAACCAATACGTAAAAAGTATAAAATTTACGTTCATTTTTCAAATGCCTGCTGAAAGGATGGCTTTTGTGCATGCTTTATTCATCCATCCATTTTTTATCCAGTGTAAGTGTATCGGATAAAAAATATGTAATTTTGCGATTAAAAGGGTTTGATTTCAGTTGTTGATGATTTTAATATTAAAAATCTTCTATATTATTGTAAACAGTGTTTCTTCTAACATAATCGCAGCATGTATACGAGTATAAAACTTCTTCTATGTAAATAAATAAAAATCAATGCCATATGTATGATGACAAAGCATCACTTAAAAAGGGCTTGGCCGATTCGGTTGCATGATTATGTAAATTTTTGTCAAAAAGAAATTGCTAAATTATCCGCAGAAAATTTCAATAAAATACATTTCATTTACTTGTATATAAATAAACACAGGACTACGTTTGTGGATCAGCTAGTTATTGAATAAAAAAACAAAAAAACAAGACCTTAAGGTGAAAAAGGTCGTCGGCCTCAACTAAGGAAAAAATTTTTTTTTTCAAATAATTATATTTTTACCTGGTATATAAAGATGTTCCATTTTTTTCAATATTATGTAAGTAACACGTTTTGTTCAATCTCTTGTAATATTATGAAATTCACGTGGGTAAGTATCGATTGATGTTAAAACTACAATAGCACCTTAAACCATATGTTGCGTGCACTCGTTTGCATGAATCGATAACCGAGATATCGGATCGCTGTGGAATCGATCAATCATGTCCATGTAACGCTATCTTCATCGTCGTCTTATTTCAGATGAAAAACCATTAGCAAAGTCATTTAGCTTGCTTTCTTATTTTTGTTACTTTATATTAAAGTGGCCCATACTTACGTTATTTGATAAGAGATATTTATATATTTCTGATCTGTTTGTTCTTTTGCGTTATGTAAAATTTTATGTACATACATACATATACATACCATCACGCCTGTATCCCCGAAGGGTTAGGCAGAGGTGTACCAATGTACACCCACAGTTCGCCGGTATGTTTAGGTCCCATGTAATAGGGGGCGAGCCTATTGCCACTAACCGGGCACAAATCCAAACTCCGAGAAATAAAAACCCAATAACACCTTGGTCGACTTGGGAATCGAACCCAAGACCTCTAGCGTAGCAGTCCCGCTTAGAACCACTAGGCCAACGAGGCAGTTTTATGTACGGTATGATATTATCATTATCAGTTGTTTTTTTTTATTTTCATTTCGATCATGATGTGCTCGTCGATACATTTTACCTCTATATTTATGTTAAATATATGAAATTTGAAATTATTTATTTTCATAGGTACAATACCAATTTTCGTGTATTAAAAACAACGAGTCCTTTTTTAGACTTACTTCAGACTTCAAAATTACCAAATTAACACAAAGCTATATTTACTATCCATAGTAACTATAATCCTAAAACCAGATTTCATAAAATTAAACATAGGTCTCAAATAGAAAGCTGGCATAACATTCCACTGAAGTTCAGTGGAACCATTCAGTTAAAATCGTGAAGATAAAAGAATAATTATGATGAAATTAATTGATGTTTGCTATCGATATTAAAGTAAACTTTGACCTCGTTTTAAAGGTTTGGAAATAATAATTTGTCGGATTATTTTTGTTTCAGGGTACATAGAAAATGTATTAAGAAAAGAATGGTGATTTAAATAAATGTTAAATAAATTTTAAAAGCAAGATTTACTTTTAATTCACAGTTTATTACTTATTATTTTTTTTTTGTATCTAAGCGAATTAAGCGGAAATAAACCTTTTTTGCTTATTTCTTTTTAGAGTTAGGAAGCCGTAAATATTATCTATTTCCTACCTACTATTGAAACTAAAAAATAATCCGTAATCGACACTAATAACTTAAAAATAAAGTTTTGGTCTCGACATTTAAAATTCAATTTTCCGTTTAGTTACGTGAAGTTCTCAAGTTTTCTAAAAAGGTACAAAAAAATATTTTTACTACAACTAGCTTTAACACGATGAAATATATACCCTCGGGAATTTCGTGGCAAAAAATGGTTATTTCAAAATTCATTATTATTGTTAGTATAGTTAATATGTGAAAAACCTCTTCTTATACAGAGAACTCCTTCTATGTATAAAAGGTATTATTGTCTAGGTACTAAAATGGTGTGATACTTACTTCTAAAACACCATTATTCAGTTAAACAATACAACTTTGATTGTTATGAATCTTCTATTTACATAACTTATCTTACCTTTGTAACTAAACCAGCCTACTTAAAAGCCTTTGTATCCAAACTTATGGGAAGGCTTAGATCTCAAAGGCGCCTATGAATGCCGTTATCTAGGTTACATCTCTTCGTCACAGAAAGTGCTCTTAAAAGCTCTACTTTTAAAAGCTCGAGCTTGAGGCCAAATACAAATTCTTGAATGTTATACTTTACCCGGATTTTAAGGTTATTAAATATAATTGAAAGTGAATATCTTAGTTGTATTTGCTTAAATATTTTCGGTAATTGGATTTTTTTTTCAATACTTTGTCATCATTTTTATTAAAAACAGTCTTCAGACAACAGCAGCTTGCTTCCAAAATATTGATTAAATTAAACTAATAACTTTGACAAATTTTAATTCTGAAACTATACATAGATTTCAGAAAATAAAAATACTGACAATAAATATAATTTATTTCTTACCAATATTTACCGTCATAAAATCAACCTATATCGAATCTGCAATATTTATTTACATCTACAAATACACGTGTTTGTTAACAATTCAAAACATACGAAACCAAATATTGATACAAACAAACCAAAAAGTTCCAGCAAAATAGGCCAAGTTCAAATAGACAGGATGACAGTTACAAAAAACAAACGAAAACGTCACAATTATCAATCAAACAAAAAAAGTTAAATGCTGTTCGTATTTCAAAAGTTATTATGTGACAAATATATTAAGCGTCTGTATAAAAATCGTTATTCAACCAGATTCAACCTATTTTATTAATATAATCTTTTTAATTTAATATTTTCGAATCATATTCTACACGCGCCCTTCAATTTATCTCATTATTCCCTAATGCATAATTTCCATTGCTTCCTTAAGACGTGATAACAAAGGAAAAACGAGGAGAATTTTAAGCAGTTTGGATTATGAAAAACAAAAGACTGTTGACGGTTCTTGTTGAAATATGTTTAATAATATTTTATAGATGCAAATAAACGTTGTTAATGTAACAAGGAGTATGGTACATACAAAGAGAGGTCTATTTCCAGTACTGGCATCCCACCGACTGTAATGTAAATTATGGTTATGTGTTTTTTGATGAATTCTAGTAGTGTAGGTCTTGTATAGGTTCAAACCCACGAAAATTCCAGTAACAGATTTTAATTGACCTCTTAATATACTTAGGTGATCTAAGTTATCAGTATTGAGTTAAGGAGCGCATTTATTTACGTACTTAAAGTTTTTTCACCTGATATAGACTGAGGGTGAATATAATGCCACCGAGCATTTTTTGCCAGTCAATTTAATTATATTATGGTTTAATTTGTTACGATCAATACTAAATAGCGAAGCCTAAAAAAAAAAAGAAAACATACTTATTTTTACAAGAATAACTCCTACTTAAAAACAAAATCAAAACAAAACATATCACAAACTAAATCTTTCTTTATACGTTTAAATCCCGCGAAAGATTTTACAGCCCCACAGACATTTAGCCGATGTTTAGTCGGATCGGTCCCCCGAGCCGCGAATATCATTCCGAAGCTACAATCCCAGCCAGAATTGCGAACAATAACACTAAACATTTATAGTTATTATTTCGCGTTTTTTGATGGCCGTAGATAAGTTTTTTTTTCGTTTAAACCTCTTTCGAATGTTTGAAAATACGATTCAAGATTGTTTTTTATGGTTACGTTCTAATTTTTTTTTCGTTGTTTGAAAATGGAATGTGGTTCGGGATTTTGTTTACGTTGGCAACGTATGGTGGTTAATTATGATAATACATTTTTGCTTATGACGCCTTTTATTCAAAATAGCTATTATTATGTATTTTATTACAAATATAGAAGAAATCTTTCTATATTTATTTATTCGGATTATTTTACAAAAAATATCGTGTAAAATAATGCTGCAAGGTTTAATATAACGCATAATTATATGAATTTAATCTGGAAGAGCCTGCTACGGATTACAGTTTTATTAATTATATGATAAAATAAATATAAAGTTTCATCAATTTTCAGTGAAATAAAAATTGAAATGTTTGCCTTAAATATGAATAAAAATGTTGTACGACTTAATATTTAGATATTTATAACCAAGATGAGTGGAAAGAGAAAAAGGAAGCCTTTGCATTGGGACAGTTTGGATTTAAATAAATATAAAAAAAACAGAAATATCTTTAGGATTTACCAAAAATATTTACTTAATTTCATTTAAAATTACTTCCTACTAAAGTGTATAACTTTAAGTACCCACATACATACTAAATAGTACATAACCACTTAGTTTTAATACATACTAGAACTATTAAAAATCTTAATTAAGAGAACATTCTCCCGCTTTCCGTTTAAATTTAATTATTTTACTAACAATGAAAGCGCTTTCATTTACCTCCAGCATCGTGACAAGTGTTGGAAAATTAAATCTTAATTTCACCCTCATTTCTTAAAACTTCATTTAATATATTTTAAAAGTAGAACAATTAATCCGTTACAACAATTACTCACCAATAAAAAACAATAAAAGAACGCGCTTCCACAAATTTAAATCCATTTTGAACACTGTTCCAAAAAAAGAAACGAAAACAAAAAAGTTACATTGTTACACAAATAAACAGTTCCACATTCGAAATCACATTTTGTTCACTGTTTCACTGACGAAAAAAGGGTCCTTTTTTGAAGTCGCGTATTTAAGTTCGCGGGTTTTTCCCGGTTTGGGAAACACGTCTGGCCCCGACCGGAGGCTGTGACCGACTGAGGGAGTAAGGGGTGGATAACGGGCCTCATCCCGGTTATATGTATACAATGTTAGTTTGATGAAGTAACAGCTTTTATAGTTAGAATTTCGAGGGTATCGGAATTTTCTGATTTGGATGCGGTATTTTTGGGGGATGTTGGATTTGATGGAGTTTTTAAAGGAATGTTAATAGATGTTGTTCTTTTTTTTAATAAATAACGTTTGAAGTAAGTATGTATGAAACTTTTTTTATACATTGCTTACTGTCTTATTTCTTTTCTAGTATCGGTAACCCAATTTCTCATGATGCTTTTAATATGAAATAAATATAGGATATAATATTTTGTATGTATTTATGTACTATTAATATTAAATGGCAAATAAAAACCTTGTATATTGTATGTATGTATAATATTTATATTTAATGGCAAATAAAAAAAAAAAAAGTTCTTAAAAAAGTAATATAAGTCCGCTTCTCCTTTTTTTAGTTTTCAATATTAACAATTTTTCCTACTTGATACCACTTACATAGACAACAAAAATAACTTAACATCCAGACACACTATTCGTAACTTTTGATTTATACTTTCGCGTATAAACCCTATTTTGAGTCAAATATTTATTTCCTACCGGTATAACTTTGGTACAGAACACGGGTTTAAAAAATAGAACAAGAACTTCTTGTTACTATGGCTGTATATCTGAAGTTACGAACAAAAACTATAAAACGAGATAGAAAATTGAAGTGATGACTCAAAAGTTGCTAGATTTCTTTTTTATTGTAAATAGGTGTAGTTTCTGTAAAGGGAATATTCTACTTCTTTTATTGAATTATTTTATTTTATTTTTATGAAGTAACTATATGAATAGTTAGCTATACTTAAATTAAAACTAAAACATGAATTAAACTACATTATCTATCTAGATAAAAAGTAAAAGCCTATTAACCAATTGTTTGATAATAATAATAATGTTTATTTATTCATTAGAGTAGAAAAATACAACAAATTGGCGAGCCACAAACTAAGCAGAGCTTGTATCTTGTGGCTCTGTTAGTTAAACAAAACCACTTAACATACATAAAACAAAAAATCAAATTAAAAAAAAAAAAAAAAAGTTTTAATTGACATAAAAAAAATACAGTACAGCATAAATGTAACCCTGACGCCTGTGCTAGGCTTAAAGCCTGTGTTACAGGAGCCAGTGTCTTCGCCCGCTTCGGTTATAATATTTATGTCTTAATACTATCTTAATATTAACACTTGGTGTTAATAAAATTGTATTAAAATTAAAATTAATAAAATTGTATGTGAATAAAATTAATGGAAATTAAATTCAAAATTCAAAATGCTCACTTATACGAAGTGTGAATAAGTATAAGTGATAATGGCTGACATGCATTATAAAATACTTATCTGCTATATTTCTTTTATGCAAAACGAATTTTAAGAAAGGGTGGACCTATTTTTATGATCTTTGATTTGTTGAATTATTCCATCCTGAATAGCGAAATAACTATCTAAACATAACAAAGATATCTTTTGGTACGGGAATTCTTAATAAATTAAAAGGAAGATAAAGCACTGATAAACATAACCCCTTAAAGAGCTAGTTCGGATGTAGCTTCTAGCGCTTTTTCTTTTAAAACGCGATCAGCTTCCCTTTGCCTGCTTCTTCCTAAAGCTATGTACATTTCATTTAGTCTGTTGTCATTATAATGCTTTGTTGTATCTCCAGAAATACCTACGTAGGTACTACTGACATACTAAATTAGTTGGTATCTATATATAAGGTGCTATAAAAACATCTGCCACGGCTTTAATGGGAGGTAGTAATGTGTTTATAGATTACAATAGTATAGATAAATTATTGATTATTTATCATATTTTTTTCATACAAAAAAAATAACATATAAATTTGAATTGATTTATTAGTATAAAACCATCCCGTGTCCTAAGCTCCAGAGAAACCGTTTCCATGGCAACTTAAAACAAAATTCTACACATCAAACAAAATAAATTGTACTCATTTTATCAAATAAACATCAATAAATACCGCACATACGTCATTCTGTTTCAAATCACATTGGTTTCCAGTTGCCCACACACTGATGTACGAATTAAGGAGGTTCTACTCGTATGTACCCTTTCTGTAAGATCATCTTTGTAACCGCCCTTTGAAATGTCACTAAGTAGAGAAATAGCAGAAGGATGTACAGGTTATGTAATCGAAGGAAGTAAAAAAAAAACTATTTTTTCGTCCTGACAACTTACTCGCTGTAAATATACAGCAAATTGTGTTGTCATATAGCATATATAATACATAATTATCCACCTGTATACCACATTTTGTTACTAACAAAGATATCTTATTAGTTTAAACATTTTTAAAGTTTATTTTATAAACTACCCAATAATACGTTTAACACTATATTTATAAATATTACGTTAACGGATAGTACTTTTGCAGGTTCATGTACGCATGTTCGTGGAGGTTCACTGGATTATCAAAATATTTGCATCAATATTTAAAAAATGTTACATACTTTGTTCGTAGTTGACTTTCTGTCTACTTAACTTTAATGCACAAACAAAATTCGTACTTAGCTCTGATTGTTGCAAAGCGGTTGTAACCATATTTTATATCTACTGCTATTCATGTTATTTCGGGAATATTTCGAATAACGAGGTTTGATTCAATCTTAAGTACAGGCACAACGAGCCAAGATAGGGGAGCAACGTGAAAATGGAAGCTGGGTGGTATAAAGGTTCATTACAATCATTTTTTTGTGCGATTTTAACTTATGTTATGACTTAAATACCTCTTTTGCGGTTAGTGAATAAATTCAATATTGCCCTGTACTTAGCAAATGTGTCAATATTTGATATCTCAAAGGTACACATACTTTAACCAGCAGTAAGAACTAAACTACTGAAAAAGTTGGTTAAGACCCCAAAACGTCGTGAGGTCTCAAAAAATAATTGAAAATAAATCATTAAAGCTCATAAATGACACTAAAAATACTTATTAATAAGATCATATAATGAAGCCGCGCATACACGGACTGCTTAAAGTTAAAGCAGTTCTACTGTTTTAAGAAAACAAAGAGCGCGACGCGTACGTGACGCAAGCGACCGGTCGACAGCTCGCGCAGTCCGTGTGCGTTGATCACTAACTGCTCTCTCTCTCTGCTCACTCTGCTCTCTGCTGTGTACGAGCTTAAAATAAACAACTACACCTTATTTCTTCCTCATGTATTATTAAACGATATTTAACGATGAATACTAATTGAACATCGATTTGAACCCCAATAGTTTGAACCCTAAATGCTAATTTAAGTACCCCGTTGCCATGTCAACCTTGCTTCCCTAATTACTATTTGATCCCTGTTTTTGGGAACTTGAGATATTGGGTCTGTGCCCGAACTGAAGTTATTTTAATTTTGACATTTTTTTTTTTGTTAGGTATAATACGTGAAGTACAAAATCATTTTGAGTATTTTTTTGTATAAAAGTTTAATAATTTAGCGTTAGTTTTATCTTTTAAAATCAACATCTAATATTTATATCATTTACGATAAATTCATTTTATCCCTATCAGGCACTACCAGTAATTTTGTATAGTGGAAAGAATTCTCATAAAATTTGATTAAATAATTACATAAATAATAAAGTTATGGCTTCATTACGTCCTACAAGCTTTTAAGACTAATATAGCCTATACAGGGTGTTACGAAACCCCTGTCCGATCCGTTAAGGTGTTGTTGGGTATCGTTATCTGATTACGAAAATGTGGAAAAAAAAAGAAAAAAAATATATAACCTAAATTTTTTTTTTCTCAAAATTCGAGAGAGAATGTCGGCGTTGTCACAGATGATACCTAATTACCAAACAAAAGGCCCCCAAAAATACCGACGAAATTGGTGTTGTAGTTTTTGTTTTATTCTCAAATTTAGGGAATTTCGGGGCAAAAAATGGTTATTTCAAAATCCATTATTATTGTTTCTGTCATGAATTTTCCAAATTTGATATTTTATTTGGGCATGTGATTGTAAACCCTCTATGACCCTTTCGGGTCGGACAGGATTTTCGTAACACCCTGTACAACTTCTTCAGACTAAATTACTTCACATGCATGTATAACTTGGCATTTTCTTAATATATTTTAAGCACTAGATACATTTTCTTCTTGTATAAAGAGTTTCCATTTATTTTTAGAACATTGTGTCTGTTCCACACTAACCTCCTAAAAACCTAATGGATCTTAAACACAATAAACTATAAAAACTCCGTACACCTGTCTCCCTAAGTTCAGCACTTAAGCGGAACATCGTTATCCCAACCCACGCCTTAAGTACATAAGAATAGGGGTTATAATCGCATGATCTAATTAAAATATCACATGTACCAATTCTCGTATAAAGACAACCGCGTTGTAATGTCGTGGTAGCAGATGGTGCAAGCGGCCATTACTGTATGTCATCTTTGTTAGGGCGGGGAACAGGTCGATAAAGAAATTAGAAAATTTACCCTTTTTTCATTGTTTGGTATTTATTTTTGTAGTACTTTCTATGTAACATGTACATAATAAATGTTCATCCAAATCAGACCTTGCATGAATTTTAGGGCTACGCAGAAACGTTTTAACGAAACCCTTTTAACAAGCCTCTGCTATATTTTTTGTGTAGTTACTTGGTATCTCGAACTACCTACAATCTACATAAAAAATATTTTTAATTCTATAGTTGTATAATTTTGACAATATTTATTTTTTATTATCGATATGGTAGTTTTACTAACAAAAAGTTCTAATTAAACTAGAACATATTGGCATTTTGTAGTAACAACAAATAAACGCTAAAATTATTTCACCTATGTATTGCATTCGGTTGTTTCTTAAATACAGATTTACAAGATGTAGGTACCAGCCACTATTTAATACACAAACTGTCATCACAAAATTTATTTTGCGCGTAAGACATACAAAATCCAAGCTAAGTATTATACCAACCAGCTTTATAACTTAAAGCAGCCTCCTTCTAGAAAGTTTGGATGTCACGTCAAAACCTTCGCTGCAAGTTGTAGCATAATTAGTTTGTTAACTAACAATGCTACGTCACTTGCAGGTACCATGTAACTTTATATTGTTAATAATTGTCTTTTTGGTTGTTACTGAGATAATCTATTAATGCAAGCCTTTGATACAGGCTAGTTTCATTCGGGAACTAAAACTAAAGATAGTTTATTCTTAAAAAAAACCATATACCTACATAAATAAATCTAGCAGATTTTTTTTCATGTCCTATTTAGTACTTGAATAAATGATAACGATTTAATAAATCATATGAAACTACTACTGAGAACCAGTAGGTTTTTTATACAATTCATGTACTATTTTATACCGACTGAAATATTTTGTTTAGATACAATTTCTGAAAATGTTTTGTTATGTTTTTTAATGCAGTAGCACAATTGCGTGAAACATATTATTCGTTTACACAGCGAGTGTGTTAAAAATGTCTACGCAGCTGCTACGGCGTAGCTAACTCGGAGCGTACTGCGTTACGCTGTTTTAGCGCTTTTTATTAGTGCAGTCGCCATGCCATATATTACGTTTAGTAATGTATTTTTTTAAGATTATTTTTATAGATTTATTTATTTACAACTACTAACTTTTCAAATACTAACAGCTTAAACGAATAGAGTAAATATATATCGTATATCCCGAATACTGTACGATACAATAATATAATAATACTTTTATCTAAATTCATTAATACCAGAACAACAATCAGTACTTTAATATAAAACGTTATTGTTACTTTTATAATGCATTAAAACCAGGATCACACTGGCTACTAATTACTTTTATTTATTTGATAAAGTAAGTATTTTCTAATTTAGCTTATATCCTCCAACGAATCTAAAATACTTACTTAAGTATTTTTGTGTTGTAATTAGTAAATGTTTAATACTTATTAAACATTTACTAATTACAACACAAAAACTATCTACAAAAAAACATCGACCTTTTCCCCTCACTAAAAAGCAGCTTGCTGTCTAAAAGCTATTAGCAGTTGGCGACGAAGCCACCTGTGTCTGTCATTTCCTTACGAGAGATTACGCTCAGACATTAAGTCGTATAGACGTTGTATAGACTTGTTTTAGCCTATTACTCGGTCCAAATGACTTGGGGAGCTTGGGAAATCTGCCTCATGTGTCTGAAGTTTAAGTAAAGGTAAATTTTAAGTTGGGTAAATGTTCGGTGTTAGAACTGGCTTGAACCAAAACCTTGGTGGATTCTTAGCTGGTATTATTTGTAAGCATGTATCTGATTAAATTTTAAAGATTAAAAGTGTCCTGCTATAGACATAAATTTAAAAATTATACAATTTTGCTTATCAGTATAATATTTTATATGTTCCAAAACCATGTTCTAAAAAGTACGGCAATATTTTTAACTTAATTAACGCCTCCACTTAGAACCCAGAAAAATATAAATAATGCAAAAACGCATGCCTACATACCTTTAAAAATGTTTACTTACCTATGTATTGTAACTAAAATTATTGATTATGGTACCTACATAGTATACCATAAAAATTTCATACAGGTTTTATTCCCATAAGGATGACGTCATCATACATACGTATGTTTGCTATCGACAGAGACTTGAAACAGTCTCAAGAAAACTAAACTTTACATAACAAAATAAAACTACCCCCTTTTAAAAGTTTTCTTAAAACAAAAGACAACGCGAGCACCTCTCTCTACTTACTTATTATCTTTTACTCTACTCAGTTTCCTCTCAGAAACTTTAGCAAACTAGATACGGATACCACCTATACTTTTTACTAGACTTCCTACCAGTCTTAAGGCCATTCACGGTCATGCCATCGCGCCAAATGGCGTGATATACACAACAATTGATCTTGAATGTGAAAGTCCAAATCCCAATTTTAAATATTCAGATTTTAAACTTCTTCTTTTTGAGTTGATAGTAAGTATATTTTATTAAAATCTAAATATGGTGTACCCAGTAGTCGGCCACCCTATTTGCAGCGTCATTGGCGAGGTTTAGATCCCCCAAAGTGTAGGATCCGGACTCTAGCACGTCTAGGACTTTGGGGACTCTAGCACGTGTCATAGTTTGGTCAGGAAGGCTTCTATCAAACTCAAGCTCAATTATCTATTGCATAAATGTCTGCCTAGTTATCACAAAATTACTCTTATATACCTTTTGTGAGACATACGATTTGCCAGCAATATCGGCAAGTCAAATCATAGGGCAAAGGTAACGAAAAAATAAAACAAAATTGGCTGTGACTATAGATGTGATGGAGAATGTGCTACTGGTTTTGTGTCCCTCCATTGGACTTAAGTCACACCAAATGGCACTATCGTGAATGTCTTAAAACTCAAAACTCGCTAATTGTTTTACTCACAACTTTTAAAACTTACTCAACGATTATTGCTTCCTTTAGCCAAAGACTAGACAGGAAAGTTGTATGGAAGAAAAGTTGCATAGAGTCGAGTTTCCTTTAGTTTTGGCGTACGTTTTAAAGCCTGCATAAATCTGCTTCGTGGCAGATTGTTTTTAACAAGGCTGTATTGTGTGGCGTAAGCTGCAAGAGAAAATACCTAGATCTAGGATCCAAAAGCTTTATTTCTCTTTTATGCTTATTTCCAGAAGTATTGGTGGTGCTATGATGTTAGTTAAGCAGAAAAAGCAATGTACTCGTATATGTATATGTTATTTTATGATAGTAAACTTTGTGTCTGTAGTCAGTCAGTGTCTTAGCTTCAAATAAAATGAATTCTTTGGTTAATTTCTGGTTTAGAAAAAAAGTTCTAAAGGAGAAGGCACTCATTTAACAGTTTTTTTTTTCGATCCACAATTATTATCTATTTAGTTCGCAAAATATCTATTTCAATAATTATTGGTGGATCGATTCCAATGTATATTTTTACACGACTGCCCAAAAAGGAGTGTTATGTTTTTTCATTATTAGTATACCTACCTTATAGGTGGTCTTTTATGAATTTAATTGGAGTGGTTCTTTTACATTTAAGTATACCTTATCTATATTGAAAACTCAATATATCTTTTGTTTAAAATTGATTATAATCTGTTATATTACTATTAATTCCATAACTTAGACCATAAACTAAGAAATTGCGGATTCAGACGAAGTTAAGCTCGTGATTATTCAATTATTGAGATTGTTAACATTCGTGGCGAGAAACTGGCTAAAAAGGGTATAATTAAGGTATGCGAACCTAACTATAACAAAATGTCTGGCTTTAGGATAATATTATTAGGACGATATTCATTATTCAATATATGCGTGGTTGAAAAGTTTCTACTTCGTATGTATTTAACTACATTAATATTAATGATTTGTTAGATTTTCTGGGTATTGGTCATAATTGAATTATTATGGGCTTGAATAATAATACTCACTCCTCCTCTGCTAACAAGAGAGAGATGGAACGAGGGTAGGGTTGGCTTTTGTCCTGCAGTGGTACAGGAATGGGAACACAAAAATATCTACTGCTTGATACCTTCTTACTCAAATAATTCATTCTTTTGTAACCCCCTTCTCTTGGTTCAAAATTCTATAACACAAGCTTCCATAGCTTTAGCTACTTACTTTGGGTTCACATTGAATTATTCATTATTATCTGTTACGTACTATGAAATAATAATAATAATGCCAGCCTATAATTATCCCACTGCTGGGCACAGGCCTCTTCCACAGAGAAGGCACGAGGATTGGTCACCACGCTTCCCCATTGCGGATTGGCGATTTCTGATCCCAATGATTACCATTATTTCAGGAATTATTTAGTACCTGTATGCTATAATTAAATAAATAATAAATGCGGACAACATCACATACATTGCTCTGAACCCAAAGTAAGTTGCTAAAGCACTTGTGTTATGGAATTCAGAAACAACGAAGGTACCACAAACACCCAGACCCGGGACAATGTAGAAAAGTGGTTTTCTACATTGATCCGTCCGGAGATCGAACCCGGGACCCCAGAGCTGGCGACTCCTTGAAAACCGGTGCGTACGCCACTCGACCACGGAGGTCGTCAATTATGCTAGTAAAATTATATATTTATATAATTAAAATTATGCTAGTAAAATGATCAAATATTAGAGTAGATACAAGTTCCATGTAAAAGCTTCGGGTAATGCTAGTGTATTTGAAAATGCATTGGAAAACTTGGAGTTTGATGTTCCATTTTAGACCAGTTGCCTCAAAATATGTGTTCTGATAATTTTAGCCCATTTCAGCTTTCAAATATCTATTTAACTTGTTTATCTTTACATAGACTCGACTAACATGTTTTAGTCTTTTCGACAATAAATAAATATTATTACATAATTACATTTTGGCTATCTGTAATGTATCACTAAACGTTATTTGAATACTAACATTAATTGGATGTTCTCTAATATAAAATAACAACGAAAGAAAAAATATTTATTTGCCAGTGACTCAAATAAAATTAACAAATGAATACTAACATAATACATATAAAACGTCAACCGCGACAAATAGGTGAACACTCAGCATATTGCTGTGCTGTGGCGTGGACCGCAGCACGGCGCTGATTTTCAGTGTTCACCTAAGTGACGGACGGCTACTGAGCCAGATAACAAATACAAGAAAAAAAAATATTCAAAAATATCAGGTGAGTAAAATAAAAAAAATACAAAACACCGTACACACCAACAACACAAAAGGATGTTTAGTTTAACACTGTTGTTAACATTTGACACATACGTAACAAAAGCCAAAAAATGCCAATTTACTTCGATTAATTTTATTACTGCTGTGCCATTTTAGTTTGTAAATAGCTTCCTAAATTTCCCAATAAATCATAGTATAATGCAAATTTACGGTACTCAAAAAAATTATATACTAGGTAGGTACGTTACTTTCGGTCACTATTCAAAATAAGCAAAAGCTGAAGCAAAGCTTGTTAAAACCTAATCCGTTGTAAATGTAACTAAAAACATCGGGAAAAAATACCAAAAAAGTTTTAAAGTATGACGGGAAAAAACCGGACACAGATGATGAAAAACTATAAACTGCTTCATAATTATGTTACTCACTGGTACATCATCTATATTTATTACCTCATAATTGTATATAAACTTGTGAGTACAATCAACCACACAACAGTATCAACACTTTGACTATCAAATCGTCTTTATTACAAAGCAATAAAGTCCATTATCGTAATTCTTTGCTTCCACTATCCTTTGGTTTACCGAGTTCCAACTACCCGCTAAGTTATTACTATAATCTGAAGTTCCGAGCTCAAGCATCATAGCGAGTTTGAAACGCTGAAAAGTTTTGAAGCGTCTGAAAATTTCAATATCACTAAAAGGATTTTGCGATTCGGCTGTTTTTGAATGGCCCTTGTTATTTTGAGTAGATTGAAGGGTCTATGCTTGCCTAGTAAAAATAAGGCTTTTTATTCTATTTTAGAGTAGGAATGTTTTAATACTTTTTTGCGGTATATTTTTAAATCATTTCCTAGTTCAGAAAGGATACTTCTACTTTTCATAGAGTCAGTGTGAGATAATAGTGACAAGATTTTAATGTTAAAACTGCATCACTTATCTACTAATTTAAGAGATTTTTGATAATTATTTCTTAAAAAATAGTACAATAAAAACCCTGGAAAAGTTAGTTATTTAAACTAACTGTTGTTGCTTATACCATTACGACTTTTAAGGAATACAACATCTAAGCATTTATTATGTACATTTCCACCGTTTATTCTTCCAATAAACACCGAAAGGATAATTAAGAAAAGATCGGATTGCTGTACATTACAAATGTAGGGTTTTCAACTTGTCACCAATTTGTATGGACGTAATGCTATTCTAACCTTTAACCTTCCCACGAGCATTTAGAATTTAGAATTGCAATAACTTTTTTAGAAAAACGTAGGTGAACTGCGTCTGCGGTCTGAAGTTAAGAAGAAAATATTAATCAAAATAATGTGTACCTATGGTTTCTGTTATATCTACGGTAATAAAATACTGGTGCATTTTACTTAAAAGACTTTAAATTACATGACGATTATGAATTAAGGTGGACATTAAGCAACATAGAATGGCAAGTTAGCCTAGTGTTGCTAAGCGCGACTGCTACGCTAGAGGTCTTGGGTTCGATTCCCAAGTCGACCAAGATGTTATTGGGTTTTTCTATGAAATTCTCAGTAGCAGGTCGAAGTTTGGATTTATGCCCGGTTAGTGGCAATAGGCTCGCCCCCTATTACATGGGACCTAAACATACCGGCGAACTGTGGGTGTACATTGGTACACCTCTGCCTAACCCGGGATACAGGCGTGATGGTATGTTATGTTATGTAATAACCTTTTTAGAAAAAACGTAGGTGAACGAGGTTGGAGTTTAAAAGAATGTAATAACCATAAGAATGTGTATGGTTTCTGATATGTCTACGGTGCTTGAATAACGATGCTGGTTTATATAATTAAAAGACTTGATGATTGATTTATATGAATTTAGGTGGAAATTAAGCAGGACAGAATGGCAGGCCCAGCAAAATTTTATCTCATATGTCTATGAGATTGAATTTTCACCTCATCTATGTCTTTTCCTTTTCTTCAGATCGCTGATAGATAATTTTAACACTAGGACTCAGGCCGAGTTATTTGCTGCATTATTGACATATTTTAAGTTACGGCCCAGCAAGTCGGCTACAGTCTGTTCTGAGAGTATCAAATTCTCTCCCGGCTCGGACGTCTCAGGTCGTTTTACTCATCTTTTATTCATTCGCTATATTTCCGTGCGTTTGTTGAGTGTTACCAGTTTTTGGGGAAATAGTATTTTTAATTTTTAGTAAGGGTTTTATGAAGTTTTTCTTTGCAATTTATAAACTTCTTACAAATAACTTTGTATGATTTGAAATGTGTTAAAAGTTGGTTACATGATTCCTCCTTCGTACCATGCATTGGTTGAAATATATTAGCCTATGTTACCCATTTGTTTATTAAAAACGGTTCAGTAGTTTAGAAGCTACGGTGGAAAATACACACGTAGACTGTCAAAATCATTAGCTTCCTTGGCTTCGCCGTAGTCGGGTAAAATAAAAAACGTGTCGATCGAATGCAGCAGAAAATGTTTTGTATACAGAAATAAAACGGATCATTTTCATTTTTTTTCTTTTATATCCCAACGAAAGACGATTGAGGGATGAAAAACAAATCTACCATAAGGACCACTAACCACAAATTCAAACCAAACACCACAATAGTTTCACCTCACACTTCCATAACATAATACAGGCTGTAACCCTTTCATAGAGCCTTAAGCTGTAAAGAGGTGCTCACCACCTCTTCAGGTTGCAGAGGGGAGCAAGTGATACACCTTTGAGACAGGTTTTATGCAAAAAATATTCTTCTAACTATCTTGCAGGGAAAAATGGATTTTATAAGGATCTTACGTAATACGTTGAGGTAAGATTTGATAGAGAATAAATGGTTTGTCATTTAGTAACTGGACCAAAACTATACAACAATGTCCTGAATTATTTTTATTACTTTGGCCTACCGCAAGTAATGTTACACATCAATTTTAATAACTTACGCTTAAAATCAACCATTCCTTTTATTTTAATTGTAATTAAGGTATGTCCTAGTTTATTTGTTATTTTTGTAGTTTTAATTTATAATTGTTTCTCTATTGCAATTTAATCGATGTTTTTTTTTTAATATCTTTAATTATTTTGTATTTTAGTTCAATTTAGCTACTTGACATTTTAAATTCAATTTTGACTTAGAAAATTTTAATTTTGTTGTTATCGTAAATTTAAAATTTTCATTTTAAAATTTTATTAATGATTATACAAGTGCTGTGCACAATTTCGACGAATTCACCGCAACGCTGTTTAAATAGAATATATCTAATGTAATGAGTTAGTGAATAAGTCGTTGGTGTGTCAATAAATAAATTCCTTAAATTATCTTCAAAATGGCGTAATCTTATCTTCAGTAAATTATAACGTTATGTAAAGATTGTCAATATAGCAAGTATGGTTAAAGCTTAACCGTTTAAGGGTGCGAAAGACTTGCTCACCTAAGCAAGGAGGCTCTCTATCTTCTCCCTAACCCTTTAATAGGCAACGCTCAAACACCTCGTAATGTATACACGTGTAATTTAATATAAAACATAGTGAAAACCCCTTTCACAAAATAAAACACGATACATCATACAACACAAATTCGATGTGAAACAATAACTTTTATTTTCCACCCAAATCCCAATTAAGGATTTTTCCCTTAAAAACGGTAATATTTTTTTTAGTGTAGCAACACAGAAGTACGAAGTTCGGCGGTCCAATAAATCCGATATAAAATACGAATCGGTGTTTACCTTGTTTTCTTTCATTTTCCACTTTTTTGTTTTCACTTCTGCTCCGAGTTTTGTATTCGAGATACTGTCGATGAATTCGCTTTTTATTTTGTGTTTTGGTTTGTTATTGTTCAATTCATATGTTCAGTTATTTTTTGATTTGATAGATAATAATACATACCTATATGTTAAGGAACTACAATAATTAGCTGGACGTAAGTAGTACATTATGAAGGCTAAAAAGGCTGACATTAATTGCAATGGCGAAATACTTTTTAACAGTTGAGTTTTGTTAACTTTGAATTACAACAAAATAATAATAGAACTACTGCTAATATTTAAACATAAAGATACATAATTTATACGGCGTAAAAATATTCCGATAAAACAATTGAATAACTTAAAAATAGAATCATTTCTGTCCATAAAATAATAGAATCACGTTTGCTATTAAGCTACTTAAAAAATCTTTCACAAACCGAAATCGCTATAAAATCTTTCCAGAAAATAAAAACCAAAAACCAGTACAAAGGGAACGAGACAATGTTATAATGAAACCGACACGGCGACAGAGCAATTGCAATTTTTCATACGATTGGCTCGAATCCAATGTGATTACCGCGAATGTTACCCCAGGTGAAATATGTATGAACTATGGAGAGAAAAAATCCCTACTTTGAATTGTTTTCACTGATTGGGTGCCTTGATTTTATACGATTTTCGGCCTAACAATGTTTCAGATATTTTGAGAGGACGCCGGTTTTTACGGTTGGGTTGGTGATTTTATTGTAAGGTAATGTGGACGGAAAATTTATTTATGATAAGCTGTGTTCGTTTGTATATTATGATACAAGTATTGAAGACTGTTTTTGGTTTATACTTTATTGTTAAGCTTAACTTTATTACTTGTGGAGATAGGTTAAATTTGATGAGTGCAAACTACAAAATATTATTCCAAGCAAGTATCAATGTGTCCTTCTAAATAACACTCTCTTTGTTATTCTAAAACACATAAGCCTAAATCTACTGCGTTAAATAGTATCCCTTTCATATAAACTATTAGCATCTCAGTTGTGAACATAATTTCACATCCTCTTCACAACATATTGTATCTAATACGCTGAGAGGTATATCGCTATTATATGTAATATCGAAGCCACTACGTTCATAAAACCACATAGTAACACTAAAAGCGAACCCAACATAGTTGCTAAAAGCCTATAATCTTAACCCTAAGTATCTAACATTCTTGTATTTATCCTTCAAACTTACCATTCAGCTCACTCAATATTGGCGAGCCTCTATTGGTATAATTTCGCGCGGGACAAAGGACCAAAATTTATTGTTCCTTGCTATTGTTTGGTGCTCGAAGGACCCTTGCCCTTACAAAGCTTAATTGTAAAGGCTCCGCTACTGTGAATTACACATGTCTTTATTTACAGTTGTACTTTGTTAAGTCTGTTTGATATGTGATGTCAAAGTTTGTTTTACATATTTACGTTTAAGTTTTGAGTTGAATATAATTTTTGTTTGTTTATTCTGTACTTAAGGACCACTTTGTTTGGAACCTTCTTTTGTTGTAGTTTGTTCCTTTGCTGCTCATTTACTTTTGGACTTAGTATATTACTATAATTTTATAATTTATCACTTAGCGAGGACAACAAGAACTGTCTTGATAAACTATATTAATGCCTAAAGAAGTGTGTTATTGTTAAAATGACGGATATTTTCTTTGTTTACTTAAATTTCGCTCTGGATCTGACTGCTTGATAGGACTAATAACAAAGAGCCACTGTTTAAAACTACGAAATTTCAAGTTGATTTTAGTTACAACTAGCTGTACCCGCGACGTTGTTCGCTTATATACCTATCATTCATCTTTATGAATAAATATTTGACTGTGATATAGAGGGCCACTAACACGAACTGCCTACTGCCGAGTAAATTTTGTCACAAATGTTGCTGGTAGTATAAATTCTCAAAATAAAAAAGTACCATCGTCATAATTATATAATTAGCTTACCGCTAAAAATTTTAAGGATTGCTTTTGATGCTACTTTGTTTAAAAATTTTAGATTTATCTTCCAAGTCCAGAACCGTGAGAAAATATTATCATTTTCATGGTGGCTTTCGATGTCAATGTCCAAAATATGTCTACCTTGGGCAGTTTTGAACTGACTCTTTTATCTTCTTTTTTATATATGTAGTATGTTTTCTCTTTTGTGCTTTACGCAGTTGGTTACAATAATTGAAGGTCAATGTTTTTGTATTGAGTCTACTGGCAGCGCCAACTCTGAGTTAAAGTGAAAGCAGCTGTCGCTCTAGGCAGTAAATGGCAAAGGGCACCCAAAAACCGAATCCATAAAAACAAATTAGTCCATTTTTTATGTTATAGATCTCGTTGGTACCGTAGTCCCTAGTGAGACTACAGGGCGCGAGGTTTTGGTGCGAAACCTCGAAATTGAACTACGCCGTTAAATTGAGAGTGGATATCAGATAGGCAGTGACTGACATGAGACCCATGAAACTGAAAGAGGAAGTAGTTACAAAAAGTTGACGTACGGTTTGAGAGGCGCAGTGGCAGAATTACCAAAACTGTGTTTAAAATTATTTGTTTGGAAAGATTAAGTAATAGCTGTCCAAGGACAATCTCATTCTACCCTGATTAAAGTCAGAGGCTGTATCCTGTACAATTCGCTTAATTAAGTGTAAGGTGCAGCATAAGGTACAGCATTAAACACCGTACGTATATATTTTAAAATGTAGAGAATGCGATAGAAAGTTTATTTTATTTAGGATTTTGGCCCACCCTTCCGGTAATAGGGTACAAAAACTTTATGAAATTTAAACACAAAAAATAAACCATCATGTACGCATATAAAACTTCATGAGAAGCAAGCTACCTTTTAAAGAATATTAAAGAGGTAGTACATACTAAAGATTGTGTGATAAAAAGATCATTGGGTTTTTGGGTAAAAGAAAATAAATAACAAATACAAAAAGATCTTGTCCATGGAATATAATATAGATGACCAATAGAAAACATTACACATTATGTTTGAAAAATAGTTTAAAAGTGGATTAAAGTTTTTAACCAACTATAAAGTGATCTATGGGGAAGCTTACGTTTTCAAGTCAGAAGCGAATGCGTAAATTTCCAAGCAAATGGCCAGGACATTTACGCCTGAATCACTTTACAGTATATGCCATGCACTTTTGTTCCTCCATGATCAGCAATGAGGAACAAACTTACCTACGGAGATTAGTAAATACAAACACTAAATAATTGTAAGTTTATAGGTTGAGAAAAAAATTTACGACTTAAAGATGTCGTTTATTGCGACTAAAAATACAACAAATTAATGTTACAATTTTTTTTTTACTTAAAGAAGATACGTTAGTAAAACACAAAAAGAGTTATCTTTACTGAGATTTGAACTTGGGCATCAAAAAATTAAAACTTATTTATGAAAATGGACGCATGAAAAAAGATACAAACATTAACAACCGGATTTGAACTTGCAGCAAGATCACTCATTTCCAATCGTTCAACCGCCAAGCTGTTTACTTCGATAGCTAGTTCACTAAAATTTAGGTACTAATCAAATTGAAGATTGCTATGGCTACCTCAGTCTGCCATGGTTACCCTCTTGTTTATCTGTCAATAATGCCAATTTATATGTGCAGTTGAGAAAATGATTTTGGAAATTTAAAGCTCCACCCTTTATCAGCTAGATTCAATAGCACGTTTCAACATAGCTAACAACCATCTACGATTTCTTGAAAACAACCTCTCAATTTTTTACACCATTCGATTAAGTAGTTTATGTTTGATACTGTAACATAAAATCTGACCCCCGGCAAAAGAGAGTTGTAATGCAATTACTGCACTGAATTGCGTGTTGTAATATTTTACTTCTTGAACTCACTAAATTAATCATATCTTTTGATAGAGTGAACCGATTTCGATGAAACAAAAACTAAGTTATACCTCAAGTTGTGTATAATTTTTGTATATAAACATTTTCTGCATTGAATTCGTAGATTTTACGTGATGTGTGCACAAACAAACAGACAAACAGACAAACAGACAAAAATTTCAAAAATGATGGAAATGGGTTCTGTTAGTTATCCTTTAACACGCTGGCTACTTTTTTTTTCAATTTCTTCAATGTACAAAAATGACTTTTCTACAGATTTATTATATGTATAGAAGATAGTAAACACTAACCTCTGAAAATATTATCTTCCAAAAACTGTTCTTCCATAAATACCATTTACCTTTCCACTAAACACAAGCCAGTTAATTACATATTAAAGCAGAAGTGAGCGCATTAATTTTCCCCGTTTATTCCGCTTAGGAATTACTGTGACTAATCCGAATCGCTTTACAGTAAGCGGGAGGAAGTTAAGCGCCGTCAACGGGGAAAAAACGGTAAGCGCTAGTCGGGCTCGCGAATAAAGGGTTCCGTAATATTGTACAAGATTTATGCTGTCAAAATGGAAAAAAAAACTTGAGAAACCACATCTCTAGTATGGGAGCTCCTTTAATTTTATTATTGCTATAAGAAAATATTTTTTTTATTTGTTGTTTTTGGGCAAAAGAAAGAAAGGAGTGAATGCTGAGATGACGAGTAGTAGAGATGGATGGAAGCTGAATACGCATTACGCCTAACCCAAATAAACGGGAACAGGGCAAGGAGATAATGATGATGATGGGCGTCGCAACTTTACCTATTCACAAGAATACATACTGCAGCCATCAAATGGCACGCGCAAAGTCTGATCATTATTTTCATTTAATAATAATTAACAGTAGTTACCATAGCCGAAATCTACTGAGATATTATTATAATTAGTTATTACATACTTACTCTGTCAAATTTCAACTTTCTAGATATAAGAGTTTTTAAGATACAGCCCGCTAACAGACAGACGGACGGTATAAAATAGGGTTCCGTTTGCACCCTTTGGATACCAAACCCTAAAAAGGACCCAACATTAATAAGAAGCGCTGAGATCTAGCTTTAGTGAAATACTAGGAGATACTATTATTTAACGGAGAAAGATGGAGTTTTTTATACATAAACATTTCATTATTTAATTGTCTGCATTTCTTAATGGTTTGTTTTTAATTGCAGCAGATGGGTACTATTTTTATGGGTACTATTTTCATTTACTATTAAGACAGTTCCATTTAAATGGAAACCTAATTTTTGTATTTTCATTCAAAGATCTAAAATAACATTTTAGATTTCCATTTCTATTTTCCAAATTCCATTTCCACACACTATTTTTTCCTAATGTAAATATTATGCAGCTATGTACTTTAATACACAGTCTTACAAAAATACTAAAATTAAATAATGCCGACTTCCTTAGTACAGAAATCCCAGTGCTTGGTATCAGGTTGCTAATTGAAACAATATTAGCGGTTACACCCATCAGGTGCGGTGTCTCTGAAAACAGATTAAAGGGTTACGTTTATTTACAAGAATGACGCGATTTACAAAGCTATTAAAATCGAAATAAGAAAATAAATAAAGAAAACTGTTGGATCAAGTCTACGAAGGAAACAGGAAAAAACAATTGCAATCGCGCTAAGACTGAAGCTCCTTTTTCAAGATTGTGATTTCAATTGATAAACCGTTACTTATGTTTTTATTAAAAGAGTTACCTAAGAAGATAGGAATTGAAATTAGATCAGTACACAGTATCTTTATAAAAACATACTAGATAGGTATGTATTTAAACATTAAACAACTGTATTTGTGCTTGATTAGTAGTAGGTTCTGAAGCTTAATTAGAAAAAGTAAGACCATGACTTACTTTGTACGACTGTACGTACTTGACGGCCATTCTAACAAAAGAATTTACTGAAGCAACTATACATTTACACACATAAACCTACCTTTGTTTATTTCTTCTAACACAGATCATTTTTGAGAAACTTCACAGCAACAATATTTTTCAAACACTAAAGTACAGACCACTTCAACCAAAACCGTCGACAAAATAAATTAATTCCGAGTTAATGTAGAAAATCAACAGATGCTTCACAAAGTCAACACAAGTTCCGATAAAGTTATTGACCTTAAGACCGTTTTCACATTATCCGACACGATATCTGTATCGGACACCGATACGATATTAGGCAAGTAAATTAATGTATGGCACTTACGAATCCGATATCGGATACCGTGAATGGCAGGTACATGTTTCATGTATTTTACTTGCCCCAATATCGTATCGGTGTCCGATACTGATATCCTTTCTTTCTTTTTGCGGGGGGATACCTTCAAAAGGCACCCGGCGTTATGGGGATTTATAAAACCGGGGAGTGTGGGATTTTTACCGCACTAAAACAACCCCGTTGGTCACCATCAGCACATGAAAAGGGACTTCTGTTACCTCTTAAAGAACTAACCAGAAGTCCCCCTGTGCAACGCCTGTTAGAGCACATCCCTGGAAAGACTGTAAAGAGGTCTTCCCTGAGCCTCGCTTATGCACAGCAGCATTGACCAGAGCTGCCGTATTCTCCGAGGACACTTGATGGGCAACAGAGTCCCCTCCTTGAGCACCCGTGGCCTCTAAGTCCGATACCGATACCCGATATCGGATAATGTGAAAACGCTTTAGCTTAAACTGAACTTTGAGTTAACTAATGCTGTTTGCTTTACCCTTGCGAATGGTAAGGAATGGATAAGTGCAACTTGATTTGATAGCTGATATGTGTGGCTAAAGTTTTAGTTGTAATTATTTACTCAAGTCCCAGCTTTTGAGTCTTGATTAAGCTCTTGGCTAAAAAGGAACTTTCAAATTACAAGTTCGTAGCCAACAGGTTTTAAAAAGTTACTAACGATAATTCAGCTATTATACACATGTATGTTACTAGCTTTCACCCGCGGCTTCGCTTGCGTGGATGGGAATGTATCGCATCAAAATAAAGCTAATATATTTTTTAACTAAACTTCCAATACCTACTACCTAACCTACCTAACTTCCAATAGATAAATATGATATCTGCAGTAAAAAAATATAATCGGCTGTGTAGTTTTATCAGACATATAGGTAGAGCTACTTATCAATATTTGTTAAACAATTATACATTCGGTAAAATTCGTCGTTTTCGGGCATCTTAATAGAACTTTGACATTCGTTACACAATTCTGACAACCACTATTACTACGGGGTGCTGTGTTTCCTAGTAAATGGGTAGCAAAGGTCAGATACGCGGACCTGACAGTTTCAAGTAAGACGTAAGATGCCAACCTACTCTATCCGTCCATTGTTAAGACGATAATTTTACAAAACTGAACAAAAATAGTAGGTACCTAACTGCCGTACACAGAATCTTTAATGGTTACGGGATTCCTTAATATCGGTCTAAATAAGTCAACTCTGAGAGTAACCACTCACGTCTCTGAGTGCGGCAGTAAGTATTTCATTTGTATAAAGACTACATCATACATTTTTTTTTTCAATAGTCATACATTTCACACAATAGTCAAAGCTTTCAAACACATAAACAATAGCATCCAGTGATTTAAGTGCACAAACTAAAAGAATACCATCAGACGCCATTATTTAAAGAACAGAAGCGTCGATTTTCGATAAATATCAACACCTACCTGTCTGTCTTCTCCCTCCCCCCATTTTTAATCTAAGATAAAGGGTACATTGAGTGCTTAACCATCGTGTCTGGCAAAACCAAATACAACTTTACAGTTTAATTGCACCTTATGTCTAAAGAAATAAAGACGTGATTTGAGTTTTTAATAGTGTTTCCTATGTTTGCATCGCGATTCTTGGTGGCAATCTTTCTAGTGCGTTAATTGAAGCCCTATGTTGTTTGATATAAGGTTGTGTTTGCAGTGTTTCAGGTGTCGTTTTTAAAGTGGTTTTTCCGTATCTGTAGATAGTAGACTTGACAATAGGGCCTCTTGTTTCACCGGTCGCTGAACGTAGAGGTGTCGGACACATTGCAGGTGAAATAGCGATTTATTAATATTCAGAAACCCTAAAATTTACATTTTTTTCAGAATTGAATTAAGTTAATCATAATTGTAAAACTATAATTGTATTGCATGGTTCATCATTTAGATTGATTGTTCTTGTATTTTATATACCTAACACTGCATTAACTTATGTAAGAAAGCAACCTTTAAAAGCTGCAAAAAAATTAAGAAATCGTTCTATTCTTAGATAGTATTTTGTTGGTTATATGCCAATATCCTTAATATAATCTGGAAAACGCCATTTTTATTTCTCTTACCATTTTTATCCCACTGCAAGGCAAAGGTCCTACCATAAACGCCATTACAATACGATAAAAAAATCTTCTCTTTTACTATAATTATATAAAACTCTTCAACATCCAACTTTTCTATTTCCAAAAGTACTTAAAATCGCTAATTCTTACCACTGTATCCCAGCCTTATCCGCCCACCCGTCTCCCCTCTTCATTGACAATAGATTATCTACGAGCCGGACACTTTATTATAGCGTATTTTATACACCAACTACAAAACGCCGATGTAAACCCTGCTATCAACTGAACGATAAACGAAAAGTAAATGACTGGCTTTTTGTAACGTTAACTTATTTTTTTATTTTATGATGTATCACAATAAAGTTTTCTTTTCAAATAGAAAAGTGATGAACCATCCTGAAAAATAAGCGTTCATATGTTATTTTTCTTCTCTGACTAAGTTACAAATATTTAGGTACTAACTAACAAATATTATTTATTTTATTAAAGAAATATGTAAAAAACTTTGAAATAGACATCTGCCGTATTTACATACTTTTATAAAATCTATGTACTCGTCTTATTATTTGTTCTGTTTTTATTTGCTGACACTAACATTATAATTATTACACAGATTACACTTTACGGAAAAATAAGTGCAGCATATATCTATTTTTAAAAGTTTATAAGTTAACAGGGTGTAGGTAAACTAGATTGCATTCGTACCTATGCGTCATTAAAACTAACCAAGTATATAAACTAACCTAACCTAACATTACCTTAATTCTTAGCAAATACTAAAGGAACATAATATTATTATAATTAAAGAGCTAGTCAGTTAATTAAACGATAAAAGGCAAGGTTAACTCTTAAAAAGAAAAACGATCATTAATCATTGTTGACCCAAAAATACTTCGATATTTTATTTCTAGCATAATTTCTACTCAATGTTCTTAAATCCATTTTAAACCAGTGACAAACGAGCATAAAACCAAAGGAATATAAAACAGATAGCCAACAATTTGTAACATAGTGGTACACTTTATTTGGTATGCAGTGCACATGTACAATGCATGTCAGGCCCAGGAACACTACGTCGCTGCAGTGTTCTTTATTTTAATTTTATTTTATTACTCAATACTGTTATTTCTTTTAAAAATAATGGCTCTGGATTTGCAAGTGAGTGTATTGGGATTATGTTAGTTTTATTTATGAGATCGTAGTATACTATGCTCTTTTATAAGATATACGCTTAGATGTGCATGTGTTTAATATTTCTATGTATAAACGTGAGATGGTCTAATTTTGTTTTTAGGGTTCCGTACCCAAAGGGTAAAACGGGACCCTATTACTAAGACTCCGCTGTCTGTCTGTCCGTCTGTCTGTCTACAGGCTGTATCTCATAAACCGTGATAGCTAGATAGCTGAAATTTTCACAAATGATGTATTTCCGTTGCCGCTATAACAACAAATACTAAAAACCACATATAATGAATATTTAAGGGGGGCTCTCATACGACGGTGGTACGGAACCCTTCGTGCGCGAGTCCGACTTGCACTTGGCCAGTTTTTTGTGAGTTCTTGTTTCTTTGCATATTCATTTATTAGGTTTTTGGCTTTATATTATTTATCGAACCATACTTGCAAATCACACAGTGTAACAATAATGTATTTTAGTATTATACCATTTCATATTAATTTACCTTCTAAGTTAAGCAATGATCCTCGTAATTTGATCGCAATTAACAGGAAGTCACCTGTGAATTGCGATCAAATTACTACTACATAACCGTACTTTTTTCTTTGATATTTTTTCATCATGTCACCATAAATGATTAGGCCTCGTTATAAGCCCCGAAAGGGAAGTAACAGTAACTACCTGCTTTTGCGTAGTGAGGAAATTGCTGGGTTTACCTTATAATTTGCTCGGCAGTGTAACACGGCCGAACCGTCAAGCAAATTAAAAGGTGTTTGTTTTGTCAGAGATAATTTTGGAATACACGTGTTAAAGTCAGAATTTTCGCATTATAGAGAAAGTAAACAGATTTTTAAAATAGTACTGTATATTTTTTATTTTCAGTCTGCTTGCGACCACGGCCTGTGTAACCCGATCGAAACGTTAAGCCCTAAAGGTATTTATGCATGTACGCGCTAATCCCCGTTTTATATACTACTATAAACATGCAGCGCGATAGTTTAAAAGTTATTATATAACTGCAATCTATTTGTATGATCCGATTTTTAAATTAGCTAACCTACTGGGGCCCGAGTCTGCTATTTACACTCCGTGTCAGTGTGCTCATAGTTGCATCGTCCGGCGGTTCGGGCGGCCCGAGCGCGCCCGAACCGGCCCGAGTGCACCCGAGAGGGCCCGAGCGCCGCCGGACGATGCAACTATGAGCACACTGACACGGAGTGTAAATAGCAGACTCGGGCCCCTGAATAGTACCTATACATAGCAAGCAATTCACAGTAATTCACATGTTTGTCTTAAGTGCTAAATGGTAGGTACCTACGTTCCAATTCCCACCTTAGCAATAAATCGTTGACTTTGACTTTCTGGTTTTAAGATAAGTAACTAGTAAGTGCTACCTGATTGATACCTTCTTACTTCTATTTCCAAGAAAAACCTTGAATGCTAACAATATAACAAACATTTCTATCCATCTTCATTAGGCTTAGAAAACTTACCAAGAATATTCTACTTACCAAATTAGTTAAATTTAAACCACCAAAACTTGAAAACTTTTCTCAAGCTTATATTCTTCCCCAAAAGGAAGAAATTCTCCAAATTCTTAAAGATTCTTCTCGACTCAAAGCCCGTAAGATCTTTTTCACATTATACGACACGATTTCACACTATCGGAGTCCGATACAATACTTATCGGGGACGAGTAAATGTATGAAACATGTACTCTTTTAAATTATCCGGTCCGATATACAATATCAGTTATCTCGTTATCGTATTGGAGCCCGATACTAATATCTTGTCGGATAATGTGAGAACAGTCTTAGTAGGTACAAGTCGTTCTGAACTTTAATTGCCGGTGGCCCGCTGTGCTTCGAGTTTTATTACCGGTTGCTGTCAGACACAGAACTTACGTCAGCTCAGCTTATTGGTGATTTAAAACACGGATGCACGGATTTACTGATGTCTGGTAGTAATTTTGGAAGAAATGTGAATTTGGTTTTGGTTAAAGATGTTTTATTAGAAATAATGCCAAAAAATCACGTTGTTTTTTGTATCATTCGTGTAGTATTCAAATAAATGAACAAATAACCTCAATGAAAGATAAAAAGAGGTAAAAAAAAAACAAACAAAAGTTGCGTTTAATTTTTTATCGGTTGTATAAATACCCAATTTGCCTGTGAACGATTAATCTTATGTTAACAAATCTTTTGTACCACATAGCAATACATTCTATAACACACATCCTACATAAATCTACAAACATTTAAGGCTCTTAGTCTTCCGAAACGCCTTAACAAAATATGGTCGGTTATAAAATTCTGCGAAGCTTGCATGAACAGCTTTTTGCGCGTCCCGGTACAATTTACGTCAGAGAAAGGGAAATTGCTTACTTAGATATTAATTTTCACGCCATTATTTGGTGTGGCCCAGATGTGGAAGTACCAGGTTTTGGGCATAAAAATCGAGGTTAAACTATATTGTGATAAAGTGTTTTCTGTGGATTCTGCAAAAATTAGGGATTTACAGCTATTTTGAAGCTAAAAAGTAGCTATCATTTGACAGGTATATTAGTAGGTACCTACAGGCCTCTATCTAGAAAAATCTAGGAACGTGATGACTCGGTCCCACAGGTCATTTATTAATTCTAAATCAAAAGTTAATAAGCAATAACATTTTGCTTAAAAAACTGTTGAATGAATATGTTTGCTATAAGAACCACGTTATACACAAACTTACTTAAATTAGCAATTACAATACACCTGACTCATAAAACAGTTTTCTTATTTAAATTGAAGAACTAGCCTCAGCAAATCTGAAATTGTTCTTCGAAATCAGTTGATCCCAGCAATCAGTACTGCCATCAATATATTCATAGCGTTTTCCAACAGAACTGTACTGTGTAACAATATTTCCAGCTATTTCTCTTGCGAGGGAATTCTGTTGGAGTTTTCTTTTTCAATTTCAAACTGTCTCTAGTCTGGGGCAACGCGAAACAAGTGCGGAAGTACGGCCGACAGGATTTGCATGGATAAGACACAAGAAATGTCTTGGTCTTAATATTTTATGGCATTTACAATGTAAGTTTTTAGGTCATAAACCTATATCTAAAAACAATGGTGGATGTTATTGGTGAATAGGAATACGTTGCGTTATACAGAGTGTTAAGAACACCCTGTCCGACCCGAAAGGGTTATAGGTATAGGTTTCACAATCACATGCCCAAATTAAATATTAAATTTGGAATATTCATGATAGTGTCAATAATAATGAACTTTAAAATAACGATTTTTGGCCGCGAAATTCCGTAAATTTGAGATTAAAACAATAATTACAGCACCATTTTCGTCGGTATTGTCTGGCGGCCTTTTGTTTGGTCATTTGACAGCACCTGTAACGATGCCGACTCACTCTCTCGCGTTCTGAGAAAAATAAAAAATTTTGGTTATAATTATTATTTTTATTCATTTTTTTTTTACATAAATGGTTTCAGTTATCGATACCTAACAACACCTTAACTAAATATGCAAGTCAAAGGTACCTAGCGTTAGGTAAGAAATAACCTATTTAAAGTGACGTGACGCAAACTAAAGTATTTGTATTTAAACTTAATTAGCTAGGTGAATTAAGAAAGACGTTTGCACAGCTAGAACAACTAATTTTATAAAAAATATTCAGTCAAATTGCGGAATGCCTGAAATAGCAGGCAAGATTTTAAATTAAAATAGGAGGTTTATCTACAATATTCTTTCGAATATCAGAGCGACGCGATGTCTAAAATTCGCTGTTATAGGAAGAGCGTCGAAAAAAGACCAGCAAGACACTCGTTCTAATAGAATTTAAATTGTTCCCTTAGTTTGTTTATGTACAGATTTTATTGATCGGCCATTTTGATTCACAGATTCAAAACTTTTCATTTATTCACTTTTAATGCAGACGTCACAACTACCTTATCTAAAAGTGAGATTATTTTTTATATTACACGTTTCCCTTGAATATGTTTTGTGGAGTTTGGATTAGAAATGCTACGCTATGCTATGATATTATTATACCTACTTAGCATAGCACAGCATTTTGTTGTGAAAATAAATTTAAGATTTCAAATCTATATAACGATACCTACACCTTGTAAATAAAAATCCTTTATCCAAAGGTACAGTAATTTACCTCAAACATTTCGTTAAAAAAGAACGTTATTTTTCCTAAAATAAATAACAAAAAAAGTCGCTATATCAATAGCAAAACGTTAAAGAAAACAAAAGGCAGAATCCGTGCTTGTCGCTGCCTCCGCGAATCCAAAAGTATTGCAAATTGAATTAACGTCAAAATGTCAGTCGACTAGATAGTGGAATTTGTTCGGCGAAACTTGCCTTTATTGGGCCATGAATGAAAGCGTATTGAAACGACTTGCATATTTCTAAGAATGTTTTATTTATTGTTTCTGTTGTGCCTAAGCAACAATTGGTGGCCGTAGTTTTGCAGGTACCTACTCAAAATTTGGGCCAATATAATTTTTCTAGACAGCATTATCAAAAGTAGTAGGTACTAAAATAATGTGAGTTAAGGTTAAAAAAAATAATAACAATGCAGCCTGTAAACGTCCCACTGCTGGGCACAGGCCTCTTCCCATATAGAGAAGGCACGAGCATTGATCACCACGCTTGCTCTCTGCGGATTGACGATTTCAGATCCCAAATTTTGGAATCCAGGTTTCCTCACGATGTTTTCCTTCACCGTTTGTCAGAAGTGTCTTAGAATAATTAAGAAAGTACATACAACTTTGAAAAAGCCACATTGGTACTTGCCTGGGTTCGAACCTGCAATCTTGTGCATACAAATCCGTTCATTGAACCGCTAGGCCACCACGACATTCCATTTAAGGTTAATACAGACGCAAATAAATAGTACCTAACTGGTTTTCATTTTCAAAATTTAAATAGGTACTACCACATAAGCAATCATTTTTAACCGACTTCAAAAAGGAGGAGGTACTGAAAGCAACGTTTTTTATAAGTTTTACCTAAGAACTTTCGACTGGGTGAACTGATTTTGATGGTTCTTTATTTTTTTAAAAGGTGCTTACCGTGTGGTCCCATTTGGTCCAGTTATGACAGTGGGATCCATAAGAAAACCATATATTTATTTTGAAGTCGTTTTTTTTGTAACTATTATTATTTTTAAGCACACAGCAGTTTCAACTAAGTTGCGGGTAAGTAGATATAAGCCGGTTTTTTAACAATCTTCAACCCTTTTTTATATTAAAAATCAATATTATTAAACATGTCCTACTTTTTTTACCAGATATAAGATTATATACGTATATACTATATACTACTGGTAGATCAAATAATATAGTAAGTACCCATAATCGATTGCGACGCTAAAAACTATAAGTATTAACTAGTCTCAAATATTAAAAAATTGTGGTGGAAAAAAAGCAAAAAAACAACTCATTACTTAAATCAATCATTTATTACTATCAACACTTTTAACATAAAATCAGTCAACTTTTAAGTGTTAATCATAGACTTAGTACCAGTTTTTTTTCTGTTCCAGGGACTTCATCACTGCAGATTTGAATAGTCAGGACAATGTCTGAGATCGCAAAACAGCTAGGAGTCGTTGCCCGTGTCCTTCTCATAAATTGAGTATGTGCAGTGGGACAAAAGCTGAGTAATATATATTATAATCATTCTATGAACAAGACCGAAACATATAAGTTTTTCTCTTTGTGATTCAGATTAATCGTACTTATTCGTCATCATCTGAATTCGTTTCCAACTTCAATGGATCATTAATTGGTACGCTATGACATGATGACAGTGAATCTTGTGTTACATCGCTCTGGTTTGAAGGTCCAGGATTAGATGATGAAAACTTTGAAAGGCAATAATCGTCCTCCGAATCGCTCTGTGAACTTTCTCGAAGCAAACCTACGTTCGGTGATGGAGGGTCAAATTTTTGTTGACTGTTTTCTTCAGTGTTAGTTTCATTATCCGTTTTAGAGTTTGAAGTATCTTCCGTAATTAAATCATTTTCATAATCATTATCATCATCATCATCAATCGTAATTACCCCTGATTTATTACGTTTCCGTTTTACCGCCTTTTTGCGCCTAACGACAATGTCCTCAAAATTACCTTCAAAAATGTTTGCATTACTTCTGACTTCGTTATTTAGTTTCCACTGTAGCACGTGGCAGCCGATTCCCCAATTAATACAATGAGTATCATTCATCCATTCTGTTAATAATGACATCACACGCTCATATACTTTCGCGTCTTTTTTTACCCTCTTAACGGTACATTTGAAGAATTGTAGAAGACCCATTACTGATTCAATCGCTGCATCAAATGCATTGTCACTCATTTCTATATAAATAGGTGGCCCAAAGTCAGTGAAAAGTTGCAACAATTCAAAAGTGATATCTTTTTGCATAAAATCGCAACTTATAGGTCGTAACTGTATAAAATTGGTGATTAAATCGTGGTAAACCATAACGTACCGAAATGCGTGGTCGCCATTTATACCCATGTAAACCATAGACAGAGAAACTTGTGCGTGTGGTTTTTTTCGACTACAACAGACGAGACAAACCTCGGTTATGCACTCTATTACATATGGGTTTAATATGTAGCCCTTGTCCAAAATTTCCTTTAATACTTCAGGTTTTGGGTGCTTGTGTTCTAAATGCTTTTGCCATATGAGTTCAAATGAATCTTCCCAAGGCATTATTATCTTTGAAACTTTATTGGTTATAGTATACAAACGTTTTATGCCGTTAACATCCTCAATGTCGCAATCCTCTAATCTAATGTCAAAACTTTTAAGAATCTCCTCGCCTTTCGTATTATTTTGTGCGCTTCTGGCTTTTTCATTTAGCGTTAACATTGACATTATTGAGCACTCTGATTCCAGACAAACATTGTTTAAAGCGACATTTTTTTCATAGTATTCTGAAGCCTTTTTATTAAAATGAGTTTTAATCGATGATACTGCTGTATCATCAATATCTTCATTGTTGAGATACATATATCTATTAGTACCTTTTGACATAGAGAACTGCTTCATGTTATCCCACACGTTAAATTCACAGCTCAATAAACGGTAAACTGAACTGATGCGATTATAAAATTATAGACAATAGAGAAGAGAGAAAAACATAATATTTATTATTTTGTTTGTTAGAAAGCAAGATTACAATCTATGACTTGTCTTATACGTCAAAACAAGAACAAGGACTAACAAGGTTATCTTTACAATATTAGTATTTTAAGCATCTAGCGAGGAAGAGAAACTATAAAGTTGATCACTTGATCCTATGATAGTGAGCGAGATAGCAATACAAAACAGTTCAATGCTGTTCTAATCTTAAACAAGAAATCATCTAATATTAAAGATAATTATTTAACAAAAATATTCTAATCACATTTTAACAGTAAACGTAGGTATATTTAATATTGAATTTATAAAATTTAATAATCTCCTAGTTGCTACCACAGATTATAATAAAAATGAGTTAACCGAAAGTCGAAACTGAAATGTCAAATACATTGTTATTGGTTATTCTAGAATGTAGTTCAAAGACATGTTTTTGTTTTGTTTGTTGTTCATGTTAAAGTTTGGTTAAGAACAGTCAGTGATAGTTAAATTAATTTAAAAGGTTTGACCGATGACATAACACTATGGTATATTCTGAAAAGGTTATCCTCAACTAGAAACAAACGAAATTACGATATATTGAAAAACATTCGCTAGTACCTACTATGTTTTCATATTCTTTCACACTTTTTCGTAACGTTATGTATGTATATTATGTTCATCTATGAAAAACTAAAGGTAACTATGTACTTTTTCCTATAGTATCAAATTCAGATCATTTATTGCGTTCTTGTGTGAAAAGTGGTTAAAAATAAGTATAAACTGGATTCAACATTTACATTCGTTTATGAAATCAATAAATTGTAAAGCGAAACTTAAATAAGGCCAAATAAAAGTAATTGTTCTGTAGCTATCTTTGACTGATACACGTTATAAATCTAGACTTGGAAGCAATAAACACAAATACATGTTACATAACAGTACCTACCTAAGTATTTTTATACAAACAGACAACAGTGCTTACAAAATCCCCGCTGAACAAATAAATAAATAATTATTTACTCAAACTTGTTGAAATGATAATTACATTAAAATATTAAAATTAATATTAACAATGGAAGAAAGTCCCTGAATCAGTTCTTTGAAAACACAATTAAATCGCCTTCGCTACAACATAAGATTTAGAAACCCATCAATAAACACAGCTTATTCAAATAGGTACATAGCTAGACAAAATTTCCAAGGTACATCACAACAGTAAATCCATTCCAATCATATATATTCATAAAAGAGGTATTTAAGATTGGAGCGGTTTTGATACTTACTTGATTCTCAGTGATAGATAGAGTAAGCACACAGCATAAAAATTACAACATTTAAGGTTATATTGATAACAGAAGTATGGTACAGATGAGAATGGTACAAAGGACAATACATTACTCGGTTTAATGGATTGTGGCAATCAGATAGGCAGTCGCTCCATGTAAAATACAGTATTCAGCTGAATCTGGTAAGACTGGAAGTCAACCCCAACTACCTTGGGAAAAGGCTAGGCTGAAGATAGTACATTAAAGTTACATTTCTAGGTGTAATAATGTTTGTAGAATGATAGAAAAGGATAGTTTTTTTATTTTTTATTTTTAGGTTTATGTACACACAAAGGACAAACAATATTTGACATACACAGAGTAAAAGGTACAAAGGTACTGCTTATTTCTTATAAAATTTCTTCCAGCAGACCTGCGACAGGAAAAAATCTAAAAGAGACATATACACAGTGTGTAGCTAGAAAAGAATGTGCGTGTCTAGGTTATAAATTATATATATATATTTGCATCTTTTAACCGAGTCAGTTAGTAACAACAAAATTATATCCATTTATCCGAAAGTAAATATATACATTAAAAAAACAAATAGTATATAAACTTTCTTACTGTGTCTTTATTAAGTCATGTTGGCTACAGTATATTATAAAGTAGGTACATTAAAATTGATTATTATTTTAATGTAATATCAATAAATAAATATTAAAATTTAAAAATTTTAGTGTGTTGTTGTTTGTCATTTAAAATAATAGTTTTTATTAGCTCAATACAGTTATTTTCTTGATGTAAATGTTAATGATCAAATGATAAAAATGTTAATAATCATGGTGATTAATGCTTGCTCGTTCTCTATGTGAAGATGTCTTTGCCCAGCGGTGGGAGAATTACCTATAAGCCGATAGTTTTTTATTTTATGTTTTACTCATATTTATAAAAGACGTAGTAGACTGGTAGTTGATAATTGTCTTTAAATTCACTTAGTTTTTTGGTAAGGCAGTTACAGGTAGGTTTTTACATTTTAAGAATTTTGAAAGATAAATATTATTAAAGATTGTATTGGACCATGTTGGTCTCTTAATTAGGTACTTAGATAGTACTTACCTACCTAATTAATTCATCTTTTTATAACAAAAAAATGTTTTTTTTTTTTTTTTATATATATTTTCTTTTATTGTATTTTTTGGGTAAGTAGGTATTACATCCTTCACCTAGCAGTGAGATATAAGATGATTTAAGTATTTACTAGAAGCTACTTACATTTATTTTTTTCAGATTAATCTTCCACCACAAGCTTTATCTTTCATATCCTAATGATTTATGTAAAAAAATGCAATATAAATTAGAAATATTTGTTATATCTACTATCGACCAAAGATCATTTTAAAACACGTAAAAATCTTTCAATGAGTAAAACAAAAGAAAGTCGTAAAAACTAGTTTACTTTTAATTGGCAATGGCTATTTCTAACCAGTGTTTCTTTTCGATTCTTGCTCAGAATAAAAAATAAAATGGAATAGGAACTTTTTGAAGCAAATTGATTAACGCTTGAACTTCATTCGTTCACCACACAACTAGATGGAATGTAAATATTGCCTTTGCTTCTGAACTGTTTTTTAAAAAAGATGGATATTGACATATTGTAGGTCAAAGTTTAAAACTACGCAAAAAGGGGAGCGTTATAAATTAAACGAGTGTTTTGTGTGTAGGTGTGTTTGTGGCATCGTAACCCGCAAATAAGTAGGTAAATCGATCGTCTGAAAAGGTATTCAATCAAATATTAAAGCAAAAAATTTAAGAATACCTATAATTCCTGCTGTTTTAAGACTTTAAATATTCATAATTTGAAATACTAATAATTGGCTAGATCCACTACGGGTACGCGACCCCGGACTGCCCTAGCTGTTGCTGTCACATTCATTGTACCTCCGTGATGGTAGCATCCTATAACCCGTCCTACCTTGTTATCCTTTCCAACGTATCCTTTCCCAATTCTTTATCCCGCAGGGACGCAATCGACAATCATAAAAATAATTTAATTAAGTATCCAAAATGGCGGCGAAGTGGTTCGCCACCCATCACGTCTCGTTTCTCGCGGGGGCCAAAAGTGGCCCACGGAGAGCCGCTTCGCTACGTTGAATGTAAGAGGAGGAATGGATGGTAAGGTGGATGAAGTATGTCAGATAATGGATGTTGAGACAAAAATTAAGAAAGGTGGGCCGAGATGGTTTGGCTATGTCGAGAGAATGAATGAAGAGCGATTGACCAAAAAAGTGTAGGCGAGTGTGAATGAAAAAAAGGCCAGGTCAAGAGTACCGTAAACCGTACAGCATGTAGGTATGAAGGGGATAATTAAAGTGGACAAAACGAAACAAGTGTGTAGGGATCTTAGCAAGTGGAAAGAAGTGGTCTCTGCCTACCTCTACAAGGGAAAGAGGTGTGACTATATATTATGTATGTATGTGGGTACCTATGTATAATAATTTGAAATAAAAATATATGCCTGTGCGTGCTAGTATTTGAGCGCGGCTTCTTCCCAATGGTAAAAAATATACAATACCTATCTACACTCGAGAGCAATGAATCCGGGTCACTTAAAGAATGTTAAAAATCTCGGAAACTAAAAATGATAGGTTAATGCAATAAATTGTATTTAATAGACAATGTAATACTCCTTAAATGAAAGTAAAAAAAATATGAGTCACCATACATTTTATTAACACAAAATTACATAAAGAAAAAAACTGCTGATCTCTCCTTAAAACAAAAATAGGAAACATGAAATTTTTGAACTTTATTACGATTTTCTTGAATTTTAATACTTCGTATTGCCTCCTCGTGCTTCCATTACTGCGTTTACGCGGTTTGGCATGCTGTACACCAAGTTCCTTATACGATTTTGGGGAATATTCTCCCATTCCTCTGTGAGAGCAATTTTGAGCTCACGAAGCGTGATTGGGGGAGGGTTTCGTTGTTTTACGCATCTGCCTAGCTCGTCCCAAGCATGCTCGATCGGGTTGATATCCGGGCTGCGCGCTGGCCACTCCATACGAGTAATGTTCATCTCTTGAAGGTAGTCATTCACAATCCTACCTGTATGAGGTCGGGCATTGTCATGCATAAATATAGCATCCTCACCTAAATTGACCATAAATGGACCAACGTGATCATTGAGGATTTCTTCCACATATATTTCGCTAGTTAAAGAGCCGTTTTCTATGATCACCAGCTCTGTGCGACTTTCAGAAAAATTTCCGGCCCACACAAGTACAGACCCACCACCGTAGGCTACTTTTTCTTCGATGCATGCTTGCTTGAATCTTTCCCCTGGTCTTCGATACACTCTGTGTCTTCCATCGTGCTTGTAGAGCATAAATTTTGATTCGTCGGAGAACATAACTTTTGACCAATCTTCAATACTCCAATTTACGTGGCTCTGGGCATATCTTAGTCTTGAAATACGATGCCCACGCTCCAGTTTAGGGCCGTTTGCAGGTCTAAGGGGTTTTAAGTTAGATTCAGCAAGCCGACGTCTTACTGTCCATGCACTTGGGTTACTTCCTCCGAGGCGTCGAAACTGATTAGTGAGTTCAGTTCCTGTGAGAAAGCGATTTCGAAGCATGGTGTTCACCAAGTATCGGTCTTCTCGTGCTGTGGTACACCTGGTTCTGCCCGTTCCTGGTCTGCGTAGGTTAGAACCAGTTTCTTCGTAACGTCGGAGAACTCTTTGTACTGTTGACAGCGACACACTGACAGTCCTGACTGTATCGCGCTGACTCCGGCCGGTTTCCAGCATTGTAAGTATTCTGGTGCATTCTTCAGGCGTAAGCGACATAATTTCAGCTTGAATAATGAATATAGAGCACTATCAACATGGTTTATGTACCCACATAAATGACAGATTACAAACAAAAGCAAAACCAAATGCTGTAATTTCGTAGTTCCATCTTCGAAAGTGGCCCTTTTTCAAATTTGTTTTTTTTTTATGATATAACTTTACAATAACTAAGAAGTTTTAATACCTTCATTTAAGGAGTATTACATTGTCTATTAAATACAATTTATTGCATTAACCTAGCATTTTTAGTATCCGAGATTTTTAGGATTCTTGTAAGTGCAATGAATCCGGGTGGATTCATTGCTCTCGAGTGTATTTACAAATTGCAATACCTGTTCATAAGATAATGTATTTTGTTCTGATTTATAAGATTTTATTACTAAACTTTCAACTAAAGCGTAATAGCTAAGATAAATAGATTCATCACTCTGTGAACACTTTTCTATTTTTATCCAACACTAGCTGACCCGGCAGACTTCGTACTGCCTCAATCGATAAATATAAGCCAAATCGGTCCAGCCGTTCTCGAGTTTTAGTGAGACTAACGAACAGCAATTCATTTTCATATATAAGGTGCTATAAAAACATCTGCCACGGCTTTAATGGGAGGTAGTATTGTGTTTATAGATTACAATAGTATAGATAAATTATTGATTATTTATCATATTTTTTTTCATACAAAAAAAATAACGTATAAATTTGAATTGATTTATTAGTATAAAACCATCCCGTGTCCTAAGCTGTTGCCACATGAGTAGATAGTGCTGTTGCCGCTCCGCACCGAATTCACGTAATTTGTGAACCACGTTACGCAGAATAGAGTCAATGTTAATTTAACAATTTTGTTTTCTAAAATTTAATTAACTGTTCCGGGGTACGAAAGTACTTCACTATTGTAATCTATAAACACAATACTACCTCCCATTAAAGCCGTGGCAGATATTTTTATAGCACCTTATATATAAGGTGCTATTAAAGCAACTGCCACGGCTTTAATGGGAGGTAGTATTGTGTTTATAGATTACAATAGTAAAGATAAATTATTGATTATTTATCATATTTCTTTTCATACAAAAAAAAATAACGTATAAATTTGAATTGATGTATTAGTATAAAACCATCCCGTGTCATAAGCTGTTGCCGCTCCGCACCGAATTCAAACATTTCGCAAAACGCCGCCGCGCCGCCGCCGTTCATACACTGTTGCCATTCCTATCAAAGGATGCCGCCGCCGCCGTGCGCGCCGGCCGCTCGGTCGTCAACAGCCCCGCGCGCCCCCACCCTCACCCGCACTAGCACGTTCGTCGCAACTCGCACGCGCCAAGGCCAACCGACCCGGTCGCCAGTCGCCCCCCGGCCGCGCATTCGGAAGGTAGTTCTAGCGATTAACGTCAGGAATATCGCGCGCCCTATTATTAAAAATGCCTCCCAGACGTCGGTATTCCAATCAAGAATATCTTGAAATGGTATTGTGCTACCGCGAGTGTAACTCGGTGTAACACGGCCGCTTTGACCCGCCTCCGGTTGACGCAGGCAGGCCTTCATACTCGGCTGAACTCGAAGAGGAAGTGCTTCAGTGTCATCCTCTTGCGAGCACCAGGGATGTTGCTCGAGTCTTCGACGTGAGCGACAACTACGTGTGGCGACTTTTAAATCGTGAAGGGCTCCATCCTTACCACTTCACAAGTGCCGTGGCCTCCTCGCTCGCCGGATTTTACCCCTCTAGTCTTTTTTTTGTGTGGTCGTGTGAAAGACCTTGGTGTGGTGAAAGAAATGTGGTAGAACTAAAAAGGCGCATCAAACGCGCATTTAGGCAAGTGAAAAGTGAAACGGACACATTAAATAAAGTGAAGAGACATGTATGCAAGCGTGCCTTCATCTGTGTGCATATGCAGTGTAGATAAGTAGGTTCTAGGTAGGGAGTGAGTAAATAACTGTAAATACGGTGCAATCGTTGTAAATAAAATGATTAACTTTTAAACACGCCAAGTTACTGTAATTTATCGTTATTCGATATTAATCTAAGTACCTACTGTTTGGTTTCTTAGATTTACGCGAATGTTAGACATTGAAATAAAACTACTTTTTTACGGACTTTTAATAAAACCGCGACAACATCCGTAAAAAGTAGTTTTATTTCAATAACTACTGTTTATAAATAATACGAAAAAAAATGCGATTAATAATACTCAACAAATAATACTGTCGTCATTAATTAATAATTAAGTTCTCAATTTACACTAACTTGACAGTCACACAAGTTTATCATCTTATTTACCTACGTCAGTTTTTTTTGAAGAATGCTGTAGCTGGTAGGTAAGTAGTTGCACTTTTAAAACACTTGTATCATGTATGCCTGCGTATTATTGCGTACCTAGTAGATTATGTAGTGACGAACTAGTCAGCTGATTACAGTTTTCATTCACAGAAAAGATGGAAAGAGATAGCAGTTGTTTTCATTGACGAAGCGTCACATTGCGCGTAATTTGTGAACCACGTTACGCAGAATAGAGTCAATGTTAATTTAACTATTTTATGTTCTCAAATTTAATTAACTGTTCCGGGGTACGAAAGTTCTTCACTATTGTAATCTATAAACACAATACTACCTCCCATTAAAGCCGTGGCAGATATTTTTATAGCACCTTATATAGAAGATTAGGTAAATAGGAAGCTTAAAAAAGATAACATCTACTATCAAATAAACAATCATCTTCAAAATAAAGTAAATAAACCTCTTTTAGGATGAAATCATCCAAAAATATACAAAGTAATTTAACCAATTCAGCCCATCTTCGTACCGCGTTTAATTTAATAGACGGACTTGTTTTCTGACGATATTAATTGGGGTAAAAACAAGATCCCTGGCGAGGCTGTACATGGTGTTTCTACCTAACATTAAATGTTACATAAACAAACAATAAAAATAATGTTTTAGGCGAAATTGCACTTCGTTATTTTTAGTTTTGTTTTTTTTTTTGCACGAATCTTAATGCATAGTTATAGGTAACCACTTAGATGAATGATAGGTCTGAAAACTGAACCAATCATTGAAATTTAAAAACTGTAATATAAGGATACCTACACTAGCTACCTTGTTAGGTATATAAATTATTATTATTATTTTCAGCCCACGCTGTCCCACTGCTGGGCAAAGGCCTCCCTCCCTTCCTTCCATTCTTCTCTATTGAGGGCAAACGTGGACCAGTCCTTCATATAGGAATCCAGCTCATCTCGCCATCTCCGTTTGGGCCTGCCACGTGGTCGTCTGTGGTTTTGTGGGATCCATTCGGATGTTGTTTTGGCCCAACGGTCAGTCGACATTCGGCAAACATGCCCTGCCCAGGTTCATTTTAGCAATGCAGCTTTTCTACCTACATCAGTTATTTGCGTCTGAGAGCGCAGTATAGTATTTCGGATGCGGTCCGTGATTTTGACTCCCAGTATACTGCGCTCCATGGCTCGCTGGCAAACCGCGAGCGTGGATTTTTGATTTTTTTGTCAAAGACCAGGTCTGAGCACCATATGTAAATAAATAACAATTAAGAATGAAGAAGTCAAAGTTATATATTAACTTAAAAAATATGTTATTCATACGCCCAAAAAGTCGTTCTCTCCCAAAAGCGTTTATAACTCTTTGTGAACATCTGTGACACTTCTCAATCCATATCACTTATTATAAAAATGGTATTTAATCACTCGCATTGGAACCATTTAATTTCAATGGCCTAATATGGTATCAATACCTACTTAAAAACATTGCTTAGGGGACCTACACCACGGTTAGTAGTAATACTAACCGCCCCTTATATGGTAATAATAATAATAATCGTTTATTGCAAGAACATGAGTTGGTAAGTTGGTACATAAAAAAAAATGATCAGTCATATTCTGCCACATACTGGCGTGCAAAACGTAAAGTGTAACCACATTAATATTAAAAGCACAAAAATAGTTTACAAATAAAAACTCATAACTTAAATTATGGTGTAAAAAAAAGTAATACTTAAATAAGACTATTGGTTCACATTGTTCAACTGTCCTGGGAGCTTGTATACATTGGGAGAAACTAACTAGAATCAAATAATTAACGTTTTCTAAATTTTGATTTTTATATTAAGAAATACCTAAGTTATTTAAAAGAACAGAACATCTTTACATTTACTTGTTCAAATCTTTATTTTGCCTAGCCTTTATCAGGAAAGACCAACAACAGATTTCTCTGAGTGAATAGGTACCGTATTTTACATGGAGCGACTACCTACACTACCTCAGTGTCACAACCTATTTTACTGGGTAACATTTTAACCCATAGACTAGTTGTTACAATTGTAATAACTTAACGGCTATCAAAGATCCAACTATTACGATTTAGTAAGCCCCTTTTTGTAAGCTCTCATCAAGACCCAAATGCAAATCTGGTAGTATTTAAACTAGTGCTTGCGGTGTGTACCTACCCTAAATGTGTGTTTCGACAAGTTTGTGGAACTATACAGATTGTCTACACAGTAAATCCACTACACAGTCATAATATTGTACTCTTCTTAAGTGGTAGTCATATAAGTTAATGACAAAGTGCTCTATACTATTTACTCTATACTTTAACAAGCAGTGTTAAATACCAATACAAAGTTAAAGTATAATATTTTGGCCGATGATATCTAACATTGATATTCAACTTTCTTAAATTTGCTATAATCATGCTATTTTCACTAACTTGCTATCGACTTTATGCCAAACGTTTAAATTCTAGTCCTACTTATGATTCTCTTAACCCCAGGGGCCCGAGTCTGCTATTTACACTCCGTGTCAGTGTGCTCATAGTTGCATCATCCGGCGGCGCTCGGGCCCTCTCGGGTGCACTCGGGCCGGTTCGGGCGCGTTCGGGCCGCCCGAGCCCGCCCGAACCGGCCCGAGCGCCGCCGGACGATGCAACTATGAGCACACTGACACGGAGTGTAAATAGCAGACTCGGGCCCCTGATTCACCATGGAATTGACAAGTAACAAAAGGTAATGGACTACAAAACTAATGGAACTTCTGTATCTGTCTGTTATATGGCCGCGCTCAATATGTAACTGAAACCAGAGCTCTATCATTGTTGCGAGAGAGAGTGCGATATACTCCCGAATATTCCCGTCTTCTTCCCGCAAGGAACAATGGTTTAAACGGTCTCTGAATTTCGAAACCCAACGTTGAAGTGTTTTAAAAGGGGCTTAAAGATTTCAATAGTGCTTACGCATGTGGTTAGATTGTGGGTTTGGGAAATAGGCCATAGAGTTACTATAGTAACTAGGTGTATATACAGTAGGTATATGTATGTACTGATAAATGTGTAATTTTATTTTAGATGAGTATATTATTACGCTTCTCGCGCTAAAAGAGCAGGTAGGGCTTTCGGAAAGATACATGATAGATTTTTTAACCGCTCTGGGCAAGGGTCTGTACACAATGGGAGCTAACCAGTGGCGGATTTACCAGCAGGCTGAGTAGGCTTGAGCCTAGGGCGGCGGATTTTGGGGGGCGGCAAATATGTCACAAAAAAAAAATAGTCTTACAGAAATAAATAATAAATAAATACCTCAATTTTATTAGATTGCACCACTTAACTTAACCTGTCATTGACAAAGCTAACCAGTGGCGGAATCCAATGACGTTAAATATCAGTATCTTGCTTACTAGAAATTCGTTGCTGCTGTATGTAAGTATGTATTGATTTCATGGATTACATTATTTAGAAGCTCAGAAAATTTACTAAACTGGTTTAGAATAAATGTTATTGGAATAGAAAATTTACTGGACAGGTTTAGAATGACTGTAATCAGTTCTTGTTTTTCATAAGAGATTTTTTTTTTTTAAACAAAGGATCATTTTTTATTCTTTTAATTCTAAAACATTTTCTTCCATCGTCTTTTGTCCGTGTAGGGTATCGAAATGCAGAGGTCAGAAGGGGCGGCAAAATTTGAATAGCCTACTGGCGGCAAATGTCTTAATCCGCCACTGGAGCTAACAGATGGACGGCGTCGCCGAGGCCGGCCCAGGAAGAGGTGGCGGGATGACTTAGTCGCATACCTAGGTAGGTACCGCGAGGGCTGGTTCGAGGCGGCGCGAGATAAGGTTGTATGGAAGGAATTAAGGAAGGCCTTTGCCCAGCAGTGGGACAGTATAGGTTAAGAAAACAAAAAAAAAGATTTTTTTAAAGTTGTCTTTTCCTATGGATGATGATGATGATGGTTGTAAAGTTGTTCACTCCACATGCACCTATATACCTACCTGTTTTATTTGGAAATTACTCCCTGTTGCAAATAGAGCCAACTCAAATACATACTACAAAAATGTTGCTAGAATGTTTTACATTTACAAATAAATTTTTATATAGGTACCACGTGAGTTTCCATAACAACGTCGTTATAGGGAAATTACCTGCCCATATAAAACTAACGTCCTAAAGAGGAGAAACTAGGCTGAACTAACTATAAGTAGGTACTAGCAATCTAGGTGACATCTACCGGTCTTGAAATAGGCCTGTGGCAAGATCCACTCAAGACGATAAGATTAGACTTAGCAGAGCGAAAGTAGCGCTTCATGCCAGGCTATAAATGGTATATCTAGGCATACAAAACTTGAACAGTACAAAAACAGTATCTTTATTACAATTCAATCAGTCTGTCTCGAATTAAGTTATAAATATTTAGATGACAAACTTTGAAAATCTTAGGCAGGAAAATTCTTAGAGTCGAAACTTCAAAACCAAATTAAAATTTGTTCTTAACCTATCCTATAGAGAGTTATAAATTATATATAGACATGGATATTACAACTAAAAGGAAGACACTGATTTAAATGCTAACCTATTTAAAGTTTCTATGCAATGTCGAATAAACTTAACTATTTATATTGCCGACTACATCCATTAATTTCGCCGATCCCCTTCAAAGTATCTCAACCCTTTGCGCGCTACATAGTCTTTCGATAATAACACTTTTGTGCCAATTACGTCCCATATCCGAATCAGAATGTAATCACAAACGTTCCAAGATTCGGGACGAAACGAACGAACCCTGTGATTGCCATCCTGTTGTATTCCAATCCAATTTTCTTTACTGGCTATCTATTTTTTCAGTAGATATTTTTGAGACGGAGCGATCGTATTGGGTTTGTAGCGATTGGGTTGGGTTTGGAGATGTCTTCCTTTGATACCAAATACATAAGTAGGTTGTATGCATAAATAATCAGGTATTTATGGACCTTACCCCGAATACTGAACCTTTACTTGTTCTAACCAAACGTTAAGATGTTCACAAATGTCTATCCGTTATACTACACCTTTAAGTGTCTGAGACCGCATGACTGAAGGCTCCCACACAAAACTGCGATGCGATTTTGCGCGGCAACGCAGGAAATTCTAGTTAAATAAGGTTCAAATTAGAACGCGACCTCGCAAATATTTACAGTGCGATGCCAATTTGCAATTATCTGTGAAGGCCAACTTTAAATTAATCAGCTTCAGAGTATTCCGTCATGAAGCGTAACTTTTGATGAAAGAAAAAGTGGAGGCGTATGTCAAGAAATAAATTATGCTTTATGAACCAAAACATACATACCAATAATATAATTATAAGCCAACGCGATTAGAGTTTTAGGGATATTCACATATTATAAGAACGTGACCACATACGAAATATTATATTCTGTTTCGTAATTTTCATAACCACTACCGACCAACTATGATAGGTAGGTACTGAATATTTTACTCCTAACAAGTTTAAAACCCAGCTGATTAAGAGCATTGATTTCCGTATTTTCAGTGCACCTTGTAACCTGACTTTTCTTGTGAATTCCCTACTGATTGTGATCACTATAGTTCTAATCCTTAAAAACTTTCCATTCGAGAACCCAGCTAATAAATCTTTACCTATACCCAGACGGAATCTTAGATACTCATTGAAATGTTTACCAGATAGTCTGCTACTAAATTTGAAACAGTATGTTTGTAAACAAAGGTAGAATAATAATTATATCGCACTTACGTTTAGTAAAGCAGTCCTCGAGCAAATCTGTCTGTCCCTTTACGAGGCCCTTTGTTGAACTTGTCGTTTACACGATGTTACCAACATTTATGTCTCCGCTGTGTATAAAACCACTAGTTTTGGTCGACACGAGATAGAAGTTACAAAAGCAAAATTATGCGTTTGTTTGTTATGTAAGGGTACGTCTTGATCTGATGAACGAGCATTACACGAGTAGCTCACGAGCTGCTCGCGAGCGGCGCGCGCACGTATGGCAGATGGCGTTATTGACACTAGTACGCTGCTCGTGTAATGCTCGTTCGTCAGATCCGGACGCACACTTATGGCTCCTACACACAGTGCCGGCGGCAGTGCCGCCGGGCGAGCCGCCGGCCAAGCCGCCGTGCGCCCGGCGGCATTCAAAGCCGCACAAAGGAGCCGCCGGCATTTGTTTGTGTGACGACGCGCGACGGCTTGGCCGGCGGCGGCTCGCCCGGCGGCACTGCCGCCGGCACTGTGTGTAGGAGCCATTACACGAGTCTGTTAATGTCAGACTGCAGGGTACTTAAAGGTTTTAGTTAAGACTGGTGTGTTGATTTCAGTGGGATATATAATAATAATAATAATATAATAATAATAATCCGGGACAACTCACACACGGTTATCTGATCCCAAGCTAAGCAGAGCTTGTGTTATGGTAACCAGACAACTGATAAAACATACTTATATATTTCTAAATACATACATATTATAGATAAATTACACCCAGACAACCGGAACAAATGATCGTGCTCATCACACAAACATTTGTCCTGGGTGGGAATCGAACCCACGACCTCCGGTATAGCAGTCAGGGTTACTAACCACTAGACCAATAGGCATAATATCGACGATACAATATTGGCGTTTTGCAGTTAGGCAAAAGTTACGTGTTAGATAGGCAAAGGTATGTAAATAATGCTCCCGTCCATGGCCAAAACTCGCCAAGCTAATTTCCATTAGCCAGACTCATGAGTAACCAACGAGCATATATATTTGAAAAACTTTGTGACGGTCTCAATTCACAGGTAACTTCTGTTGCATATCAACTTCATAATAAGTTCGTTACCTCCGAGAATATCTCTGGGGAATCTAAAGAAAATTTATTGTTATTAGTGTTGTACTCATTTTTACCGACGTCCGACACTAAACTTTCTGCTACTACCCTCTGTCCCAAAGGATGGCGTTACGGATATTGTTTATGTTACTGTCCACAGAGCATTGGGATTATGTGAATGTGTTTGGGAAAAAAAGGTATACCTTCAGTTGGATGTAACGAGTAAATTACGGGTTTTGATGTTCTGCTTCTGTTTTTTGGATGAGAATATGAGCTAGGATTTAGTTTTAAATTAGATGGGTTACAATGCTGTATAGATAAAGCGTACCTACCTATCATACATTTTACTTTCACAATTAAATCACCTGTGTCGTAAAAAATAATTGTCTGTGTCGTAAAATTAGGTATTATGTAGGTATGTTTTAAATTTAATAATGACAATAATTATATCATCATAGTGGTCGTCCTATATTTAATACTCGAATAAGTTGTTTGAAAAACTTTGAAAGGAGGTACCGAGGATAAAAATTTTAAGGGTCATCTAATTTTGATTTTCCGTCAACTTATCGACGTTATTTCTCATACATTTTGAGAATAATCAAATTTAGACTTTTCATCAACTTATTGAGATTGTTTCTCATACATACTTTTATGACATGTAATATGAACCTATAGCCATCAAATTTGCGCATACAGAAACGTTTAAATTGAACGATGTGACGTCATCTTTGGCAAACAAATCGGTGCAGGCTAAGTGATTGATTGGACTGCGGATGTGCTGAGCGTCATAAAATAAACATTTATTTGGTAGATGTGTGTTTGTTTCGATTTTATTTGTGTATGGTGTAAAAAGCGTAACCTAGCTGTAAAAAGTTCTAAAGAAATTGTAATTTTTAGTGCTATAAAAACTCGGTTTGTAACTAGGTAGACCCAGGGACTCTAATTATCTTCAATTGTGAAAATTTCTGTAATAGATTGAGGTAGGTCTTAACTATTAAACTTGGTAAAATTTAATAGGCAGGCACGGAGTAAGCATCAAGAATGCAAAGCGATAGTTTATAGAATTATTTACGGTAAAAATAGCCATTTTGCCAGCAAATTCTGGGTAGCGCAAAATCCATACTCTTTGAAAACCAGCAACGCTTTGGACAACAATATCCAATCACAATCACTGAAAATGTTTGCTGCCTAAACTACTATAAGGGCCTTCTCTCCTAACTTCGAAACAAAGCTATATTAAACTAAGGGACACGTAAAAATCATCCAAAACGCCTCAATTTCTCATGCCTTACTAGCAACTTAAGACACATCTATTTTATCTCATCACGTTTTGTTGAACTCTAAGATATACCGCGTACAAGATTTCTGGGAACAACGAACCACGAAAATGAACTTTATTACCTTGAAATACGGGTTATGTTAAAGTGGTACAATTGATGAGCCTGTGTTACGGACAAGATTTAAGTAATGTTAGGCTTTGTAAGAAATATCGTTGTACTAAAGGTAGATATGGCGAGGGTTTTGTTAGAACTATTGTGGGATGTATTTTTGTGTTTGCTGTTAATATAGAAGTTTGGTGGACTTGTGTTCTAAGGATATGTGGTCGAATTGTAGAAACTGGAATTGTATATGTAGATGAGCTCATACATATTAAAAAAAGAAAAGAAAGAATTTGGTGTAGCTTAGGTATTATTTTAAACATTGAAATGATACATATTTCTAAAATTTTGACGACCTCCATGTTCGAGTGACGTACACACCGGTGTTCAAGATGTCGCTAGCTCTGAGGTCCCGGGTTCGATCCCCGGACGGGTCAAGGAAGAAATCAACTCTTCTACATTGTCTCGGGTTGGGTGTTTATGGTACCTTCCTTGTTTCTGAATTCCATAACACAAGTGCTAATTAGTTTGGGTTCAGAGCAATGTTTGTCATGTTGTCCGCATTTATTTATTTATTTTTATAAAATATGGACTCAGTAGGTAATAATAAGTAGAAACAGGGTGCTTTCGGAACAGATTATAACTTTTTAGGAGAAAATAGTTCATTTTTATGTGTAGGTAGGTAGAAGCAATATTTTATCGTGACGACGTAATTTCATAGCATTCTTTTCATAACTAATTAGTGTGATAAAAAATATTATCTATTTAATCCATTCTAAAATCAGTCTAATTAAAAGAACAGCTACCAAAATACATTTAAACAAATGTGGTTGTATACCAAATTACGCGAGTACAAGGTTTAACCGTAACCGGTTTAAATCTATGTTCTTGTACATGCAGCAAAACAAGCAAACAGTGTGGTCCAATCACAATTGTATGGTTAGCGGTATTACATTACAGGGATACACTGCTACTTTTTTGCGTATGTACCTTTTTTGAGTTTAGATTTTTTTGTAAACTTTGCGATCTTTGGTCGGTAAAAAGTCTAAAGTACATACATGTTTTTAAACCACTGGCCAAAAAAACAAAGCCCAGAACAAGAGTTCATGTATCAGCCAGCCTGCTAGCAACTTCTTAAAGCCAATGCTTAATGCTTCTAAATTCTAAATTATTGGATTTGGTGTTATAAATTGTTGGATTGAGTGATATTTGTTGTCGGGGATAAATAAATAAAAAATATATATGTAAGTGTATGTACTGTATGGCGTAATTCTTTATGGATGGGGTGGTCGTAGTTATTTTTAAATTTTCAAAATGCTCCTTGTGTACGTCAACTTTTCTTACATAACTGCGTATTGCGACTCAATTACAGGCGCAACTTACAAAAAAAACATTGCGCAATAATATTATCATTATCTAGGTCAAAGACTGATATAACAAATTAAATGATATGAACAGGTGTGATCAGGAATTGTATATACTTAGTAACAATCTATGCATAGCGACGTAGGAACGAAATACAAATTGGACTTTATGTCTTTTGTCTTTGTCTTTATTATCTAAGGTTTAAATTACTTTAAACTAAAGATTAAATTTGTTCGTTATGAGGTGATGGTTCTGCGACATAAACATAGCCATAGGGTTAGTTTTTAATTAAAAGCCAAAATTTTAAATTAGGATCTAGATATTGAAATAAGTTTTGAATATTATGTTAAGAAGTTTGAAGTAAAATATTAGTATCCATTTTTGAAAACTAACCCTATACAGGATGTTAAGAGAACCCTGTCCGACCCGAAAGGGTGTTATATGTACCACAATCACATGCCCAAATAATATTAAATTTGGAATATTCATTCGAAAGTTCATATCGAAATTCCCTACATTTGCGATTTAAACGAAGTTTACAACACCATATTCGTCGGTATTATAGTCGGCCTTTTCTTTGATCATCTGGCCAGCACCTATGACGACGCCAAACCTCTCCCTCTCTCGCAGTTTGAAAAAAAAAACAGATATCGTTACCTAACTATACCTTAACGGATCGGACAGGGTTTTCTTAACACCCTGTATAATGTAGGTAGGTATTTAATTAAGTACCTACTAAATGTAAAAATAACACATTTTATATAAACAAATTCGATTTTATTGTAACAATAATAAAAACTACAATTAGGTACTTAACACATAAATTAACAATCTAGAAATACTTATTAACAGAATCATGATTTTTTAAATTTGACGGTTGCTTTGTTTTTAAAGACGAGTTTGTAAATTTTATAAACCGTGAAAATAAATGTTGCTAAAGCAACTAACAGTCCCGCAAGTAAAGTAAGGACCAGTTCCAGTTCTAGATACTCCGCCCACGAGATGTTGGCGGCGGGCGAGCGCAGGTGCTTCGCGCCGCCGTGCCGCAGCACGTACTCCGTCCACCACACGGCGCGTTCCAGTGGGGTCTGGACTTGGTCACGCATCAGGCCGCGCAGTCTGACAATATTCTGCCGGTAGCTAAAAAAAAAGAATGTCATTGTCACGAATGTAATAATATCTACGAATAAATACCAACGCACACGTCATACTAAGTAGTGGACATCGTTCGACCACTGTTTCTTTTGACTAAAGACTTTAAGGGACTAGCCCATTTCAGAGGTATATTCCACTTTGTTTGCCTGGGTGAAATCATCCAGGTGAACAAAGTAGAATATACCATTTCAGAGGCCTATAATCAAAACCTCTCGGAGTTAGATACGTCTACAATGTTAAAGGATTTCCACTCAATAAACCCATAAAAAGACTAAGAGAAGAAAACATTTCGTTCCATATTCTTACCTTCCATCTTCGCTAACTTTGAGGATAGCATTTCTAAAGTCGTCGACTGTAATATCTTCCAAGTATATACGGACACCGATCTTGTGAGTTACGTATCTTTCGACATTAAAATACTGGTCGCCCAACATTGGGACTCCTATCAATGGAACGCCAGCTGTTATCGCTTCGTCTGTTGATTGTAGACCTCCTTGTGTTACGAATGCCTTGACGTTGGGATGTCCTGAAAAGTTTTAAAACAAATTTAGTCTCATTTTTAGATTATGTAGTGATGAAATCTACTCATACTTTTTATTTCTAACAAAAATGTTTTTGACAGTAATATTATTGAAAGTGTTAAAAGAACTCACTGAGTTGGTCTGATTGCGGCAACCACTTTGATATTCTGATGTTCTCAGTGCGTCCAGGCAGCTCGTCTCCGTTCCACTTCCACAACACATCGTAAGGCAACTGAGAGACTGCTTTCAATAGGACTTGGATTCGCTCAGGAGGTAGTAGAGTAGGATCCACATTTGTTCCAAAACTGATGTAAATCACACCATTTTTTGAAGAATCTAAATACGCTTTAAGTTCCTGAAATAAAAAAAATAATTATTGGTCTTACATGTTTACACATAAAAGTTTATTAAAAGCAGTCAAATTTTTTCAAGTAAATGTGAAATTTGTGTAAATGTGTGTGATGTGAAAATTGTCTCCAATCCAGCTTAGATGAAAGTACCTATGCTAAATAATAACAATAGAAACTGAAGTTATTACCTTAGGCAATTCCTTCTGTGGGTTTTGGTGCAGGCCACCTGTGTACACAATACTCGGAGGAACAGGTCGAATACCTTCATACACTTGATACATATTCAAGAACAACATGTCTATATTATTACTTAATTCCATCACTGATGGTACGTCTGGTCCGAAATGTTCTTTAAGAATCTTATCCTCAATATGTCTATTTTGATAAAACAGGTCATTAAACACATATTCGTTACGGAATTCCTTGATTTTCTCCCACATCGTCAAATTAGTCAATTTTTGTCGAAGAGCAGTTGGGTAAACCATGGTATGCATTGAAGCTCCCATATTTACATAATTGTCAAAGATAGCACCCATAGAACTCATTTGAATTACTGGTGCTTTATAAATGTGAGAAAACACTAGCGCTGGTCTTACAAATGCTTCTAAGATCAACAAATCAAACTTCTGGTTTTTATCCTTAAGCAAACGCTGGATTCCTTCATCTTTTAATTGCTCACCGAAGTTAATGGCAGTAAATTCCATTAAAACTTTCATTTGAAGCAGCACATCATCCTTGTTGCCTCTTGATACATCGTCCATTGCTCGTCTGATTAACTCATATGAAATATCATGTACGTCGATTTCTGTGAGGTTAGCAGGGGCTCCTCCCTTTGGAAAGGCGGGATCTGTTGTGATGACGGTGACATCGTGTCCTCTCTTAGCCAGCTCTTGCGTCAGTGGTCGGAACACCACCTGGTGACTGATTGAAGGCGTCGGAACCACTACTAGTATTCTCGACGCTTCAATTAAATTTACAACTAAAATATAAAAGGTAAATAAAAACACTGCGACGCGCATGTTTACTTGATAACGATTCGACAGATATAGATGGAGTTTTTTAAAGTCTGAGTGCTTTTTATATAATTATTTTTGTTGATATCATGGTTCAAAGTCGAAGAAATACTAATTGATAAAGATGGAAGGATGACATAGCTAAAGTTGCAGTCTAGTGAAATAATTTTATTAATGAAATTAAACTTAAAATATTTACAATTTTATAAAAACTAAGCCTACGCAAGAAATAAAAAGAATTATAAACTAAATGAAACTAAGAACTAAAACAAGGCATCAAAAAATAAAGTCTAGTGAAATAAACTTTATCTCTTTATTTTACTAAAATATAAATGACGTTTAGCATAGATAGCGCACTTACGTCACGCTATCTTTGACTGTATTATTATCGTTATCATCCACAGCTCTTATCTTTACACTGCTGGGGATAGGTTATGCCTTACTCTCTACGTTCCATTCTCTTCGCTCCTGAGTCAATCCCATCTAGGTCCGACCTAAAACCTCCCTCATATCGTTAACTCACCTAGCTGTTAGGCGATTGAGGCTTCTTTTACATTGTCTTGGCCACTATTCTATAAGTAAGATATCGCTATTAGCGATAAGACCGCTATAGTATCATTTCGCTGTAGTATAATGTTTAAATTATGTTCCTGTTACGGTGTGCAATATAAAATATTTTATTTTATTCTATCATTGCCTTACTTGATGTGCCGTCATTTCAAGGTGAGGTGTATTTCGTAAGGTGTTCAGCTGACTGCATTTTATCAAGAACTGCATTGTAAACGACAAAGCAGTTGCCATATTAGTTAGTGACAAACATGTTTTATGGAATTTATATTTTTTTAATTGTGTCGTTTTATGAACAGAAACGTTTTATAAGTAGAATGTTCTCGTCACTTTTTCAGTCAAATTCCCTTTCTTTCCTAATGTGATAGTTTTAACTTACAACTTTGATATCACATACAAACCTTATTTTTATCTCAAACTCATCATTCATAAAAGCACATCCTATTTAATCTGTCGTACGCCATAAAACATGGAACCTCTACAGTTACACCTCTAATTCTGTCCCTCCAAAACTAATTAACATAACAAGGAAATTCCTGGACTCCGCATCTCTGCAAACATACTACAATATAAAGTTGTCAACCGTAATTCCGAAACTTACGTTATTGTCTCCGTGTCGCCATAAATTATTTTGAAGTTATGTTTTCGGCCATCTTGAATTTTGGAGACTGTAATGGTTTAGGCGGCAATTAAGCGTGTTTTGACTTGATGAGAAATATTTTTCTGGATTTTGGTGCTGTTTTAATGACAAAGAAATTTGAAGATGTTTTGAAAAGGTGTTAAAAAATTTCGGTTTGCTAATGTTATTATTTGGATTGAAATGCACATAATAACATTATTTAATTATTATGTGTATACAATTTATGATTAGAATAAAAAAATTGACAAATTCATGCTGTTGTTATCAGATTACGAACAATACTTTTTTACATGATTTATATGTATTTAGCGATTAAGCATATTTTCGGGATAGCTCGACTGTTTTTAGAATCTTAGGATCATTTTCAGTGAAAATTAACCCTCCACATTTTTACTACACAAGCACTACATACATATTAAAACACTATAACTTTTTCTACACAATACCAAACTCTATATCGTTTTATTCTTCGTTATCTCGCACACAAAAGCTATAAAAGGAGCGCAAAAAATATCAACATTACATTCTTCTTCTATCAAACTGGCGCAATATGATACCGTTTTTGTAAAAAACATATAAACATACCATCACGCCTGTATCCCCGATGGGTTAGGCAAAGGTGTACCAATGTACACCCACAGTTCGCCGGTATGTTAAGGTCCCATGTAATAGCGTGGGCGAGCCTATTGCCACTAACCGGGCACAAATCCAAACTCCGACCTGCTACTGAGAATTTCATAGAGAAACCCAATAACACCTTGGTCGATATGTCTAAGGCATTTGATTGTGTAGATTTTAGAATACTTTTATGTAAATTAGATAGATACGGGGTTAGAGGAAATGTATTAAAATTGTTAGAATCATATTTAACTGATAGGTTACAGATAACAAGTATTAAAAAGATATGTCCACGTACAAAAACTGAACATACTTATATGTCCAACTCTAGAAAAATAAATTATGGTGTGCCCCAGGGAAGTGTGCTTGGTCCCCTTTTATTCCTTGTGTACATTAATGATATGCCCAATATAATTCAACATCCTACCACTCTCTTTGCCGACGACTGCACCGTTACATTCATAGCACGCAATGACGAATCAATTAAAACTGAAATAAATAAAAACTTGAGCAAAATAATAGACTGGTTAAATAATAATAATTTAAAAATAAACTTGGAAAAAACTCATGTCATGTCGTTTAAACAACAAACTAATCCTCTGAAAATTAATGTTACCTATGATGAAAAGATAATAAACGAAGTAGATAACACAAAATTTTTAGGAATTTGGATAGACCACAATATGAAATGGAGCAGTCATGCTGAAAATATAATTCAAAAACTCAACCAGTACCATTACGCCCTTCATAATTTAAGTAAAATAGCATCGCGAAACGCAGTACTTACTGCCTACCATGCTTACGTCTCGTCAATACTTCGGTACGGGATTGTATTCTGGGGTAATTGCACTGACCGGGAATTAATCTTCAGGACTCAAAAGAAATGTCTACGAGCTGTATGCCAAATTAAGGTGACAGACAGTTGCCAACCGTACTTTGTTGACCTGAAAATTTTAACCTTTCCTTCGTTGTATATCTATGAAATAGCTATATTTATTAGAAGACACTCTCACCTTTTTGACACTCTCAAATCCAAACGGCATCAAAACACACTCTGCTCTAAGCCTCACCAAACTGCTCTGTTCTCAAAAAGCGTGTTAGGAATGGCTCCAAGAATTTATAATAAGCTTCCGATTAGTATTAGAGGTGTAAATGATCTAAGAAAGTTTAAAAATATGCTCAACGACTTCCTTACAAAAAAAGCATATTATTCCATAAATGACTTCTTAAATGACAAATTTAATTAATATAGCCAGTAATACAAAATGGGCTGTTTCAGATATTATTGTGCTCATTTCTCATTCAGTAGATTAGTACGTATATTGTATAGTTATTATTTACTTGTTTTTTAGTTTTCTGAGTTGTTTATGTTTTAAATGTTTGAATTACAATTTTATACATTTCAAACTAGTTTTAAGGAAAAATTTGTACGCCTAGTGAGGCAAAACATAGTGAGACTATATTTATTTATTAAGAACTGTATTGTATACCTATTACCTATGTTTAAGCAAATAAATTATTTCTATTTCTATTTCTATTTCTATTTCTATTTCGACTTGGGAATCGAACCCAAGACCTCTAGCGTAGCAGTCGCGCTTAGAACCACTAGGCCAACGAGGCAGTTTTGTAAGTCATATTAAATCTAAATAAAACTGTGTTATGGCGATCATCATTAATCTAATCAAACATTTTATCCTCCCACAGGATAAAATCTTTGATCAGATTAATGAAATTAATATTATATTTAACTCATACCTACACAAAAAAAAAATATTGACATCTTGTGTGTAAGGTTGTCTCATCATTACCCGACTGCCAAGAAGGGTTATGTTTTTCGCGGGTATCTTGTATGTATGTATGTATGTATGTGTGTAATATTCTTTATTACCTCATATCTTCGAAACGGCCGAATGGATTTCGATGATTAGGGTATCGTTGGATTCGTATCGATTACCCAAGTGTTCTTAGATATGTCACGTCAAACAAAAACCAACATGGCGGCCACGAGGTGCCATAGATTGAAGGAAAAAAAATTAAAAAAATATGTTTGCTACAATATGGGTATCAAATTAAAGGGCTTGTAACGAGGATTCCATATTGGTATATCATTTACGTATAAAAAAATACAATTTGAAAATTGTTCTTTATCCAAACTAAATACATACTCGAATGCCGTACGCTAGGTGGATAGCCAGTTCCACCACCATGACGTATTATGATTTTAACTAAAAAGTGTTAAATAAAAAATAAATAAATTTAAAAAATAAAAAAAACCCGACTGCATAAAAACACTTTAAATAAAAACGGAAAAGTAAAAAACAAGTTCAATAAGTCTAGAAGTGTAGATAGCAATGTTATTAGTACAAAAATTTAATTATATTTAATTTAGTTTTTTTTTTTTTTTTATAGTTACGTTGGAGAGTCAGTTTTGGGTTTTGGTTAGTAGGATATTAGTGTCACATGCCAGAGCAAGGGTTATCTCTCCCTTATAATGAACATTGCTGGGGCATTGAAATTATTTTTGACAATTTTGTTATTCGGGCGGGTCTGTTGGTCTAGGGGTGAGTGACCCTGACTGCTATACCGGAGGTCCCACCCAGGACTAATCTTTGCGTGATGAGCACGATCATTTGTTCTGTGTCTGGGTGTAATTTATCTATAATATGTATGTATTTAGAAATATATAAGTATGTTTATCAGTTGTCTGGTTACCATAACACAAGCTCTGCTTAGCTTGGGATCAGATAACCGTGTGTGAGTTGTCCCGGAATATTATTATTATTATTCAGAAGTTTAATAGCTGATAATACAAAATGTGACATCGATTGCTCTTTAGTGATTGGTATCATGTGGCTCGAGACGGGAATGTCTGGAGTCGGACGGAGGAGAGTCCCAGCAGTGGGACACTCAATAGGTTAATATAAAAAATACAAAATGTTACAAAAGATTGTGTGTTGAAAATTATTTACATGGATGTGAGGTTTCTTGATATGACACCAGACTTATGATTAAACAATTTTTGTTTGAACTGAGCTAAATCCTATTATAATAAATAATAAATAAATAAATAAATAAATAAATGCGGACAACATCACATACATTGCTCTGAACCCAAAGTAAGTTGCTAAAGCACTTGTGTTATGGAATTCAGAAACAACGAAGGTACCACAAAAACCCAGACCCGGGACAATGTAGAAAAGTGGTTTTCTATATTGACCCGTCCGGGGATCGAACCCGGGACCTCAGAGCTGGCGACACCTTGAAAACCGGTGCGTACGCCACTCGACAACGGAGGTCGTCAAATTTTCCTATAATGCAAGTTTTCCTTCAATTAATTCAGAATTCAATATAGGTAACTAACATTCTACATTACACCAGTATTTCAATATCAAGTCTCTGGCATATGTCTAAAATAGTTTCTGTACTAGATATTCAATATACAATGTTCTAGTTCTATGCAGATCTTAGTTATTACTATATATGTTCATAACTGTATATGTTTTAGTATATGTATGCTAGTAGTATTCGAAGAGTCGTTTTGTCGCAGTCCTGTTCCGAAACTGGGTAGTTTTATAAATGTCTGTGTGGATTGATGACTGAATTATTTTACAGCTAATGGTCGACCTGTGATTTAAATAAATGCTTATTGCGTTAGAAAGTTAACTTTTATAAAGAAGACTATTATTCATTATTCTTACTATAAAACGAAGGTTTCTGATTTATCAAGTAATCAAGTTGATTAGGCTAAGTTAATATGAATTTAACACACCCTTAACTTACTCTACGCAACATCTAAATTTCCACATATTTACCTAGTATATGAATGCACAATACATAACAAGTTTATACGTACTAAAACTCAGTATTTCCAACTAAATTCGTTTCTAGATAATTTCTTATCTCCCCAAACTCACAACACACAACAACAGCAAATCGTCCCGGCTCACTACCGTTTACGAGCGACGCGCTATTCACGTGTGAAACTTACTCCCTTACACTACCCATGTACCCCTTACCTACCTTACTACCTAGGTAGGTATAGTGTCCTGACCCTTGCGTCATGGACTAATGGACACCTGATACCGTAACGTGTTACACACACGACTAGGATTTTAGTGACGTATGTCACCGTATGAATTTGAATATTGTTGGTTTGTAATAGTTCCCGTGCTATTAGATACTGTTGACAAATTGTGATTTAAAACCAATAATCAGATTAGGTTTTAGGTATTATTATAATAAAACATGTAATTTACGGACGTTTTAAAAGGGGGACTAGATAATACTTTAAATTTGAGCCAGTTATTACAATTTTAATCAAATTAAATAGTTTGAAGAAATCTCTGCGTTTTATTCATCTTAATTTGCTTCGATTACTATCACTGTCAGAGAAAGCTTAGCATTTTAAAAAGGTATGTAGCTTAAACTACCTTCATTAAAAGAACCAGGGCAATATAATATTATATTAATTTAAATTATCTAGCTACATCGGGGGGCACGGCAGTGCCCCCGCCAAGTCGAGCGCGAAGCAAACACTGCCGTACCATCCTTTACTGGAACCATTTCGCCGCATTTTCAGGCCTCTATTTGAGAACCTCTGGATAAGACCAGAACGCAGAAATTTTCGTCATCCAGTAAGCTGTAATCATATACTTAAAATCCAAAATTTCAAGTCTGTAGGTCATTTAGTTCCGAAGTTAAGCGAAAGCAAAGTTTCGCATTTACGACAGACACTCACTCATGATCATCAAAATAGAACTAGTACTTCCCATAAACTCAGAGAGCTGAAATTTGGTACAGAGTTAGGGTTTAATGGCCACATAAAGGAAAAACTATAAAAACTAGGATAATCGAAGATCTGGAGTACCTGGTGACCCTGATTAAAAAACAAACTTTTTTAGAAGTTTTTGCAAATTTTTTTACATGACCTCATGGCTTTTGAGTAGAGCAACAATTTCTTTCCCGAAAAAAATCTCATCCGAGCTACCATTTTGGAAATATAAATTGTTTTGTATAAAATAAAAAACCGGTAGAAGGCTCATATCTCGGAAACGGTGCGTCGTAGGGCCATGCTTCTCAGTCCCTAAATGGTTGCTACAGACAAGGTCAACCCGATACTGCAAAAAAATCGGAAAGATTCCGAAAAAAAAAACTTCGAAAATTTGACTCAAGTCCTTGCTCAATAGCGCCCCTAAGGCTACACTCCAACCCAATCACAAATCAATATACCATAAATTATTCCTTATTATTCCTTGTCAAAGGAATACTATAGATGATGCCACAGATATAACATAATCAACATAATTTTTTTACGCCATAATTCACTCTTGGTCTGCAATGGGCATCAAACTTAACTACGGAAATATAGTAAACACAAACACAAAATAATCATTGTTTATGCATAGGTCGAGTTGTGTGAAAAATGCACGACAAAAATATAAACAATCAAAAATATTCTTGTCGTACAAAGCAACAAAATTTAATTAAAAAAGATTAGTTAAAACTCAAAAAGGGTGTCTCGCCTAAGATTCGAACTTGCAGCAAGAATATTAATTCCCAATCATACTACCACTAAGCTGTTTACTACTACGGCTATTATTTCAAAAAGTTCATCATATGGCTACCAAAATCATTTTAAACATCTGCACACGTTAATTGGCATTATTGACGTATAAACAAGGGGTAACCATCTGTTATGGTGAGTAAGTAGACAAAGAGACAACTACATGAAACGAGCGCGCTTTGACACTCACACACTGTCAACTTACGCACACATTCACAAACCTTGCGATAGAGCGACAGCACTACTTTCATCAAAAAACGAATTTTCAAAAGTCTCTCCGCCCGCCTTTCCTCTTAATACGCATATAAATACAATTAAAGGTAAACCCTGGATAAGACTAGACTGACTTTTATACTTATACTTACAAGTTTACAAGAAGAAATAATCGAACGATTAACTTTAGGGTGTTACCACACCAATCGATCGATAGTCGATCGATGCCATCGATCGATGGTAGAATGGATTAGTCGACGTCGATCGATAGTTTCTACCACACCAATCGATCGATAGCCGATAGATGCCATCGATCGATGGTAGAATGGATTGGTCGACGTCGATCGATAGTTTCTACTAGAACAATCGATCGATTGTCGATCGACGATCGATCGATGGTAGAATGAATAAGTCGACGTCAATCGAGCTGCTTGAGCTCCCCGTGTCCCCCGCGCCCCGCGTGCAACCTACGTGGCCTGCTTGTGTTTATGCGTTCAGTTGTGTGAAGCATAGAGAAAAGTAATAAGTAGGGTATGGACCTCTCGTGGCTAAAATGTGTCGCCCTAGCTGGTGGTGAACCTGGTAGTTGATTTCCTAAACTACCGTATACGTTTGCACACACATATGTAACTTCATATTCTTTGTATGTATCGAATAAAACCATATAACAGAATGTAAGCGATCTTTGGCTTTAAAAAATGGTCGCATCCAGAGTGTTCTGCGTTTGCGTCTCCGTAATAATAGTAAGAGCAACATCGTACTGGCCAACAACAACGCGTCCTCTTGTGAATACATTTCGAAAGAAACTGATGGAATATAGCCGGGGTTAATCGATCTACGTCGACCGATGCCATCGACCGGCAATCGATCGATTGGTTAGTCGATCGATTAAAGCTACCACACCAATCGATCAAGGTCGACCGATGTCGATCGATGGCATCGACCGGCAATCGATCGATTGGTTAGTCGACCGGTATCCGTCGATCGATTAAAGCTACCACACCAATCGATCAACGTCGACCGATGTCGATCGATGGCATCGATCGACTATCGATCGATTGGTGTGGTAACACCCTTATTCTACTCGAACATTACACAAATTAAATAAACAAATTGCTGAAATTAAATAAACTGACAGCCCTGTTGGTCTAGTGGTTAGTAACCCTGACTGCCATACCGGAGGTCGTGGGTTCGATTCCCACCCAGGACAAATGTTTGTGTGATGAGCACGATCATTTAATTTTGTTCTGTGTCTGGGTGTAATCTTCTTATATATAAAATTCTCGTGTCACAATGTTAGTTACCATACTCCTCCGAAACGGCTTGACCGATTTTTATGAAATTTTATATTCATATTCAGTAGGTCTGAGAATCGGCTACTATCTATTTTTCATACCCCTAAATGGTAGTAGGTAGGTAGTAGGCAGGTGCTAGGTAGAAAAAATTGCATTGCAACGCATGCCGGGTACCTACAGCTAGTTTATCTATAATATGTATGTATTTAGAAATATATATGTATGTTTATCAGTTATCTGGTTACCATAACACAAGCTCTGCTTAGCTTGGGATCAGATAACCGTGTGTGAATTGTCCCGGAATATTATTATTATTATTAAATTACACTAAAATATTAATTTCGCTCAAAATTTGGTCAAAATATAATGCATTGGACTAAGAGTGGCGGTAATACCCGCACACGTCACTAGATTAGCAAGTTGTTATTATAACAATTCGAAGATTTGAATAGGTTAGGAATTTTATGATTAGTGACGGATTATAACAATAATAAAGAAAGATTTGTAATAATAAAAAAACTACTCCTAAAAAGAAAAGAATCTGTGTCAAATAAGAAAATCTAATAAAATAAATCAATATGCCCACGTTTCTACAAAAAGAAGTGAAATCCCACCAAAAACATTCTGTAAAAAACTAGCCAAGTCTCGATGGAGCTGCTTGTTTATCTCTAAAAAGTAATGAAATCTAGACAAAGTCGTACCAAGTCTAAGGTTCCTTACTGCGATTTCTTTATTATTATAGTTAATGTTGTGTGACTTGGCCGTTGAACGGTACACAAGAGTACAAAACCAGGTGCTCCATGACACCATTGCACCAATCTGTCGCGAAACAAACAGTATTAAAAATTATTTCCAGTACAGACGGACTTCTAATCATTGATAGAAGTCCGTCTGTACGTCTATTTTATGTTAGATCGGTGGTCGATTTGATGCCACAAAAAGAAGAGAGCAGAAGTCAGCATTGTCAATGCTGAATGCATGTTTTGCACAATCAACAACAGCCTAAAATGAGACACTAGCGTCCAATTACCAATACCAGTATGGGTTATTATCTCGCTTAACAAACATAGGTAGTTACAACAGATATAACATTACGTGTAAAAAAATTGACTTGTACACACTCACGTATAAAGAATGTTCAACGGCCAAGTCACACAACATTAACTATAATAATAAAGAAATCGCAGTAAGGAACCTTAGACTTGGTACCACTTTGTCTAGATTTCATTACTTTTTAGAGATAAACAAGCAGCTCCATCGAGACTTGGCTAGTTTTTTACAGAATGTTTTTGGTGGGATTAAACATTACATAATACTTTACATTTGCATAAATCCTACATGCTAATAGAATACTCTCAAAGGAAATTTAATTTAAAACGATTAGTTTCTTTTGAAAAGCTTAACCAAAGAGGATGCTCTCTGTGTGCATTGAATTTCATATTTGTTTTCTCTTTGATATTCGCTTCAATGGATGTTAATATTACTGCAGTAATGTAGACTATGCAGTTTACACGTTTTAGTTTATTTTTTATTTATTCCTTTTGTTTGCAGCAAATAGTGAATTTTACGATCTGGTATAAGGATATTGCAAAACATAATTGATTTCACTGTATAATGTAAAAAACAACTTTAAAGTTAGTAACAGTACTTTTATTAAAATTAAGTAATATGCTCAATTTTATTTGTTCTTGGTACAAAAATCCAGTTACATACTTTTGATTTTAAAACTGAACTACTGAATCGATTTTGATGGACGAATGAATAATCATATTGTTAAAAATGGGAAAGTAAAATTTATATTTACCTGTTTTTACATAAGAAGCAATAAACACTAAGCAGTAAACATGAAATAGATTTTTATTCTATAGGCAACTAACTAGTAGGAGTATCTTCGACATGGACCCATCTTCAGATTTCCCTTATCTCAACACCTGAGTCGATCCTAACAGGCCTTATGTTATAGAACCAAACCTTTTATCGTAGTGAATATACCAATACGCTTACCATGAGCTCATAAAGCAAGACTGTTTCCGTTGAGTAAGCGAGACAGCGCTATGCGCAGTGTAGAGCGCCGTCTCGCTTCCATAACCGCAACGGTACTGCTTAAAGAGATCATGGTACAGGTACAGTTATGAATGAAAACACAGACAACATCGATATCCTATCGCACATACATATGAAGTTTACGTTACTATCCGAGAATTTATGTAAACATCGATATGTTCATACACTGAAAGGGATATTGCTACCTTTGAGAATATCTCAGTAATCCGTGTGTTTCTTCACTCCTTTATACCTAACGTGTATGCGACAGAACGTAGTGCAATTGTTATTAAATGAAAATCAATAAAATAAATGGTTTGATAGGAAGTTCGTTACTGTAAAATAGTATTATAATCAAAAGTAAATTCTACTATGCGTTTTTTGCGTCTGAAACAATCTCCCTTTACTTCACACTTACTTGTTTTTCTCTAAGCCAAGTTAGAGTCGGTTTTCAGTGTCACTGGATTATATTTTGCAAGGAGATACACTATCCCTTGGGATATGTAGTCACAATAAATTGTAATGTCTTAACGATTGTGAAAAATCAACGTATGACGGTCAAGACATTACGTGCTTTCACGAGCTGCTCTCAGTAAATCACCCATCTATAGATCACTCGCGGCAAGCGCTTCCTACCTAACCTTACAATCAATCGATAAATACCTAGGTAAGGAAGGTATAATAGCGAACTGTTAAAGTTCCCCTTCATGACTTATTTTACCAATTCATTAACCAAATTACTTCCCTCGAAGCGGCAATTTGCGAAGATATTTTAGTCCCAAACAATTATTAAAATTATCAACGTTGCCCTATGGCCTATGGAGATTAAATTTTCGGCGGAGTAAGGCACATCTTTTATTTTTTTAATATGTCTCTGTAAGCAGTTACGAGGGAAATTCTATTAGCGCTTTATTAAGATAGCTTTGAACTTAATGCGATTTTGCGTGTAGGAGTTTTATTTTGATGTAGTCTGCATCTATTTTTGTAGAGAAAAGGTTCTGTTAATGATTTTCTAAGAATACAAGCCTGCATTGCTTGTATGTAGTTTTATTTATGTGTCACATGTTACCGTAATGGTTTAGGTTAAAAGCAATATTTAGTTTTCCATCATGATCACAGCTCATGTTTCTTCGCTGGATTAAGCCTTTATTTTTGCCTGCCAATTATTATTTTTTTCAATTATCTTTTATGACATGATGCCTTAATGGTCTTGTTTTAGAACCATACTTCATATTCCGTTTCCTATATAATATCTAAAAGTAAATAGGTAAATCATTTACCTGGCTAGTATATTTAATTCATTGTTTTAGTTACAGCAGACATTCCCTATCTGCAAGTCCATGACTTATATTATAAATGCAAAAATAACTCTGTTAATAATTTCGTAAATTTGAACTCTAAGACATTTTACAGTGTAAAGTGTAGCCTTTATTAATCTAACTTTTACAAATAAACGTCATTATTATTACACCCCACACAAAATAATATACAAAACGTAGCTGAATTCACTTAAAAAAAGATCACAATCGCATAATAAATGTCAAAAAGCATAATTGTGTGGCCACTTTGAACGCGGCACTTTTGTCCTTGTTGCATATTTTTGGCAATGTTGCTTTTAAGCCAGTTTGTATGTATGAGCGGGGCGGAATATGTGACTTTTAAGTTCTACAGTTATTACTGTTATTAGCGTTAAATAATACTAGCTTTGCCGCCGGTTTTATCTACATTTTTGCTTAGACTACTAAAATTTACTTTACGTTTCGGCGTAATTTAAATTTTAGTGTCTCAATTTTTGTCATTGATTGAATTTCTATATGAATGTCTTTGATAGTTGTTAGTTTCAATAAAATTAAATTATGAAATATCTTACAACAGCTTGAAAAGATTTAAAATATATCTTTTTAAAATCCAGTAAAAGCAGTCCAAGACAAACAATTTCCACTTTAAACCAGAACAGAACATTCTTTGGAGATAAAACTTGAAAAATCCATTTACAGAAAACAATTCATTCACAAGTACAATCGCGGACAATCGTACAAACGTACACTCGCTAACACAAACTCTAAACATTGAACTACAAAATATTTTCAGCGCTAAAATATTTCTGGACGGAGATTTTTGTAGAACATTCTTTTTTTGAACACTCAGCAGTTTCCGTCGCGCCGCTTAAATCTGAGCTTTAAAACGTTATGTGCTCGCTTAAGGGGAAGCCAAATGTTTCGGATTGTTTTGCTTACGAAAGTAAAGAATGTAAAAATGCTAAATATTCTTTTCAACTTGAATTTTTGTTTTAGAGTTCGTCATTGAGATTGTAAAACAGTAATTTTTATAATTGTTATGACCTATTTTAAACTTTTCTTTATAATCACGCCTCTTTCCCGTAGGGGTAAGCAGAGACCACTTCTTTCCACTTGCTACGATCCTTACAGACATGTTTCGCTTCGTACGTGTTAAAAATATACCTTTCAAAACTTAATCTTATTTAGTAACAAGGCAATTGAATTGTAAGTGAATGAAGCAACAAGAAACTCGTTGCGATCGGTTTAAATGCCCATAAAAGAACAGAAAAAAGTATTGACTCAAATCTTATAGCAGTTGAAAGTAAAACTAATCTCCTTTTCGTGACTAGAAGGTATCATTTGTTTTCCCTACAGGGCTGAAACAACTAATGGCCCTTAGGCAACAACGAACTGCCCTCAGTCACTGTCAATTATCGTGAGGCTAGAAAGGCAAAGTAATGGCCTATAATGGATATCGGATAAAAATGCTAAGGCGTTACTTTTACTACTGACTTGGGTCTATTATTAAAGGTAGTTGTTTATTTTCGAATAAATGTGGAAGCTTAGGTTATATAACCGATCATATAATTAATGTATTATGTACTGCGGTTTCATTATTGCAATGAACTTGTGTATTAGAAACATAAAAACATACCTAGTTGAATCGCACATGGGTAAATTTCAATTGAAAGATCTAAAACGCTACAAGAAAAAACTTAAAAAAAATACAAATGCTTTTTACAGTACTAATTTCTACCTACACATACTATAGCTATTTATTAAGTGTCTACCAAAATACCCGGATAACAAAAATCAAAACCCGGTTAAAAAGCAATTATATCCAGCTTTTAAAACGAACTCCCCCTTAACAGCAGAGGACGAAAACCGTGCATAATTAATATCTTTGAGCGGACACACATTGCATATTCATGAGAGAGACGCCTCAGCATAAAACTAAACTATAAGACTGTTTTCTATCATTCCTAATTGACATTACTAATGTGGTAACTTTCCATTGCGAAGTTTGTTCGGGTGCAAATGTTTTGTTGGGAAGAGAAGTTGTAATGGATACGCTGGAAGATTTTACTGTCGGCTAGTATATACAAAATGAGAGTACTTATTAGCTCGTTGCTGTTTTTTAGATTTGTTTGTTGTTGTATTGAAACGAAGTAGCTAGAATGAGTTACATGTGTGGTTACATTACAAAACCATCTATATTGCACATGGACTAGGCAAATATTTACTACGGACACATGGGTATAAGTAATTAGTAAAATAATTAGTAAATATTTCTTCAATATTGTTTCATTAGGTACTCGAAAGGTCACATTTTGGGATAGATTTTTGTTTGTTTGTTACGCTGTTATCAAACAAGAGGATAAAAGATTAACTTAAAAGTAGTATATCTGGTAATTTCTAATCGATTTCAAAAACTTCTCAGAGTAAATTTAATTAAAGTTGGTTTTAACGTGTGATCAATTATTTATTCATCTTTGTCAACTTCGAATCATTATGACTTATGTAGAGTCGAAAATAAGTATCAACATTCAAAAATACCTACAATTCAAATTCTATTTCTATCTTGTGCAAAATGTAGTTTTCTCACGAATGCTCAAAACAATTAAGAATCGACAATACCTGAGCAAATTGCGAGATGAGTCTTAAGACAGAACTATACCGTGTGGGTTATCTACACGTTACATGGAGCGTAGAAACAAATCATTGGATAGATACGCTGGTTTTTCCTATATGCCCAAAATTTATGTAAACTGGGAGCTAAAACATGTACTTTCCAAGTACAAAAGTTTATAAGCCCAAAAAGCGCCTAAAAAAATTGTTTGTTGCTGATTATTTTTTGATTCAGTAGCAGTGAAGTTCCTTAAAAAATGCATTCATCTCGATCACATAATTGTTTTTCATTATAAGTATTATTAGACTTTTTTTTTAAAGTCATAGCCATAACTATATCATATTTTGCAATAGTTATTTTTAATCGAAAGGTTTCAAATACCTACCTAATCGGTCCACTCGTTTAGGAGCTACGATGCCAGAGACAGATGCACATACAGACAGACAGAGAGACACGTTAATATAGGTTTCTCACGTTAGTTTAGATTAAAAGCAGAAAGAGAAGAGACAGTAAAAAGTATAGAAACTAATTTTATAAGCCATATCTAAATCTTGTTAAGTCTATGGCAACCACAGACAGCGCAGACGTTCCTTTTGATACGAAACACTTCATTTACACCGGTACGTAGAACAAAACATTGTTACAGTGGTTTTTACTTAGCACCATTAAGGTTTAGACGCACCTAGGGTTTATTTGTTCTGGTTGTCTGGGTGTAATTTATCTATAATATGTATGTATTTAGAAATATATAAGTATGTTTATCAGTTGTCTGGTTACCATAACACAAGCTCTGCTTAGCTTGGGATCAGATAACCGTGTGTGAGTTGTCCCGGAATATATTATACTAGCTGACCCGTGCCCACTTCGTTGGGCATAATGTTCAAAAATATATATCTTTCATAGTTAAGGCAGCGTTCGTAAGAAACGTTTTCATTCGAATGTTTTTTCGCCGATTCACTTTGCAAAACGAACTACCATGTAAAAGCCTTTTTATTTTTCGGTTTTTTATATGTATAACCTATGACACTCAGCAATAATGTGTCTTTCTATTCGTGAAAGAAGATTCCCGAGATTCCGATTAACGAATTCGGAGTTTCCGATTAACGAATTCCATGAAGACCAAGTCTGGGAACGCTCTATGCTCGACTCCCTATCACGTGTATCTGCCATATACTGTCTAGAGTAAGCCAGTCGCTGAGACCTTTCGGTGCTAGACTCTCTATTACGCGCTCGCGATCTATATTCTGTCTCATTCGCAAGGCGCTGTTCATACTCAGAGGAAGTCTCTCCGAGTCTCTGTCTCTGTCTCGCTCGTGTCTGGGATGTATGTCGAGACAGTTGAGATTTTCTTTTAGGCATATTGACAGAAGTTATGATTTCAAAATAACAACCTAACCTAACCTAATTGCAAAAAACTAAATACCTATAACCTAAATTAATATCTACATGAAACTAACTTAATACCTACTCATAACCTAATTTAATATCTAGGTACATGAAACAAACTTAATGCCTATCTATAACCTAAATTAAATGAAAACTATATAAACATAAAAGATTTTTTTTTAATGTACCGAAAATAAAATTAATGAATGTCGAAAATGAAAACTATATAAACATAAAAGATTTTTTTTTAATGTACCGAAAATAAAATTAATGAATGTCGAAAGTGTGTTACGAAAAATTCAATTTTGGGGACGTCCGCTGCGTAAAGATAGGGAAGGTACGTATTTACGCGACCAGGTTTTTACACCAGGTATTTGCTTCCAAGTACGTACACCAGGTACCGACCCGAAATACTTGCAAGACTTCAAAGTATTTTATACGGCCGGACGACTCGGACTCGCTCCGGTCGGGGCTCGACGCTCGCCCGAGTCCACCCGAGTCTCGCTGGACGCTGATTCGTGACGTGGCGTGGCCGCGCTTCGGTCACGGTAATACTATAATATAATATTACCGTGCTTCGGTCCACTTCGGCCGCGTTCGGGCCTAGAGAGAGCGGCGCACACTCGTTGCGTTTGCAATATTAATACATCGTTCTCGATTATAAAAGTATGAGCGAGAACGATGATTCATCTTTGTTGGAAAGCCACTGTAAAGATGACTTGCTTTTTATTTTATTTTATTTTATTTTATTTTATTTTATTTTATTTTATTTTATTTTATTTTATTTAATAATTATTTTATTTCATTTTATTTTATTTTATTTTATTTGGGAAACAAACAGATACAATACCAATTTTAACAATAAAATATAAGAAAAACATTTTCCAAGGAAGTTTATTCAAATTAATAAGCAAATACAATAATAAATAATGACATCGGATATACGGAAGTAAGGAACAAATTTCCAATTTGATTTTTATTTTTAACCTTGAATTTCGTATGGAAGTCTATTCTACTTTACTGGGTTGTCTTTGCAAGTATTTATTTGTAAACGCGATTGTGCTCCTTATTCATACGAAATCACGGTTCAATTTCCTATGCAAGTATTTTTTCTTCCAAGTTTCCAACAGGGCTTGGATATAAAAGTAAAAACTTTCGTCTTTATGAAGGTATTTATTTGTAAACGCGATTGTGCTCCTTATTCATAGGAAGTCACGGTTCAATTTCCTATGCAAGTATTTTTTCTTCCAAGTTTTCCACAGGGCTCGGATTAAATAGAAGTAAAAACTTCCGTCTTTATGAAGGTATTTATTTGTAAACGCGATTCTGCTCCTTATTCATAGGAAGTTACGGTTCAATTTCCTATGCAAGTATTTTTTCTTCCAAGTTTCCAACAGGACTTGGATTAAATAAAAGTAGAAACTTCCGTCTTTATGTAGGTATTTATTTGTAAACGCGATTGTGCTCCTTATTCATAGGAAGTCACGGTTCAATTTCCTATGCAGATAGAAAATACTTGAAAGTATTCTGAACCCTGGTTTTAGGACCTGGTTTCTTATGATTGACTTACTTGAAAGCCCTGGTACTCGATTTTGCAAGTACGACCCATGACTTAAAGAGCCGACCGCGCGAATGAGCCGCGCGGGTACCTACCCTCTCAGGTGTAAAAGGAAGGTCACGCCTCCTTCTTCCGAAGTGAGCACGAACGCGAACCGAAATAAGCCGAAACCATCGCGCGCCGCTGCCGCGCTGCTGTGGCACGCTGTGGCCTTCACGTATAACGATGAGTTTTTCTCCGATTCTCTTTACAAAACGGACTACCACGTAAAAACCTTTTAATTTTTCGGCTATATAAAAAAAAAAAAATTTTTTTTTTTTTTTATATAGCCTATGACACTCAGCGATAATGTGGCTTTCTATTAGTGAAAGAATTTTTAAAATCGGTGCAGTAGATTCCGAGATTACCCCTGACAATTTAACAAACACACAAACTTTACCTCTTTATAATATTAGTATAGATTATTATATTATATTATATTTATCGTGGAAATCGTATTGAAGGGTTTCAAGTTATCTAAACTAATAATAGGGAGGTAAAGTTTGTGAATTTGTTCGTGGGGAATCCGATTTCTGGAACTACAGAACAGATTTTGAATATTCCTTTATCAGAAGGAAGCTACATTTTTCCCGAGCGCTGTTTATTTAAAGTGTGTGCGAAACCGAGTAGGTAATCGATATAGACTGAAAATTGAAATAGATTGATAGGTAACTAATAAATAAATAAATAATTGAGTAAATAAGGGCATTTAATAATTCAGTTTATATAGCTTTGAAATGATTTCTGGTAGTAAGAAGTGTTTCATTGTTTTTTTATATACCTATTCTTATTTTCATCGTCTTTTTTTCTTTTCTACTCGTTCTCTTTTCTACTTTTGCTATAAAAACGAGAACAATACCTACAACACTTTATATTCATTTTATATCCGTATACCAGAAGACTATCCGTTCATGTCTATCACAAAATAACACAGCACCCGGTGTGCTTCAGTGTGTCTGAATGAGGCTGTAGTGCAGAACAAAGGAGGGAAGATCATCTGTATTGGGGATTAACTGGCCGGTGTAAAGATCCATTATGATCTCAACTGGTAAGAATGGATCTAGATTTATATAGAACGGTTTTTGAGATGTTAAGTTTGAATTGTTTTTAGTTATGTTATGTTCGGACAATTAATTAGAAACGCGAATCTTTACTCCAATGTTTTTTGACCGACCTGCTGGTCTAGTGGTTGGTGACCCTGACTGCTATACCGGAGGTCGTGGGTTTGATTCCCACCCAGGACAAATCTTTGTGAGATGAGCACGATCATTTGTGTAATTTATCTATAATATGTTTGTTTTTTAAAATATATAAGTATGTTTATCAGTTGTCTGGTTACCATAACACAAGCTCTGCTTAGCTTGGGATCAGATAACCGTGTGTGAGATGTCCCGAAATATTATATTATTATTATGTATATTATATATTATTGGATCCAAAATGGAATTCTTATGGACAATCAGAAATAATTTATGTATGTATGTTTTACTAAATAGATTATCCAAAAAAAAATATCGGCAAATAGGTAGATAAATGGATCGAATACATGTGTTACATACTGTATCTGACCATTACGGGATGATGAACTACTTCATCATACGACATTCATAAATCTTGCAACTTATAGCGAATAGAAAAGACCGTTAACAACTAGTGTTGTCTTGCAGTTAAATGACCTTCGAATATACTTACACAGCAACAATAGCTACAAAACCCTTCAAAATCACAATTCAGGTACTCAAAAAAAAGATACTGAAAGATAAAATAATTGAAAAGAAAACAGCATATCTTTTATCTCACCACTGCATTTTCTTGTAAAGTAAGTGACGCCGCGGGCTAGAACTAATTTATAAAGCAGGATCGAGTTATTCAGCAAACAGCACCAGGTACTGAAACAGAAACAAGACTACATTTGTATTTTTATGTTGGTATTTTTTCACATCTAAAGGCATTTGATACAGTGCACAGTGATAGCTATGCTATTATTTGCATTAGTTTTTATGTATTAGAGATTCTTTAAGTATGTTCTTTTGGTACTATATACATGTAATATATCTATAGTATTTATCACTCCTATGAGTATGACGGGCCTGTTGGTCTAGTGGTTAGTGACCCTGACTGCTATACCGGAGGTCGTGGGTTCGATTCCCACCCAGGACAAATGTTTGTGTGATGAGCACGATCATTTGTTCTGGTTGTCTGGGTGTAATTTATCTATAATATGTATGTATTTAGAAATATATAAGTATGTTTATCAGTTGTCTGGTTACCATAACACAAGCTGTGCTTAGCTTGGGATAGATAACCGTGTGCGAGTTGTCCCGGAATATTATTATTATTATTATTATGTAGGGAATGTACCAACCAATAAACTAAAATATCTTTGAAAATATTTTAATAAACTTAACAAATAATTTCTTGTTTTTCACTTATGTAACTAACTAAAAAGAAGAAGCTTATCAACCATAACCGTCAAACAACATTATACTTATAACTATTGCTAACATGCTTATCTTTTTTTTATTCAAACATAAAATTAACCATAGAACACTCCATTGCTGGCGTAATGTTACATACCAATAATATTTTTAAATAGCGTAACATTTTGTTATTTTCACCGCATAGCTTTGGCCAAAGGAAATATATTATAGCAAGCACTGGAACACAGTCTTCAAGTAGCCGAGGACTTTATCAGATTACGTAGACGCCGCCGTACAATGAGGAAATACGTTTTTTAAATGAATTTTATGAAAAATAAAATATTTTACAAGAAATGTTTTGACTTTTACGCCTGAATTTATCTTTTGGAATTTATAATTATGTTACTTGTTTTGTTGTTCGATGAATATAATATCACCAGTTTTTGCCCGCGGCTTCGCCCGCGTGGATGTCGATTTTCGTGGCTAGATTGTTTATTGGGGTTTGAGCTTACCCTATACTAAGTTTCATCAAAATTGGTTAATGGGTTTAGACGTGAAAGCATAACATATTCTTCTATGTTACTCTTTCATGGCAATACCATTATCTCACCTCCATGAAGGTACTAAACAGGTTTTCATAAATGATAGCTAAAAACCATCTTGAACACGCTTTCAAATAAACCGCATCACAATCGGTACATTCCTTTCAGATTGACAGACCGAAATGTCAGTTTACAACAATGTCGCAAAAAGAGAGGTGGTACACACTTTGCGACATTGGTTAAAATTGACAAAGCAGCTTCAAAATCAAAACCTCATCATTTTATCTCTAAATAGAATTCGTTCACTTTACTAGAATTGAGTAAAGGTGGTAATAAAAACGTAATCTACGTTAAACGTCTCAGTCAATCGACGTATCGTCTATCTGTAATGGATGACCTGTCGGTGGCAAGCGACGGGTTAATCTATAACACTGTTTCCATTGACATGCGGTGATTTACATGACGTCATATGTGAAACATACACTAAGTACTAAGCTAAAGTTTTCATAGTTTTTGTACACTTATAAAACTGTTCCGCATAAGTTACAAGCAATATGCAAACAGCTTACTGCACTTTGCACGGAGGTATAACGCCATATCGAAAGCCAAAAAGATGAAACTCATTAAAATTGATCGAACACTGGTATTGTACACTATGTATTGGTAAATCAAAATCCCAAATAATCGAACCTACCTTGCTGCGTAATAGTTTCAGATGAGTTTGGTATTCCAGAATTAGTTAATATCGAAAAACATACAAAAAAATGTTTTTTTTCAGTTCTCAATCTAAACTCAATCGAGGGAACTTTATGTACACGAATACAATGGAAACGTACCACGTTTTTGATGATCGCATCTTCAAAAGGGGTTAATGATAGCATCATTTTTCACGCCCAGACTGATATACGGAGATAAAATGTTGCAGGTTATTGAATTTTGTTGAAGACTTCTTACGTTGATATAATGCCTGAGATAATTTGAGAACCTTTTCAGTAGGTATTCCTTTAACCACTGAAAGAAGGGGTGAGTTGTAATAATAACTTGTGGATATGTGAATCTATTTATCACAACCAGCTGTTTTGTCATATTACTTACTTTGTGTATTATACCGTGCGTCTGATGTTACAGACACACAGCGTAACGTGTCTGTAACATGAAGTAACGTCAACACACATCCCAAACGAATGAGCCGATTTTGATTTAATTGAGACGATTTGCATCTTTAATTTGGGAAGATTAATTATTGTTCAACGCATTGAAAAGTACCATCACCTTTCTAAAAAAATATTTAATTTCTTAAAATATTATTTACAGATTTTGTCATTTAACTGTTTGCCAAAAAATACCTTTTGCCCATCGTGGGTTACTCAACACTCTTAGATTTCATTATTTATACATCACATACACTTAACATTAAAATTTAAAATTAAAGTAGTCTGATGCACATTATTATTTTATTATGCACAAGTCTTTTTATCAAAATATCAACAATAATAACGTATTTTATGAATTTTAAAGGTACTTAAGACATCGCCTCCTAATTACGCTACATTTACATCACTTGATCCGAAACGTAATTAGCAAGCATCTCAAAAGAAATTAAGATTCTCTTTAATATTAATGAATTTCAAAATAAATATTTTTACGAAAACATAAATCTGTAAATTAATGACGAATCACGTTCCTGTATAAATAAAATATCGTTTTATACTCTTCTGTCGTATATAATTATATTTGAAGTGTCTTGAATTATTCAAATATTTTTTTTTATATTTAAATTTAGGGACAGTGTGTATTTATGTGAAAGGCAGATATCGCGCTTATTCAGCTTTTTTAGAAGAATTTTGTGATAAATTTCTAGGAAAACCCTCTGTTTGAGAGACTTGATCTGCGTTATCATTTATGTGAGCGTAGATAAATTTTTGCAATAGGAATAAAGCTTATTTATTTCAAACGTTCCCTTTTTTACTAAATATTTAAGTCGGAATGTTTATATTTAAGTTAATGTGTACCTAAAGTTTAATTAGTCTGATGCTGTTTTCTTTTGAATTTTTTGTTTTAATTTGCTTCTTTTTTTATTTTACGTTAATATAATAACGGAATATACAAATAATGTGCAATAAACTTTCTCATATTAGTTACTACAGTCAGTATGTTAATACACAAAATCTATCCATCAAAACTTTTTTAATATCTATTGTAAATATCCAGATATACTCGACTATGATTCATGTCTGAGATATTATAGCCATCTGCCATCGCAGACATGATCTATTGTTGCCTCGTGGATACATTGGCTAGGTATAGCTGATAGCAGAATAGTTGCGAAACTCGTGTTATGTAGCAGACAATGTCTGAGATTGTCGCTAAAATTTATTACTATCGTCAAGCTATCCTTTTCCTTTTACTCTGTATAGGTATGAGATAACACAACAATTGGTACAACAACAGACACATTGCATTGCTTTGGAATAAGTGACAACAAAGGTATGACGACCTCCATGGTCGAGTGGCGTACGCACCGGTTTCAAGGTGTCGCTAGCTCTGAGGTCCCGGGTTCGATCCCCGGACTGGTCAATGTAGAAACCAACTTTTCTACATTGTCCCGGGTCTGGGTGTTTGTGGTACCTTCGTTGTTTCTGAATTCCATAACACAAGTGCTTCAGCTACTTACTTTGGGTTCAGAGCAATGTATGTAATGTTGTAAAAAAAAAAAAAAAAAAGGTAGAAGGTAGAAACACCTATTCTACAATGATCCTTTCCGAGGATCGGACCCTGAGCTTCAGAGCTAGCGGTACCTGAAAAACCGGTGAGTATGCAACTCGACTGTCTTAAATGAACTACTTTCCATAGCATATGAAGTAGCTGTTGCTGTAATAGAGGCAACAAAGATGGTAGTGAGGCAGACTGACTGAAGTACGACGAGTGTCGTTCGAAAACACATTATTGACTATCTTGTTGTGAGTGGTGTCAGTGGTGTCGAACGCTCGATATTAATAAGTTAGTAGAAAGATGTGGATGAGTAACATAATTACAAGAGAGAGGAAGAGGTTTAATAAGGAAACAGCTTTAGCTTAGCAGAAGGCTGCTTTTCACATATAATTCAATCACTTCATACTGATTAACATCCTATTTGCGACACTAATGGGACTTACGAAAATTTAATAAAACTCATAACAGTTTGGATGCAATAAAACTTTCAATCAGTCACACAGTCGACCGTCATGCTGCTCATATTGAAACACGTGACATTTCCTGCTTTAGTAGCATTATCGAATAAACTGCTATAAATAAATAAGCGGTTGATCCTTAGAGGATATTTAAAAAAGTACAGAGTGCGCTTATCAGAGTATGAAGGGTAAAAGTACAAGTATGAACTAGTTTTTTCGTAAAAATCTATCAAACCCTAATATTAACCTAATATCGGAAAATGATATAAAAATAACATAATAATGTCGGAACCATCGATAATGTTGCATAAACTTGGTTTTATTGACTATTAGATTTTATGTTAGCGAAATGCTACTAATAATCTATTCTATCTATTGTTAGATATAAATTGTTTTTATCTAGTTTTACCAAAACCGTATCTAATAATTATATAAGTTAATAACTTGTGGAAACGTAGTCGATTGTACATTAACCCATAAGTTGAATAATGTACGATGTTTTATTTCACAATAAAAAAAAACTTTGTACATCAGTTTTAAATATGTAATATTATTTGTTAATGTGTTGTGTGTACATAAATGATTAAATAAATAAATAAATAAAAAAAACAAACAACGTTGCACTGAAAAATGACTTAATTCAGTCAATGAATGTACCTTAAACAGCCAAAAATGGTCTTACGCTCGGCGTTCGGCTTTTAGCAATACTTGCACTCTATAGTTTGAACTTTATTTTACTCTATGGTTTGATCACATAAGTGGTGCTCTATAATTCCTGTTTTACGCGTCACGTTCTAAATCAGCTAAGCTAGCAATTGTGAGATTAAATTCTTGGAATCGGGGTCGCGGGGATATAAAAAGTTTGCTGGGACAGCGACCCCTACTATCGGCTTTATTTATGATGGTATTATTTTATTGCTGGAGATTGAAGATTTGATTTATTTGCGTTTGATTTACTGTTTGGAAGGATTTGGTAACATGAATTTTGAAGTGATGGATTTTGGACTTCTATTAGAAGGTATTCATTATTTCTTATTTAATAAGTCAGATTCTTCATTATTTTTGATTATTGGAGATTTTGGCTATGCAGTATGTCTTTTGTATCCTATTAATTATCCAACTACTAAAAAGATGCAATTTATATATCGCTGGCAAATTCGATTTCGGGCCTAGAAACTTAGAAAAACCGTTTTTACTTGAAATTTGGTTTTATCTTTGTTGTTGATATCAAACACACAAATAACAAACAGCGACAATATCTCATAAATTAATTTAACCCCCAACAAGTGGCCAATCGTATCTTTTTCCCAAATTCTGACTACCTTCAAACATATGATGTAGTGTGACCTAACTAAATCCTCCCGTACCTTTAGTTCGAGCGTCGCCCATATGTCACCGAGTAATTGATGCTCTGTCGATGCTTTACGATACGGCGATAAGAGGTTTTAATATATCAGTGTTGTTACACAAATAGGTGCATTTTTGTGAGTAAAGGCCGCTGGGAAAGAATGTTAAGGTTTCGGAGAGATTGTGTTTGGTCTTTAGTCTTAAAAGGGTCTATAGTAATATTATATAACGTTATGCATCTAATATTACTAGAAATATGCAGCGCGATACTTTAAAAGTGTCTATTGCAGGTACCTATCTAATATGACTCATGAAACTTGACATTATTATTATTAAGAATCTCTGACAATTGTTATAATTATTTCTTAACTTTTAAACTCTTTAGACATTGTACTCATATTATTTTCTTTCAAATAAATTAATTACTGTTTCGAACATTTGTACGCTGGAAACGGCAGAATATTATGGACATTATATTTATTGTATAAGACCTTGTAATAACAATATTCTAATAAACAAATTTATTATTATTATTATTATGTATTTTGGAAAATGTCTTAAAGTCAAATAAAAGATGTTTAAAAATACACATTTTCATTATTTTATTAATAGTTATTTTTACTAGCTTGAAACGTCTCACTAAATGACAAACGTACCTATTTTGTATTTTTTTGTTCTATGAGTAAAATACTCTTAAAAACAGTGACTTACATTTACGAAACCTTACCTTACACTTGTTATTTATAACGCTTTAACCACAAATACAATAAGTTAAAAAGATATAACAAAAATCGTGGGTAAATTACTTCTAAATACTTTATCACCATAAAATAATTTCCAGAACTTATAAATCTAGTACTCAAACCTTAAAAGGGACGAGAAAAATAATTAAACAATAAAAAAGGAAAACATTCATCCCTTGATGGGTGTAATTAGGTAAATTGTAGCGTGTCATAAGTTATTATCGAGTTATGGAACGCGGGAGCATCGCGGCCATTTGCAAAATGTGTCGCACTAGGAGATTGGTATGGGTTTGCTTGCGTTTTCAAGATATTAGTTAAAAAAAAAAGATATGATACACATTTAATTTTTTCAAATATATCGTTTGTGTTTTTATTTAAATAATTACAAAAATTAATATTTCATTTAAAACAAAACTAAACCCTTCATAAAATACTTAAATAATTGTGTTATTTGTATAAAAGGCATTAAATGTCGTACCTATTTACCATAGTCCATATAGGTTTTTCTTATAAATTATTGCATTGCACTGTTATTTACAAAATATACTTAGATCATTGATATTTTATTTTTAAATAATAATTCGTTTTCGCTTTTCAATGTTAAGTTATTTAAATTGAATGAAACCACTTACGTAAATTTCTAAAGAACATGTTTATACTGTTAACCGAAATTAGAATCGACTAACACGTCGCGTCACTGTTACCGGATGAACTGACAACACTAGAGGTCTATTGGGTAATGGCGGCGCGTGCGATTCTCGTGGTAGTAGTCTGTAGTCTCTTGCATTGTATAAATTAATAATAAGCATTATGGCGTCGCTGGCCTCTAAAAGTATTGTAATTGTAACGTTGTATCCATTCTTATGATAATACTAGCTGTACCCGCGACGTTGTTCGCTTATATCATTCATCTTTATGCATAAATATTTTGACCGTTATATAGAAGGCCACCAACACGAACTGCCTACTGCGAGTAACTTCCGTATGGCACAAATAAATCGAATTCAGGGTGTTCTTTTTAAATATTTCAAAATGTATAAAACTTATTTTCAAAAATCCAACACATTGTTTTGCTGGATTTATTCGTTATAAATGTTACTGTAAAAGCTTGAACTAAGGTAAACCTTAAGATTTACGCGTAAGTCCTAGCATTTACCGACATGAGTTGGTAAAAGTAAGTATTTCTGAAGATAGGACGAGTTTTTCGGGCTCTTACCATTCGAATTTAGTAAATGCTAAATTTTACCGCTGTCAGCTGGTACATGTTGGTTTTAGGTATAACACAATGAGTAGTCAACTGGTTATTAAACGCCTAGCAACGTTGACGTTATCATCTATAAATAGAACGTAATTGTTAGTAAAGACTAATTTTGAATAACATATGTTGTCGTTTGCTTCGCTCGCTCTGTTCCAAGGTCACAATATCTAACCTAACCTAACCTATTGATCTCTGTCACAAAGTCGAACCTAACCAAGCAATAGCTTTCTGGGCAATGTCGGTTTTATACTAAGTCGAGGGTTTGATTTGCACTCGACAAATAGGTAGGCTTTATGACTTTGTAGGTTAAGTTTGACGATTATGCTAACATATTTTGAAGTGTTTTTTTTTTGTTACAATTATGTTTCTTATGCCATAGTTCTCATTAATACAGTAGTCCCCAGTAAGACTGCAGGGCGCGAGATTTAGGTTTAAAACTCCGAAATTCGAAATTCCATATCAAGAAATACTGAACTACGCATTATAAATGAGAGGGGATGTCAGATAGGCAGTGATTTTATGTTAATTAATAAGGAATACACCTGAGACCCATGAGACTGAAAGAGGAGGTAGTTACAAAAAGTTGACGTATGTATTGAGAGGCGCAGGGGCAGAATAACCAAAACTGTGTTTAAAATTATTTCTAACTGTTTAGAAAAATAAGTAATAGCTGACCAAGGACAATCTCATTTTACCCTTATAAAGACGGAGGCTATATCCCTTACAGTAAAGTCACTTTATTCTGCCCAACATAAGGTGTGGGGCTCAAATACCGTACGTAGGTATATATTTTAAAATGTAGAGAATTCGATAGAAAGTTTATTTTACTTAAGGTTTTGAACCACCTTTCGGTAATTGGATACAAAAACTTTATGAAATTTAAACAAATAAACAAAAAATCTTGCACGCATCAAAACGTACATGAGTAGCCAGCTACCTTATAATGAGTATTTAAGAGCACACACTAAAGATTGTGTTTTAAAAAGATTTTTGGGTAAAAACAATAAGAAATAACAAATACAAAAAAATCTTAACCATGGAATACTATAGGCGACCAAAAGAAAACATTACACATTACGTTGGAAAAATAATTTAAAAAGTGGATTAAAGTTTTTAACCATCTTTAAAGTGATCTATGAGGAATCTTAAGTTTCCAAGTGAGAAGTAACTGAGCGTAAATGTCCTGGCCAGATATAAATCTATTATTAATTTACAGTATAAGATAATTATGCTTGATCAGCAATGAGCAACTAACTTACCTATGGGAAAATAGTGAAAACAAACACAAAATAATTGTAATAAAATGCTAAAAATGGCGTCCCTTTTTTAGCATTTTGTAACAATTATTTTGTTAGTTAAACACAAAAAGGGTTAGCTCTACTGAGATTTGAACTTGAGTAACAAAACATTCAAACTCATAAGAAAATGGACGCAAAAAAATACACAAACATTGACAACTGGATTTGAACTTGCAGCAGTAACATTAAAATCTATTCGTTCAACCACCAATCTGTTTACTACGACAGCTAGCTTTCCGAAAAGTATGTGTAGTTCAATCAAAATGAAGTTATTTGATCGCTATGGCTACCTGAGTGCCATGGTTACCCCTTGTTTATATGTCAATAATACCAATTTACGTGTGCAGATGAGAAAATGATTTTGGAAATTTAAAGCTCCACCCCTTATCAGCTAAATGTAATAGCATGCTTAAACATAGCTAACAACCGTCTACGATTTTCTGAAAACATTCTGTCAATTTTTTACTGCTATCAATTCAGTAGTTCATAATTGATACTGTAACATGAAATCTGACCCCCGGCAAAAGAATGTTGTAATATTATATGCATAGAAGAAAATGCACAACTCCATCTATGAATTTTAAAATCAACTATTAACCTCGCCAACATGATAAAATTTAAATTATTTATATCCAAAAAGTGCTTACACATGTAATTCCACTTAATGTTTTTGAAATCTCATAGATGGCGCTGCTTTAAGAATGTCTTGATACTACCTATATTCATTTAATTATGTTTATCGGCCTAAGTTACTTATATTGCGTGATTTTTATAGTGTAAAGCTAGCTTATACATGGTCAACATAAGAACAACATTCAAAAATGCGTCGTTAGATTACACGTTGTTACAGAATGCGTTGAAAAAATAAAGATTCACTGCTCGTTCCCCATAAGTGATAGCGTGATAATATGTAGCCTATATGTTGACCCGACTTCTAAATAATATTCGTGCCAAATTTGAAGTAAATCCATGCAGTACTTTTTGAGATTATCCCGGACATACATACAGACAAACAGACAAACAGACAAACAGACAAAAATTCTAAAAACTATATTTTTGGCTTCGGTATCGATTGTAGATCATAACCCAAGTATTCTTTTAAAAAAATATTCAATGTACAGTTTTGACTTTCCTACCATTTTATTATATGTATAGATATTGTAAATTTTAAAGCATCAGTGGTTTCCTTCTAACAATACTTACAAATCCAAAATAGCATTTTTTTTTGTTTATCTATAGTATTTCTAAATAGAAATAGTCACAAACATACACTGCAACAAAATTATACTTAGACATTTGAACCCCGAAAGTTAGCTTGTAAGCTTTTTGAAATAATATGAAGCGTGATTGTTAATGCAATTGCTCGAAATTGTTAGCAGGATACGAGTATAATTCAATTGTACACTCACGAGCAAAAAAATGTACACACTAAGCAATTTTAAACTGATTTTCTCTTCAATTCTAGATTGGTTGTAAAACATGTTTTGAAGAAATTATCTAAAACAGTTCCTTAATTACACCAATATTTATTTTCCATTTGGTTTAAAAAAAAAACCTGCATCCAAAGAAGAAATTGTGGAGCTCAAAAAATCTTTTCTAATGACATATAGCTTAACCTTAGCGGCTTAGCGCTCGATAAGCCAGATCCCATACATTTCTCTCGGTCGTCCTTTGCTCAGGCTCACTGCATAGATCTCTTCCAAAATCCTTGTTTTATGATTTTGTTATGTGTACATTTTGCTCGTGACTGTACAGCTTTTTAATGTTTTAAATTGGTTTCGAGTGACGTTAATCGGTATCCTGTGACGTCAGAATTTTGTTGGGATAGATTATAGTCATTTGCAAGTTTCATAGTTTCTGTATTGAGGAGAGTGTTGTTTTGGTGTTTGGGAAAGTAGTTTGTATTTGGGACTTTATTCAATTTTATTGGTTTCTAGGTTTGTGATGAATGTATATAAGTGATAACTACGTAGAGTTGTCTCGTTTTCAGTGGTTTTGGAGATAGGGAATATGCAAATTAAGTTATCTAATTTAGTTGTATTTTATGATCAAAAGAGCCAGAGGGAAATAGAAAATTTCAGGATCACACATTTAGCTAAATTATTTTCAATTTGGAAAAGAAAGTTGATCTAAAAAGATACTATAATGATAGCAGAAGTGTCTAGGATATTAATTGGTTAGTTTTTAGAATAATTAATTTAGTATATAAAACTTGTTGGTTTTGATTTTCAATCTTCGTTCTACAAATAGGAAAAGAGTGTCTTCATCTTTACGTGATCTTTACCATAATACAAAAACAAATGAATTCCATCAAACGTGTGAAACTGAAACCAACCATTTTTCGTCATTAAGGGACAATCGTAAAATAGCCGTAAACTCCAAGTGCCTACTTTATATCGGGCCTTACCTTTTTGTAGCCAATTTTATACTTAATGTGGCTATAAAGTCATTTATAACGCCACTTCATGATAATACATAGCTTTGGTATTATGATCTACTGAATAAGGTATGTTTGGTTTTGCGACGGCCTCTGTAACGTTTAGGCCTCTTCTCATATTGAGAAGGAAGGAGCATCGATCACAAGGCTTGCTTACTAAGTTGCAATTTTCGTGTAAAACTTGGATTCTTTTCTAAGTTATGTGACATAAACATTAGTCAGGCGTGTTTAAAAACTTTTGGAAAGTAATCAAAATATTTTTTGTTTAATATAAGATAGGCTGTATAACTTTTTGAGTCAACGAAGAACAAAAATATAAAGCACACTTCGCCCACCCTTCATCGCTTCTGAAGTGGTCTGACTGTGATGATATATAATGCATAGGTAATTAGTTAATTCGTTTTTACATTGAAACTTGACTGGGATAGAACCTGCAACCTGAACATACAAATGTGGTAGTTTAATTTAGTGCACTACTAGTATCATCTCCCGAGCCTTTTCCCAACTATGTTGGGGTCGGCTACCAGTCTTACCGGTTTCAGCTGAATACCGTATTTTACATGGAGCGACTGCCTATCTGACCTCCACAACCCACTTTACTGGGAAACAGTATCCCATAGTAAGACTGGTTGTCAGAATTGACTTAACGACTGCCAAAGATCTATGTATAACAGCCGGGACCTACTAACGTGCTTTCCGAAACACGGAGGGGTGTCGGTGTGTTATAAACGGTCACCCATCCACGAACCAACCGCGACGAGCGCGGCTTAACCTGTATTATCGGTCAAACCGTACGGCTTACACTTAGCCACGAGCCCCTCAGCACTACTACTATGTTCCAGTTAAATACATTTTCATACTTACTCCTGTTATTCTTAATCGTTATTAATTAAACAATTCCATAAAAGCTTTTATAACCTACAAAGATAATAAAACAGTGTACGTTCCATAAAAATCCATTATTAAAATTACTTTCTTTGCTGACAAAGACTTTTATTAGACATTCCTTTTGATACACTGTTTGATGTTAAACATGTGTTGTTTTGCTTTCATTTATAAACAAGCTATGCACCGTGGTTTCACTCGCCTCACTTTGCTAACAAGTCAAATATTGTGAAAAACCTATATAGCTTATGTACTACATGTATACTATGTATAAATAAATATAAATTTCCCTCAGGAATGGGCTTATTAAAAGCAAAAAAAAAAGCATTTCAAAACCGACTAGTAGTTTCAGTGGTTAGAGCTTTCAAATAAACAAACTCTTTACCTCTATTAGGCACTAGCTGTACCCGCGACGTTGTTCGCTTATATCATTCATCTTTATGCATAAACATTTTGACTGTTATATAGAAGGCCACCAACACGAACTGCCTACTGCGAGTAACTTTCCGTATGGCACAAATAAATCAAATTCAAGTGTTCTTTTTAAATATTTAAAAATTTATAAAACACATTTTCAAAACTCCAACACATTGTTTTGCTGGATTCATATTCCTATGTAGTCGTATTCGTTATATATGTTACTGTAAAAGCTTGAACTAAGGTAAACCTTAAGATTTACGCGTAAGTCCTAGCATTTACCGACATGAGTTGGTAAAAGTAAGTATTTCTGAAGATAGGACGATTTTTTCGGGCTCTTACCATTCGAATTTAGTAAATGCTAAATTTTACCGCTGTCAGCTGGTACATGTTGGTTTTAGGTATAACACAATGAGTAGTCAACTGGTTATTAAACGCCTAGCAACGTTGACGTTATCATCTATAAATAGAACGTAATTGTTAATAAAGACTAATTTTGAATAACATATGTTGTCGCTCGCTTCGCTCGCTCTGTTCCAAGGTCACAATATCTAACCTAACCTAACCTATTGATCTCTGTCACAAAGTCGAACCTAACCAAGCAATAGCTTTCTGGGCAATGTCGGTTTTATACTAAGTCGAGGGTTTGATTTGCACTCGAAAAATAGGTAGGCTTTGTGACTTTGTAGGTTAAGTTTGACGATTATGCTAACATATTTTGAAGTGTTTTTTTTTTGTTACAATTATGTTTCTTATGCCATAGTTCTCATGAATACAGTAGTCCCCAGTAAGACTGCAGGGCGCGAGATTTAGGTTCAAAACTCCGAAATTCGAAATTCCATATCAAGAAATACTGAACTACGCATTATAATTGAGAGGGGATGTCAGATAGGCAGTGACTTCATGTTAATAAGGAATACACCTGAGACCCATGAGACTGAAAGAGGAGGTAGTTACAAAAAGTTGACGTATGTATTGAGAGGCGCAGGGGCAGAATTACCAAAACTGTGTTTAAAATTATTTTTAACTGTTTAGAAAAATAAGTAATAGCTGACCAAGGACAATCTCATTTTGCCCTTATCGAAGACGGAGGCTATATCCCTTACAATAAAGTCACTTTATTCTGCCCAGTATAAAGTGAGGGGCTCAAATACCGTACGTCACGGACGCCAAGTTAGCCTGTGCTGTTGTTATTGTTTAGTGGGAAATAAATTCAAAAACATATACAATAGGCATAATTATATTATAAAGAGTCGGAACTTAACCCAGTGCATTACATAAAACGTTATCCAGTGTTTTAGTGCAGTGAATTACATAAAAACTTAAAACTATTTACAACTAAACTTAAAACTATCAAAAAGTGAACAAAATCTACCCTAAACATAAAAATATAAAAGTGTATCGGTTAACATAATCATAACATAACTGCCAAAGTGATAACAAAGTGTGCAATTCACTCAATTTACCCCTGTGTCTATTCATGGTATTAGTCAACCATAATAGCCTCCCATAACCATAGCAGCGTACGGAATTGTAAACAGCGCCATCTGTTGGCACTCTAAGAAACCAACTTAACGGAATCTATATTACTTCCTGCTTTACCAACGACACACTATGCCTGCATCTAAGTGTGGTGTCTGCGCAAAATATATGTCGCCGATAGATGCCGCTAAATGCAGCAAATGTAATCGCATTTACCATCGAGCTTGCGCCAGTGTGCCTGAAATGGGCTGTATTCCAGCGGCCTGGTGTTGTCCGGAATGCCTGAAAAACCAGGTTAGGGATAATAAGGCGGAGACGCCCGTTCGGGGTACGGTAAATCCTGTCCTGCCACAAGCGCAGAGCCCGGAAGAGCTAATGGACACCAGTCCATTAAACTGTACTGCGCTAAATGACACCTTAAACTTCTCCCCTGACTTGGCTGATGAACTTCGGTTGTTCAAGGAGGAACTACGTGCAGAGTTTCGCCTCATGCACGAGGAATTCCTTCAATTGCGGACAGAAATGGCTCAGCTAAAAGACACCATAACGAACTCTGGTGAGCGTTTGGACGGCATTGAGGCACGAGTAGAAGCTCTCGAAGTGAAGCTCGAGCAGAAAGTCTTGCCGATAAATAACGAACAGCTTGATAGTACCATCGCTGAATTGAAGTGCCAGCTGAATGAGCGCGACCAGGAGCTGCTGCTTAACGACATCGAGATTACCGGTATCCCCGAGTGTAAGGACGAGAGCACACTGCACCTCGTAAAAGTCCTCGCAGTAAAGCTCGGCGTTGCAGTAGATGAGAGGGACCTCGTCCATGCCGAGCGAGTCGGAGCTACGCTCCGCAACCGCGTTGTGGCGTCGCATGGCTCCACTTCTGCTGACCCCGCTACGCAGCGACCGCGGACTATATCAGTGCGCCTGGCAAGGCGCGCAACCCGCGACGCGCTGCTACGTGCGGCCCGAGTGCGCCGCGGCTTGAGTACGGGTGACCTTGATATGCCTGGGCCGCCACACCGTGTTTACGTCAACGAACGACTCACGCGGACCAATCGCCAGCTATTTTATCGCGCTCGCCAGGCAGGGAGCCTGCATAACTGGAAGTACGTGTGGACAAGGGATGGGAAAATTTTTGCTCGTAAGGACGATCGCCAAAAAGTAGAACGCATTAGACGTGAAGACGATGTTACCAAGATTTTTGGCTAAAGATCTGTTTGCGGGTTAAGTTGTGCCCGATTTGTGTTATTATTTTATTTACTGTCCTATTATTGTTATATTTATTGTTGTGTTCATTTTTTCTGTTCAATTCTGTTTGTCTTTTACATTCATTTTTAAACTTATTCTACCTTATTATAACTATTGAGAACGAGTGGTGCGTACTTCTTAATTCATCGAATGGGAGTCCGCTTGGATTATTTTCCATTGACGCATTTTTTTTCAACTCTCAGCAACATAGGTGCAAATTTTACAATGAATATTATTGGCGCACCGATGACCTGCACGCATTACACACAGACAAAAATCCAGTTATCCTGTCTTACCCACTATATATGATGATGATATACATTATACAAAATTACAAACTAAACTTTAGTCATCATCATCTTCTTATACATATGACTACTATTTACATATTTACTACACAACATTACATAAACAATATGATACTAGCATATAAAATTACTTACAAATTCATGTTTGCACTTTTTACAATATTCATTTTTTACAAATTTATATTTACGTTCGTTGATTATTATTATTTACTGACATTAATTTTACCCTTAATGATATATTATTTATTTAAATTTATTGTTATTTACCACACCCATTTACAATGTTCACGTAGGATTAAATTGTATATTATCGTTTTATTGGTCACTACTGACTGTAAAAACGTCGGTTCATTATTGTGTCGGCACCAGAGCGTCGTTTTTTTGCATTGTAAACAATGTATGTCCTATGCCTGACAAATATTTAAAAGTTGGTTTGTTAAACGTGGGTTCCCTCGGTACGAAGCACGATGATTTTATAGCGTCAGTGGTAAGTCACTCTTTCGATGTAGTAGCAGTCAATGAGACTTGGTTACGGCCGGGCGAGGAGGGTCGCGCGCCCACTGTGCCGGGCTACCGTCTGCGTCACACACCGCGACCACTGACTGTGCGCGGAGGTCGTGGTGGTGGTGTGGGTTTTTACCTCAAGCGCGGTCTAACCGTACGCACCTGTTCTATACCAACTGACCCTAGATACGAGTCTATCGAGCAAATGTGGATTACTCTTTCTTTGAATGGAATAAAACTCGCTATAGGCACAGCGTATCGTCCCCCACGCTCTGATTTGGACCTCTTCTTGGATGCCATTACCGACACCATTAGTTCCCTAACAAAATGTGACCACTACGTACTGCTGGGCGATTTTAATGTCAATATGTTGAACACTAGCTGCCAAACTCAGAAAATCTGTGAATTTTTAAATAGTCTGGACCTAAAGCAATTAGTTGACTCCCCTACCCATTTCACGGACCATAGTGAAACGCTAATCGACCTTGTTTGTACTAACGTAAACCATTCTTCGGTCTGCGTGGAACCATTCGGCGCAATACATGGTCACTCACTAATAATATGCAAAGTTCACATAAAACGCTGTAAGAATAAACCTCAAACATTGACCTACAGACCAATTAAAAAAATTAATAGGGAAAAATTTAATGACGATTTGCTGCACATGAACTGGGAGGTTATTTGTTACTTGCCCCATATAAACGATATGGTAGAAAAGTTTAACAGGAACATTATAACTATTTTTGATGAGCATGCCCCGGCTAAGACTTGCTTGATTAAAGATCACACGTACCCATGGATCACAGACACAATAAAATTTATGATGAATTTGCGAAATGAAGCCCTGGCCAAGTATCGTACAACAAAGTCGGAATCAAAAAAGGTATACTATAAACAATTAAAATCTCTAGTGTCAAGTTCCTTATTTTACGAAAAAGTTGCATATTTTAAACAAAATATAAATAACAAAATTAATGATCCTAAGACTCTATGGAAAAATTTAAAAAGTACCGTATTGCCACCTACACAATTTAATGACCTTCCTAGTCACTTTAGAGACCCCGATCAAATAAATTGTAATTTTTTGCATGTTCCTGGTAACCCAATTTCGAACGTAACCGCATGTACCTTTTTTGGATCTCATCGTTTTAGTGATGCGAGTTTTGCACTACACCCAGTGAGTACCGATCAAGTTGTGCGATATTTTGGTCAGTTAAAATCGAATGCAGAGGGCTGTGACGGGATAACACTTGACATGCTTTCACTAACACTTCCACATACAGCAGAAGTCATCACGGACATTGTAAATAAGTCAATTGTCTCTGCAACGTTCCCTGACATTTGGAAAGTTGCAACTGTTAGACCCCTCCCAAAAATCACCAATCCGACTGAACTTAGAGATCTCAGGCCCATAAGCATATTGCCATGCCTGTCCAAAGTTGCTGAAAAAGCGGTGTGTCAGCAGTTGTCGCAGTATTTGGAGAAACACAAAATACTTCCGGAGATGCAGTCAGGCTTTCGTAAGCAACGGGGCACTTCAACTGCTCTGTTAGATGTGACAGATAACATCCTATCTGCACAGGACAAAGGCATGTGCACACTACTTGTTTTGCTTGATTTTTCCCGCGCTTTTGACTGCATAAATATTGAGTTGCTTCTATGCAAGCTTAAGTATTACGGTTTTGACGATGACGCTATAAAATGGTTTCGGAGCTATCTCAGCAACCGGCAACAGCGTGTGGAAATACGACAAAGCAATGGATCGTCCTTGATCTCTTCACTCACCCCCGTCGACAGAGGAGTGCCGCAAGGCTCTATACTGGGCCCCTTGATTTTCATATTATATTGCGCTGACATAACATACTCACTGAAGCGATGTAGGTATCACATTTATGCGGACGATGTGCAAGTGTATATCTCATTTAAGCCTAGTGACTATATCAACGCTCTGACAGACCTGAACGATGACCTTAACAGGATAGCATGTTGGGCTGAGGTTAACGGTTTGGTGCTTAATCCTATTAAAACTAAATACATATTATTCGGAACCAAGTGTCAAACAAGTGCCTTGCCATCGACAATAAAAGTTGTCCTGATGGGTGAGTCGGTTGGTCGTGTTAGTGAGGCACGCAATCTGGGTCTTACCATGGATGCAGAGTTGAGGTATGAGGCACACGTGGCAAAGTTAGTACGCACTTGTTTCTACCGGCTTAAGGTCCTTTATAAAATAAGGCCTTATTTGTCGGAGGAATTGCGTATACAGCTGGTTGAGTCGCTTGTGCTTTCTAACCTTAACTATGCAGACACAGTTTATGGTCCTCGATTGCTGGCACGAACGCAGCGACTGATACAGAGAGTGCAAAACGCCTGCGCTCGGTTCTGCTTCAAAATACCACCCAGAAGTCACGTCACTCCCCTTATAAACCGACACTCCATTCTTAAGATGAAGTCACGCCGTAAGTTGCACTTGGCTTGCCTGCTCTTCGGAGTTATAAAGTACAAAGAGCCATCCTACTTGTACAACAAACTAAGCTGGATTGCTAGTAAGAGTGAACGGCCAGTGAGACAATGCTCACAGCAGCTCTCCACGGAACCACACAGTACTGCGGCCTTCAGAGGCAGTTTTAGGTACGCTGCTACAAAATGTTGGAACAATATTCCCCCGCCAATAAGAAATATCAAGAATCTTGGTACCTTCAGAACGCACTTACGAAAGTTTCTGATTGAGTCGCAAAAAAAACTCGGTATGACGATTTCAAACACGTCCATAATATAGGGATAGCAGGTACCTGCCGTGATGGTGAGCTTCTTTGTTTGTTGGTTCATTTGTCGTCAGTAGTCTGAAATAAAAAATATAAAACCATGTAAGCTTCCACAAAAACACAAAATACACATTACTCACCCTTAATTGTTAATATTTAAACACAATACATAATACATTGAACACTTATTTTTATTTATTCTTCCTAACACTTACCTTGTTATAACTGCACACAGCACTGAGCACTATTACGCCATAATATTCACATTGGTTTACTCGACGTCCGTACGTCATTGCTGGGATCCAGCAGAATACCAGCGTCAGGTATTCTATCTGACACATGCTGAGCTGGACTCCCATTCGGTGCAAACTTAGGACACACTGCACCACACCGTCATTTTATTTTTCTTTACTTTCTGCCGCAGAGAAAAGTATTATGTACTACCGACAAGTTTGTCATGAGTTTGTCACTTTATAAATATGTCACCTACCCTACTTATTACTTTTCTCTATGATGTTACTTCATATGTCTCATTTTTTTTATTCCTTTATATTGTGGACTTCTTTTTCTTCTTTTATTTTTTTTGTGTTTTGAATCTTTTGTGTCCACTTATTTTTATTTTTTCTTTTTCTCTAATTGTAAATAACCTGTGTCTTGTTTTGTACTGAATAAAAGCTTTATCTATCTATCTATCTATCTATCTACGTATATATTTTAAATTCGATAGAAAGTTTACTTAAGGTTTTGAGCCAACCTTTCGGTAATTGGATACAAAAACTTTATGAAATTTAAACAAATAAACAAAAAATCTTGCACGCATCAAAACGTACATGAGTAGCCAGCTACCTTATAATGAGTATTTAAGAGTTCGCACACACTAAAGATTGTGTTTTAAAAAGATTTTTGGGTAAAAACAATAAGAAAAAACAAATACAAAAAAATCTTAACCATGGAATACTATGGGCGACCAACAGAAAACATTGCACATTACGTTGGAAAAATAATTTAAAAAGTGGATTAAAGTTTTTAACCATCTTTAAAGTGATCTATGAGGAATCTTAAGTTTCCAAGTGAGAAGTAACTGAGCGTAAATGTCCTGGCCAGATATAAATCTATTATTAATTTACAGTATAAGATAATTATGCTTGATCAGCAATGAGCAACTAACTTACCTATGGGAAAATAGTGAATACAAACACAAAATAATTGTAATAAAATGCTAAAAATGGCGTCCCTTTTTTAGCATTTTGTTACAATTATTTTGTTAGTTAAACACAAAAAGGGTTAGCTCTACTGAGATTTGAACTTGAGTAACAAAACATTCAAACTCATATAAGAAAATGGACGCAAAAAAATACACAAACATTGACAACTGGATTTGAACTTGCAGCAGTAACATTAAAATCTATTCGTTCAACCACCAATCTGTTTACTACGACAGCTAGCTTTCCGAAAAGTATATTGTGTAGTTCAATCAAAATGAAGTTATTTGATCGCTATGGCTACCTGAGTGCCATAGTTACCCCTTGTTTATATGTCAATAATACCAATTTACGTGTGCAGATGAGATTATGATTTTGGAAATTTAAAGCTCCACCCCTTATCAGCTAAATGTAATAGCATGCTTAAACATAGTTAACAACCGTCTACGATTTTCTGAAAACATTCTGTCAATTTTTTACTGCTATCAATTCAGTAGTTCATAATTGATACTGTAACATAAAATCTGACCCTCGGCAAAAGAATGTTGTAATATTATATGTATAGAAGAAAATGCACAACTCCATCTAGGAATTTTAAAATCAACTATTAACCTCGCCAACATGATCAAATTTAAATTATTTATATCCAAAAAATGCTTACACATGTAATTCCACTTGATGTTTTTGAAATCTCATAGATGGCGCTGCTTTAAGAATGTCTTGATACTACCTATTTTCATTTAATTATGTTTATCGGCCTAAGTTACTTATATTGCGTGGTTTTTATAGTGTAAAGCTAGCTTATAACATGGTCAACATAAGAACAACATTCAAATATGCGTCGTTAGATTACACGTTGTTACAGAATGCGTTGAAAATATAAAGGTTCACTGCTCGTTCCCCGTAAGTGATAGCGTGATAATATGTAGCCTATATGTTGACCCGACTTCTAAATAATATTCGTGCCAAGTTTGAAGTAAAACCATGCAGTACTTTTTGAGATTATCCCGGACATACATACAGACAAACAGACAAACAGACAAAAATTCTAAAAACTATATTTTTGGCTTCGGTATCGATTGTAGATCATACCCCAAGTATTCTTTTAAAAAAATATTCAATGTACAGTTTTGACTTTCCTATCATTTTATTATATGTATAGATATTGTCATAGAGTTAAATATATACAAGTAAATAACTCTTTACTGTACAGGAAATATAAAGTACATTTTAACATTAAATACACCAACCATTTTCATCCAATTTTCTATAAGATTTTAACTTACTCAATTTCACAACACAATTTATACAGGTTCGAGATAAGGTAGCTCAAGTTATAACTTTGTCAAACTAATGGATCGCTGTATGCAATCTGAAAGGCGAAGTGAAAAATGAAAGATATCGATATACACTTACCTAGGTAAGTTACCTTCTTGGCTAAGTTCTGTTAAGGCTATTTATTTTCTATACTTATATAATAAATATGTTTTTGCCTGCGGTTCCACCTGCGTTGTATCGGTTATCGCGGTAAAAAGTGGTACATATCCTTTGTAACTTACCAACTACTAAATTTTATCAAAATCGGTGCGACAGTTTAGCCGTTGAAGTGTAGCAAACGGAAATAGGTACTTTTGCTTTTTAGAGAATAATATACTTTTCTATAAAAGTATAGTAGTATACCTTTCTTATGCAAAAACCAATCAACTAATGCTAAACTATTATGTAGGATACTTTTTATTTCAGTTGTTTTTTTTTTTTATAATATTCCGGGACAACTCACACACGGTTATCTGATCCCAAGCTAAGCAGAGCTTGTGTTATGGTAACCAGACAACTGATAAACATACTTATATATTTCTAAATACATACATATTATAGATAAATTACACCCAGACAACCAGAACAAATGATCGTGCTCATCACACAAACATTTGTCCTGGGTGGGAATCGAACCCACGACCTCCGGTATAGCAGTCAGGGTCACTAACCACTAGACCAACAGGCCCGTGTTTGTTCCCGGATACATGATTAATTTTTTTCCATAATTATATCCTAACTCAAGTTTCTACAATACTATCTCTAAGCCCCAATCATAATTAAGTAAAAATAAAATATAAATGTAGATATAAAAAGCTGGGTTTTATAATAAACCGGGCCAAGTTGAGAGTAAGCAGACAGTGATAGTTAAGTGCTTAATGTATCCGTTGAGAGGCAGGCGCGGAGCTTGGAAATTGAAATTGCTTAAGGTACGGTTTTTTTTAAAACGATTGGGGGATATTTTTGTGTCGTGACATATAAACAATAAATAATACAGCTTGTGATTTTTTTCTTTTCGTAAATAAAGAGGTATTTAATTAATACGCTTTCTTATTTCACATTCAAATTTGTAATATTGTTTTCCGCTGGTTAGCTGCATTTTCTGACAGTTTTGAATTTTTGTAGCTCGGTATACTAGTTCATTATTACGTACGATATCGTCAAAGTTGCGGGCACCCGGTGGATGCAATTGGCGAGTTGTCGTTCATTGTGGCGTTCTAGGGGGGAGGCCTTTGTTCAGCAGTGGACGTCTTCCGGCTGATGATGATGATGATGATGATGATACTAGTTCAGTTTTTGTTGTGTTTGAAACTCATCATGTAATTTATAAGTACTACTACTACTTCAACCTATGATCCCCATCGTTGAAAAGAATATAAAAACTTGATTGACAATATTAAATCGAGTTGATTACCTATAATATTTTATGTTTTAAAATATAAATAAAACAGGAAGACATTTTCAATTGCTCATAGTAGGGCTGACTACCATACTTTATAAGTACTAAAAAAAAAAGAAACGCAAATAGTTTATTTTAGAATAAGTACCCAAAAATCGCTTTGTAAAGTGACATAGATAATTAGATATAATACAAAAAGTCGCAGATCCGGAACAGTGAAACCCACCACTAAACAAAGTCTACTTTATGAGAGTTATTCAGTTTTAATATTTCGCCAGTGAAATAAGCTCTAATGGTGAGCGTTTATGATAAAACCTTTCATTAGAATACTTAAACGAATCCTTTATATATATTCCTATGATCGTGTAGTATTAGACTTTAATTTAGTCTGTGTTTGCTTTTTAAATAATTTTATGTTTCAATCCTGTTATTTGTGCAATATGATTCAGATAAGTAGATTTTGTATATTATAATATTAGTGGTAATCTTTGACTTCGTCGACGTGTGTTTTAATTAATTGTTTTATTGATGAAACAAAGCTTTAATTGCAAGTAGAAAAATTCTTGCTTGCTTATTTTATACACATTTCGACACTGTAAAGTACATATTTATTTAAGAGGTAGTCCTACACAATAAAGGAAATTAACTTTTTTCTTCTATTATGTTCGATTAGGTTTTGAATGATAAAAATACAATTATTGGAACAAATATAGTTAATAGCAACAACGGTACTTATTGTAAATTACAGAAGATAGTTAAAGGTTTATATTATTCACTGTTATTTAATTGTAACGCATAAAACAAGGAAGAAATTCCGAAGCAATTTGTTAAGAAAACACTTAACTAAGTGGGGGTCGCTCAAAATTTAATGGCCGTTCCTGACTCCTTACATATTTATTAGAGATTCTTTTGTTTTTCTTTTATCAAAACACGGTGTATTATATCAAAGGAATGTTGTTGTATGTTGTTTGATAGTAGGTTTGTGTGTTGACAGATAATTTTGATGATTTTGAAAAAAAAAGTTTGATACCAAAATGTCAGATAAACTGAAATAAAACATCTTTCATTTGAAAAGTATTCTAGTAGTTATTTTTTTTTACTTAAGTTTTAACATACCTCAGCTATGCAGCAGTATTCTATATATAAAACAGTGTTACTATGTAAGTGTGGAATATATTTTTGTACGAATTTTCACCGACCAATAAGAACACTTTATACCTAGACATACTAATCATAAGTTTCTCTACACTAAATATGGGGAACATAAACCAAAATCCAGTAAATTATTCCTCTAAGGCCGCAGTATTCTGCAGCTCTACAAACACGCGAGTTGTCCTAGTTTGCGCCCACCGCATGACGCTGTTTGACAAACACGCCTATATTATACAGTCGCTATCAGTCAGAAATCCGGCTAAATACGGTATATATGGCTGTGTTTGAACGTGCCATTGAAAAGCTTGATTTTATGTGAAATGGTTAAATTTTCATGAAAATTGACGGTTATTGATCGTTGTTTGATGAATGTGTTCGGAAAACTATTTTTCACATGTCATGTTTTACCGTAAAATGTTTTTTATTTGATCAAGTTGCTAAGTAAATATCGATCTCGATATATTTATATCAGTATTTTATTTCAAGATCATTCTTTCTTAGAAATATCAGTATTACTGAACATCACTTAAAATCATGAACCAGTGAACTGTGAAAAAGTATATAAACGTCGATTAATAGACGTCAAAAATATTATGAAACGATAAATCACTAATGTAGCAAAAAATATGCAAATAATGTTAACAATAATTCGATCAGAGTATAAGTCAAAACGATTACTATCCAATGACTTACAAATGAGATCACTAAAAGAGGTACCAGAAAATGTTTTTCAGAATTAGTAGAAAAAAGATTATTATATTTAGTCCGTCAAAATATTAGACACTTTTTTCCGCAAACAAAAAAAACACGATCATACCATTGATGTATTTAAAAGCGGTAGATACGTTACTTAGTCACAGCGCCTGGTCCTACTCAACTAAGTGATTGCCCGTAGTTGGCACTCAGTTGCGCATGGAACGTCGTTATGATCACACACCTCAATAATTTCAGTTTTTTTGATAAATACGCATCAAAATGACTTCTTGTGCAGCTAAACAGTGTTTCAATAATACAAGGAAGAAAAATAAGACACATGGGATTACTTACCACTCGCAAGTACAGCCAAAAATGTTAATTTGTTGAAAATTACAATAATATTTAATGTTTGCTTCGCCATGTTTGTGAGAGCGAGACCACATGCCACACGTCATTCATAAAATCGTAAACATTCGGCAACGTTCGGCGGCTAATGAGATTTCGCTCGCACGACAGCGCCGGCTCATAACTCTGTCCTTGTCTATCAGTGACTGTAGGTGTGCGACTGTGATGACCGAGTCCAGGTTTTTTGATTGCAATGTTAGCGCGTAACGTATCTTCCTCCTTTTAATATATCAATGGATCATACCCACATTATTTTAAAATGTCGTATGCCGTCACAATTTCGTAGGTACATTTAGCGTACCTACAGCAAGAAAGACGTCATTAACGAAAAAGAGGTGTTTTATGTTTTTTAACCGACTTCAAAAAAAAGGATTTTCTCAGTTTGACCTGTATGTTTGTATGTATGTTTGTATGTATGTTTGTATGTATGTTTGTATGTATGTTTGTATGTATGTATGTATGTTTGTCCGCGATTATCTCGCGTTTGGCTGAACCGATTTTGATGCGGTTTTCAGAAAATATTTTGTTAGTTCAAGGAGAAGGTTTTAGTATGTTTTATTTAACCGACTTGAAAAAAGGAGGTTCTCAGATTGACCTGTAAAAAAAGTTTTTTTTCGTATTTAACTAAATAGATTCTAGCTTCTCATTTATAATTTTGTAAGCGATCAATATTTATGCATCAAGCATCGGTTAGTAATAATGCTGCTGCTTATAATATTGTATAAATTAATTTAATATCCGCTTCAAAATATACTGAAGCTAGCTGGCTAGGTATATCGATGCTCCCATGTTAGGCCTATGTAACCTAAATCCATGCATTTTGTGAAATGGACCCGACCGGACGTGTAACTTGCTTCAATCACAGAGCACACTCCCGAGAGCTGTATTTACACTGTATGTAGAGCGGTGGGTGTCCATTGTTACGTGACGTCAAAGATTAAATAGTTAAGGTAAAGATTTATCTTATCATTACCGACCATTTTCACAAACTTGTTGGGGGCTTGCTGGTTAGAAAACACACCAAAAGATAGATGCTGACCACAACATAACTTGGAAACAGGCTAGGCAAAAGAAGGTCTATACAAAAACAAGTGGACTAGCCTGGGCCAAGGTTTTTTAACCAGTGAGGTAATCTTTATCAGATCAGAGACTTTAAACGTCTATACAAACATGAGCAAATTAGATTTTAGCAACGAGTAAATTTAGGTAGGTTTCTACTAGGCTAGGTTTTAAAGAGTTCCTAGTGATAACAAATTCAATTGTTGTCGTGGTAGCTCCCTGAGATAACTACCTTTTTCTTCTTCCCAGCCTCTTCCAAAGCTACGAGTATGTTGTGCTGAACCTATAGTCCAAAGCGTATTTGAAATAGAGAGACTGCCAACCAGACATCTACAACCCGTTTTACTTTTTAATTCAGTATCTATTGGTAAGATTAGAGGGTTTTTTTTTATTTCTAAGAAGTATTTAAGATTACGTAAACATAATTTAAATCCAAAATCGTATCTCCAAGCAACGGGAACACACCACTTCCCGTGCAGCGCCGAGTCAACATAATGGATGAGCATTGCATTTGGCGAACGCCCAAATTTACTGCTAGATACTGTATGTACCAGTATATTATGTACCTGTCTAATGTCCCGTACTGTTTCATGTTTGGATACCAATATGTTTGGGTAATAACCCAAATAATATAGAGGGAAGCGGCTTTGGTTGGGTTAGGGACTTTTTTGTCGAGAACTTGGTACGGATTTTTTTTATAAGTGTGGTGATGACACATCACAAATCTAGATGGTAAAGTCATGTATATGAATAGTAGGTAGGTAGTTTTTTCTGGGAATCGGGAAGTAAACTATTTTTGAAAGTAGGTACTCACATAAAAGTAAAAACATTCAAAAATTACCTCAATACATACGACACATCACAAATCTACATAGTAAGAGGTCATGTATAATGGGTAGTTTTTTTTTGGGTGTCGGGAAGTGAACTGTTTTTGTAATTAGGTACTTTCTTAAAAGTAACAACATTTCCATCGAAAACACAAACCTACCTCGGGCCTCATTCCGCTATTTTATTTAAATACATGTCAGTGGGCGGACAGTGTATTTGTCATTGTGCCTAATTTTCGTATTCAGATAAGCCTACAAAAAAACCTCATTGAACTCTCTCGCAGAGAATGATCGTAACGACCAATTAATGATCGTAATGACAGTTAGCAGAATGCCAGTTATCGTAAAAATGACCAAATGAAGCAGGTCGTTCGGTCAATTCAACCAACTCTAAAATAGCTGAATCGAGGCCCTGTATTTTTGTTGCTTCTTAAGTAACGGAGCCCAAATAATAAATATCTTAGATACATCTTGAGCTTTCAATACATAATTATTATGTTTCACGATAGTTATTACACAAAAGTTTACGTTACATAACAATTACAGATAGTTCTTTTAGAATTCAATGCTATTTTGTGCATACGAGTCAAAACAGTGGGGCTGTCAATGTTTCTGACAACGAAACATTCTAAAGCTAAGTGAATGGAATAATAAGAGAAGCAGACCCATACGATGGAAAACTGAGAAGACAGTTTTAAAATATGTGGTAATTTAGAAAAACTGTGTTATCGTGTGGTATATTATACTTAAAGCCCTGTTTGAAAGGTATGTAGCAGCTAGATTCGTGAAGAATATTAAATCTACTGACACATAAAAATAAGTAATTATGACTAGCTGACCCAGCAGACTTCGTACTGCCTCAATCGATAAATTAAAGCCTAAACTATTGTATAAAATAAACTTAAAACAAATTGCTTCTTTTTTTTTTATTCCGAAAATTTTCATATTTATTTACCTTTTAAACCTTCCCTGGGTTTCCACAAATAATTCAATACCAAAATTAGCCAAATCGGTCCAGCCGTTCTCGAGGTTTAGCGAGACTAACGAACAGCAATGAATTTTTATATAAATAGAAGATAGAAGATTTTATTAAAGAAATATATGACAAACTTTTAAATAGACATCAGCCGTATTTACATACTTTTAAAATTTGATTTTATATTTTTTTTATAAATGTATAGATTAAACATGAAAACTTACGTTATTGATTATTGAGATACCTGTTTAATTATACATACAGAAATCCTAAGTTTGAACATGTTATGTGTTACATAGTTCTCTCTTTTCTCTGTGCCGGAAAGGGTTTACACAACCCTATCGACTTCGCGCGCTTTTTTTTTAGGGCTTCGCCCCATAAGTGTTGACGCTGGTACGCCGCCGCCTCCGTTTGGAACCACATGCACTGCATTTCATTTGAGTTCTCTGCGTGGCTTTACATCTAACGGTTTTCGGGTTCTGGTTATTATATTTTATGTCGCCTGTATACAGTACCTACCTTATAGGCAATATAAAAAATTAAGTAACCGTTTACAAATTACACATGAATTTTAACATTTCTACTAAACTAATCAATGATTCTATACACAGAACACTAAAATCATCTCTACAATTCTGCGGTTCTATTCCATGATCGCCACATTAATTAATAATGAAACATAGAAACTAGCAATATTGTTCGACAGAGATTAATTAGGACACAGGCGCCTGATTCCGCTATTTTAAAGTCACTGGGTGGCAGGTTAATGAACGTTCCAGTGTAATTGTTATTGTGCCTAGTTTTCGTATTCAGATAAGCCTACAATGAACAGTCAGTGGTAAGTAGGTCTACATTTGTCATTAAACTAAAATCATCTGAATACGGAAATTAGGAACACACTTGAACGTTCATTAACCTGCCACCCACTGACTTTAAAATAGCGGAATTGGGACACAGGTTGCAATCTCTCATCATTAATAAACAGGGATATTTATGCCAAACCGATAATGCTGGGATATTATGTATCGCTTGGCAATACGAGCTGCTGGCAAGCTGGGTCGATTTCGATGGGTAAAATATATAGTGTCCAATTAATGTAGGAACTTATAAATAAAACAACATACTTACTTAAGAACTTCATACTAAAATTAAATATTAAGGAAAAAAAATATTAAAAACTATTAACGGTTTTCTTTTTATTTTATTTACAATTCAATACTTAAATCTAATACAAGAACAAACAAAGACTAAAATTAAATCTTATATAGATAAATAAAACGGTTAACGGTTTTTAGATTTTGTAAGTACATATATGAATTTTTGTAATCTGTAGTTAGGAATTTGATTTCTAGAATTGAGTTACTTATTTCGTAGTAAATAAGTATGTTCCAAAGAGGGAGATAAGTTTTCACAGTCATGCGTTTATAACACTAGCCTAAATTAACCCTTTCCCTGTCTCGTGAGTCACATGTGAACATTTCCATTGTTTAACTATTGTGTCTACTGGCGGGACAGTTAACCTGTTAAGGATCCTTAATTCAGTCGTCCTTGAATTTAGGAAAGTGTAATCGAAATCACATTCAGTTTTTCTAAATTTGCTCCCAAATCAAATGCGGTTAACATTTGGGCTTCCTAATTCAGAGTTTTATAAAGGTAGAAACTCAGAATAGTAACAAGCGTAGGTACAATAGTGAGAATTAAACATAATTTTACGGTTAATAAAAATAATTAGGTCAGATCGAAAACTCAACGGCAGTTTAAATTAAATATAATATATTACTTTATCACATACCTAGTACTTAAAGCATTTATTTATATGTCATATTGTTATAAAATTTAATAACAAAAGTAAATGTATTACTCATACAGTAAACGTGAAGTGAATCCCTGTTATCAACAAAGACGACCGCGCGCGTAAATAAACAAAACATTAAAATTAATCACCCATAAAATTACATTATAAGATAATTTCACAATGACACTTGTATTTACTGAATTAAATACACTTAAAAATGCGAACTGATACATGTAATACTATTAATTTTAAAAACTACCAAGTAACCCGGAAAAACTGATTATATCCTGTGTTTACAAGACTAAATGGAAGTAAGTTTATTTACATAAGGAAAAAAAAACAGTAATTATCTAAAGTGTAAACTAATATCATAAAGCTGAAGTGGTGTATTCCTTGTAACTTGCTAAACTCTTAAACACTCAGAATAAAGATTGTTTGTATCTGAGCACCAAAATATTGCCCAGAAGAAAAGCACAGAGGCAGGACTGCCTCGTTGGCCTAGTGGTGCTAAGCGCGACTGCTACGCTAGTGGTCTTGGGTTCGATTCCCAAGTCGACCAAGGTGTTATTGGGTTTTTCTATGAAATTCTCAGTAGCAGGTCGGAGTTTGGATTTGTGCCCGGTTAGTGGCAATAGGCTCGCCCCCTATTACATGGGACCTAAACATACCGGCGAACTGTGGGTGTACATTGCTACACCTCTGCCTAACCCTTCGGGGATACAGGCGTGATAATATGTTATGTTATGTTAAGAAAAGCAAAAATGCAAGCTAGTAATACAACACAATGCTAATATAAATAACTATGAAGAAAATGATGGTTGTGATGTTTGGAGTAGGTACCTACTGTATTAATATGATTGATCTTCAAAAAGGCTACCTAGTAGACCATATTGAAAAAAATAATTTTGCTTTTGATTTTATTCTGAAAATATGGACAAGAAATCTTTGTTCTACTGTTCGAATCGAATCGTCTCAAGCATTTGTGCATTGCACAAACATTATTGTATCAAACAAATAATAATAATATTTCGGGACAACTCACACACGGTTATCTGATCCCAAGCTAAGCAGAGCTTGTGTTATGGTAACCAGACAACTGATAAACATACTTATATACGTAGGAATGGAACGCGACGGATGCATGAGATGTGTGAAATGACAGAAGCGTAAGTGTGAGTGTGACAAGTGATGTATGCTTGAGATGACGTAAATGTTGATGAAGGAGAAGGAACACAAGAAAAACAGGAGAACGACGTGATGGTGTAAAAGACGTAGGACGTTTAGAAGCAGTTGCTTAAAATAAAATATATTAAATTACGCATTTTGTTTGACTGTTGAACCTGATCCCACATATATTTCTGAAAGCATACATATTATAGATAAATTACACCCAGACACAGAGCAAATGATCGTGCTCATCACACAAAGATTTGTCCTGGGTGGGAATCGAACCCACGACCTCTGATATAGCAGTCAGGGTCACTAACCACTAGACCAACAGGCCCAAATGTTTGTCTTATTTTGGGATATTACCAGAAGCGCAACGCGCGGAGGTGACCTATACCGCTAACCTATCAGTGCATTTAACGTATCAAACCTAAATATTTACAAGTAAATCAAACAGACGTCTCAAGTAAAAACTGCAAATTCACACAAGTTTATCCTGTTAGCGATTCTTGTCTGTTTATTTCTTAGGCCGTAATCTTAATAATTCCCCTTTTCTCTTGACTAAGGGAATTCACCGGTGTTCACAAACTGGTATATAATATGGGGAAGATGCGGTTTAGACATAGTTACTAAGTGTTCCTTGAGACGAAAGGAGATCTAACAAACGGTATGTATGCAATAATTGTTTAATAAGTATTAAACACAAGTGCTTCAACTACTTACTTTGGCATAGAGCAATGTATGTGCTGTTGTCCACATTTTTTTATTTTTTACCAAGGTATACGAAAAAGCTAATAATTAATATTATATTTTGTGTTTTATTGCAGTTCACCATGCAGTCTGCTATTTCATTGATCTTCGCCGCCATTGTGGCCTGCACCTATGCTCAAGTCTCCATGCCACCAGGATACACTGAAAAGTAAGTCTTTATAATAAAATTAGTCTTTGATTCCTACTCTCTACAACCAAGACCTTCCCTTTCTTCATTTTAAGATGTTTGTTTGAACTTCTGAACGCGTCAATGTATAAAGAATTAAATAAATGAAATTACTTCTGGTTTCCAGGTACCCAGGATCAAAATACTCGAAGATAGTTCGTCATCCTCGTGACACCACTTGGGAACGCAATGTTGGCAGAGGAAAGGTCTTTGGCACACTTGGTAGCACCGATGATTCACTTTTCGTAAGTACAAATAATGTAATAGAAGTCAATCCAATCACACATGGTCTTAATATCTAGATACTTTTCAAGGTGTTATAAATATGTACTACATTTTAGAAATTATTTTTTGCGGGTTTGAAATTCCTTGCCGGCAATGGAAACTCTTTGAAACAATAATTTACACAGGACTCATTTGGATATCATCTATTATTTTTCCAAAATAAGCCCCCGTAGCTAAGTGACATTTTTACAATGACTTTATTTCATTCATTCAAACTTGACACTTCCATACATTTGAGCGATTTGATCAGCGAGATAGCTAGATAACTATAACAGCTTGTAGAAATGTTACTTGGCTGGAAACTGGTTACATTAGCTACATACAGGCACTTGAGCGTCTACAATTATGTAAAGGAAGCTTATGGAAAGAACTTATAACTTCATCAAGCATGTCATTAAACTATCTTTTTCAATGATCAGGGTAAAGGAGGCTACAAGCAAGACATTTTCGATGATCACCGCGGCAAGTTAGCAGGGCAAGCTTACGGCTCAAGAGTTATCAATGATTATGGTGGCAGCAGTGTACTTGGAGGCAAACTCGACTGGAAGAATGCTAACGATAATGCAAGAGCTTCACTGGATGTGCATAAAGAAATCGGAAGAGGCAGTGGTGTAAGTATAGAAGCAATAAACTAAAAAAGTATATAGACACCTTCTCTTCTGTTGTATAAAGCAATAGCACTAAACCCAGTAAAATTCAACCCATTTTACTGGGTAACATAATATTTTTTTGCTACTGAACACTGACTAACTTTTCACAATTATCTTGTATTGTTGCAGATGAAGCTTACTGGCGAGGGTGTGTGGAAACTAGACCACAACACGAGGATGGTCGTCGGTGGAAATTTGGACAAGACCTTTGGACATTCCAGACCTGAACTTGGGATACAAGGGAAAATTGAACATGATTTCTAAGTTCTAGTGGTGATATTGAGTTCATTGTAGTTTTAGTAAATCCTATATTAGGTTGCCCGTACATGAACGTTAGTTTCCCGAATCTCTGTCAAAATGTAAATTGAAAAAGAAAATGTAAATTTTGCTTGTATTATATTTTTTTTTATATTTATGCTATTTACCTGAATTATTATACCTAAAAACAATTGTAAATAAATTATTGTAAGTGTGTTGTAAATAAATTAATATTATTATGGACATGACCTATTTATTTTGCATGCTAGTGATGCTGTATTCTATTCCTCAATAGCACAAACATTTTAAAAGAAAACTCTTAGTTTTAATGTGTACCTAAGCATAGTAGGTCGTTTTACGTCCGCTATTTGACTGAGTATGACTTGTCGTGGTAGTCTCTCTGGGGCCATACGATAAACGTGACCCAGCCAACTAAGCCTACGTTGCTACTGGACGACCCATTCTGAGATTTAAAGACTCTTGCAAGCGGGACATGATCAGCTTCGGTATTCAAGTCGAGAATTGGGAGAAACGTGCCCAAACTAGACCGGAATGGCGCCACGACATTAAAGTCGGAGCACTCAAGCACGATGAAGACTGGCTCATGAAACTGAAGCAGAAAAGACTTCGTCTGGCCCGATCACCTCCTACAGACTCACGCTTCACCTGCGACAGATGCGGAAAAAAATGTCGTGCAGCTATAGGGCTTTACAGCCACCGGAGACTCTGCAGAAATAACTTATGAACCCACAAGCGCTGCAACCATCATCTGCAAGGATGCTGTGGCCAATATATATATATATATATAAGCATAGTAGGTATATACACAATCACACATAGTATCAATTCTTAAATTAATATTTCAAGGAAAATATATACACTGGATTTTTTCATATTACTATACTAAGCTAATGCGATTTACAGTGAACTTAAATTTACTTGAAAAAATACTTAGGAGGTAAAATTAAAATTATGGTCTGTGTGAGCTTTGATCCATAAATGGAAAATTATTATTTCTGCAAGTTTAAATCAATAGCCGCTGGCAGAGCCCATTCTCAAACATTTGCATCTATGTATGGCGTACCTACCACTAACGCCATCTGTGATCTAATATTACAAATTGCATTCGACAATAAGTTTTATTTTTGAAGTGCAGGCTTTGGCTGCTTCATTAGACTTTGGTGAGGTCAACTGTATGTGCATAACGATTACTTAATGGCAGACAAACACGTAACGATATACTTGTGCTAGTCTTCACTATTAAGTACGTATATTGCAAAAGTATTTGTCAGCAAAAAACGCAATCGTAAAATTACTAATTCAATACATTACAAATGAAAAATTAACAATTTGTCAGTTCGTAGTTGTACAGATTTTGCTGTGGATACGTAATAAATACGTCAAACTTGCGCAATTCTATCGCTATGTGTAGGTATGGGTGGTGTTATGTGTATCGTTAGATGCTTAGATGAATGATTGGTCTCGCGCGCTCGACTAGATACCGCCGTCGTACTCGTTAAATGCGGCGAAAATAGTACGCCCGGCGTACCCGTGCTAGTCACGTTGACAGCTTTGACAGCTTTGTTTGACTTAGACCTCTGGAACATTTTTTTTTATTGTGTTTGCAATTCGATGTAAAATGCCGACTTGCGTAGTAAAATGGTGTAAAAACAATACTACACATAATAAGAAGGACACTGGGATCACAATTGTCGCCGCAGCGTCGGACATTTTGTTTGTTGACAGTGCGGTATCTAGGCGCGCGAGACCAATCATTCATCTAAGTTCAATAGGTACATTACAAATGAAAAATTAACAATTTGTCAGTTCGTAGTTGTACAGATTTTGCTGTGGACGTAATACGTCCAACTTGCGCAGTTCTGTCGTTATGTGTAGGTATGGGTGGTGATAAGTGTATTGTCAGATTTATATTGTCTAGTTTTGATATATTTTTGTTATGTACATTTGCTTGTCCATAGTGGGATAAGGATAAGTAGACAGTCTCCAAGATCAAAGATTAGTATATTGAAGTATTATAGGTACTAGGAAAATATTGATTAGCACTGTCGCGAAAATACTGACTTGTCATGCTTCTTTGTAAACACTAAATGCATAGGTACATAGGTAGGTACATAACAAACGTAGGTACATGGGACATTGATCAATAGAATTCTTAAAATTTCTTTAAAATTAGCTTAGATGATGGTTTTCAAAAATATCAAAGAACAATAATATTCAAGTTATTTTACGATATTAATTGTTATGGACGGTACAAGTACCCAATGTAGCTCGCGTACGAAACCATAATGCAATACAGGTGGGTGATCTAACAACGCCATCTATCGGTCACGGAAGTTAACTTTTATGAAATATATGTATTAGGGTTTTTTCTTTTATTTTAAATTTTACTTATAAGCTAAGAGTATACGTAAGCAACATAAAGTCTGCGCAAGGCTTGTGGCGATCGTAAGCAAAGAACATGGCCGGATTCTGCCCTGAGAATGAATTTCAAATAGGTACTTACTTACATGTCAAGCGGCTATACATGAAAATTACTTATTAAATATACTTAAATTAATAGTCACAATTCTATTTCCCTAGATCTTGCGAAAATAAATGCCAACAACAAATAGTGTGTTAGTTGATGTTGTGTGGGATTCTGCCTTCAGAATGAAATTGAAAATATAATTTTATGTACAGCAACTATCGACATATGAAAATTACTATAAGTACCTACCTACTTGCTCGTTTAGAGATTTTCAGATGCCAAACGTTTATGCCAAAATATCGATACTTTCGATACCTTTAGTATCGAAAGTAATGAAAAGTAATGAAAAAATATAAATTCCCGTCCCTTCATATTGATTTAGTTCGTTGCTACTAATGTTAATAAAACCAATGCCTTCAACAGCGACACCAATGTCCTGACAATTAGCAACACCGGACAATGCGATCCTTTGTACAGTGTAGGTATGCAGGTTGCAACGAATTTTGGACACTCATTTTCGAAACTGACTGCTTGGTGTATGTTGCCGTAAATATAAAGACTCTTATGAAAGTGGGTGAAACCGCAGGTCACAGCTATGTTAATGTAGAAAGAAGTGGTGTAGAAAAATTAAATACAACATTAATTTCATATTTTGGACGACCTCCGTGGTCGAGTGGCGTACGCACCGGTTTCAAGGTGTCGCTAGCTCTGAAGTCCCGGGTTCGATCCCCGGACGGGTCAATGTAGAAAATCACATTTCTACACTGTCTCGGGTGTGGGTGTTTGTGGTACCTTCGTTGTTTCTAAATTCCATAACACAAGTGCTTTAGCAACTTACTTTGGGTTCAGAACAATGTATGTGATGTTGTCCGCATTTATTTATTATTTATTTATATATTATTCTTTATTGCTTTCTGAGAGATCATCGAATGTTAGACATAATAAATCTACTTTTTACCGATTATATCGCGGTTTATTTTAGATTTTAGTCTGCCCGTGACCATGGGCCCGAGTCAGCTATTTTAAGTCAGTGAGTGGTGGGTTAATAAACATTCCAGTGTACTTGTTTTTGTGCCACTGTTGTCATTGTAGGATTGCAAGGGACTGTTCTTATCTGAATACGAAAATTAGGCACAAAAACAAGTACACTGGAATGTTTATTAACCCACCACTCACTGACTTAAAATTGCGGACTCGGGCCCCATGTTACCTGCAAAAGTGTTGAAACGTCGGGAATTAAAATCTAAAGTAAACTACGATATGCTCCGTAATAACATAATTCTAACAAAAAAACAGACTCCAAAACAAGTCCTCTATTTCTTTTTATGGATCCCACCGTCTAAATTAGACCAAAATGGGAATTCCCACAGGATTGGACCACAGGGGAAGCACCAGCTGTCAAAAAAATAAAGATTAATCAAAATCGGTTCACCCAGTCAAAAGTTCTGCAGTAACAAACAAAAATAAATACTGTCGAATTGAGTACCTCCTCCTTTTTGAAGCCGGTTAAAAAGTAGTTTTATTACTGTTCATCAGTTAAGTGACGTCAGAATCTCATCTTGATTGCAATAAAGTCCCGCGTCCTAATATGTTATGCAAAGAAAGATAAGAGAATTATTATGTGTATCCAGATGTTTTTCTAGGCCACATTATGAATTCTTTAATTTTAGTAATTAGCGTTTCGGCAAATAGATCTATTTCAAATAAACATACAGTCTTATACAATAGCCCTTCTTTTTTGGTTTAGCTACAGTCGGGTAAAAATATATTTGCACTGAATCCCTTATCTGTGCCGATAATGTATCATTTCACTTTAGAATATGAAAGTATATAACATAATATAGTACTTACATCAAAAAGATCTTTTATATTATTTGTCTATTTGGTTTCGCGAATCTCCAAAACGGCTGGACCAATTTTGACTTTCATTCGCAGATAGCTAATTTATTATAAGGAGTAACTAAGGCTCTTATTTTATATTTTTTAAAAACGAGATACGTATAAGAACGAGTACATTGTTGATTTTTTAATAATTAACATTTGCAAACATACGTTGGTACGTCATGTGGTTTTCTTTTTTAAAATATCATTTACGTGAGGTTAGGTTCAGTAGTTATAGGTCCATAAAAAGCCTGCCATACAATAATAAACGCGTTTATCCTGTTACAATCAAGTCGACGCGTGATATAATAGTCCCCTTTTCTCGTGTCTCAGGGAATTCACCGGAGCTCACAACTTAGTATATAATATGGGTGAGATGTTCTTTGGACACAGTTCCTAAGTGTTCCTTGAGACGAAAGGATATCAACGGTATGTATGCAATGTGTTTAATAATAATAATTAGAGATTAGTAATCGCTGTGGAGGTCAATGGCCTTATGTAGACAGCGTTGTTTTGTTTTTGCTGGTCGTTTAAATGGAAGTTAGTTAATAAATAATCTGCTGTTATTGGTTTTGGATTCGACTCTGAGTCATGTTCTGCTGTCAAGGCCAAATGACAATTTTTTACTATTTTTAATAAGTTATTTTTAATAAGTACAAAATAGACAGAACCAACTATAACTAATATCAGGAATAAAGAGCAATAGCTTTTTTAATAGGTGTTTGTATAATATGTGAAGCTAACATTTTTTTTCTTATATTACAGAAAAATATGCAGTCATCAACTATGTTTTGTTTCGCCGTTTTGGTAGCTTGCGCAAGCGCACAGGTGTTTGTACGACCGGGACATAAAGATGAGTGAGTAATCTAGATTATGTTTAAAATAAATAGAACCATCAACTAGTACTATGTATTTCTATATGGATAGCCAAGTGGTATAGGTCACCACGCCACCTGGTAACAAGTGATACTGCGCGATGGCTCATGCGGGTTCGATCTCCGCTTCGGAAAAACATTTGTGTAACCCCGTGTCCCGGAATATTATATTTTTAGTGCCAGTCATTAAAAGAAAATAAAATTATCCAAAGAAAATAGTTGTATGCCTTTATAATTAGTTTTGGTTTTCTAATAATGGCTCCTACACACAGTGCCGGCGGCAGTGCCGCCGGGCGAGCCGCCGGCCAAGCCGCCGTGCGCCCGGCGGCATTCAAAGCCGCACAAAGGAGCCGCCAGCATTTGTTTGTGTGACGACGCGCGACGGCTTGGCCGGCGGTGGCTCGCCCGGCGGCACTGCCGCCGGCACTGTGTGTAGGAGCCATAAGCATCCACAAATCTGTTTTATTTTTGCAAATTTTAATCGGACTTATTTATTTACAGAGACTTGGAATGGATGCGTAACATGGGGAAAGGAAAAGTCTTCGGGACCTTGGGCAGCACCGATGGCTCACTCATTGTAAGTATACTTATGGCATTTCGGTTATTATCGTCGGTAAAATTCGTTGGAACTCTTGTTTAATTTGTTTTACTGCATAAATTTTAATCATGTGATATACTAAACTTATAAACATAACATACCATCACGCCTGTATCCCCGAAGGGTTAGGCAGAGGTGTACCAATGTACACCCACAGTTCGCCGGTATCTTTAGGTCCCATGTAATAGGTTGCGAGCCTATTGCCACTAACCGGACACAAATCCAAACTCCGACCTGCTACTGAGAATTTCATAGAAAAACCCAATAACACCTTGGTCGACTTGGGAATCGAACCCAAGACCTCTAGCGTAGCAGTACCGCTTAGAACCACTAGGCCAACGAGGCAGTCTACTAAACTTATATCTATTACTATATGACTGCTGAAAAAAAGGGTATGTTTTTGCCTTAATCAAAAAGTTTGACTAGTAAAGAACACGTTGTGCAGTAAATCCACCTCATATACTTCCTTTAAAGTATAAAATATCATAGATGAATATAGTTATAGAATGACTGACCAATTGTATTGTGCATTCTTTCTTTCATACTATAAATCTAGGATAAATATGCAATGTACCATCTTTTGCTTAAGTCTTACCGAACTTTCACAGGGTAAACTGGGCTACAAGCAGAACATCTTCAACGACCAACGCGGCAACTTAGGAGGTACGGCGTACGGTTCCCGAGTCATCAATGAATACGGTGGCACCAGTGTACTTGGAGGCAAACTCGACTGGAAGAATGCAAACGATAATGCACGAGCTTCACTAGATGTGCACAAGCAGATTGGCGGGGGCAGTGGCGTAAGTAACCTCTTTGAAAAATAAAAAAAACAAGTGGACCGTCATTCCATACATTGCCGTAAATTCGAAGTAGTTAAAGCACTTGTACTATGGAATCAGAGATAACGAAAATACAAAGTAGTTAAAACGAAGAAATGTTGAAGTTGGTCTAATGTTATTTCTTGACAATCGATTAAAATGAAATTTTGCTTATTTTATTAGTACTATAAATTATTTGCTTATTTAAGTTCGATGGCAATAGTACTTTACAGCTGGTCTGATGATGGAGCCTGAAGGTGACCACAGGAACTCTGTAATGAAAAATCGCAATCCCATTGTCTTTGGGCTTGTTTGATTAGTCTTTACTAGTAACCTGAGCAAATCTAAATAAAAAGATTGTATTCAAAAAAATGCTCTGCAGCTGTGAGTAAAGTAGGTGTAGGTGTGATTAACTTAATATAAGCTTAACTTCTGACTAAGATAAGCCTTTATAACAGCTTTTTTCTCCTTTTCAGATGACACTAACTGCTGATGGAGTATGGAAACTGGATTCTGAAACAAGGTTGGTGGCTGGAGGCAACCTGGAAAAGACCTTTGGACACTCCAAACCTGAGCTAGGAATTCAGGCGAAAATTGAGCACGATTTTAAATAAGAGTGACGAGTATTAGTACAAAATATTCTACTTAAATATTGTTGTAAATTAGAAATAGATAGAATCATTAATTTTACTCAGAAGAAGATCTTAAGAATGAATCTTGCAGACTTATTTTATTTATACGTTAGCTTACCAAAGTTGTTTGAAATTAGATAATCTTAGTTAGATATTTAATAGATTTTTATGTTTCAGTACATTGCCCGTATTTATCTCAGTGTTAAACCCATCATATAAAGCTAATTAACAGTTTAGGGGTGTTGCTACCCAAAAGCAATTACAACTAATTTGAACTGTTAATTGCTGTAAGCCTCATATTAATAACTACTTAATTATGCGCTATTTAAATCAAAGGTTAATTTGAATTTATATTTACTGAATTAATCGCCATATTGTAGTAAACATCATCATCATCTCCCTGTCCTGTTCCCAAATATTTCTGGTCGGCGCAATGCGTATTCTTAGCTTCCATCCATCTCTACAACTCGTCATCTCAGCATTCACTCCTTTCTCATATCATCTTTCACACAATCCATCCATCTCTTCTTCGGTTTTCCTCTGCATGTATAGTTTACCCATTCACAGGCATACTCATAACTTGTTTAATTATGAGTAAAAATGTTATTGTTAAAATAAATTGAAATAATGTCTATACGTAGATAAGCATCTCAGTATAAGTCTTGTTCGGCTTTAGGTACCGTCAGAGGGAATGTCACAGAAATGCAGAAGCCTTTGTCTGTTTGTATCTTCTTAAACTTGCCAATGTTTATTTAAATGCTAGTATTAGGATAATATAATATTTGTGATGAAAATGTAAATACTTTATGTAAATAAAAATACTTGACATTCTTTATTACAAGTTTTTTTTTTTAAAGTTGATTATAATTTTAGGAACATACCTGATTAAAAAAATCATTCTTGCTTCGGTCTAGCCTTTTCATGCTACATTTCAAATCAAAGTTTCGTTTCTTTTATAAAAAAGGAAAAATACGTTGCTTATTCATCGATTCAATGGTCATTAGAATAAAAATCATATTCCTGGGCCTCGATTCAGCTATTTTAAATGCATGTTAGTGGTCGGTCAGTGAACTTGTCATTGTGCCTAATTGTTATACCTATTCTGATAAGTCTACAATAAAATCTCAAGGAATTCTCGAAGAGAATGATCGTAAGGACAGTTAGCAGAATGACAATTATCTTAAAAATGACCAATTGAAGCAGGCCATTCTGTCAATTCAAGCAAATATTAAATAACTGAATCAAGGCCCTGGCCCTGAAAGATCAACGTATCATACCGATACGACATAATATAAGTGCCTAGTACAATTACCAAAATGTAAACCAGTACTTAAACCCAAGGGAATTTCCCCTTATTCCCATATTGTTTATATAATAACTTATAAGTTATTATATTGTTTAATGATAAGTTAAAATATGTAACTGTTGTATGTCCCGAATAAATAAATATGGTCAATGCATATATATATATATAGGTCAATGCAGAAACCAACTTTTCTACATTGCCTCGGGTCTGGGTGTTTTTGGTACCTTCGTTGTTTCTGAATTCCATAACACAAGTGCTTTAGCTACATACTTTGGGTTCAGAGCAATGTATGTGATGTTGTCCGCATTTAAAAAAAATAAAACAAAACATTAGCTTGTTTTCACCAAGCCTTTTTTCAAGCTGTGTTGAGGTCAGCTTCCAGTCTTACCGGATTACTTAACATTGACTAACCCTTCATAATTTTGGTATGATTTCAGATGAAGCTTACTGGTGACGGTGTATGGAAATTGGACCACAACACAAGGATGGTCGTCGGTGGAAACCTGGACAAGACCTTTGGACATTCCAGACCTGAATTTGGGATACAGGGGAAAATTGAACATGATTTCTAAGTTTTAGTAATGATTACAGTTTCTTGTAGTTTTCATGACCATACATTAGTTGGTTTTCCGAATCTTTGTGAAAATGTATATATTCCAAATAGAGTAGACATATTGTAAATTGTAAATATATTTTTTAAACCTATAAAAAGTATAGGTCAGCATTCAAATACTTTTTTATTCATTTACTTATTAAATTTTACCGTTGTATTTTTACACATTTATACGTAAATGACTTGTAAATAAATTGTTGTAAGTGTGATGTAAATAAATTAATATTATTACGGACATGACGTATTTATTTTGCATGCCAGTGATGCTTTTTTCTATTTCTTGCTTGCTTTATACTTGCTAATAACTTGCATTAACTATGCATGTTTTCTATAAACATGTTTATTTCGGTTAAATATTTAAGGCATATTAAGTACCTAACTATGTACAAAAATACACAGTATACATTTTTAAATTAATATATTTAGGTAAATGAAATATGTTGACAGGAATCTATCGCATACTAAACTATGCTGGCACTGCTTTAAAAAAAATAAGTAGGTAAAATAAAAATTATGTTATGAGTGAATTTCTGATAAATAAATGAAATAATATTATTGCTGAAAGAGTTGATAGCCGCTGGCAGATTCCATTCTCAAACATTTGCCTTTTTTGAATGGCGTAGGTACCTACCACTAACGCCATCTATGAACTAATATTACAAACACGTTACAAATTACATTTGACAATAAGTTTTATTTTTGGAGTGCAGGCTTAGGCTGCTTCATTAGACTTTGGTGAGGTCAACTTTATGTTCATAATGATTACTTAATGCCAGATAAACGTAACGTAACGATATACTGTGCTAGTCTTTCCTATTACATATATTGCAAAAGTAAAAAAAATCGCAAAGTATTTGTCAGAAAAAAATGCAATGGTCAAATTACTAATTTAATACATGAAAAATTAGCAATTTGGCAGTCATAGTTGTACAGATTTTACTGTTGATACGTAATACATCACTTGCACAGTTCTATCGTTATGTGTTCCTATGGGTGGCTATTGTCAAGTTTTGGTAGGTTTTTGCAACAATTACATATTTTGTTTGTCCGTAGCGGGATAAGTAGACAGTATCCAAGATTGAAGATATATATTGAAGTATTATACTAGGAACATATTGATTTGAATTGACGCGAAAATAGGTACTGACTTGTTATGCCTCTTTGTAAACTCTAAATATATACATACCTACATAGTAGTTGATCAATAGAAGAATTCTTAACTACCTATTTCTTTAAAATTAGATAAGTTGATGAATATCATAGAAAAATAATTATTCAAGTTTCTTTTATGATATTAATTAATTAATTGATGTGGACTGTTCAGGTACCGCCAATGTAGCTCGCTTACGAGGCCTAACAACGCCATCTATCGGTCACCGGAGTTAACTTTATGAAATATAGGTATTAGGGTTCTTTCTTTTATTTTAGAAGGTAGGTATTTTAAATTTTACTTTTAAGCTAAGAGTATACGACATACGTAATTACGTATGCAACATAAAGTGTGCGCAAGGCTTGTGACGATCGTAAGCAAAGGACATGGCCGGATTCTGCCCTGAGAATGAATTTCAAATAATTACCTACACGTAAAGCGGCTCTCAATACATGTCATGAAAATTACTTATTAAATATACTTAAAAAAAGTCACAGTTCTATTTCTCTAGATCTTGCGAAAAGAAATGCCAACAATCAATAGTGCGTTAGTTGATGTTGTGTGGGATAATGCCTTTAGAATGAAATTGAAAATATAATTTTATGTACAGCAACTATCGATGTATGAAAATTACTATAAGTACCTACCTACTTGTTTAGAGATTTTAAGATGCCAAACGTTTATGCCAAAATATCGATACTTTCGATACCTTTAGTATCGAAAGTAATGAAAAGTAATGTAAAAATATAAATCCCCCGTCCCTTTATATTGATTTAGTTCGTTGCTACTAATGTTAATAAGACCAATGCCTTCAACAGCGACACAAATGTCCTGACAATTAGCAACACCGGACAATGCGATCCTTTGTACAGTGTAGGTATGCGGGTTGCAACGAATTTTTGACACTCATTTTCGAAACTGACTGCTTGGTGTATGTTGCCGTAAATATAAAGACTCTTATGAAAGTGGGTGAAACCGCAGGTCACAGCTATGTTAATGTAGAAAGAAGTGGTGTAGAAAAATTAAATACCTACAACATTAATTTCATATTTTGGACGACCTCCGTGGTCGAGTGGCGTACGCACCGGTTTCAAGGTGTCGCTAGCTCTGAGGTCCCGGGTTCGATCCCCGGACGGGTCAATGTAGAAAATCACATTTCTACACTGTCTCGGGTGTGGGTGTTTGTGGTACCTTCGTTGTTTCTGAATTCCATAACACAAGTGCTTTAGCAACTTACTTTGGGTTCAGAACAATGTATGTGATGTTGTCCGCATTTATTTATTATTTATTTATATATTATTCTTTATTGCTTTCTGAGAGATCATCGAATGTTAGACATAATAAATCTACTTTTTACCGATTATATCGCGGTTTATTTTAGATTTTAGTCTGCCCGTGATCATGGGCCCGAGTCCGCTATTTTAAGTCAGTGAGTGGTGGGTTAATAAACATTCCAGTGTACTTGTTTTTGTGCCTAATTTTCATATTCAGATAATTTTAGTTTAATGACAAATGTACACCTACTTGCCACTGTTGTCATTGTAGGATTGCAAGGGACTGTTCTTATCTGAATACGAAAATTAGGCACAATAACAAGTACACTGGAACGTTTATTAACCCGCCACTCACTGACTTAAAATTGCGGACTCGGGCCCCATGTTACCTGCAAAAGTGTTGAAACGTTGCGAATTAAAATTTAAAGTAAACTACGATATAATCCGTAATAACATAATTCTAACAAAAAAACCGACTCCAAAACAAGTCCTTTATTGATTTTTATGGATCCCACCGTCTAAATTAGACCAAAATGGGAATTCCCACAGGATTGGACCACAGGGGAAGCACCAGCTGTCAAAAAAATAAAGATTAATCAAAATCGGTTCACCCAGTCAAAAGTTCTGCAGTAACAAACAAAAATAAATACTGTCGAATTGAGTACCTCCTTCTTTTTGAAGCCGGTTAAAAAGTACTGTTCTTCAGTTAAGTGACGTCAGAATCTCATTTTGATTGCAATAAAGTCCCGCGTTTAATATGTTATGCAAAGATAGATAAGAGAATTATTATGTGTATCCAGATGTTTTTCTAGGCCACATTATGAATTCTTTAATTTTAGTAATTAGCGTTTCGGCAAATAGATCTATTTCAAATAAACATGCAGTCTTATACAATAACCCTTCTTTTTTGGTTTCGCTACAGTCGGGTAATAATATCTAATAATATATTTGCACTGAATCCCTTATCTGTGCCGATAATGTATCATTTCACTTTAGAATATGAGAGTATATAACATAGTACTTACATCAAAAAGATCTTTTATATTATTTGTCTATTTTCGTCCGCGAATCTCCGAAACGGCTAGACCAATTTTGACTTTCATTCGCAGATAGACCTAATGCTAAAAGGAGTAACTAAGGCTGTTAGTTTTGTACACATTGTCGATTTATCAATGATCCAAATTTAAAAATACCGCCGTACGTCATTCTGTTTTCTTTTTAAAATATCATTTACGTGAGGTTAGGTTCAGTAGTTATAGGTCCATAAAAAGCCTGCCATACAATAATAAACGCGTTTATCCTGTTACAATCAAGTCGACGCGTGATATAATAGTCCCCTTTTTTCGTGTCTCAGGGAATTCACCGGAGCTCACAACTTAGTATATAATATGGGTGAGATGTTCTTTGGACACAGTTCCTAAGTGTTCCTTGAGACGAAAGGATATCAAAGGTGTGTATGCAATGTGTTTAATAATAATAATTAGAGATTAGTAATCGCTGTGGAGGTCAATGGCCCTTAGTAGACAGCGTTGTTTTGTTTTTGCTGGTCGTTTAAATGGAAGTTAATAAATAAATGATCTGCTGTCGTCTATTGATTTCGGGTCCGATTATGATTTATGAGTCATGTTCTGCCGTAAAGGTAACTTAACTGTCAGGTCAAAATAACTGTCAGTCAAATATTTTTATAAATATTTGTTTTTTGAATTAACTTCAAAAAGTTAATAGGTTTGGTGTGATTATGACATACAAAAATAATAATAACACAGTCATATTGTGTGAAGAGTCTTTCGATAGGCGTTTGTATATGTGAAAATAACAATATTTTCTTATGTTACAGAACAATATGCAGTCATCAACTATGTTTTGTTTCGCCGTCTTGGTAGCTTGCGCAAGCGCACAGGTGTTTGTACGACCGGGACATAAAGATGAGTGAGTAATTATAATTATTTTTAAAATAATCAGAAACATCACCTACTACTATGTACAAACTAGGTGATGTTTCTGATGTCAGTCAATCTCTGCTTGGGACAAACATTTGTGTAATCCGCAAATATTTGTGCCAAGTCTGGGTTAACTGTGTTTACCATTGTGATTTAATTGTTTGTGAAATTCTCAGGGACAGAGAGTAGATATTTTTAGTGCCAGTCTTTGAAAGAAAATAAAATTATCTATCTAAAGAATCGATCCCTAGTTGTTGTAGTTGTATGCCTTTATTTGGCTTTAATTGGTTGGGGTTTTCTAATCCTCGACAAAAAAAAATCTGCAAATTTTTATCGGACCTTTTTATTCACAGAGACTTAGAATGGATGCGTAACATGGGGAAAGGAAAAGTCTTCGGGACCTTGGGCAGCACCGATGGCTCACTCATTGTAAGTATACTTATGGCATTTCGGTTAACTTACACACCACTATACAAATTATCGTCGGTAAAATTCGTTTGAACTATTATTTAATTTGTTTTACTGCATAAATTTTAATCATGTGATACTAAACTTATATCTATTACTATATGACTGTTAAAAAAAGGGGTATGTTTTTGCCGTAATCAAAAAGTTTGACTAGTAAAGAACACGTTGGGCAGTAAATCCACCTCATATACTTCCTTTAAAGTATAAAATATCATAGATGAATATAGTTATAGAATGACTGACCAATTGTATTGTGCATTCTTTCTTTCATACTTTAAATCTAGGATAAATATGCAATGTACCATCTTTTCTTAAGTCTTACCGAACTTTCACAGGGTAAACTGGGCTACAAGCAGAACATTTTCAACGACCAACGCGGCAACTTAGGAGGTACGGCGTACGGTTCCCGAGTCATCAATGAATACGGTGGCACCAGTGTACTTGGAGGCAAACTCGACTGGAAGAATGCAAACGATAATGCACGAGCTTCACTAGATGTGCACAAGCAGATTGGCGGGGGCAGTGGCGTAAGTAACCTATTTGAATAATAAAAAAACAAGTGGACATTACATACATTGCCCTGAATTCGAAGTAGCTATTCCATAGCACTTGTACTATGGAATCAGAGACAACGAAAGTACAAAGTAGTTAAAACGAAGAAATGTTGAAGTTGGTCTAATGTTATTTCTTGACAATCGATTGAAATGAAATTTTGCTTATTTTATTAGTACTATAAATTATTTGCTTATATAAGTTCGATGGCAATAGTACTTTACAGCTGGTCTGATGATGGAGCCTGAAGGTGACCACAGGAACTCTGTAATGAAAAATCGCAATCCCATTGTCTTTGGGCTTGTTTGATTAGTCTTTACTAGACTAGTAACCTGAGCAAAGCTAAATAAAAAGATTGTATTCAAAAAAATGCTCTGCAGCTGTGACTAAAGTAGGTGTAGGTGTGATTAACTTATTATAAGCTTAACTTCTGACTAAGATAAGCCTTTATAACAGTTTTTTTCTCCTTTTCAGATGACACTAACTGCTGATGGAGTATGGAAACTGGATTCTGAAACAAGGTTGGTGGCTGGAGGCAACCTGGAAAAGACCTTTGGACACTCCAAACCTGAGCTAGGAATTCAGGCGAAAATTGAGCACGATTTTAAATAAGAGTGAAGACTGTTAGTACAAAGAATTCTACTTACTTAAATATTGTTGTAAATTAGGAATCATTAATTTTACTCAGAAGAAGATCTTAAGAATGAATCTTTCCGACTTATTCTATTTAGACGTCGTTAGCTTACCAAAGTTGTTTGAAATTAGATAATCTTAGTTAGATATTTAATAGATTTTTATGTTTCAGTACGTTGCCTGTATTTATCTCAGTGTTAAACCCATCAACTGAGTAAATATAAAGCTAATTAACAGTTTAGGGGTGTTGCTACCCAAAAGCAATTACAACTAATTTGAACTGTTAATTGCTGTGAGCCTCATATTAATAACTACTTAATTATGCGCTATTTAAATCAAAGGTTAATTTGAATTTATATTTTCTGAATTAATCGCCATATTGTAGTAAAAATCATCATCATCTCCCTGTCCTGTTCCCAAATATTTCTGGTCGGCGCAATGCGTATTCTTAGCTTCCATCCATCTCTACAACTCGTCATCTCAGCATTCACTCCTAACTCATATCATCTTTCACACAATCCATCCATCTCTTCTTCGGTTTTCCTCTGCATGTATAGTTTACCCATTCACAGGCATACTCATAATTTGTTTAGTTATGAGTAAAAATGTTCTTGTTAAAATAAATTTAAATAATGTCTATACGTAGATAAGCATCTCAGTATAAGTCTTGTTCGGCTTTAGCGTGAGAGGGGATGTCACAGAAATTCAGCACCCTTTGTCTGTTTGTATCTTCTTAAACTTGCCAATGTTTATTAATTTAAATGCTAGTATTAGGATATTATAATATTTGTGATGAAAATGTAAATACTTTATGTAAATAAAAATACTTGACTTTCTATATTACAAGTTTTTATTTTTAAAGTTGATTATAATTTTAGGAACATACCTACCTGATTAAAAAAAACATTCTTGCTTCGGTCTAGCCTTTTTCATGCTACATTTCAAATCAAATTTTTGTTTCTTTTATAAAAAAAGGAAAAATACGTTGCTTATTCATCGATTCAATGGTCATTAGAATAAAAATCATATTCCTGGGCCTCGATTCAGCTATTTTATTGCATGTTAGTGGTCGGTCAGTGAACTTGTCATTGTGCCTAATTGTTATACCTACCTATTCTGATAAGTCTACAATAAAATCTCAAGGAATTCTCGAAGAGAATGGTCGTAATGACAGTTAGCAGAATGACAATTATCTTAAAAATGACCAAATGAAGCAGGCCATTCTGTCAATTCAAGCAAATATTAAATAACTGAATCAAGGCCCTGGCCCTGAAAGATCAACGTATCATACCGATACGACATAACCTAAGTGCCTAGTACAATTACCAAAACGTGCTCTTGTCATTGCCGGTGTACCAGCTGTTTTGGAACCCAATGGTTTGGTGCGCAGCGATGGTAAGAGACCTGTCGGTATGTCATTGTTGCCTTGGAAATTGGGTCGGCCTTTGGTGTGGGACGCAACGTGCGTCGACACCCTTGCGCCATCCCACGTTCTAAGTTCGGCGGCCTCTCCTGGCGCTGCTGCTGGAGCAGCGGAGACCCTTAAACGGCGAAAGTATAATAACCTAATGGGTAATTATATTTTCGAGCCGTTTGGGGTTGAAACGCTCGGGTCATGGGGTCCGAGTGCACGAAAACTTTTTAAAGAACTGTCAAAACGTTTGGTAGACTCTACTCGTGATCAGAGAGCTGGTTTGTTCCTTGCACAGAGAATCGGCATAGCCATTCAACGTGGCAATGCTGCCAGCCTTCTGGGCACCTTTCCCGCCATTGACAAGGATGACGATGAGTATTTTGACGCGTGTTAGTTTTATTTATCTATATAAGATTTAATTTTAGTCTTTGTTTGTTCTTGTATTAGATTTAAGTATTGAATTGTAAATAAAATAAAAACTTATGTTACCAAAATGTAAACCAGTACTTAAACCCAAGGGAATTTCCCCTTATTCCCATATCTATACATAGGTATACAGTTCCAAAGTTATTTAATTATTCAGTCGACTGTTCGTGGTAGAAACTACGTTCTGTACAACTTTGTTAATAACAAGCATTCCAAGTGAGTTTGTTTTTGTTGCAGATTTCTCTACCAAGAATTTGTTTTAACTTTGACTACTTAGATGAGTAAGACAATATTTACTTTAGGCCAAATAATACCTTTGGTGACGTACCTACTTGTATCATGCAGTTATTTTTTATATCTACCTACGTACCAGTAGGTACAAAATAAAATGCAATGCAATAAAAAATAAAGCATAAAATTTGCTTTTGCCCATATTATAAGCAAAATTTACCTTTTTAAATATTGCATATATGGGCAAAAGAAAATGCACACTTACAACATACAATATACCTATGTTCTATTATTTACATAATCAAATACTAGTAACAAAACAACACTAAATATATATTTAATTTAGCGCCATCTATTTCCAATAATCAAAACTATATTACGGTTTTGGAACCAACTAACTATTCAGATAATTATAATTATTACTTGTAATTAATTTAAAAGATGATAAATTGGTGCCTGTTTCTTTTTTATTATAACATAATCAATTACACGAAAATAATCAGGCAGTTACAATAACGTGTGTAACAGCGCCATCTGTCTTTTTGTTTGTGACCTAAATTCTTTACTGCGTAGGTTGTTACTCTGTGTTTCCAAGTTTGATCAACGACGACAACGATGGCGCTTTAGTCAACTATACAATAAATGAAAAAAAAGTTTAAAAATTAATTCGTTTTATAAACATTATACACTAAAAATATAAATAAAATATGCAATAGGTATAAATATTTATTTCGTTTTACAACTTTTCCAGCATAGTTTACTTTTAACTCGATAGATGGCGTTGTTTCATCCTGTTTAAATCGCGCTATGGTTTCGTTACACTGGCTACCTTAAGTTCCTTATAGAGCCATTAATATTACGTTTTTAAGAACTCCGAAAGTTCAAAAGCTATTTATAGATTTAGCAATTTTTGAATTACCACTTGATTTAGCTCGGGTGGTTTAGAAACATTCGTTAATTAATTACAATTTACAACTATCTCTGATTGATGATAGGTACATAGATAATAATATATGTATCATAGTAGGTACTTTTATACTTACTGTAGTATTATATTGATTCAATACTAAGATCTTAGTTATATCGGTATTCTATTTGTTTTTAATTTACTACATAAAACCCTCTAAATAACACCATAATAATATAATCTTTGTACATTATGGAAAAATAATAAAAAATTTACAACCTCTGTGGTCGAGTGGCGTAGGACATGCACATCGGTTTTTAAGGTGTAAGCGACACTGAGGTTCCGAGTTCGAACTCCGGTAAATGTTACCATCAGTCACTATCGATAACAAAAGTGCTTATTTGCTTTAGGTTCAGAGCAACGTAAGTGAAGTTTCCATTAAAATCAGGTACCCACATTCATCGCCATTCGTAATATTTTTTTTTTTATTATACTCCTAAGATGACCACGCAATATTGAAACAATTTGGTGCTAGTGTCTATACTGCACCTTTTATTTAATAAGTGAATGTGAGTATCTATTGTAAGGCGATCACCGATTATGTAATGTTATAGTAAATCTTGATATAATAGGTACTTGCAGGAAATACGATATGTATCTGTTTTAACTCCAAAACTATCTGCTTTTGAGAATTACAACGATCAATAACTATAATTCAGCTGCTGAGAATGCGTTCCTGACACATGTGAGTTGATCTTGATTTGTATGGGGAAATAAAAGACCGTGCTGTGTTATTCGTTTATAGGACAAAGGACAAATAAGTGATAGTGATTTATTTTTAGTAAATTCAACCCCCCTTTTAATTTATTATCTTCCTTTTGACCACGTCCGGTCAGGAACGCATTCCATCAGCGGTCAGATAAAAGTATTTTTACAATATATTTGACGGCCTGTTGGTCTAGTGGTTAGTGACCCTGATTGCTATACCGGAGGTCGTGGGTTCGATTCCCATCCAGGACAAATGTTTGTGTGATGAGCACGACGTGATCATTTGTTCTGTGTCTGGGTGTAATTTATCTATAATATGTATGTATTTAGAAATATATAAGTATGTTTATCAGTTGTCTGGTTACCATAACACAAGCTCTGCTTAGCTTGGGATCAGATAACCGTGTGTGAGTTGTCCCGGAATATTATTATTATTATTATTAATAATATATGAAATTATCTTGTACCATAGTCACAAAAAAGTGAAAGAAGGCCAGCTCAAGAGTACCCTAAACCGAAAAGTATTTATGAAGGGAATAATGAAAGTGGATGAAGCAAAACAAGCATGTAAGGATCGTAGCAAGTGGAAAGAAGTGGTCTCTGCCTACCCCTACGGGAAAGAGGCGTGATTATATGTATGTATGTATTATAGTCACAAAAAACCCATTTAATTTGGCTTCTCCTTTCAAAGTTGGTTCAAAAGGCTTTTAACTAGACTAGATTTGAATACTAGTTATTCTAATGTCTAGACATGATATAGATATGTACCACGTATGTAATTTACTACTTCTTATTGTGTCAACTCTATATTTAATGATAGACTATTTCACTTTCATTTTCGATGACAGCCTGAATGCCTAGACTAGTAGGTATCTATTAGATTATCTGTAGAAGTAATTTATGATAGGTATAATTTAATAAGACGGTAGTTAACGCGAGGGCTTTTTGTATAGGTACCTACTTATTATAATTTTTCTTTGCCGACGTTCTAGATTTACTGTTGACATAGATTGATTACCGTGGTTCATACTGATGGCCAATTCCAATAATAATGTATCCATAGGTAGTTGTCCCTACTAGAGAAGGATTATTGACTTAAGCGACATACAAATTACGTCGTCGTGACGGGCCTATTGATCTAGTGGTTAGTGACCCTGACTGCTATACCGGAGGTCGTGGGTTCGATTCCCACCCAGGACAAATGTTTGTGTGATGAGCACGATCATTTAATTTTGTTCTGGTTGTCTGGGTGTAATTTATCTATTATATGTATGTATTTAGAAATATATAAGTATGTTTATCAGTTTTCTGGTTACGATAACACAAGCTCTGCTTAGCTTGGGATCAGATAACCGTGTGTTAGTTGTCCCGGAATATTATTATTATTATTAATTCCAATCTCGTACTGTAAAAACCATCTGTGGATTGTGGATATTATGTCATGTATAATTATAATATTTTTTTTAAATTAATGTGGATAACATCACATACATTGCTTCGAACCCAAAGTAAGTAGCGAATGGACTACAGAAACAACGAAGGCACCAAAAACTCCCAGACCCGAGGTAATGTAGAAAAGTTGGTTTCTACATTGACCCGCCCGGGGATCGAACCCGGGACCTCAGTGTCGCTTACACCTTAAAAACCGATGTGCATGTCCTACGCCACTCGACCACAGAGGTTGTAAATTTTTTATTATTTTTCCATAATGTACAAAGATTATAATATTATTATGGTGTTATTTAGAGGGTTTTATGTAGTAATAAATTAAAAACAAATAGAATACCGATATAACTAAAATCTTAGTCATCATCATCATCTCCTGAGCCTTTTCCCAACTATGTTGGGGTCAGCTACCAGTCTTAGCGACACCTTGAAAACTGGTGCGTATTGATTGATTCCTTTATTGCACAGATATTATATCTAAAATACAACTAAAATAAAATTAAGATAAAGCATGTACTAAAGGTGGCCTTATTGCACCTTGAAATTAATAGCTCAAATCATTTAGCGCTATGAACATTACAACCGTTTCCTATTTGTTCATATAATATTAATTCGTGCGGGTTATATCTTTACCAATATGATATTTTTAGTCATATAATAATAATAATAATCCAGCCTATAAACGTCCCACTGCTGAACACAGGCCTCTTCCCATATAGAGAAGGCACGAGCATTGATCACCACGCTTGCTCTCTGCGGATTGGCGATTTCAGATCCCAATTTTGGAATCCAGGTTTCCTCACGATGTTTTCCTTCACCGTTTGTCAGAAGTGTCTTAGAATAATTAAAAAAGTACATATAGCTTTGAAAAAGCCACATTGGTACTTGCCTGGGTTCGAACCTGCAACCTTGTGCATACAAATCCGTTCATTGAACCACTAGGCCACCACGACTTATTTTTAGTCATAGTTTTATTAATCTTAACATGTGACTGTTTTCTTGTTCCTGTGTGTAAATAAATACATAAATTACTGTGTTATTTTGTCGCTGTCATCCGGTAGTATTTTGTTTTTCAAAGTTCTACAGACTGAGCGTCGATTTGTGGATGCATGCACGTTTCACCTAGGGATAATTAGAGTGTTAGTCGACTTCTGTTTAAGTGCTCTCTAGTAAACGAGTCATAATATGATTACCTATGCTACTGATTTACATAAAGTCTCGGTTTCCGTTGTTGTTGCCCCTCTTAGTCATACAACATTCACTCAACACCTGTCCATATGGTCATAGTAGGCTAAAAGCCTTTCAAGTGTTAAGTAATCATAGATCAATTACAATCTAAGTTACTGGTTACAAAGCATTACAAAAATTTCAGTAACAAGCATACATCCAGACTTATTTGTTCATTTTTTAACGACATCTAAAAAGGAGGAGGTACTCAATTCGACCCACAGAACTTTTGACTGGGTGAAACGATTTTAATGATTCTTTTTTTATTTGAAGCTGGTGCTAACCATGTGGTCCCATTTTATTTTGGTCCAGTTTTGACAGTGGGATCCATAAGAAATAATTATTTATAAGTTCTAATGCTTTCTAAGCCTAAGCTTGAATTTCAAGGGATCTATTAGGTTAGGTTCCCCATAACGGCCAAATGCTTTTGGACCATTATTATAAGATGTTTACTTTATTATTATTTTCAGGCATTATCGTCCAACTACAGGGCAAAGGCCTCCCTTTCTTTCTTCCAATTCTCCCGGTCTTGAGCTATTGTTTTCCATAATGGTGAAAAGGAGTCAAGTTCGTCCCGTCATCTCCTTCTGATGTTTTTTTGTTTCAAAATATTTATATGGACCAAATAACTATGACATCCATCGTTTACTGTGTAGAGGGCTTTTTTTTTTCGAAGTTCTCCTTTGATTTTATGAAACAGTTTTCGAAGTTAGACATTAGATCCCCAAACACCCTTTCGTATGACACTACGTCGATTGTATAAAGATCTAGTTTCCTGAACGGCACATAACACAAACGGCTCCAAAAAGATGAAAAAAGTAAAGGTAATTGGTATCAAAGAAGGTACGGACCACGGGTTGTGTATAGAGCTGTTGATACCACCTTTCAAATTTTTTTTTTTTATTATATTAAAATATGTATTAAAAAATTAATATATTATTTGTCATCGTATGATTGTTTCCATCGTTAATTATAATAATTTGTGCTATATTACAAAAAGTCGAAAAAAATGTAAATTGAGTTTCAGGAGTTCATACATAATTATCAATTGAACGATGTTTCTAGTTATACGATTCTGAAAGTTCTAATTAAAAAGCCTTGTGCTTTAAAAATAAAGATGCTTAATACTATGAGTGGTAGCTGGTAGGACTGGTAGGTACTACAAATGTCACAAACTGACATAGTATTTTAATAAAAAGTATTGGTAAATAACGCGTACTTCTGCTTTTTATTTTTAGGAAAGAAAGGAAGTTATAATAGCATAGCTGGGTTGCTAACCAGTACCTACTAAGCTTCATACAGACAACAGTTCTTATTAAATAAGCCTTGCCAAAATACTCGCTCACGTTGACTGAAATACGTCGGCAACTTGTAAATAGTACATCATAACTGACTGACTTACATAATCTTATTAATATATGTAAAATTATATAATACCTACCCGTAGCAACAATATCTTTCCGAATTATAATCTTTTTATTCCAATGTCAAGAAAAACAACAATTTGTTAACGTGGCAATGTATTTTTTTAGAATTATTTTATACTAATTAATTATATTTTATTTATTAATGTTTATGCATAAAATATTGGTAGTAAATAGTTTCTTTTCGTTTTGCATTAAACATTAATAATTATGTAGTTTAATCAAACTTTTGTATGATATACCAAATTGTATTAGCATCAACAACTATTTTTTTTTTCTTAACCTACCTATACTGTCCCACTGCTGGGCAAAGGCCTCCCCCAATTCCTTCCATACTACCTTATCCTGCGCCGCCTCGAACCAGCCCTCGCGGTATGCGACTAAGTCATCCCGCCACCTCTTCCTGGGCCGGCCTCGACGACGCCGTCCATCTGTTGGCTCCCATTGTGTACAGACCATTGGCCAGCGGTCACAACTAATTAGGTATCCCTATATTATTCCTAAGAATAGATAATTCCTAGAATTAAATATTGCCCAACATTCGGATTTCTATTTCAGAGTAACATAATAATTTAACTAAACGCAAACATTTCTGCGTATAGAACATAAATCAACAATAAACAACATACATGTAAAATAAACCGACTCCTATTCAAAAAACTATTAAAATTGTAGGAAAGTAACAAACACACAGTTTTGTTTTGATATTCCTAGTAACTTTTTCTAATTATTTAGAAACCAAACTATTGAATAGATTAATATCGCCTAATATACAAAAAAAATCATAACTTCGAAATGAGAAGCTCGTCCTTTTAAGGTCCGTTAAAAAAAATCTACCAGGTGGAAATATTAAAGGTTTTCCTATTGCTCTGGCTGGAGGCATTAAGGTCCTGCATCCTGTCATTAAAGTGAAGCAGTCAAAGCCTTCGCTCAGGCTAACTGCAAAGATCTCAACTAAAAAAAAAGCGGAAATATTATGCAAGCTACCACATTCAGATACAAATAAGTCAGTCAATGGTAGCAGAATAATTAAAGAAAGAAATATTATTATGTATTTTAACATCACAAATATTCTAATTATTAAAACTGTGCATTTAGTCCCCTGAGTCTGCAAATAGGGGAACTGTAAAAGTTTTTCTTTTTTGCCTAACCTCTACTGTCCCACTGCTGGGCAAAGGCCTCCCCCAATTCCTTCCATACTAGCTTACCCCGCGCCGCCTTGAACCAGCCCTCGCGGTATGCGACTAAGTCATCCCGCCACCTCTTTCTGGGCCGGCCTCGGCGACATTGTGTAGACTATACACATGACACCTTGAAAAAATTTTACAAAAATATTTCATTTTCATTTCCTTATCCTGTTGGCAAATTGAAGTCACGATCTAAAATTCAGCAAAATCCAATGATTAGTTAAGGGACAGGAATTTGAACTTGTAATTTATTCGAATGAACCGAGTTGTAAATTTATTTGACCGAAGCGAAATTATTAAGGCCCTTTGAATCTGACCATCTTGTTTATATTCATTACTTTAAACAGATAATGTAACTTTGATTACAGTCGAATACTTTGGTTTTGTATTTCTAGGTTTACTTTACTGGATTTTCAATTTTCAGTTTTACTGAAATGAATTGTTGATTGTTGTTAATTATTTTATTAAAAGTTGGGAATGTTGATTGGTTTGTTGATGAAAGGGGGACATAGATATTAAAGAATATAAAAAAAAAAAAAATACAGTCGGAAGAAAGTTCCAAAAATTTAATGTTAGTTGACTGGCCATTGACCTGTCTTAATTAGCAGATCTACCTGTTAAAGTTACTAAGAATAAAGAAAAAGGGAATTCAAATATAATTAAACAGTAATAAAAAGCTTTAAGAAGGGTACGCTGAGATGGTTTGGCCATGTCGAGAGAATGTATGAAGAACGATTGACGAAAAAAGTGGATAAGGCGAGTGTAAATGAAAAAAGACCACGTCAAGAGAACCCTAAACCAAAGAGCATTTATGAAGGGAATAATGAAAGTGGACGAAGCGAAACAAGTGTGTAAGGAACGTAGCAAGTGGAAATAAGTGATCTCTACCTACCCCTACAAGGGAAAGAGGCGTGATTATATGTATGTATGTACAAAACTTCTCAAACACTTATGAAATTATCACTAGAGGTAGTTATTTATTTCTTCATTGCTGAAAAAAACCGTGTACTGATACTAAAAGGTTTAATAGTATAATCAAGTTCAAAAACTAAGCTAATAATTTTATTACTATATCACACTCAAAACGGTATTAAGCGACAAACATTAGAGTTATATAGCGACAAAAACAAAGCCATATTCCACTATTTAAATATGAGCAAGACATAAAGGGTGTTTCATATTTTGGGGTGAAAAAGGTCAACAACAAAGGTCTGGGTAAGCCTTTGTCGTTTACAACTGACCCGCATGCTCACTTGCCTCTTAAACTACAAAAAGATGTGTTTGAAAAGGTGATAATAAAAGATATAAGTTTTATATTCTATGAAAGATAATAAAATATATAGTTCTATAAAACATTTTAGAAAGCCTGATACATACGGTTTTGGAGAATACTTGAAGAAATCTTTTACAATTGGTAAATATGTTATACAGGATCTAAGTGAAATTGCTTGGATTCTACAAAAGTTGGCTGGTCGGTTTCGATGTTTTGTCTTGAGATTTTTTTCTTAAAGTTCCTTTCTCTTAATTATAGGTAAGTATTATCAAGTTAAAAAAAAATAAGAGGTCTTGAAATTATGAAAAAGGAAAGTCGCAGTGAAAAAAACTACTTCATAGAAGTATTATAGTTACCTAAAAAAAAAATAGAGATATTCGAAAAAAGCCCGTAAAAAAACAAAACACAATAGGAATATTCCTACATACACATTGCGCATAAAATAATACCCAATCAGACCAAAACCAACAAAACATCGGTGACAGCAGCTCTATACAGATTCCTCCACCTTTCTACGCCGTTCCTCTGTGAGACAGTCACTTCCGGGCTCTATAAAAATGTTTGTGCATTTGTTGGTAGCTATCACTGCAAGCGACGACGGCAGATACGCCATACCAAGCTCTTGAAACATGAAGACTTTTGTAAGTGATCGATTTTTTTTTCTAAAGTGTTGTTAGTGTGTGCTGTGATTCATAGATGGCGTTAGTGGATTTCGGTTTGGATTGTTAATTGGTTGCGTTTTGACAATTCGGTGTTTGACCCATTTTTTTCTGTTAATTTTCCTGATATTTTTGATGTATCTAACTTTTGTTTCCTAAAAGTTTAAGATATCATGTGTGAAAGGATATGTTTGTAATTGCATTACCGAAATGCATTATCAGCATCTATGAATCTAACCAATTTAGTCTTGCTTACAAATAAGACTAATTAATAGTTATCGTTTTGCTAACTATTAAATACGTGATGTGTAAAAAACCGAAAAGCTTTCATCTTTCATACAAAACAATTATCTAGTTCCATATTTAACTAACTAAACTATTACTACGTAACTCTCAAAAGCATCCTATCTTGTGACATAATAGGAACATCTGCAAAAATATTCTAACCGCAAGAAATTAAAAAAACACGGTTACCTCAGCATACAATTCCTGAATGAACAATAGTTGATTACAATCACGAAATTGTTATGATTGAGGATAATGCGTTACAAAACGACGATAATGATAACCAATCTTTTATTATTGATGCTAACTGTAATTTAAACAATGAGTTATAGTTTTCAGTTGACAATGGCTTTTGTCTGCCAAATCTGTTACAGCAATTAGGTATTGAAAAGATAGTGAATTGGATGGACTAGTAGATTTCAGACAAATAATTTAGATTAGGCATGTATTTTTTTTTTTAAACTCGTATGTGCCACACAGCTGGACAAAGGTCTCCCCGAATTTGCCGTAATATTAGGTAGCAAATCTTTCGCTGCCAAGTTCGATCAAAGAGTAAAAAGCGCCCTTGTATTTAGGAACCCTACTTATAAATTGTGTCGTTCATTGGTTACATTCCAAAAGTTTAATTTACTAATCTAATATTCTATTAAAACATTTTTTTCGAGTGATCAAATCTTTCATTTTGATAATTGGATTTGCAACCACAAGTTATTAGATTCTGTCAAGCCATTAAAGACCATCTAGTCTAAAGCCAGGAAACGTTCTCCATAATCTTCATGTATCTCTTCCTTTCAGTTTTCGTTAATTAGAAAGAAAGGCTACTGTTACTTAATGACCATATTATGACTAATTCTTTAGCCAGGCGTGGTAGTGCTTCTGCAGTATATACTTAGCTGCACTATAATAAATAATTACTAATTCCTTTACTACCTTACAATTAGTTTTGATTTGATAATTGATTGTTGAATTATTGTGTACACTATCGACCATTTTGTTATATTACTTTTCGTCTGATTGTTTTACATTATTGAGTTGTACTGCTTTGAATTCTTTCTCTTGATTTATATTTGTTGTGTTATTATAACTTATATAACTTTCATTAAGTTTAAGATTAGTTTCATTACTACGACCAGTGACAATTCAACCATTCATTTCATCGTTATCTACTCTGCTTTCAATTTCTTTTATAACATCAACTGCTATACAATACCATCATAGAGTTTGAATCATATCAATGGACTTATAATTACTTGACTACTGTTAAAACGATATGTTTAGATACTCCACCGCTATTATAATATGAAAGAGTTTGATCAACAAAGCAGAAGTTATTTCAAACAAATTGGTAGCCAACTTGTATTAAATTAATGTAATCATACCATCAATCAATTTTATAGTTCGCACCAGACGGCTTATAAAATAATTTTACTGGCGCTCATACAACAGTTACTTTAACCGTTTCATCATTAATTACACGACCTTATCCCATTAGAAATAGAATCGAAATTTCATTGGCATTGAGTTTTTGATCTGAAATGCTATCTTGGTGTATTGAAATCAATGTCAGATTAACATTATCTATTGCCCTTTAGATGTAAAAGTTTAATCTAGATCACGGTAGGTTAAAACATTAAATTATGGAGAAGTTTATTCCAACTTTTTGTATCTTTTAGTTTGTTGGTATTTATCTTAATTTTATCAAATTGTTTTGTTTATTGTAGCTAAAAGATAGACTGAGGATTGATTACCTAGCAACATAATAATAAATACCATTATTTCTTACACTGAATATTTTAGTCAAATTTTCTAACAGTATTTCTTTTGACTAATATAACAGTTTATAAAATTCATAGTAGAAAATAGTCACTTAGGTGTGTACGTCACAGACTCCACAAATAGTATGTCCCAAAGCTTCGCTTACATAAATACATTTAAGAGCACTTATAAGACTTAAAAATTGAAAGTAGAACTAACAAAAACAAGTGAAGATCTATTACATCAAGTAACAAATCCGTTCAATGAACTTGTACCGGTTTAACAAGGAACAAGTAAAAGGGATAACACCTTCACTGTCGCTTAGACCAGTTTATAATACATAAGCTACCTTTCTCTTCCAATATATGTGATTTCTAACGATAATCTGATCTTACTTGTACTTAAATTCCAACAGAAATACAATAAAACTAACCCTTAATTTTAAGTTCGTAACAATTCTAACAAATAGTCATCCTTGTAGAATAACAGATCTCTAAGATCTTGTCAAATTGTTTAAAAAAAAACAGATCATAAATGGCGATCAAACAAAAAAAAGCTAAATGTTTGCACTAATTAATATTACATTTATCGTTCACATAACATCTGCTAAACATAAACATAAAATGCACATGAGGAGAGAGGTACTTATCATTAATACTAGGCAAACGTAATGATCTTTAAACAGACGACAATACTTTTGTTTTTGTTAATTCGTGAGAAAGAACATTCATTATCTATGTATGGTCAACAATCAGAACAATGAACAAATAAATACTTCTTCAAAAGAAATAGGCTAAACATTTATAAATTCCAAACACAGACTGCACTTAGTATGTAAAAAGTACGCTTTTCGAAATTGACAGTCAAATATATCCATCTTTTAATCAAGCGCAAGTACATTTTGATTGTTTTTCTGGCCCAAATACTGAAATCCCAAATACAAAGCTCTCATAAACCAAAATGTTCCTAGCATAATTCATGTCCCTAATATTTCAGGTTATTCTTGCATAGACAAAGCTAAACATGGCGTCTCCTAAATTTTCCGCCTAGTTACCGGTATTTTTCATGGAACTACAACGTCCATAAATTTGTCTGTCCCGAATGTATGACAAAAGTAACTTGATTTATAATAATCGTTGATTTTTTGGAGCATTAACGGGGAGTATTCGTCGTATATTTTAGTGATTTTTTGTGCTCGATAAATACTGTCACAGGAACTTGATCGATCACTCACGTGATATGCTCTACATCAAAAATGTTTTCATCCTTTGCAAAGTTCCTAAAATTTCGGAAAAATATTGTGGCATCTTCAGCTCTATATTCCAGCTTTAATTATGCCAAATAATTACCCACAAAAAAACAATATTCACTAACACACACAAAATCAAACCACAAACCACATAATCAGGTACTACTTTCTTTCTTTTTTTTACCCTCCATAATACCATAGTATATGTATTTGATACTAATGAGTACCTACGTAGTATTTAGCTTTTAATTATTATTATTCCCCCTTCGTAAGGAAACGTCCAATGAAAAAGTCTTACTAATGGGCTCTGTAATTAAACGCCACAGGGCACTATCATAATTAACACGCTTGGCTGTCTTCATGATAGCTGGATGCTAAATAAAGGGAGTAAGTATACGGAATTAAAACTCACTTAAGTAGTCTATAATACTCTAAAATTAGGGTTACGGAGTCCAAGGACGCTTTGGCCCTAGAAAAACATTCTCTGACCTACATTTTTACTTATCATTATTCGTCGCAATCTTGCACTTTTAGCCTAGAAATTCATTTGTCTCGACTTTAAAATACACGATCCAACACGTTCCCAAAAAGGTTATAAGCATAACCTATGACACGTGCAAACGTGCTCTTTGAAGCATTTCCAAAAGGTGATGCTAAAACGCCAAATTATTTTTTTACGTTTTATGTAACAAGAAACAACAGCTCCCGTATAGTAACTTTGGAGAACTATGATTGTTATTTTAGAAAAGCTATGGAAGTACAGAAAGATCTGCATTCCATTTCCGCAACGGAACTCTTTTAAGTTTTAACCCTGTTATGTCCCAGCTCTTCTTTATACTCAAAATTTTACCCAAAAGTCATCTAATCTTTTCATATACAATCTTCATTGGGATTGTTCCAAAGTTTTGTTGCCCCATTTGAACAATTTCAACACCTCATTTAGCGTACCTTATTTGTTCGATCTCGTCTCTTGGCAATATGCCCAAAACTATTTGCTGGGTTTATTAAGTCGATCCTCTGCTTATGTAGTAGGTTTTTGAATAGAGATATTACTGATATTTATTTCCTTGGCTCGATTGGAGCTTTTCTGCGAAGGTAAAAAGGAAAATATAATATTGTTGTAGTGTATGCTTTGTCTGAATGTTAAAAACATGCAAAAAGCATTATTTTCTTATCTTCTTTTAATAGTGGTATATTATATTCAGACTTTAATGCAAAATTATGTATCTAAATAAAACACAATAATTGTAGTTATCGATTCTAATTAGTCTCTCTGTCTTTTTTTAAGTGAACTAAAGGGTTATATTAACTGAACACATTAACACCTAAAAGTATTTTTTGTGGTAATAACTTTTTATTATTAATAAATGTTATAAAAATAGCAATATTATTACAAAATAATGTTTCATCACAAGTATTATCGTCCGATTCTATCTATTTTACATCTAGCACAAAAATCCAACCAAAACACAAAACGTTACTCCAAATTCTGAATACAAAAGTAATAGTAGATTGAGAAATTCCGCGCAAGAATAACTCTGAAACTATTTCACTTCTTTTTTTCTCCCGCAAAGGAAATTGCAAAACCGGTTCTGACACAATTTCCTTCAATATAATTCCTTATTTATTACGTTCTATTACATAAATATGACATTGTGTTAAATCAGAAAGTTCAATGGCACAAAGGCAAAATCAACAATCCGTGAACAAGTGGATTCTGTGCGACTACTTTTTTATTTCCACTCCAACGATCGTATTGTTAGGTGTTTTATAGTGGAACGGTATGCAAAGTCATCTATGTATAACGCATGTTTCGATTTCGTAACTCGATTGAGTAATTTGGTAGGTTGTCTTCTGAGGTTAACGAAACTTACTCTCATTTTCGACATCGGTATGTTTTTTCATGTTGTATTATGTTACTCGGTATAATTGTTTGATCAAATATAGAACGTAAAAGCTGTTACTTTTTAATTATTGAAAAAAAAAAGTAAAGTGATGTTATTGAGGTCTACAATTCTCGAAGACGATTCGTTTCGAAGAATAGAATAATGATGAATAACTATAGTACTCGTATCTTTGTTTACTTCTTCATTAGTATGAAGTCAGACGGGGGTGACTTTTGCCTAGCACTGTCACACTAAATACGCTACCAAAAAGAAAAATGGAGCCGTCCACGAAAAATGGCTTTTTAAAAATCAAACCATTCTTCACTCTATGTATGATATTCTAACGGAAAATCTAAAGTAAATCCTAAGTACAGTATGATCGATGAAGATGGACCATATAAAATTGATATGGATGACGGAAAAGCAATCTAACTAGACGATGTAAACAAGTGTTAAAGAAAGGAACTATACGAAATTACATACGGTGGTACGGATGCGGAAACTTCTGACAGCAAAGGCGACCATTAAAAGATCATTAAATTGTTGTTGTTACGTCAGAATGTGAGTGTATTTGATTGCACAGGCTTAGTAACTGAGGATAATTGCGGTACAGGAGCTAATGAAGGGGACGTAGAACTACCAATTTTAGTGAATACTAGGATTTCCGTAGTGAGATTTTAAATAGGACTAATCGAAGCAAGCCTGTTTGAAGTTGTTAAGAATTTTATCAGGTTGAAACAGAATAAAAGTTAAGTAGGTAATTATAATAGTAATAACAATGATTTTAATGTTTGTTATGAAGTCTCGGATAATTTAGTTTTTACTTTCGCTGTGACTCAGGGTTGAAAGGACTGTGATGGTCATAAATACAAAACAATGAAAGAGGTTAAATCTATGATTCAAGACTATTGTTGTACCTATCTAATATTTCTCATTTGATATAATGAACGTGGACGAGCAAAAATAAAAAACCTAATCTGTTGTAATCGAAACTCTTTGTTTCTTTAATTAAAGCGAGTAAGATACGTCTTTATTAATAAAAGCTACAGACAATAATTATATTACTAACCGTTTATTATAGGTGTTAAAATAGAATGGTCAAATAAATATCGTTCATTTGAAATATAGAGTAAGATTAAAGAGATTGGTAGAAAGGCGAGTGAACAGTGAAAGGAGAATGTCAGTTTAATGCATCCTTTTTTAATGCTAACTAAAAGTGTATCAGACAAATATATTTTTAGTACTGGTAACTGGTTATTACGTGACTAATATTCTCTGTTGTTATGTGGGCTTGTCGGTGTATCATTCATCTACCTGTAATTGTAATGAAGTTTACGTATTCAGGCTGGAATCGAAACGCTATTTTGTTTAGACCTCTCTTTTTCTTCCTTTCGAATTGTCATATGTTATACAGACAAAAACCTAAAAAAAGTATAACTCCACATTAAATATTTTTGCGAGTAATGCCTTGAAAAAAATTGTCAAGTAGATTAAAACTTTTTTCCTGTCTTTCTTATTTTAGTTTTAAACAGCGCATTCAAATATACAAAATTGATCAAAATTAAATTAAAAATAGGAGTTCTTGATTTGTCTTGGGAATTATGAGGTCATCAAATACAAACTTTAAATTTTAGATCAGTAAAACTAGAAACGGATTTACTTAACGGAACCATGTAATTTGATTATATAAAATCGATTATCTAATGCAAGAATAAAATGTCTGAAGAAATAAATAAAACGATACTAAGTCCTCTTATTTTGGACATTATTTAAGCAATTTTCTTAGGTGATTGAAGCGAAAAACTTGTTTAGCCTAGATTGTACCTAGCTAATTGAGTTTAGTTTCTCAATGATGATAAAAAAAACTTTTTTTATTGAGATTGAATTAAATGGGGCCTTATACCTTTATTTACTTTTATGATTTTAGGTATAGGGGTTTATGATGTTGTTCTACAGTAGAACAAAAATTACAAAGAGCACCTCTAACGTTTCAATTACCTTGAACATCATGAAATATTTCTTAGATATTTAAATTATTAAATACTAATTCGCAGATTCACTACATGAACAATTCTAGTATTTACTCTATTCCCTCTTCTCTTCCTATCATTTTGGGATCAACTTTTGATAAATAATAATACGTATGATTCTTGTGTGTATCTCATTATTAACAGGCACCATATTACCGCGCACTATCAACCGATCTCTTTAAACAACACCCTATTACAGCCCATAGACATGTATTAAACAAAATACAAACAGTAAAAGCCGAGTATTTTTATAACGTATTTTTCTTGTACTCATCCGGTCCCGGATCGAACCGTATTAAAAATACGGTAAATGTAATACAATAACACTTTGTACCGTTCCTACGACTCAATTTACGAAATTTAAGCTCTGAAAAGGTTACTTCCAAAGTGATTGTGAAAGTTGTTTTTCAGTATTTTTACTTCTCCGACTTTGTAATTAAAGCGGTTATTCAGAGTAAATTGACTATTAAGGCAGTTTCTTAAGCTGTTTCGCTTCTTTTGTTTTAAATAATCCTTCTGTTATTGCGAAATCTGGTGTTTGATTACGTTTAATGAGTTTAATGGTCTGTCTAGGTGCGAAGCTCTTTTGGTGTATAATTGTTACGTTTTGTTCTGGATTATTGTTCTAATCTACTGAGACTAAATATTTACTTCAATTAAGTTCTAATTGCGAGTCTTTTTTCCAGACTTTGATAATTCAATCCTGTTTAATGGTCTGTGAAGTCTTTCTTACAAATACTTACGTATTTTTTTTTTGTTCACAGGTGTGTTTGCTGCTGGCAGTTGCCTCTTGCAAGGCCGGGTTTGATGGAGGTTACTCCAATGAAGTAGCTGGAGACGGTGGTAATGAAGTTCAAGGTCATTCAGGATACGACTACGGTGGTCAAGGGGGAGGGGATTTCTCTGGGGGTCAAGGACACAATCTGGCGCAGTTCAGTTCGGAGCCTAGCGGTGGTGGACATGACTTCTCCGGTCAAGGTCATACACTTGCCTTAGCCCAAGGACATAACTTCGGGGGCGGTCAAGATTTCGGAGGACATCAGAGCTTAGGTGGTGGTCAAGACTTCGATGGTCATCAAAGCTTAGGCGGAGGTCAAGATTTCGGAGGTCATCAGTCTTTAGGAGGCCAAGACTTTGGCGGCCATGCCTTCCCTGGATTCGGAGGTCATGCCCAATTCGCTGCTCACGATGGAGGAAACCAAGGTGGTCAGGATTTTAGCGGAGATTCTTACCTCCAAGCCGCCCACGATTCCGGTCATCAGGGTCAAGGAGACGCCGGATCTCACGGTGATGGTGGTCATGGATTTGGTCCCCAAGCCTTCACTCTTGAAGACGCCAGCCACGAATACGGTCACGGAGGCGATGACTTCGGAGCTCACGCGATTCCAGTAAACACCCACGTCGACGAAGAACACCCAGTCGAAGTACCTCACTACAAACATGTTACGTTCCAAATCCCTAAGACCGTCCACATTAACGTGCCCAAACCTATTCTCATTGGTGTACCTCAGCCTTACCCCGTGAAGGTTCCAGTAAACAAGCCGGTTGCTGTTCCCGTTGAAACTGAGATCAACATTCCCATCGAGAAGCCTGTGCCTTACCCTGTAATCAAGCACGTTCCCTACCCCGTTGAGAAGCACGTGCCAATAAGGGTCGAGAAGACCGTAACAGTGCACGTGCCCCAGCCTTACCCTGTCAAGATCCCTGTGTACAAAACCATCCACCACCACCATAAGGAGCATTAAGGAGTTAAATTGAATCAGTTCTTTGGGAAAAATAATGACTAATTCGAAAACAAATGCCATCTATATCTACTTTCCCAATAGTTGTTTTTTGTTTCTTTGGGAATGAAATGGCATCTTTATTTTTGGAATTTGGAACGTTTTTGTTATTTTTGTAAAAGAACTGATTTTGGAGTGCCTTGTAAATAATTTGTTGTTTAATTTTAAGTCATTTTCAACTGTCTTCATGTTGTAGTTGATTTATTTATTGAGTGTTGTTGTTTTTGTTATAATTGTTGTTGTTGTATGATGTTGATTATATACGATTGTTAAACATTGAATTTGTTGTTTTGTTTTAAGTCAATTATGATCGAAGTACTTCGAAGTTATGATGTAAGTAACCCTAACTTTGCAATCACAGCTTCCTTAATGAAGTAGTAAATAGTACTTGCTTAGTTGTCTTTTTGTTGTAGTCATGCTTAAAAATAAAAGTTATAACTAAGTGTAGAGTTACGCACAGTATGTTTTTGCTATCTATATCTATACATATTACATATAAAATAATAAAATGGTAGGAAAGTCAAAACTGTACATTGAATATTTTTTAAAAAGAATACTTGGGGTATGATCTACAATCGATACCGAAGCCAAAAATATAGTTTTTAGAATTTTTGTCTGTTTGTCTGTTTGTCTGTATGTATGTCCGGGATAATCTCAAAAAGTACTGCATGGATTTACTTCAAATTTGGCACGAATATTATTTAGAAGTCGGGTCAACATATAGGCTACATATTATCACGCTATCACTTACGGGGAGCGAGCAGTGAACCTTTATTTTTTCAACGTATTCTGTAACAACGTTTAATCTAACGACGGATATTTGAATGTTATTCTTATGTTGACCATGTTATAATCTAGCTTTACACTATAAAAATCACGCAATATAAGTAACTTAGGCCGATAAACATAGTTAAATAATAGGTAGTATCAAGACATTTTTAAAGCAGCGCCATCTATGAGATTTCAAAAACATCAAGTCGAATTACATATTGTGTAAGCCCTTTTTGGATATGAATAATTCAAATTTGATCACGTTGGCGAGGTTAATAGTTGATTTTAAAATTCATAGATGCATTTTCTTCTATACATATAATATTACAACATTGTTTTGCGGGGGGTCAGATTTCATGTTACAGTATCAATTATGAACTACTGAAATGATAGCAGTAAAAAATTGAGATAATGTTTTCGGAAAATCGTAGACGGTTGTTAGCTACTTATGTTTAAGCATGCTATTACATTTAGCTGATGAGGGGTTGAGCTTTAAATTTCCAAAATCACTTTCTCATCTGCACACGTAAATTGGTATTATTGACATATAAACAAGGGGTAACCATGGCACTCAGGTAGCCATAGCGATCAAATAACTTCATTTTGATTGAACTACACATACTTTTCGGAAAACTAAATGTCGTAGTAAACAGATTGGTGGTTGAACGAGTAGATTTTAATGTTACTGCTGCAAGTTCAAATCCAGTTGTCAATGTTTGTGTATTTTTTTGCGTCCATTTTCTTATATAAGTTTGAATGTTTTGTTACTCAAGTTCAAATCTCAGTAGAGCTAACCCTTTTTGTGTTTAACTAACAAAATAATTGTAACAAAATGCTAAAAAAGGGACGCCATTTTTAGCATTTTGTTACAATTATTTTGTGTTTGTATTCACTATTTTCCCATAGGTAAGTTAGTTTCTCATTGCTGATCAAACATATCTTATATCACTTGACAACATAAGATTCCTCATAGATAACTTTAAAGATGGTTAAAAACTTTTATCCACTTTTTAAATTATTTTTCCAACGTAATGTGTAATGTTTTCTGTTGGTCGCCTATAGTATTCCATGGACAAGATTTTTTTGTATTTGTTAAATTTCTTATTGTTTTTACCCAAAAATCTTTTTAAAACACAATCTTTAGTGTGTGCGAACTCTTAAATACTCATTATAAGGTAGCTGGCTACTCATGTACGTTTTGATGCGTGCAAGATTTTTTGTTTATTTGTTTAAATTTCATAAAGTTTTTGTATCCAAATAAACTTTCTATCGAATTCTCTACATTTTAAAATATATACGTACGGTATTTGAGCCCCTCACCTTATGCTGGGCAGAATAAAGTGACTTTATTGTAAGGGATATAGCCTCCGTCTTTGATAAGGGTAAAATGAGATTGTCCTTGGTCAGCTATTACTAATTTTTCTAAACAGTTAGAAATAATTTTAAACACAGTTTTGGTCATTCTGCCCCTGCGCCTCTCAATACATACGTCAACTTTTTGTAACCACCTCCTCTTTCAGTCTCATGGGTCTCAGGTGTATTCCTTATTAACATGAAGTCACTGCCTATCTGACATCCCCTCTCAATTATAATGCGTAGTTCAGTATTTCTTGATATGGAATTTCGAATTTCGGAGTTTTGAACCAAAATCTCGCGCCCTGCAGTCTTACTGGGGACTACTGTATTAATGAGAACTATGGCATAAGAAACATAATTGTAACAAAAAAAAAACACTTCAAAATATGTCAGCATAATCGTCAAACTTAACCTACAAAGTCACAAAGCCGAACCTATTTGTCGAGTGCAAATCAAACCCTCGACTTAGTATAAAACCGACATTGCCCAGAAAGCCATTGCTTGGTTAGGTTCGACTTTGTGACAGAGATCAATAGGTTAGGTTAGGTTAGATATTGTGACCTTGGAACAGAGCGAGCGAAGCGAGCGATGACATTATGTTATTCAAAATTAGTCTTTATTAACAATTACGTTCTATTTATAGATGATGACGTCAACGTTGCTAGGCGTTTAATAACCAGTTGACTACTCATTGTGTTATAACTAAAACCAACATTTACCAGCTGACAGCGGTAAAATGTAGCATTTACTAAATTCGAATGGTAAGAGCCAAAAAAAATCGTCCTATCTTCAGAAATACTTACTTTTACCAACTCATGTCGGTAAATGCTAGGACTTACGAGTAAATCTTAAGGTTTACCTTAGGTCAAGCTTTTACAGTAACATATATAACGAATACGACTACATAGGAACATGAATCCAGCAAAACAATGTGTTGGAGTTTTGAAAATGTGTTTTATAAATTTTTAAATATTTAAAAAGAACACCCTGAATTCGATTTATTTGTGCCATACGGAAAGTTACTCGCAGTAGGCAGTTCATGTTGGGGTTCTATATAACAGTCAAAAAATATTTATGCATAAAGATGAATGATATAAGCGAACAACGTCGCGGGTACAGCTAGTATCTAAATAAGTCTTGTTAAAATACCCCAAGATGTTCTGCCGTTTTAAGTCATACAAGCAAAACATTGATTACACTTGCCCTCAATTTTTTATCTATCTAATGATAGCATAGAGCAGATCAAGCCTGCACCTCAAAACACAAAAGCCAACCAGTTGCAGCACTAAACAGGTAGTTAACTCCACAATAAATACACAATATATTTTCATTCCATTCATTCACATAAAGCAATTTAACGTTCATTTAATAGCAATTACCTTCATCTCCTGTTCGTTCATGTTTATATTCACTCACTCTTTGTTCGTCTGTCAACCTGTTTTCGGAATAAACAGTCTTATTTCATCAGTAAATTCGTTTTCTAACAATAGCTTACGTTTTATCTGTTAAGTATGTAGAAATGTAGGTAAATAATAATAATAATATTCCGGGACAACTCACACACGGTTATCTGATCCCAAGCTAAGCAGAGCTTGTGTTATGGTAACCAGACAACTGATAAACATACTTATATAATATTTCTAAATAAATACATATTATAGATAAATTACACCCAGACAACCAGAACAAATGATCGTGCTCATCACACAAACATTTGTCCTGGGTGGGTATCGAACCCACGACCTCCGGTATAGCAGTCAGGGTCACTAACCACTAGACCAACAGGCCCGTCAAATATCTATCCATACTGAAGTGATCTTATAAATAGGAAAGTAACTCTGTAAAGAAATGAGTTATTTGCTGTCGCAATGATGATCATAAAATATACAGGGTGTTAAGAAAACCCTGTCCGACCGGAAAGGATAATAGAGGTTCCACAATCACATGCCCAAATAAAATATTAAATTTGGAATCTTTATGATACTAATAATAATAATGAACTTTGAAACAACGATTTTTGACCGCAAAATTCCCTAAATTTGAGATTAATAATTACAGCACCATTTTCGTCGGTATTATTTGGCGGCCTTTTGTTAAATCATTTGGCAGCACCTGTGATGACGCCGACAGTCTCTCTCTCGCGGTTTAAGAAAAAAAAAATTTTAAGTTATATATTTTTTTTTGTTTTCCATTTTTTTTACATTAATGTTATCAGTTATCGATACCTAACAATACCCTAACGGATCGGACAGGGTTTTCTTAACACCCTGTATTGTATAATAGTCTTGTTATAAGAAGATTTTTTTAATTTATAATACATAATTTTAACGTTTAGTTATTCTTTGTCTTGACTCAGCTGTTAGCTAGACTAGTGGGCTAACAATTTTTTCTATCCGCTTTAATTTATGAGTATTTGCTGATACTTTAAGTATCTGCTGAGCTCTACTTTAAAATCATAGTTTTCTAATGTTCTTTCCTTCTCTACACGAGAAAAGTTCTGTGTCTAGCAATGAGACATTTATAGGTTGGTTTTATTTTAGAGATAGAACTAGCAAACTCAGCATATAATCTTCTACGGCGATACACCTTACTCAAACAATACCAAACCGATTACAAGCCACGAGACACTAAACATACGGATCCGAAGTTTGCCAATAGCCAACATGAGCCAACACGGCCAACATGAGCTAGTGAAAGCTAATAACATTATATCAAGTTACCAAGAACAAGCCAAGTATAGCCGAGTATAGCCAAGAACAGCCAAGTACAAGCCAAGTGTGGGGCGTAATGCCATGGCTAAGACTGAACAACGCGAGAAAATTAATTTCGCGGCGTCAGGCGAGATATTTTATTATTGCCTCTTAGGTTACATAGATGTTTGTGCATGGAAGTGGCTGAAATACAGATCAATTTAATGTCTTGTATTTATTAACAATGTGATTGGTTGAACAAACGACTAAATACCAATCAATACACTTGACTTGTAATAAGAAATATGAATAACAGATTATTTGACAAACGCTCCGGGAATTAGCTAATTAATTAATAACAAATTAATTTGCTTTGAAGAGGTCTCATACGGACTCGTTGAAGCAGTTCGACTGCTTTAAGCGGTAGACTAAATCATTAAATATTTTTGCATTTGGTAGTCTAATTCTTAAGCTGGTAGTAGGCTATTCAAATCACATTACTTGCAGAAAAAAACAAGGCAAGTAAAACCCCGGGGCACAGCTAATTATTCTATAAAGTAACAACAATTTCCTTCCATATAAGTAAATAGTAACAGTAGTCATTCGCTATCTCAAGTCTCATCCAGCTATAGTATATCTCTGTCCTTGTCTCGCAGGTTCCTGAGACATCTGACAGCTAGTAGGATACCCTCATAATGATGTCTCGTGTAAAGTCTTTGTGATACTGAACGCGGGCTTTAAGAAATTATATTGATAGTTTTTTTAGACTGATTTTATCAAGACTCTTCATGAGTAGGTGTAATAAAATTTTAGACAGAGAGTTTCGTTATTTTTTTATACCAAAATTGTTGAGATATATTATTCAATTTAAAATGAAGTTTAAAAATGGTTTAAGGGCGAGGAATTCAAAACAACTCTGACGAAAATTATCTGATCAAATAATTGAATATCAATGATTTATTTGAAGTGGCAATGGGCTGGCCATGTCTGTCGAAGGACCGATAGCCGTTGGAGCAGACGAGTCCTAGAATGGAGACCGCGACTCGGCAAGCGTAAGGTAGGACGCCCCCCCGCCAGGTGGACTGACGACCTGAAAAAGTTCGCTGGAGGAGACTGGATGCGGAGGGTGGAGGACCGGGTGTTGTGGCGCACATTGGGAGAGGCCTATATCCAGCAGTGGACTATGATTGGCTGAATGATGATTTAAAAAAGGACACTATATATAAATGTGTAACGCCTATAAAACACATAAACAAAATAAACCTGCACAAAAGCCTAATTTAATTAAAATCTTCGAATGTTAATTACCCATCACGATTCACGACCGCGCGGTCAAAAGAAACCGTAAAACCACTAACCCTATCGCGCCACGTATCCCGCAGACCGCGGATTTACGGTCTGAATACGGATCCGGAAGCGGATGCGGATCTCAACCCGCTCCCGCTACGCGTATCGTATGACAAAAGCTTAATTCTTATTAGACTTTCTACTTACATTTGTTATACGTCGTCGCAAGAGTTATTGTTCTAGTGTTATAGCATTTTAATGTAACATGTTAAAGAATAAATAGGTTGTTAAAAAGTAGTTTTAAAGATCGTTAATCAACTTAAATATTTTTTTGCTTAGTGATCTAGTAAAGAAGTTAACATGCTTGGTAATCAATGCTATGACTTTCTCCAAGAAGACCCGTTTTTCAGTAGTGCCTACTACACCTAGTAGTATACCTATTAATTACGAACTACACATACACGATACTATGTAAAAATATACGATCTACAAACAGTGATGTATCACTGCACTACAAGGGTCAATATCTCATTACGTCACTAAATGTTCTAATAAATCGCTACCAAACCCGCTAAGCCTGCTTATGACTTTTCTATCAAAAATAAATGCAAAAGATTTGATATCAAATAGGTATTTAAGTTACGAATTTTAAACTGAAATTTTGTAAACTGACTCCATACCAGATGTACTCTTCACCCCTTTTGTATGGATATACCCTTATGGTAACACCTTGTATACAATATCTAGTCTGAGGATATAACAAAATAACATTTTTTTTCCAGTGTCTAATGACTAGTTGAACTACTAACAATAATGTACTCACATAATAATTAGGTATAAAATACAAAAATATTAACATAAGTCTTCCTAGCCATGAACACTCATAACTTTCCTAACCATGAACACATAAAATACTCTTTAGTCATACTCATAGTCCGACTATAAAATAATCGATAAATCTATAAACGTTAGCACAAGCTATTATTCACATACAACAACATAGTTTTATTCTTTCAAAGTGACTCAACAGCGACGGTCTCGTTTACATTATTATATCAAGCTTGAAGACCGTGTTTTGTCTTACCAGACGTATAGTGCTGGCCAGTAAAAATGATACACTGTAATAAATATTGAAACAAAAAAAACTCAAGTATTCTTTATATAATATTTTTTAATTAATGATAATTGGACGTGTATAAAAAAAAATCTCAAATAATTTTAGGAATCATACTGATTTACGCTCCAAGCTGAATTTGAACTTTTACACAATCTTTGTTCGTTCTCTAAAATTGTGTGTAATGTTTCAATAGTAAAGTTAATTTTAAATCTATACTATTTAATAACTGTAGTTAAAGTTATACGTGTGAGGTATTTAATATTTTGAGAAAACTTATATTTCAGCACGAGAACCAAAAAGATTATTTTTTTAAACTTTTCTAATTATATTAAGGTACTTATATTAGAATCGCCCCTAATAATTTTATGAAATTGTTTTTATCATGTTCCACCGGCCAAGTTACACAGTGTATCAATAAATTTGTCCCGCAGTGTACTAAACACGTGTGCATTCACTAGAATAAAGCAACTGTATTCTGTAACTAGTTAGCGAACATTTGACGCTGTAGTAGTATTGTTTTGTTCGTACAAAGTGGGATGACGCGCTCATTACAAGTAGTAGATTGTCGCACTGAATAAAAGTTGCCGTTTTTAACGCCGGCGCTCATCCTCGCGTTAATGCGAGACAGTTTGTAGGTTGCTGACTTATTTATACGAAATTATATGCATTTATATATTTTATGCAATAAGTAATACTAATGCTGTTTATTATTATTTTATGCTGTTTAATATAGGTACTTTTATTTAGCTAAAATCGAAAAAAAAATGATTTTGACTAACATTTTTGTGAGCCAAATTTTTGGCACGTTTTGTTTTTGAGAAATGTGATTTTAGTATGTGAATATGAGTATGAGATTTTTAATTTAAACGCTCAAGAGATGGTAAATGACATGAAGAAAAATAGTTCACAAGAATTTGTTTTATTTCGTATTTTTGTTACCATACTGTAAACCAAAAATAATAATTTTAAACATTAAAGATAAGAAGCATCCACAATTCTAAAATACAGTTATACAATATGTGTTATAAACAACAAACTTAAATACATGAAAATGCGATTCCCATTGTGAGAAAACTTTTCAATATAAATAGAGGAACAGCGAGTTAGTTCATATTCTTTACCGCTTGAATATTTGCCAATAAATAGAATGCCATTTTACCACATACGTGCACTTGGTTGGGCACAGATCGTAGAAGAAAGTTAGATATTACTGTTTAAATATTAATGTGATTTGATTCATGAAATAAGTACCTAAGTACTCAATACTCAGTACATTAAAAAAAGTTAGACATCAATGCAAATTATCAAGGAAATAAAGAAGTAAAGTTGAAAGAAAGAAGTGTTGAGCAGATGTGCAGAAATCATAGAGGAGACAAAATCTTTAAATACAAATTATATTAGAATTGGGAACAAACCTCTAACTTTATCAATGATCACATCAGGCTTTTGTCAAGTAAGTAATTAGTTAATGATCTTAAAACGCATAACAAATATTGATAAATTATATCTAAGAACTACGTAATCCAAGAATTTTTCATCATTTTATAAAAGCTGAAAACTTTTTTTGAGTGTACAAATTCCTATATGAAATACAAAGGTAAGAAAGTCGCAGACCCTGGCTAATGTCGATCACATTAGTGCTTAAACAGAAAAAAAAACCGTAATATTCTATTGTATTCGAGGTTACCACATATTAAACTTAGCTATACTTATTAACAATTACTTTTCTCGTTGTATGCTTAAACTACCACATCCATTGCATAGAGGTTGCATGTCCCGATCGGCTGAACAAGTTGCTGAGCGTCCGCGGCTTTGTTCTATATTCATTGCAGTATCGACGACAATACGGCACACGCTGGGGACCCGTGTTATACTTAGTTATTGCCTGTTAATGCTTTTATTACGAGTTTTATCTATGTATGAAATGGTCGTGGTTAAAGAACCTAAGAGATTGCTTAAAGTACCTAATTGATACATATCACAGATAAGTTCACAGATAATTATTCACTGCCTAGCAACTGCTTCGTGGATAAATATAGGTTTAGACTTCTATGGCCGCCCGCACATGGGCTGCTTGATGCAGTTCGATAGCTGTTGTTTCGACTGGAAAAAAGTAAGCGGACAGGAGTAGCACGTGAGCGCTACTCCCGCCTGAGCATAAGTGCACAAGTGCACAAGCACGAGAGCGGTCGACAGCTCGCGCAGTCCGTGTGCGTTGATCACTGACTAACTGTGAGAGCAGTTCGTGTACGGGCAAGCTTAGGGTGTGCACTAGAATCTCTATTGTGGATTTATTTCATCTTATGACTAAAGGAAATTGGTAGAATTGATTGCCAGCATATCTATGTTACATAATTGTACATTCGAGCATGGACGGTAGAAGTTACAATAAGGCTAATAAGATTGTAAGACTGTCGAGAAGAGCTTTGCCTGGTATAGTCATAGCACTTCAAATAAAAAAGATAAATACTAATCAATCAAAAACCTGTTTATTAGTAACCATGATTTAATTGATTATATAGAGCCAAGGTTGTATTAAATCTATATTATATATAAATGAATCCTTTTTCCCTTGGTCACGGCATCACGCGTGAACGGCTGGACCGATTTTGCTAATTCTTCTTTTGTTGTTTTTGTTATTGTCAGTAGAAGGTTCTTATGAAAGAAAAAATTTTAAAATTGTACGGAAAATTAGAAAATTTAAGAATCCTTAACCACCATATAAAATTATTTCTAATCTAACCAAAACTTTTTAAATGTAACCCTAAGACGTTTGACATAGAATTGACAGCATTTAATTAGAAACAGAATTCATAGATAAGACAGGACAACGTCTGTTGGGTCAGCTAGTTACATATAATAATACGTTGCACATAGCCGTATGACGGATATCTATTTTTACAACATAATATTTTTAAGATACTCTTTAAACAGAGTATAAATTTTACCTATATTATTAATTTTGCCTTTGTTCTTTTTGGCCAGTATAATTACATACACCTAAAAATAGCAACGAAACAAAAACAACAAAATACCACCCAACAATTTACCCTAAACTGCTATAATAAAAGAAAACAACACATTTAGCAACAAAAAAATAAGGTTATACTAGACAATAAATTTCCTGGCCGCATATAAAAAATATAATGTTCTACACATGTAATGTACAAATACAGGAAAAAGAAAGAAATTCGCACCTTTTTTTTTTTCGCTTCCCAAATAAGCATTCTTAGTTTAATTTACTGGTGGCTTATGAGGAAGGAAGAATAATAAACAAAAGGCATATTTAGTGATGGGACACAGTTGGGTTACAATGTTTATTCGGCTTTTTAATCGATTCATTAAGTTGTCTTGATTTGGTTTTTCTGGCTTGAATTCGAAAATTATGTTGAAAATGCACCATTTATTGTTGTTATGTAACATAATTTTTATTCCAATTAAAAGGAATGTTTAATTGCAAAGGTTAGTTCAAAATAAGCGTTAGGTACTCCGTTTTACATTTAATCGATTTCGTTCGGAAAGAAATTCGAGTAATTTAGTTATTAGATTTTTATGAATGACAAAATGCAATCGTTTTTAGCTTCGCTTTATTGAAATGTTCAATTAAAATTAGAAATCGATTTGATTAATGTGGATATACCTTGTAATCGAGACAATATTTGACTATTCATTATTTTTATGTGTAATAGGCAAAAATATATTGAATGTGTAACTAATTATTAAGATTTTGTCGACATCTTTTATTTCAATATCAAAGACTCAATGGATGTACTACCCACAGCAAGAATGATTTCATTAACAAAAAAAAAACTACAAGTAAAATATACTGTTTCAAAAACGGAAGCAATCACCTCTTTAACTCAGAGAATGGCAAACTAATACATAACAATACTCCATTGATTTCCTTTTATTATCATTCTTAAATCAACCCAATTTAATCGAAAAACCGAATCATACACACTCAACTCGATTACGCAACCAAACAAAAAATAATCGAGTGACTCGACTACAACATAGTTACTGTTACATCACTAGAGCAACTCTGTGGTTAAAATGTAATACTTTATTAGCGTAATTAGGCAAGAAATATCTTTTATCCTACATAAGGCTGTCAGTGACGTCTTGTTTCGGTATAATTTAGTTTAAACAATGAAACGAGAGTGACGAAAGCGGGAAGAGAAATGAGAGGAATTTTGAAGTAATTTGCAGGAAGAAATTTGTAGTATTGTCGTGCTAAAAGCTCAAAAAGATATAATGAGAACAGATATTATTTTATAAAAATACTGTCATTCAGAAATATTTTGCGTTTTAAAAAATAATTCTAATCAATAAGATTAAAATGAAAAAATAAGTATTAAAATATTCGTCATAATTTTTAAGTACTTAACAGGCTACTAGACAGACTTACTGTAATTATAAATTTACATTCCATGACTAAAGGCTTCAAAATAATATTAAGTCTTGTATGTCTCACAATTTTACTTTCCGTGTCCAGTTTTCTCTACAACCGTACCTTATAAAGAATACTAGTCAAGGCAATTGAAGTTCAATTCAAGAAACATAACCAATCCTTTAGCTAAAACAGTCATACAACCTCTTTGAGCGGCTCGTGGCTAAGTGTAAGCCGTACGGTTTGACCGATAACACAGGTTAAGCCGCGCTCACCGCGGTTGGTCCGTGGATGGGTGACCATTTATAACATACCGAGACCCCTCCGTGTTTCGGAAAGCACGTTAAGCCGTAGGTCCCGACTGTCATACGTACATCTTTGACAGTCGTTAAGTCAATTTTGACAACCAGTCTTACTATGGGATACTGTGTTTCCCAGTAAAATGGGATGTGGAGGTCAGATAGGCAGTCGCTCCATGTAAAATACGGTATTCAGCTGAATCCGGTAAGACTGGTAGCCGACCCCAACATAGCTTGGGAAAAAGGCTCGGCAGATGAGTCATACAACCTCTTTACCAATTTGACCTCCCTTTGACTCGTCAAATAGATCATTTTGAGGACAATACTGCACTGCTATCACTGATTACTGGAGTACCGCTCAAAGGATGTTCCGTACACACCAATTATTAGGCACGCTGGCTTCAGCTTTTAATTGTCTCCATTGAGTCACTATATAATTATGATAGCAGAATGTTGATTTTGATTGATAGTGTGAATTTGGCAATGAAATTATAAAAATGTGGTTGGGAAGGTTTTCTATTCGACGGCATGTATTTTTGTTTTTAGGATGTTTCTAACGCGATAATATGTATATTTTTTTTAAATAGATTTAAAAAAAAAAATTGCCTATAGTTTTTTACCTCAGATTATATTTACTCATTTCACCTGAGAGGCAGGCCGATAGAAACTTTATTGAAATCGGTTTTTACATTTATGAGTAAGTCATTAAGTATCATTGTAACGGTAAATATACAATATATTTTTTATTAGCCTACGTTAAATCCCACTGCTGGGCAAAGGCCCCCCCTTTCTTCTTCCAAACCTCTGTGTTCTTCGCGATTTCTGTCCACGTGCGCGCCGCATAACCGACTAGATCACGGTTACGATTATCAAAGCCATATTTCAGTCGTACAGCAAAATGAATAATAATAATAATATTCCGGGACAACTCACACACGGTTATCTGATCCCAAGCTAAGCAGAGCTTGTGTTATGGTAACCAGACAACTGATAAACATACTTATATATTTCTAAATACATACATATTATAGATAAATTACACCCAGACAACCAGAACAAATGATCGTGCTCATCACACAAACATTTGTCCTGGGTGGGAATCGAACCCACGACCTCTGGTATAGCAGTCAGGGTCACTAACCACTAGACCAACAGGCCCGTCAAAAATAAAAGTAGAACATACGTGATTTGACTACTACCTACTAAAAAGTGTAGAAAAACGTTAGGATTCCCTTTTAAAGAGACTTTTGCTTTTGTCTTTATTGTGTCAGATTTATGCATTGTCAGTCTAATTTGGGACATGCATGATGTTTGATACCATTAGGCTGGGACTCCACCAAAGCGGAGACGAGACGAGCGGAGAGGAGATGTTTTTTAAACAACCAATAGAATTGCGTTATTGACACATCTCTTCTTCGCTAAGCTTCAGTGGAGATCGCTGTGCGGAGATTTATTATATTAGTATGGCGCGATTGAAGCGGAGATGTGAGCTGTGCGCGGACGACGCGCAATGGAGACGAGAAATGCGAGCGGCGCGGCGTGCAGTGAGCGGTGTCACCCTCCCCCCAAAATCAGCCGAGCCCCGTGACATCGTCTACCTTTCGTGTCAGAATGCGTACTGAGCACTCAACGCCTCGCACCCGAGCTGAAAAATATTTCTTCTCGCACAGCACACAGCACACCGCACACATCTCCGCATTCGTGGAGTCCCCCGAGCTGAAAAACATCTCTTCTCGCACAGCACACAGCACACCGCACACATCTCCGCATTGGTGGAGCCCCGGCCTTATGTTTGTATTTCTGTCTCATTTGACCTTTGACATTTAATTATGTAATATCAAAGGAACATCAATTACAAGTAACATTTGGCAAATACATAAGCGGACAACATCACATACATTGCTCTGTACCCAAAGTAAGTAGCTGAAGCACTTGTGTTATTGAATTCGGAAACAACGAAGGTACCACAAACACCCAGACCCGGGACATCGAACCTCAGAGCTAGCGACACCTTGAAACCGGTGCGTACACCACTCGACTACGGAGGTCGTCATTGTCGTCAACATGTATTATAATTCATACACACAGACAGAAAAGCCTGGAGCAAATTGGGGAGACCTTTGCCCAGCTGTGGGACACATAAAAGGATTAAAAAAAAAACATACTTTTGAAGGTAACCCCAAGATTGTATGATTTTTTGTGGAATCATACTAAAAACTTTATAACCGTGTAAACACATCTTTTAGCGCTTATCTTGTTATTAAAAGGTAAAGAAAAAAGATAAAGATGCGCATCATCTGTTTATCTTTTACTGCTCACAGTAAAAGTCAATTAATTTAACGTTCTTGCTCGCAGACAGACGTTAGTATACTCTGCTATCGTTTAGATGAGGCACTTAACAAGATATATAAAGTGCAAGCGTTTAAGATTCTTTTTAGGTTTTAATATCCTTTTTACAGTTCCTTTATTATAATAACTGTATAGATAAAACGATAAGAGATTGTAGTACTAGACATTATTTGTTATGGAATATTTGCGTCATTGTAACACTACTGGGGCCCGAGTCCGCTATTTTAAGTCAGTGAGTGGCGGGTTAATAAACGTTCCAGTGTACTTGTTTTTGTGCCTAATTTTCGTATTCAGATAAGAACAGTCCCTTGCAACGCTACAATGACAACAGTGGCATGTAGGTGTACATTTGTCATTAAACTAAAATTATCTGAATACGAAAATTAGGCACAATAACAAGTACACTGGAACGTTTATTAACTCGCTACTCACTGACTTAAAATAGCGGACTCGGGCCCCTGTTTATACGTAACATATAAGCCATTGCAATAATTAACATTATTTTTTATTAATTTTCTAACTGATCATTTTGCCAAAAAACCGTTGCAACCCTACACTATTTAATACTCATACCTAAAAATATTAATGACTAATGGCCTTTAGAAAAAAAAAATACAATCAGTTTATTTAGTTTTGTAATACCTACCGAAAAAACATAACATATTAAAAATATATATATGTCACCGGGAAATAACTAGAACCGCCAACTGTGAAAATACTTAGTTTTAAAGTAAAAATACTGTTAGTTAGGTAATCGAAACTGATAAATTTATAGTTTGGCAAGTCTGATTGTACCTAAGTCTATGGACACAAGCATTACCACTGTCAACATCGACCAATCAGAGAGCAGTGTGTTATTTGCCGTATTTTAAAAAAGCGTAAAATTAAAAGCTCTTCTGTGATTGGTCGAACCGTTTAGCATCTTACGAATGGATATCCGTTAGTTTATAAATTTACCACGAGACATTGCAAATTGAAAATTTGCTAAAATGTGGGCATAAAATAATACAATTTATCCCTCGTTTAGAATCCTACGAAAGTTTATAAATTTCCTAGGAAATTTATAAACTTGCGGATCTTGTTATCTTCCGGTGACATATACATTGATAATAGAAATCCGTTTTCATTCAAGTCCTTAGATAAAATAAATAAAGGCCTCACTATTTATAAAACGTTGACCACTAATCAAACTGTATGCCAAATGGAAAAAAAAAAACTGTAAATGTTTACATCCACGGTGTTTGTAAATAAGTAATTTTTTTGTAGTCTGCCGCAGTTTGCCCCGAGGGAGGCTTTTACTGCTTCACTAAGGCTTTACCGGACAAGATAATAAATTTTACTGCAGTAAATTGGTTACCATAGAAAAATGAAACAATAATTTTAGAAAAATTGCTGCCTTGAGATTGAATCGTTGGGGTCTCAAAACACATAAAATGGTCTATTCACGCTAAACTGTAAATAAATATAAATTAAAACCGCATCATAATTGGCCCATTCGTTTAGGAGTTACGATGCCATAGACAGACAGACACGCCAAAATTACAACACTACTCTTATTGCGTCGGGGCTAATTAAAAAACAGTGACAAGCGCATAATTGGTTACTAAAATAAATCATTATTTCAATTAATATTTGACTGAATATAATTACACATTTTACTATTTCTGTCTTTGAAGAAAAATACCATTGTATTGTTTATTAAATTTCCTTAGAATGTCATAATTTTGATCATAATATTAGAGTCAATCTGGAAATCCGTGGAAAATCAAAATATTTGTAAACACTGGAAAAATTAAGATCAAGGAAACAATTAAAGGAATGAAAGTTAATTAAGTTGACTTTCTGAGATAGACTCAGTAATGAGGATTTTGGATTAGTCCTCCCTTCTAAGGGCGCGTTCCCACTTTGTCGTGACGACAGATAATCGTGTTCTTTTATGTGTCGTGGCTTATATGTTTAAATGGAGGTGTTCAAATAAAGAAAGACACGATTTACTGTCGTCTACGACATGTTTTGCAGTGACGACAGATTGCTATAACAGTTGGAACGGCTAGCACGACAGCCGTAAAACGATAAAAGATCGATACGACTAAATCGTGACGGCAACTCTATCGTAGCCAAACGATAAAATGTCGTCGCGATCCAATGGGAACGGCTAAATACGACAGTCGCTAAACGATAAAAAATTATGACGACAAACAATCGTTATAATGGGAACAGCTAGAGACGACAGTCGCCCAACGATAAATTAATCGTTACGACATAGTGGGAACGCGCCCTAACGATAAAGATATAATTAAGTGAGACAGATTAACTTATTTCGTTTTCTGCGCTTTACTACTGAAACTGCTTTATCTTTTAATAAGTTTTCCTTTTTTATTTGGAGGTTTTTCATCAAAATAGGTTAGGGATCTTTTTGATGGTCTGTCTGAAGGTCCTGGATTTATCTTTTCTTAGTATTCAAGTCGGAAAAGTATATTTGGAGATATTATACATACAGAGTAATATGTATTAATAGTAAGACCGGTGTATACTCTAAGCATGTATAGAGTTTGTAGGTATATATAGATCTATGAGCCAGTAGATACCTACACAAACTTTTTCTTCTGAATTTTATTTGGTATGAGTTTTGTTTAAAACAAACATCGTATGACCCATACATTTTCCTAATTCTCATAAATCAAATGTTGAACTGCCTCGTTGGCCTAGTGGTGCCAAGCGCGACTGCTACGCTAGAGGTCTTGGGTTCAATTCCCAAGTCGACCAAGGTGTTATTGGGTTTTTCTATGAAATTCTCAGTAGCAGGTCGGAGTTTGGATTTTTGCCCGGTTAGTGGCAATAGGCTCACCCCCTATTACATGGGACCTAAACATACCGGCGAACTGTGGGTGTACATTGGTACACCTCTGCCTAACCCTTCGGGGATACAGGCGTGGTGGTATGTTATGTTATGTCAAATGTTGCCACAACCTTAAAAGTATTCTATTGATATTAAATGTTGTCTATTTACCATCCCATGTAAATGTTTTTCTATAACGAAAACCGAGTCTGAAAATGTATGTTTTTTAAAACACAGTTACAAAATAAGAACAAAATTATTTTAAAAATGAAAACCTAACCACGCTCTATATTAATGTACCCAAAAAATGTCACAAAATTTACAAAGTTAGGAAACAGGATTTTTTATCATTAACTTGATCGGATTCACAAAGTTTTTCAAATTATGTGTTGCGTACAACTTTGTATTAAATTATTTAATATTAAGCTTGTGTTCGTAAATTTCATTTTGGGTTCGAGACTGTATATAAATTTGTTGGTTATACTCTCTTGGGGTATTAGGAAATATTAAATTACGGGGGTTTAGGAGAAATTTTCAATAATAATATGGAGCTCTTCACGATGGCGTTGACTCTTCTATCCGATGGGGACTTATTTAGTGGCAAGATTGAAAAAAATAAATGAAAAAAAAAAACAGTGTTGGTGGATTTTATTACTACATAATAAGTGCTTAAGTAAGTACAAGCCGTATAATTTATATTAATTGTTCACAAATGAAAGAAACGACTAAACAATCATTTCTTTCGTCTTAGGTTTTATTAAGTTATTAGTATCTTGTATTTTTTTGTGTTTATTTAGTTAAATTTGTATATAATTTTATCATTCAATGAAATAAGTAATTAAAGAGTAAGTAGGGTGTATTCGCGTCGTTCACAATAGATAATATTTTATCGTTAAATACTTTTGTATTAAATAATATAAAACTAAGGATCGTAGCAAGTGGAAAGAAGTGGTTTTTGCCTACCCCTACAAGGGAAAGAGGCGTGATTATATGTATGTATGTATTCCACCATTTCTCTGACCACAGTAGGTATTAATTAGGAAAGGTCTATTCAGCATAATTTCTATAGTTACTGGTCGTCAAGACCAACAAATTCTATTGTTGCTAAGCAAATTGTCATGACCATTTGTTCTCCAAAAAATAAACAACAAAAACGATGGTATCCAAATAAAATAGTTGACGCTCGTTTTTCTAGAAACTGGGTCGATTGGATAACGTGTTACGATGTTATGTAGTTTTTGTCATTCTATTAGATCATTTTGTCACTATGTTCTAAAAAAATAACTATGATAAACGCATTTCATGCAATGCATGCATGAATGAATAGATTGATCAACAAGAATAAACTGTGTTCTTACTTAATAATCCAAAAAAGTATCCATTAACATTATCCTTCCATTCATTTCCATTATCTCCATTGTCCTCGTGACAGGCCTGTTGGTCTAGTGGTTAGTGACCCTGACTGCTATACCGGAGGTCGTGGGTTCGATTCCCACCCAGGACAAATGTTTGTGTGACGAACACGATCATTTGTTCTGGTTGTCTGGGTGTAATTTATCTATATTATGTATGTATTTAGAAATATATAAGTATGTTTATCAGTGGTCTGGTTACCATAACACAAGCTCTGCTTAGCTTGGGATCAGATAGCCGTGTGTGAGTTGTCCCGGAATATTATTATTATTATTATGAAAAGATTTTGTCTCGGGTAACTGTTGGCAATGGCTATTGATCTTTTAATTTTCCCATTAAATGGGTTTAGAAAAACAAGTAGGTCATTGCACAAAGTAAAATTCTAACAAACCTGTAGCCGAATCTAGAAAGTCCCAAACACACTTACATAGTTCGGTAAAAAGCTAGGTAGGTATCTGCTGATTATATTATCCTTCTAGCAAACTATGTACCTATTTAACATGGTTTTTCTTAAATAAGACACAAAAACTCCAGCCAGTTCACAAGAAATTACCACGGAAATTACCATACATTCATTACCGCATTATATTTTTATGCTAACCAACATAAACTTGACAAAATCACAGAAATTAACTGCCTGACGCATTTTCCGTTGGACATTCCGTTTTACTAAGGTTATCCCGCAATGAATTTGCATTTTATAGAAATTCTCGCAGTAGTTGGCAACTCGTCAAAACTCGTCCGTTTGCGTTCACTGTCTGTAGTTACACGCAGAATTTGAATACTACTACATTTCGATTGTATTAAACAGTGTGGGAGAATGTCGATGAATGTGAAGATTATCGATACAGTTTAATTGATGATTGACGCTTGATTGATTTTGACGACCGAATGACGCGGCGACTCGTCATTAGACAGCATTGTCGATCGTTAAAGCTTTGTACATTTTCAGTACCGGTACGCACCTTTTTTGGATACAATTATATTATGTAATATCTTTGTAAATTACATTTAGTAAAATAACATACAGCGCTGCAAAGGACATTTCAGAAAATAGTTACAAGTCTCAGGTTATTTAAAAATAGAATAAGCATTTCATCACTGGAATTTTTTATTTAATGTTTTTTATTCAACGAATAAATAAACAACAAATAAGGTTGGCCCGTGAAGTATCGATAAATATATTTTTATTTAAAATATTGTTGTTGTTGTCTTTACAACTATCAGCTTTTGTTTTTCAGTTAATATAAAAGTGAAAACTGGAGCGTAACTGTAGATAATTCGTAAAGTAAGCGTAGCTATTAATACATTGTTATTGGAGCAAGTAATTTTGGTTTATTTTTGTGTACTTTTTTATCTGAACATTGTGGTCAATCAATTTACAACTGTTTTTGTCACTTAAAGATTATTTTTTTATTTTTTTGGAATAATGTATGGCTTGCCAAAAATATGTTTTGGGACACAAGGTTCTTTAATTTATTATAATAAATCATAGAACCCATTTTTGGAGTCTGAAATTCATACATTTGTCTGCGAATCTTAAACAAAATTTATTTAACCATAATTTTATATGCGAAATGAAATAAGAAAGTTAATTTGTATAGTTGAGAAGTTTTGAATCAAAGTTAATTTAAGTTTCTCAACTATTTGAAACTAATTTAAATATTTCACGCTTTAGAATACCAAAAATAATTAAATTACATACGTGTTAATTTTGTTTACAGTTAAGAAAATAAATATGTATGAATACTTTTATTTTCAATCACTTTACGATACTAATAAGTTTATTGAATCCAAAAGGATATATAAATGCACTGAGTGCACAAAATAACGAGCTATAGGATTCGAGAGAACCACAACAACCCAATTTTATCGATACTTTTTGACAACAATCGATACATACATGTACCAACACTAGTGGCACCATCTGTATCTCAGCGGCAAATGTTTCCTGAATATTTGATTCTTTATCATGGTGTTAAAGTTCATGTGTGCATTTTATAACATAGACGCGTTCTGATACGATTCCGAGTTACGTTATGCGACTTAAGTGGCTCAATAGGATTTTCTTCCTTTAATATATCTTTTTTTCTGCTTATATTTTGTTGGTATTAACTGAGTGATGAAAACCGATATTTCGATTACAAAAAAAGTTTTTTTTCTTTCTTTCCTTTTCAGGCGAATTTATAGATTGAATCAATATTTATTTATATTATTGATTTGTACATCTATATTCGGTGGAAAGAGGGAAGGGAGGCCTTTGCCCTGCAGTGGGACATTACAGGCTCTTAAAATATATATTTCATGATAATAACTGGTAAAACATTTTATTTTTTTTTCTTTCTCATAAGATAACCTGGTAACAGGCAAGCACTTTACTTTCAAAGATATCTCCAACGCCAGAGATCTTGGACAACATACAATGGACAATGACTTACATGGTTTACCTTAAAATCAGTTTGAAACAGCGGCTGAATCACTTCTTTATGTGAGAAAATGATATCTACCCGGGTGTCAGCATTGGCCTGACATCTATAGCTTGTAACTTGAAATAAACAAATGAACATCTAAATCGTGGACATTACATTCACAAACAATCTCTCTCATATCAGTTCCACATCAAAACACTAGCTACCACAAACAGACACGTCTTCCATACGTAAATCTTACGATTCCCTAAAGCATTCAGAGTTATTTTTTGCTGAGACAGAAAGAGTTCCTTAGGGTGTGTTTAAGACCCTTTTCCACGGTCAACGCATTTACATTTCATAAACCTATTTGTAGCCAAATACCGATGCTGAAAAACATAAGTTATTTTCGGATTTTTGTTTTGATTCCAATAGTGACCGTGTATTTGAATAGAATGTGTAATATAGTTTTTTATCCCTGGATTTTGGCTTTTAGGGTTTTAAATAGAAAAATGTATTCCCATTTTAGACCTCGATTGTAAAATTTGAATATAAAATGTAAATTTCAATGCAGATGTGATCATAGGATTAACTATCGATTTAAATATATTGCTTTGCCGATCAGATAGTATGCTGCGAAATGTATAAAAACCGACTAAAATATAACTACGCAGTGCAGATATTTGACCGTAAGTTAGAAGATCTGTGACACAGATGCGGAGATTTTCCTGAGATCAAATTGTGGCGATGTGGAACATTTGATGTATTTTTGGTAGTATCTTAATATTATAAAATTCAATGTCAAAGTAACTTTGTCTATAATATATGTTTGTTACGCTTTTACGGCTAAGCTACACAACCAATTTTGATAAAATTTAGTATTGACTTTGTTTAGAACTTCAGGAAGGACATATCCTACGAGTAGTTTAATAATTCTACATAATAAATAACAATATCGGAATATAAATGTCCGTCTGCTGGGTTGGCTGGAAAATCGTTTCCTTGATATTTTTTTCACCACACGATAGTATATCTAATAAATAGGTACGGCAAGCACCGTACCGCAAACCAAATGAAACCATAAAGATAAATAAGATATATTACCAAAAATAAATGTGAGACAAACCACGAAAGCTAATAACTGGCGAATGTGTGTAATGCTGTGAACATAGATAAGTGGGAACATTTATCATTGGGTACCAGGATACCATAATTATATAGAGCTGGGTAAACTTGTTATATTTTGTGTTTCTTGTATTGAGTCTTTTAGGAGATCGTGTTTGATTTGTTGGTACTCGAATCAGGATAGAAAAAGATTATAAAAATATTATGGAAGAATGGATTCATTTGTGTTGTAATACGATGCAGGTATTTAAGAAAAAATGCCAGGTATACAAGGCAAGTAGTAAAATGAAAGTCTAAAAGAGTGTTCCGATTCTTAGTAGCTTAAAACTGCGATTGGATTTTTAGTTGAAGTCTAAATTCCATACTGGCTCTATAAGTCCTTTAACCATCGGAATGAGTACCTTTTCAGCAATCAAAAGTATATTAATATGCAAGTTAAATTCTAGTCCTCTTTAAAAAAAAATACCCAAACTCTATTGATTATATTCCAACCCTACCTATACTTTGTCTACCTAGATCAATATTGCTTAAAAACCTTCTTAAACGGCAACATTTTTTATTCAACAAAATCCTCACTATTATATGTGATAAACATAAAATTCCTTCCACCCAAAAGCGAGATCAAATTTAATTTATTTGTAAACACGTTAGCAAACATAATTTGGTTTCGTATTAGATAACCGCTCGCGTTTCGTTTACCCTCCGCGATGGGGTAAATCTTAGAAGATTTATTGTACCGAGGTACCTACTAGTCGCAAAACCGAACGAATAAGGATATTTTTGGTATAAGAAATAAGCTATAGGTACATTATTTTCATTCGGAAAGTTTAATTTGGAAATGATAGAAAAATTATGATGCCCTGTTTTTCCATAGGTTGTAATAAACTAGTTTTTAACTGCTTTAAAAAAAAAATCTAATTTTATACAAGGTGTTAAGAAAACCCTGTCCGACCCGAAAGGGTGATATAGGGTTCACAATCACATGCCCAAATAAAATATCAAATTTGAAAAATTCATGATAGAAACAATAGGTAATATTGAATTTTGAAATAACCATTTTTTGCCCCGAAATTCCCTAAATTAGAGATTAAAACAAAAACTACAACACTCATTTCGTCGGTATTTTTGGGGGCCTTTTGTTTGGTAATTAGGTAGCATCTGTGACGACGCTAACACTCACTGTCGAATTTTGAGAAAAAAATATTTTTTTAGGTTATATTTTTTTTCTTTTGTTCCATTTTTTTTCACATTTTCGTAATCAGATATCGATACCTAACAACACCTTCACGGATCGGACAGGGTTTTCTTAACACCCTGTATACTGAGACATGTAAACGTAGTACCTATAACACTGGTTTAATCATACCGAAAGATTATTGTCGGCTCTTATTACCGTATATATATAATAAGGGCTAAGTGTAAGCCGTACGGTTTGACTGATAATACAGGTTAAGCCGCGCTCACCGCGGTGGGTCCGTGGATGGGTGACCATTAATAACATACTGCGAACCCTCCGTGTTTCGGAAAGCACGTTAAACAGTAGGTCCCGGCTGTCATACATAGATCTTTGGCAGTCGTTAAGTCAATTCTGACAACCAGTCTTACTATGGGATACTATGTTCCCCAGTAAAATGGGTTGTGGAGGTCAGATAGGCAGTCGCTCCATGTAAAATACGGTGTTCAGCTGAATCCGGTAAGACTAGTAGCCGACCCCAACATAGTTTGGGAAACAGGCTAGGCAGATGATTACGTATATATAAAACTAAAGCTAAGAGTCTGAAAGCCATTCTTTGAAGCTTACAAAAATTGTAGAGTTACATTTGATAGAAATCTAAGCAGGAAAGGATTTTGATCAAACATAACTCAACCTACTACAGCCTGACGACCCGCCTTTCCCACACAAGAAATTGCCAATGCAATATAACATAACCCGATCGAGACGAATCCACTCCTTACAATATTGATACAAAGTACAGAGCATTATAAACCCTATCCCCTTCTAATAGAGTCGGCTACAAATGACATTGTACATTGAATATTGAACGCACGAAAAATGTACGGAACTTTCATAGGATTATTTATGGCCTTTTGAAGATATCTGTGGTAAAAATTTAAGTATATTTTCGACTTTTAGAGTATTCACGGATAGGTCGAATTTTTGAAGTGGTTGGAATATACTGCGTGCACAAAGTGAATTGATTCAAGCGTTGGGTTAAATGAAATACGGGTTATAAGAACGTTTTTTAAAGTATCAAAAAAAAGATCAAATATTTTTTTGGGTCTTTTTACGTGCACCGGCGGAAAAACATGTGTGTTCGGAATAAAAGTAATAAGGAAAACAGAGCGTCGAAACAAGACTGTTTAGTGTAAACTGCAGTAAATAGTCAGATTGAAACTGAATTAGTGTTTTGAAAGGTCCATTTCAGTTAAGGTATTAGAATGATTAAATACCTAATACAAATACTTCATTTACTATACTTTTTTTTTTTATTCATACCCTATTGTATTAGGTTCACCTATGACGATAGTCGTACATGGATATCTAAATAAATAAATAAATACATTTTCTAACATGACCGAGTTCAAAGCGTAATCTGTATACCTACACATTTTACTTAATTGTACTATTAGTGCAATAATAGGTAGCTATAAATTAAACGTAGTGTGTATATACTCTTTGGATATACATATCAATGGCAAAAACAGATCATTACATTTTCAATCTTCTTACACAAGCTTAATCTTATTTATTAACCAAATACTTAACATATTTAAAACACGTCACCGCATCCAGAACAGTAGGTACTAAATGAAAGGAAAACGTATTTCAGTCTGGTTTTCGCATAAATTTCCAGCCAAGGTTGTGGTCAAGCCTTAAGGAGTTAAAATAAATCCCAGCTATGGTTGTTCAGTAATAAATTCAGGACTAGATTAAATTCGAGCCTTTGTCTTCAGAGGTTCTATGTGGCTAAGGCCTTTGTAAGCTTTCGTTCTCTATAGCTGAATGAAATGGCTTCTGTTTATTTGTGTTTAAATTCTCGTAAATATAGTGAAATAAGTGCTGTGTGATAAATTAGTCAACTGTTAATTTACATTTACGTACTTTTAAACTATCGCGCTGCATGTTTATAGTAATGTTATGTAACAGGAATTAGCGCGTACATACATGCTTAAATACCTTATTGGGCTTGATGTTTCGACCAAGTTACACTGGCCGTGGTGGCAAGCAGACGGCTAATTCCCGTTATATTATAATATTGTTAATTTACATACTTGAACATAAATCCATCACATACGACATAAAATAATAAAAAATAACTAATTGAGCAGAACAATATCGTTATCGATAACTATTGCCATTAGGTAGGTAATAGTTATCGATAACATCACTTTCAATATTTTACTACAAGCTAATATTTTTTTTTTTACAATAATTCTAACTAGAATCAAAGGGGGCACTGAATTATACAAATACTAGTTTAACTTTACAAAGGATAGGAACAAGCTGTGCCCCGCGGTTTTACCCGCGTGAATACCTAAGTTCTGGTGCCGATGTCTTTATAGTTATTCGGTGCTGAGACAAAAACTTTTTTTTAGACTCTTTCAGGTAATTTTTCTCTCCGCAAAATCCACCCTCGTACTTCAAGGAATATTATAAAAAAAGAATTAGCGAAATCGGTTCAGCTGCTCTCGAGATTTGCGCTTAGCAACATATTCAGCGATTCATTTTCATAAACGTATATACGAATAAAACAGAAATTCTGTAGGTACTTTGTTGACTTATAAAAAGGGCTTTTATTTTATGCAGAACTGTTTTTTATCTACCCAACGAATAAGAAAGAGTGATTGTGGAGTTCACTTTTTGTTAAAAGTCATCACTTTCATGTTAAAGTTTGCTCATACTTTCGTATCAGGCGCTTTTGCAATAGCGTGTCCAATAATCTAGTTATTTTTGCATTTATTCTTCGTTACCGTACTAAATTTTTTTAACTGTTATTCAGTAAATTGCAGTCAGGATTGTACATTTACTCACTCATAGAAAACTGTCTTTTTCGGAACAATCATTTAAATAATGTTATTTGCCAAAGTCCACCCTTTAAAACACATTTATTTTGTTGAGCAAACCGACTACTAACCACTCGTCAGTTTTATGCCACTTCTCCGTACTATTAAATCTTTCAATACTCATTTTAACTTGAACATTAAGTCTAGCCAAATCTATAGGGTGTTAAGAAAACCCTGTCCGATCTGTGAAGGCGTTGTTAGGTATCGATATCTGATTACAAAAATGTGGAAAAAAATGGAAAAAGAGAAAAAAATATATAACCTAAAAAATAAAATTTTCTTAAAATCCGAGAGAGAGAGTCGGCGTCGTCACAGATGCTACCTAATTACCAAAAAAATACCGACGAAATTGGTGTTATAGTTCTTGATTGAATCTCAAATTTAGGGAATTTTGGGGCAAAAAATGGTTATTTCAAAATCCATTATTATTGTCTATCATGAATTTTCCAAATTTGATATTTTATTTGGGCATGTGATTGTGAACCCTATATCACCCTTTCGGGTCGGACAGGGTTTTCTTAACACCCTTCATAGCATATAATTATCACGTTTACATAACACTACTGCAGGAGCAAAGACCTGATCTCATACAGAGAAGAAAAGTCAAGAAATACTCTCCACATTTTCACCCTAATCCACATTATTTACACTTGACTCTTATAACACCACGCATAGCAACAAACCGTGTTTAACGCAGCGACGTCGCCTGTTCCGTGGTTCTGAATAATAATTACTGAGTTTTTAACGCGGGTAACCCTTCAATGTTTACCTGGAGAAAAAATAAATGTAAGACGTGGAGGGTTAGTTTTTTTTAGGTAATACACTGTGTTTGTTTGTTTGTAACCAGACCAGAGAGAGAGTTTGTAATTAATTAACCCTGAATTACATTCCATGTAATTAAGATTTTAATGCCACAATATAGTAATTACAAAGTAATCAATTAATATACTATTTTAGATATACATCAAAATTTTGGTTCATACGTAATCATACAAATCTTGTAAATGTTGGTATTTTTGACAATGAAAACGCCTGGAATTTGAATTATTCGGGTCGATTTTTGAAGTTTTCAATACGTATATACCAAACATAGGTGTTTAATACAGTTCAATATCTTTCAAGCTTCTAATAAATGGCTTTTAGCTATAAAAAACACGTGAGCTCTTTCCTTAACAGAAAATTTAGATATCCTAGCGAAGAAAGATTTAAAATCCCTATAAAATTGAACTTATATCCACTACAAACAAGCCGAAGACACTGGGTCAGTTTACTATTTCTAGCAAACTTTAAACTATTCATGAACAATAAAGAGGAAATTGAACCTTATCCTTCAAGAAATAAAGTTTTGATTTCCAATTTCGCGCTCATGTTTAAATTTATGATTTATGCCTCTGGCCGCAGTGCGGAAAATGAGGCTAAAAATGTTTGTTTATTGCTTAAATATTAATATGGGTGAAGTGATGCGCCTTTGACCGAGTTAATCGTGGAATTTAATATGTTTTTTTTTTTCAGTCTTTGAGGCTATGAAGTTCAGAAGTGGTGGCTTATCATTTTAATTTTTATGTTAGCTCCGACACGAACCTGTCCAATTAAATTTGGTATATAAATAAAATTACATGTATTTTTTTTATGTGAAAAATTTAATCTCTATTTACTTTATAATTAAAATAAACCTAATAGATCATAATAATGTACTTAAGAAAATTTAACCAGTTTTTTCTTATTTAGTGACTTTTCAAGACATAATCTTTCATAGTGCTTAAACGTCGTATTTAGTCCTATGTACAGCTGTTTTACAAACAATTCATATAAATATACCATTATGAAACGTAAAAAATCTCTACTTTACAAGAAAATAGAGTGACATCTTTATTCTTAATACAAACCATCGAATCGACACTAACAATATAAAATCGATGAACAATGTAACCGCGTTTCAACAAGAACTTTACTCACTCAATTCTGTGTTCCCAACTATTCCTAAGTGTGGCAGTCACCTAATACAGTTGAGTTTGTAGATAAATCAATTTGCACCAGTTCAAATTCAAATTCAAAATTCTTTATTTGACTTAGGCTACAAAGTAGCGCTTATCAACGTCAACACAAAAAAATACAAAAACGACAGCACCCTAAGGATCGGTTCATTTCCGGCGGAAGACGCACCGCGCATCACCGGCCGCACAGCGCCAGAACAGACAAACACGCAATGAGACACCCAACCCCTCACACCTGACGCATAAACGCATCGTCAATTCAGTGAGAAAGGTCAAATGCCCCACCACGCATCCGCCCGCCCCGGCGCCACACAACCGACAACACGCGACGCGCCTCCGCCAGAAATGAACCGATCCCAATTCGCCCACCCTTCACCGCTTCCTAAGTGCTCTGGCTGTGGAGAAGAAACGGCGCAACAAACTCCACAACAGCACGCTGTCTTTATAATTACAAAAAATAATTAGAGACCGTGCCAGATGAACAAGAGTTTTAGAGGGTTATGAACAGAATTAAAAGTATTTTCTAGTGAAACCATGGTCAGCAGAATTCAATGCAGTTGCTTCCAGATTAATTCGACGTTGTGCTTAGAATTTTAATCTATTTGTTGTTCTATTTGTAAATGCATCTGGTATGCAGTGCTGGTAGGAAATGGATGTCTGTTACAAATGGTTAATGACATTTTTAAATTGACATATCGAAGTGATTTGTACCATGGATGACCAATTGCAAAACATATTATAAACATGCTAGTCTGATACAGAGGATGTGAAATATTTAGACATTATTAAATATCTTCAGCGTCAAAACAAATCAAATCAAAATATTTTTATTTTAAATAGGTCTTTTAAAACCATAAATTTACTGACTCTAGTTGCAGGTTCCAAAATGTCATTCCTCTGGAGAAGAACCGGCAAGAAACTCCAAATCCTCCAAAAAAGGCGTAATCTTGTACGTACCTTTTAAACCTACTTTAAAAAAATAAGTGCTTACTAAATTCCTCACACAAAGCTGCAGTTAATATAAATTATTTTAACCGAAGATAAATAAGTAAAAAACTGTAGAAAGTATTTCCTATATAAAACAGGAGTCCCTAGAAATTAGCTACCGTCCCAATCTGGTTGACAGTTTAAACGATACGAAGTCAGACTTTCGCAAACGAATCCAATTAACACTTATTTACAAAATCCATCACAATTTTAAATAGTGATACTTTCCCGTTCGAATATAAATTGCTGTTAAAATAAAGGACGAATGTAACTCGACAGAATTTGTTCGCATTTTATCCAAAATGACTCAATGAAAATATGGCTTCTGTTCGACGTGCGTATCGATGCAAATACTTTATGAAAGGTAAATAAAGAATAATCATTTTTGCATTGGCTTTCAATTTTTTTTATGTCACACATTCAGAAAAAAATATTTTACATTTTTAAATGGTTATTGATATACATTTAAGAATGGAGAAATCGATGCATCCCTGCTTTGCTCAAAAAGGAATAGAAAGCAAGTTGGGCACAATGCGAAAGTAAAACTCGAAAATAATAAAATAGTTACATTATATCAATGTATTAAAAATTACGTCAGTGAGAGCAAAATAGGAGACTCATTTATGTAATTTTTTTTTTACTGAAGTTTCTATATTATTCTTCAAGTAGATATAGTACCAATTCGCCAATATTTTCTTATAAAATTTACATAACATAACATACCATCACGCCTGTATTCCCGAAGGGTTAGGCAGAGGTGAACTAATGTACACCCACAGTTTGCCGGTATGTTTAGGTCCCATGTAATCCCCTATTACATGGGACCTAAACATACCGGCGAAGCTATTGCCACTAACCGGGCACAAATCCAAACTCCGACCTGATACTGAGAATTTCATAGAAAAACCCAATAACACCATGGTCGACTTGGGAATCGAACCCAAGACCTCTAGCGTAGCAGTCGCGCTTTTATAGCAGTTTTATAAAATTTACTTCTTATAATTCAAGAAAACAAAAGTCGGTCACTCGATTGTATCGGTCCAAAAACTTGCCATGTAGTATCCTTATATCCAAGCGAAACAACACCACAAGTTCAGAACATAAATGAAGACGTGAGTTACTCGTCCACAAAATAACTTTTTTACCTCTATAATACATAATGCCTTATTTAGACGTTAAACAAAATGCTTTATAACAAAATGGCTATGAAAAATGAGAGCTGAAAACAGCACTAACGATATTTTTATTAGTTTTTCTCGACCACTCCATTCCGCGTCCGCTATTCTACGAAGCACCTCTACTGCTATGTTTTTAGAAAGAAATTGTTTGAGAAACCTACCCTAGTTTAAATATTTATTTTTTGTATTATTCTTGCTTTAAACTTACAATTTAATAACTTCCTGTTTTTCTGTTTTGGCTGTGTAGTGATGTTGTTTTCAAGACTTTCTTTCATACCCCATTTTAGCAGTTACACTTTTGGAATAGTGTAGAAGTTAATGCTAGGTTTGTAGTTTATTTTTTAATGGCTTTTTGTACCATTTATATAATTGCTACTAGGTGAAAATATTTTTCTCATAGAGTGCCTGTTTCTTTTTGAGATCTACCGATAAAAACAATCAATGTATAATAAAAATTATGGATTACAATGTAGGTATGACCATTCAAGTATTTATCTAGAGGTCAAAGGAACACTATATCTACATGTATCCCTGAGTGTAATTCCTTGTTCCACATAACCATTCCAGTTCGCCAACTCCCAATAGTTTGTTACAGTAGTTTGTTAATATAGTTACAACCAACGAGACGTAGTGATAAATTAAGACTGATTAACGTTAGCAGGTGTAACCGACAAGATTCGAAACAAAACAATAACGTATTTGGATGTAACAGAAGAGGCCAGAACTGTACATATAACAAATAATGTTTTAGGAAGAAAAAATGGACTCAGTTGGAACAGATCCTTATCTACATATAGTGAAGAGTGTAACTGATGTTCATCAGAAAATTTGTAAAACATGAGTACAAAATTAATATGCAGTGCAGGTGTTAAATATACACTATAAGAGCGTATGTTTTGCCTTGGCGACGTAGTAGGTAGGCAGGTTATAAGGTTTTAAGATATTAGGGCTCCAGTCAGGATCAGGCTAACTTAAAACAGGAAAAAGTGGGTTATATTTAGCAATTGATCGATAAGGTAAATGAATAATGTAAGGATAATTATCATGTGCTAATTCCATTGTGACTCCCAACTTGACTGTATGCAAGAACCTTATTTTTATACTGATAAGTATCAGTTAAATGAGTACTTCTAAGTTTGGAGGGAAGATAAAATTGATCCGTTTACCAGACAAAACAGACTGCGCAAATAACTCACGAAGAACATTTTTCAGAAACTCATTTCTACTTTTGAAACAAAAAGAAATCTCTCATAATTCGAGCAGTAATCTAAAAGATAATCTAAGCCAAACAATGTTTTAAATTCAATGTTTTTAAGGTAGCTAAACTTGCTACCGAGTGATTATTATCAAATTTAAACTTGTGAAATCGGAAATTTTCCGCCGAAATGGGACAAGTTTTAACCAACTGCCTGTAAAAAGGTGTACTGCTGTCCAATTTGTAATAAAAATAATTTTTTGAATCGTATTACGGAAAATTTTGGAGAACTTTTTTGGTTTCGTTGTAATAAAACCCTTTATTGCACTATGTCTTAGCAACTATGGAAAGACCAAGGGTTATGGCGTCGAGTGAGGGAAAACGATAATGTATTGTCAAGCAAAAGGAAAATCTGGGCAATTACCTATATTGCAAATATATGGATAGCTAGAAAGCTGAAATTTTCACAAATGATGTATTTGTGTTACCGCTATAACAACAAATACTAAAAACCACATCAAATGAATATTTAAGGGGGGCTCTCATACGACGGTGGTACGGAACCCTTCGTGCGCGAGTCCGACTCGCACTTGGCCAGTTTTTTTTTATACGTATGTAAACTAGATTAATCAGAATATGTAATATGTAGTTAAGAAAAACATGATGAATTTAAATCACTTCTATTTAAAAGTCACATTGAGATTAAACTAAATCCTATTTGCGACTAAACTATTTTTGCTTCACTTGTCAAAAAGTTTTTTCAACCAAAACCCACTGAAAGATCTCGTTACTGTAAGTAGACTTGACATTTTGTATTTCGTTTTGAGAGGCTGAAAAAGAAATATTTAAGGTCAGATTCTATGATATAATATTTTCTTTAGCCCGGTCTAGTAAGGAATTTGGTATAAGGTCTCGCGAATGTAACCTATTTTTTGCTAGACATTACTAATGAGGTCAGTAAAATATCCTCTTGAGAGTCAATTTACAATTTGCAAATAAAATATATTTCATAAAGGTACTTAAGCTTAGTCATACGACTGGGATTGAATGGATCCTAATCCAAGTCATTATTTGCGCAGGTATTCTGAGTACAGGCTTTGACTTCTTCATTGGACTTTGTTTGCACGAAAATATAACAAACACACACGACACACACTTACAAATACTAGTAGAATTAATAGTTAAAAATAAATAATACAGTACCAAACTATAGTGCTCAAAATTCCAGTACATCAATGGCCTAACTACCTAAAAGTAAAAAGCAATGGCGATCTCCACAAAGAGCCGTCACTCAGTATTAAAGCACGATGCAGAGCTTATTCCGAGCTCAGTGACACTTGAGCGTTGGGCAATGGAAAAAATGAAAACGGAGAGAGAGAAACTGTGGTAGAGTTAAAGTGAATGAATGACCATGATATGAACGAACGGTTAGAAGGAGCAAAATTAATGAATGAATGATAATAAGATGATTGAAGACTGAAATGGGAATGGGCTAATTTTTCGGCAAGGTATTAATAACCATCATGATCATTCTTATCATTTTTGTTTCCTATTCCATATTATCTGAATTTAATTAGCTGAGACTTCTGTCAAATAGCCTCTACGATGCATTTACTTGATATAAATGCAATTTTACTGCTTATTTCTCCTATAGAATAATAATATTCAGTTGGATCGGGTGTGACTTGACGCCGACCCCAGCATGGCCTGAGTAGAGGTTATCTAGATTGAATACGGTATTCTTTACTATAGATTTACTGATAAAGGCTTTGGAAATAATAATAATAAAAATATCCCGGGACAACTCTGAGGTGTAGTAGAGTATGTAAGATCTATTATAAACATATTTCAGTACTATTAAGGACTAGTAATAAATCAGATGCGATCGTGAACAGTTGTTTTAATAACACATATCCCCTCATGGCGACCCTGCCATACTTGGGGCGCGTGACGCGACTTCGATTTCGGTATAGTGTTACGGCTCCAAAGTAAATGAATTGGACTATTTAATTAATTTTACCGGTGCAGTCGACAAAAAACATTGGACGTGATTAGCCCTAAAACCCTATTTAAACTATTCATCTAAATTGCAAAAATATTTTCAAGAAGATGTGCCGATCAAACGTAGAAAAGGAGACAGTTTTCGTTAACCAGAACTCTGCAGGAGCAAACAACGCCCATGTCGAGGAACTGAAAATGCACATGTCAAGTATCAGTATTTTACTGTTGGTCATTTGCATCATTTCGGGTCTTGGCGTTTTATATTTTGCATGGAAACAATATAAAAAATGTCACCATTCTTGGATCAGAGAGCAGATTATTCAGAATAATTTTCGAAGATCGTTCAACCGCTCCAGAGCCAATCGTGAAGATGAACAAGATGTTCGTAGCCCAACGAAATAGTGGAGATAACGGAGTGTATTTCTTTTTTTATTAATAATATGTGTTGTGATCATATGTGTTAATTAATTATGTGGTTTTAATATCCCTTTTTGGTGCGTCTTCAAAAATAAATAAAATATTCTAAAAAAAAAAAAAAATATTGTGAACTTGAACTCTAAAAGTACAGACAATAAGTTCGTATTAATATTTAGTTATTATCTAATTGTTCGTGCCTTAGTGTTAGTTTAAAGATAAGAGTGATCGCATTGCAATGTATCAACTTACGCCCGGTGGTCCCTACTACGGTAACTCACGATAAAAGTGTGGTATGTATTTAATTGATATTTTGAGTTAAGGTATGGAAAATGATTTACTTGAATGTTTAGCCGAACTTAAATTAATAAGAAAATATTTAATTAAGAAAGGAAAATCTAGGTTTAAAGGTAACGTTATAAAAAATAAATTAGCAGAAACTGAAATAATTTATGAAAAATCATTTGAATTAATACAATTATTATCTTCAAAGAAAGGATTGAAAACTGAAAGTTTATCATCTTTAGATTTGCTGAAAGATGAATTAAAATGTTGTTACACACAAATTATTAATTTATGTTCAGAGAACAAACAAAATAGCGATAGTGAAAGTGATTTTTCCGAAGCAAGTCAATATCCAGAAGTAATCATGGATTTTGATTTGAAAACGGCGTGTAGCTTGATCCCTGTAAGGAACAGTAACGGGACTAACATCAAAGGTATTATTGACTCAGTGGAAATGTATGCAGGAATGTTATCAGAACCAGGTAAAAAATTACTTATAACATTTGTCTTGAAAAGTAGGCTATCTGAAAATGCAAAACTGCGTATGACCAAGGATTATACATCAGCTAACGATCTTGTCAGAGATTTACGAGACATCCTTTTACCTAAAAAATCATTTACTGCAGTGCAATCGCAGTTACAGAACGCTGTACAAGGTTGGCGTACAATCGATCAGTACGGTACGGAAATTGAAAAGTTATTTACTAATCTGACAATATCGCAGGCAGATGGAAATTCCCAAAATTATGCTGTACTAAAACCTTTAAATGAAAAATTGGCGATTAAACGATTTGCAGATGGTTTGAGTGACTCCCGGCTCAGTACAATTATTGCTGCGCGTAATTACGATAGTCTGAAAGACGCAATACAAGCCGCAAAAGACGAGGAGATGACAGCGGCATCGACTTCAACAGGTGAAAATGTCATGCAACTTTCACACCGTGGTAGAGGTAAGTCCCGACCACATCCTTATAATCCATTCCAAGGACAATTTTACAAGCAGCAGTTACGTGGTCAACGAGGTTATTATAACCAGAATTGGCATAATTCCGGAAGAGGTAATTTTAGCTATCCTAATCGATTCGTAAGGGGTAATTTTGGCAATTATTCAAATAATTTCGGCAGAGGACATTTTAACAACACTCGTGGTAGATCATTCTACAATTCCCGTGGTAATTCTCGTAATACATATAACAACACAAATAGAAGGCGAGGTTTTCAAGTTCCGAACGAGAATCGATCGAGTTACGAGTCTCATGGTAGTGGAAATAAACATCGCGTGTTTTATACAGATCAATCTGATAGGGACGAATCCGTGAATTCAAATACAAACGAAATGCAGTTTTTTCGATCTGAAACATAATATTTTAGCGTTACATGGTAAGGCAAAATTTTTAACTTTTTACGTTGGTAATAAAAAATACTTTTGGTTAGTAGATACAGGAGCATCGTTATCCATTATAAAAAGAGATGCGTTGCCTAATAACAGTAGCGTAATTAAAGATGAGACAGTCATAAATGGTATTGGAGGTCAAATTCAATCATACGGCTTTATTCGTCTTAACTTGACTCACCGTGATGACGATCATTGTGTCGAATTTGAGACCAAGCTTCATGTTTTCGATAACATTACATTAAAGGCAGATGGAATTTTAGGTTTAGATTTTCTGTGTCGTTATGCTTCAAATATCAACCTAGAAACTGATATCATCACCTTATTTAACTCTGGACTAGAATATTCCTTAGTACTTCATGACACTATAAATTATTCAAACGAAGTGTTATTTATTCCGGCGCGAAGTGAATCGGTTCATTTTTTACTTTTAGATGTTGACTTTAAAGATGATTGTGTTATTTTTAGTAAACAATTAGCGGAAAATGTTTTCCTTGCGGGATGTATAGGAAAAATAAAAAATAATAGGTTACCTGTAAAAATTTTAAACACCAATGAACATAATATTACTTTACCAATGTTTCAACCTGAAATTTATTCGATACAAGATTTTGATTTATGCGATTTTCAACCTAACTGTAACAGCTTAGAGCGGGCAAAAAACTTATTAAAAACTTTAAATTTAGAACATCTAAATCTTGAAGAACGGAAATCTATTCAGGAATTATGTGCCAAGTATTCGGATGTTTTCTTTTTACCCGGCGACAAATTATCTACTACTAACCTTTATCAACAATCGATAACTTTAAAGCCGAATACAAGTCCAGTTTATGTAAAGCAATATAGATTGCCTCATTCTTTAAAAAATGAAGTTAATAAACAGGTCCAAAAAATGATTGACGATGATATTATAGAGGAAGCAAGAAGTGAGTGGTCTAGCCCAATTTTATTGGTACCTAAGAAAAGTGTAGGGAATGATAAAAAATGGAGACTAGTAGTTGACTATAGAAAACTCAATGAGTGTATTATAGATGATAAATTCCCTTTACCGAATATTACCGAAATTTTGGACTCACTTTCTGGTTCTGTCTATTTCTCACATTTAGATCTTAATCAAGGGTATTATCAAGTAGCGCTGGATAAACAGAGTAGAGAGTATACTGCGTTTACTACAAACACTGGGCAGTATCAGATGAAAAGATTGCCAATGGGTCTCAAGACAAGTCCGAGTGCTTTTAGTAGAGTCATGTCAGTAGCTATGTCTGGATTAACTTATGACAGATGTTTTATTTATTTAGATGATTTGATAGTATTTGGTAGAAATTTAGATACACATAACAAGAATTTGATAGACGTTTTGGAAAGACTTAGAAAAATTAACTTAAAATTAAATCCAGAAAAATGTAACTTTTTAAAAAAAGATATTCTTTATTTAGGACATTTAGTGTCAAAAGATGGGGTGTTACCAGACCCAGCAAAAATTGAAATATTACAAAAGTATCCCATACCAAGTAATACAGATGAAGTGAAAAGATTTGTGGCATTTTGTAATTACTATAGGAAGTTTATTAAAAATTTTGCTGAATTAACTAACCCTTTAAATAAATTAACCAGAAAATATGAACCATTTATATGGACTGCTGAGTGCCAAAGTGCATTTGAAACATTAAAACATGCTTTAACAAGTCCGCCAGTGTTAGAATTTCCAGATTTTTCAGAAAATAATAATTTTGTCATACAAACAGATGCTTCAGGTACAGCTATTGGAGCAGTTTTATGTAACAAAAATATGAAACCAGTTGCGTATGCTAGCAGACCCCTTAATAAGGCTGAACTTAACTACCCAACTATTCAAAAAGAGTTAGTTGCTATTGTGTGGGCTGTGAAGTATTTTAGACCTTACGTGTACGGTAAATCATTCACAATTATGACTGACCATAGGCCATTAATTTATTTATTTTCAATGAAAGATCCATCCAGTAGGCTGCTTAAATTTAGATTAGCATTGGAGGAATATGATTTCAATATTTTGTATGTGAAAGGGAAAGAAAACAGCGTTGCAGATGCTTTGTCTAGGATAAATATAACATCAGATACTTTAAAACAAATGAATGAAGAAATTATGCTAGTTATGACTAGAGCACAGAAACGGAATTTAGACAACCAAGCGAGTACACCTGTTTTTAGTGAACCTTACGAAATGTGGCCTGATCAACCACTAGTAGTCGAGGTACTAAAAATACCGAGTGATTCTGTAGAAATGACTTTTGTAGGAAATGATGAGTTAGATAAATTAAAGAGACAAAATATCATAGATGAAGAGAAGGAATGTTTTTCGTATAGTCGTCGTAGAAAAATATTATATATTAATCTTAACTTTAGGGCACAATTTACGCGAGACGAATTTGTGACTAAGTTAGAAGGTTTTTGTAAAAATATAAAAGTAAATGAACTATGCATAGTAAAGAAAAAAGAATACGAACAATTTATTAAAGATGTATTAAGTGAAATAAAAGATAATAAAAATTGGACCGGTCCACGAATTTATGTATTAAGAGGAGTTAGAAGAATTGATAGTGAAGAGGAAAGGAATTATATTTTACACGATTTTCATCTCTTACCCACCGCAGGTCATGCAGGTGTTCGAAGGATGACCAATAATATAAAAAGAAAATTTTACTGGCCAGGTTTAGACAAGGATGTAAAAGAATTTGTAAGTAAATGTATTAAATGTCAGAAGATGAAGCATTGTAGGTATGTCAAGGCGCCCATGGAGATAACTACAACAGCTTCACATGCTTTTGAAAAAATATACCTCGATATAGTAGGACCTTTAGAGAAAGATCTTGAAGGCAATTGTTACATTTTAACCCTTCAGTGCGAGCTTACAAAATTTGTAGAGGCATATCCACTGAAGAATAAGGATACGGTAAGTGTGGCGAAAGCATTAGTCAATAATTTCATTTTAAGATTTGGTATACCAAAAGCCATGGCGACGGCTCGTGGAACAGAATTTGTCTCTTCAGTAATGGAACAGGTATGTAAATTATTATGTATTAAAAAATTAACGTCTACAGCCTATCACCACCAGTCTAATATATTAATCATAATAATTTAAATGCATATTTACGAATACAGTGTGATGGTCAAAAAGAGACATGGAGTCAATGGCTACCTTTTTGGTGTTATAGTTTTAACAATACTGTTCACACAGAGACAAAGTACACACCGTTTGAACTGGTATTTGGTAGAGCTAGTGTAATACCATGTAGAGTAAGTCAATGTATCGAGCCTTTGTATAATCCAGAAAGTTATCCTTTAGATCTTAAGTATAGGTTACAAGTAGCACACCAAGATGCTCGCAATAATTTAATTTTAAGTAAACAAAAACGTAAGTGTTCTTATGATAAATACATAAATAGTGTAACGTATAATAACGGTCAATCAGTACTAGTGAAAAATGAAACAGCTAATAAGCTAGAAACCCAGTGGGAAGGTCCATATGTCGTTGTGGAAGATTTAGGTGTTAATGTCAAAATATTGAAAAAGAATAAAAATTATGTAATCCATAAAAATAGAACAAAGCCATTTATAACATAAATGTTAGTAATAATCATGTAATATTGAAAAAAAAAAAATGTAACTAAGTAATAAGTTTTTTTTTTTTTTTTCTCACTAACCCCCGTGGTGAGGTGTAGTAGAGTATGTAAGATCTATTATAAACATATTTCAGTACTATTAAGGACTAGTAATAAATCAGATGCGATCGTGAACAGTTGTTTTAATAACACATATCCCCTCAACTCAAACACGGTTATCTGATCCCAAGCTAAGCAGTGCTTGTGATATAATAACCAGACAACTGATAAACGTACTTATATATTTCTAAATACATACATATTATAGATAAATTACACCCAGACAACCAGAACAAATGATCGTGCTCATCACACAAACATTTCACCAACAATCGCTACAAAGGTAATTTAATCTATCACAAACTTTAACATTAAAATTCAACAAATTATAAGGATTTATAACGAAGACCTTATTACCGATTTCTACAAGAAAGGAAATGATTAGAAGAAGATGCCTTAGGAATTGGGATTAGGTGATAGAATTTCCTAATTTAGGTCTTTGACTCATAGAATTAAGGTTTGTTTTAGCTTGTGATTTTAATTATGCTCAGTATTGTTGATTTTAATAATATCATCAAACGTCCTTTCTCGTTAGAAAATAATCAATTAGTAATCCATTAATTTGTTCTGACAAAAAGGTCTTTCAAGATTAAGCTTTGCACAATACTATGACAAATTAGGAATAGGCTAACAATGTTTGTTAATAGCATTTCTAAATAATGAGATCTCTTAAGACTATAATTTGGATAAATTGAGATTTAAGACAAAAAGAGCGAAAGTTTACCTACGTTTTCATTTTGTTTTTTATAAACCAAATATATTTCTACTTATATACTTACGCTCAGACCTGCAGATATAAGTTAACTTTTAAGCCTCTCAGAGCTTTAAAATATTATTGGCTTAAACCGATTTAAAAAAAGCTCTATTCTTAAAAGATACGAGAAAAAAACGAAACCTATTTAAAAATTTAAAAAGAATAAATTCAAAACGAGTGCAGCTAATCTGCCAACCAGCCAGCGTGGTTCGAAAATTCGAATATTAAAATCCATTCCAGATGCGAGGGGCGGTTACACGGAATTCAAAATTTAAATTGTCCGGTGCATTTGCATAGACGCAGCTGTCGCACATTTCCATTTCGACTCGGTTATCTATAAGCGGCGGGCGGCTTTTGGCAGTCCATAATAGACCCGTTCGATAGTGAACGAGTTAGAATAGCCCCTATTTTTTGGGGCATCAAAGCTCCAATCGTTTTTTTTAATTTGTCTGTCCGTTTTATTCCTAATAATGTAGATATAGTAAATTATGACTGAACCGTCATCATCTCCCTGCCTTGTTCCCAATTATTTAGGGTCGGCGCAATGAGTTTTCAGCTTCGATTCATTTCTACTCGTCAAATTATGACTGAATAATAGAACAAAAAATACAAAGCTAACTCTCAATCTTTTAACTTTATTTATTATATATTATTGTTCCGTTTTTTTTTTAACAAAACTATTTTTTTTTCTCTAAGATGACCCACTGACCAGCAAATATTAATTATGTTAACCATTCAGAAACTAGAGATTGGCCCTTTTATATCTTAATTTCATTCCTTGGAGTTAAAGTTATAAGATGTCCTGATATTGGCTTCCAGACCACTTTCCATACCAATTCCATATCGCTAATGTCACTAGTCACGTGGAATCGTTGTAACACCAGTGATAGAGCTGTTTTCATTACCATGAAGCTGTATCTAATACCTGAAAAATGAATAAAGGATAAATACTTGTAACTAATACCTAAAAAGTAAAAATATTTCTCTTCTTCTTCTTATTACGTAATTTTTGTATTCTTTGTTCAATTTTAATGTAATTAAGTCGTTTAAAAGTTAAAAGACAAGACAAAATATATTATGGTGAAGCAACCCATAAATAATGAGATGCTTCACCATATTTTGTTTTGTAGGCAGTCATATAAAATATCATGCAACCTTCCTACCATCGTAGAATATTGTACAAAAATATCACTAGATATTTTTCACTCTTTTTCTCAAAAGTATTGTAGTGACAAGTTTTGCGTGACTTGTTAAAGTTTATATTTAACATACCATCACGCCTGTATCTCCGAAGGGTTAGGCAGAGGTGTACCAATGTACACCCACAGTTCGCCGGTATGTTTAGGTCCCATGTAATAAGGGGCGAGCCTATTGCCACTAACCGGGAACAAATCCAAACTCCGACCTGCTACTGAGAATTTCATAGAAAAACCCAATAACACCTTGGTCGACATGGGAATCGAACCCAAGACCTCTAGCGTAGCAGTCGCGCTTAGCACCACTAGGCAAACGAGGCAGTAAGTACCTATAATAATATATTTATTAAAAATATATTGTAAAAAGTCTTAATCTGGTGAAAACTGATTGTACATGAACCTTAATTGTAACTATTTCAACAAAAAGTTGAATAAAAAGCTATAAATATTACCAATACAGTTCCGTTTCCCGATACTAAACGTACTGAAGGCAGTTGAATCTGGTAAAGTTTCAGGGTTGAGCCATCGCTCTGGTTTGAACTCATTGGCGTCCGCACCCCACACTGAATGCCGGTTCATACCATATAATGCTAAGAAGCATGTACCACCAGCTGGTAAGGTGCAGTTCTCTAAAACAGATAATAAGGAATATAAATAAATAAATAAATAAATAAATAAATGCGGACAATATCACATACATTGCTCTGAACCCAAAGTAAGTAGCTGTAAAGCACTTGTGTTATGGAATTCAGAAACAACGAAGGTACCACAAACACCCAGACCCGAGGCAATGTGAGTTTCTACATTGACCCGTCCGGGGATCGAACCCGGGACCTCAGAGCTAGCGACACCTTGAAAACCGGTGCGTACGCCACTCGACCACGGAGGTCGTCAAAGGAAGGAAAAGGAAGGTCGTCAGAGGAATAATATGTATTAAGCTTTTACACATTAACCAAATTATTTATTTATTTTTGGATAGGGTAATTTGCAAATACAGGGCTGGTTAGTATACACATTTAGTTTTTCTCTATAACGGTTTTGATGTATTTACTGTTGAAAAGCTATTGGTCACAAATATTGCAAAGGTTTTTCATCCAATTGATACATGACAACATACTTAACTTAACATCTTGATCGACTTTCCTGCCGACAAACGGTCCGGCCGGGTACAACCTCAAGGATTCTCTTATAACGGCCTCCAAATACACCAGTTTTGCTAAATCATTCTTGTTAACATCCCTATCTTTACCTCCGAATACTTCTTGAATCCTGTACAAAATAGACTAAATTAAAAAACTTACAAACTGTAGCAATTTTGTCCGGTAAAGCAGTAAAAGCCTCCACGAGGCTAACTGCGGCAGTTCTCCACAAAAAAAAACAAAAAAACTGTAGCAATATTCAATACACTTATAAAAAATACCTATTTAAATAATATACTAAATATCCTAGCAGTTATAAATGGGCATAACAAATTATTGCCTTTTTTTTAATGTGACCACCCATTTAAGGGCTATTTCAATAAGAAAGTTGATACTAGTCTCTAATGCCAAAATTGATATATTATAATATATCCATCTAATTGCCCTAGAATAGGACCTTGTGGAACACGAAAAGATATGAGTGTATGTAATAGCTTAAGCAAATAACAAATAAATGTAAGTTCAAGTTACGGTACGTACTCTTTATAAATTCGTTCTTGAACATGGCTGTGGCTTCCAATCAGTAACAAAGTAAACTCCAAGGTTGTACTAGTTGTGTCGAATGCTGCTGTTATAAATGCATCTATGTGTTCCCTTATATCTTTGTCAGTGAGCCCACCATCCGTGTCAGCTAAGTTCAGCAATTGGTCCATCACTGGCTTGAATTTAACTGTAAATATGTTTTAGTACAATTTTCTGGTTCTGTGTGACTATGGATTTCGAATTTGGTAAATGGAGTAGTGTTGGAAAAAGGTCAGTATTACAATTTTTGCGGTAAATGTACCATCGAAAGACTTCCTTGCCTGAATCGCATAAATTGTAATACTAACTTTCGCGTTGGACTAGCGTTGGTCACAGGTAGTGCATACTTATCCCTTATTCACACTTTACCTGGTGGTATATCCAACTGCTTACTCTTATTGTACTGTAGCTCAGATTTACGCTTTTGAATTATCTGAAAAAAATATGTACCTATGTATGAAATTTAGTTTAAAAGAAATATCACGAGGGCAAATCTATTTATAAATTAAGCAAAGCATTACCTTATCCATGGTTTCATGCATCATTTTCATAAGTTTATCCTGTTTTCTCTTTAATGAACTGAAGTTGAAAAAAAAAGACAAATGTAACCACACTTTCTGCCCTCTTTCGACATAAACTTTAAGTATATCTTCAAGTGCATCAGCATATTCTGTATCTATGATATTTTGTTCCTCCTTTTGTAAACCTAGCAATGTTCCTGTGGAAAATAAAAAAATAAGTACCTACTAATTAAAAATATTTCTTAAAAAGTTTCTGACATGTGTAGCAAACAATTAGCAGCTGATTTTCTTTATGACGTAGCTCATATTAGAAGTATCATATTCCAATGCCATGCTCTTATGAACATTTATTTGATGAATTATACAGACCTAGGTCCCAGACATCGTAATCGTGCTTGATATTGTAGCACACATTTTTTTGCGCCAATCGAATATCGAAACCATCGCACGTTGATCATAAGATGGTCACGATGTGTCACGATATTATAATGTTCCTTCGAAAAACATCACATCTATACATATAATAAATCTGTAGAAAGGTCAATTCTGTACAAGAAATATATTTTCAAAATAACTATCAGGGGGTGATTAGTGATCTATACTGATGCCAAAAATGCAACCAGTAAAATTTTTGTCTGTCTGTCTGTCTGTATGTTCCTTATAGAAACAAAAACTACTCGACGGATTTTAACGAAACTTGGTACAATTATTTTTCATACTCCTGGGCAGGTTATATTATACTTTTCATCACGCTACAATCAATAGGAGCAGAGCAGTGAAGGGAAATGTTGGGAAAACGGGAGAAGTTACTCAATTTTTTAAGCTTCCGTCGCGTGTGCAGCCTTAATGGTTAAAGACTCATTGATAAGCTTCGTCATCCACGCGAACGAAGGTGCAGGCACAGCTAGTTTTAAATAAAGGTTTTTCAAATACTCACGACTAACGGCCCTCATTGTCAAATGGATGAAATTCCGTCGCGGACTAAATGGTCCTTCTCCTACTTTTTCTGAGAATTGAGATACTAGGAACCGAGACTGCTCGTTGAATACACCCATGAAAGAATCTAACAATTGCTGATTAAACGAGGGGTTTAATAATTTGCGTTGCTTTCTCCATGCTGGGCCTGAAATGGAAAATCTCATATCATTTTTCAATATTATTAAATTACAAAAGAAGACAATGTAATGAACCTCATTGAAGCAAGTGTTACTCTAATGAAACTATACATAAAACACTTCCTTAATTTACTTATAAGGCTTAGCTAAAATACTAGCTGAGCTCCGCGGTTTCTCTCGTGTAATATCTGTTCCCGACAGTAAGTATTTTATTATCAGCCGACTTTAAAAAGAGGAGATTCTCAATTCGTTTGTAGGTTTTTAGGCGGATCTCTCATTTGTCATTTCTAAGTTATTAATGGTGTAACGAACTCGACCTTACAATATAATATTAACGGTCAGGCATATAATAAAAAAGAACATATAATTATTTAATTTGTAAGTAATTTGACCTCCCATCTTTGAATTAATTAGACAACATTTTTTTCAACACCTTATTATGACGTAGTTAATTTGTAAATTTTCTATTATTGTGACGGTCTCACGGTAATTTGTCATGCATTACATAAAGAGGCATTATTTTATTAAAAATATGATCAATCAAAAGATTCACAACAAGTTTTGCTGAAAGACTACTTCCGTTTTAAGAGATTATTTCTTGTATCTCTGATAGTTTTACAAATATTCAAATGAAAACACCTAGACTTAGATCAAGCGTTTGTGGATCACACAAATGTTTGACCCATGGGGGATCGAGCCCGCAGCACGTTGCTCAGTGGAAGTTGGCAAGGTGACCTATACCTCTTGATAATCTACACAGTCAAACAATTACAGATAAATAACTTCATAAACTAATAGCATCCTGAACGTAGTCGCTGATAAAGTTGACTCAAGAATAATGCAGGCTTTTATGCGGGTTCTAGTTCGACAGAGTTAAAAACGTCTGCCCGACCCTATATAATATTTAAATATTCATAAACTGTTTTACTAACATAGGTTTTTAAGTACTTTGTATTATTACTAACAAAATATGGACAGTGTCCGAAATAAATGATATTATTATTATTATAAATAAATCTTACCATTGACAGTGAATAGTCCAACTCCAAACATTTCCTTCGAAAAGTCGTATACATATGGTTTGTCAATACATGTGTTGGCTACTGTTAAACCATCTTCCACATCAGTCAAAACTGTAAAAAAAGAGAAAACTTAAGTGAAAGTCGAACCTATTTTTTTGTTATGCTACGTCTCTGGTCTTAGTTAATCAATCTTGATATTTAAAAGTCTTAGAGGCCACGTCTTGCTATGGCATACAGTATAACACAATGAATCTCTGTGACGTGACGACCTCCATGGTCGAGTGGCGTACGCACCGGTTTCAAGGTGTCGCTAGCTCTGAGGTCCCGGGTTCGATCCCCGGACGGGGCAATGTAGAAACTCACTTTTCTACATTGCCTTGGGTCTGGGTGTATGTGGTACCTTCGTTGTTTCTGAATTCCATAACACAAGTGCTTTAGCTACTTACTTTGGGTTCAGAGCAATGTATGTGATGTTGTCCGCATTTATTTATTTATTTATTTATTATTATCTCTCTATTGACTACTGTCATTTATTGTGTTATACTGTATATATATATATATAGTAAGAGGCAAAAAGTGAAGAGTCTAAAATAACCTTCATCAAAAGTACTAGATAGACTGCATTTTAGATCAGGACAGAAGTGCACGGCAAAAGAAAAAGGGGAAATTAGCCCTGCAGTGGGACGATGTGGGCTTAGATTAGGTTTGCTACTAAGTTCAATAAGAATGGAAGCCGACAATACAGTTTTGGGAAAATTGCATAGAAGAAGCATAACTAAAACAGCTTTCAACGAAATATGTATAATATTTAATATTTTCAACTTCAGCAGCTTTCCTTTAGAATGTAAAATTTGGTTTAAACTTACTATACACCGGATGTGGACCCATTTGTATTTGAATTACTCCGCCTTTCTCCAAACTATACTCGAAGGTATTTTTCAATAGCCTTGTAAAGTCTTAAATAAAAAAAAAAAAATTGTTTACAATGAATTATTCAAATTCGCTGCAAATTGGTAATATTTTTTAACTTAACTCGTATTAGTACTCTTAAATTCAAGCCTCGAAAATATTGATTCACAAGTTTTTTAATACAGCAATTTTTTTTCCTATATAAGTAGGTAGATAGATACAAAAAATGGCAGGACGATTTGGCCCTCCTTGGGATTTAGCCAGAAGTATCATTAGATCCTGATATTATGAGCCGCTTTACTTAGCATTAGGAAATCACTGGCCTGATACTTATAATACTTACATACGGCATCCCCAATGAACAAGTGTGCATGCCCAATGAAAGGCAACGCTCCAGGTAACATCGGAGGAGTATTATACAACTTTGGGCGTAACAACCATCGCACGACAAACACAGCGCACAATATTAGAATCAGTGCTACAGAGAACATTGTGGATCAACGTTTCTCGCACAATCATTTTTCCCTTATATATGAACTGTCGTCCAGAACAAAAACCGGATTTGACTCGAGTTTTTGGGTTCTGTACCTCAAAATGAGAAACGGAACCCTTATAACATCGCTTTGTTGTCTGTCCGTGTGTCAGGACCCTATATTTCAAGAACGGGTAAGAATATCGAATTAAGTCGAAAAAAATAAACTATTCAGTTAACGAAACAAAAAATAACTCATTTATATAACAAACTTAACGGTGAAGGAAAACATAGTGAGGAAACCAGGATTGACTGAACCTGAACCAAAATTGTATGAACCTGAACCAAAGTTACATATGTACTTTCTTAATTATTCTAAGACACTTCTGACAAACGGTGAAGGAAAACATCGTGAGGAAACCTGGATTCCAAAATTTGGGATCTGAAATCTCCAATCCGCAAATGAGCAAGCGTGGTGATCAATGCTCGTGCCTTCTCTATATGGGAAGAGGCCTGTATCCAGCAGTGGGATGTTTATAGGCTGGTATTATATATATATATATAGCAAAGAAACGTATATTACAAACTCTCAAGGGAATCAAGATCAAATTTGTACGGAACCTTCTCTGGGCGAGGCTGACACACACTCGACGGTGTTTTTTTAAATCCAGTTTGTTACTCGCACTAATTAAATGTCTGTGCGTCATTGTCCCCGAAAATAAAGCAAATATGTGATTTAATTGCTCACTGGTTTGCCAAAAACTCCTTTAATTTTTAAGTTTTTTTATATTTTATTGCTTTAACTGGTAGAGGAGAGGATGGCAAGGCAGTATCGACACTTTTGAGTGTAACTGGACCTTGTTATCCCTAGACAGAGATAAATGGAAAGAGTGAAGGGCCTTTGCCCTGCAGTGAGACGCTAATGGCACTATACAGAAGTAATATTTTTATTCTTATACCGAAAGCCGAAATTCACATTCTGTGAATTTTTTAACCCTCTAACTATAATTGTGGACGAGATATTATATTTCGATGACAGACATAATGTACGGATAGACGAATGGACAACGGAGGCTTAGTTGGTCCCGTTGGCACCCATTCGGTACAAAACCATTAAAATTAAATTAGGTTACACCCCCGGCAATATTAGTTCATCATACTTATTATATACATTATTATATTATATTTTGACGACCTCCGTGGTCGAGTGGCGTACGCATCGATTTCAAGGTGTCGCTAGCTCTGAGGTCCCGGGTTCGATCCCCGGACGGGTCAATGTAGAAAATCACATTTCTACATTGTCTCGGGTCTGGGTGTTTGTGGTACCTTCGTTGTATCTGAATTCCATAACACAAGTGCTTTAGCAACTTACTTTGGGTTCAGAACAATGTATGTGATGTTGTCCGCATTTATTTATTTATTTATACTTCTAATAATTATAAATACGTCTTTAAATAACTAAATAGGTAAAAAAATATCACCCGCGTGCTTTTCGATCAGTTGATAACTTATTATTTTAAAAAAAAAAACAAAAACTCCCAATTCACCCAAAAAGTTGTTAATTTTTTTTATTATTTTGAAACAAAGAGAATCTTAATTATTTTTTTTAATCCATATTTCGAAAGTACTCCTTATGGCTAGTTGTTCAGCCGCGGGAAAACAACCATTCTCGGTGTATATAGTGATAGTTATTTATGAGTAAATTCCAGCTACACTAAAGTTATTTCCTGTTGTCCACCACCTGTCAGGAACGCATTCTCTTAGCGGCCGGACTATAGGTTAAATACATAGCGAGTTACTACCTATACTAAAGCCAATATGGAAAGAGAATGAAACGTTATTACTAATTACGCAATTATCAACTTTGACAACATGTGTTTAAGTTCATTTTAGAATGACAAATATTACCGAAAAGGGCCTAAAAGTAATTTGAATGTGATGGAAACTGAACTATTAGTCATTGAATTAAGGTTCATAATCCCAAAGCACGTTCATTCTTTCTTTAAAGTGGCTGATATATAGTCAGAAACGGGTTTATCGGTTGAGATTTAGTAGGTACTTTTTTGTTGGCTTTAAAAAGCCAAATACCTAAGACACTCTAGCTCTGGCTAAAATAAACATAGTTATTTTAAGAGGCGTTAATTAGAGTCTTATAAAAAAAAACATACTGAATTCTGCCTGCACCTTCGTCCGCTTTGACTTTGAAATAGATTACAGGGAGAAACTATTGCTTTTTTATCGTGCATAATAATAATATGTAAAAGATATTTTAAGATACTGCTGAAAAGCGCTTTTTTCTGTTTTTTTTTTCGAAGAATTTTTAATATGTGGATTCCAACAATCGCCATACACCATTGTTTACCTAGTTAGTATCAATCTTGCCGAAGTCTCCCTGGTAACTTAGTTTGATTCCCACCCACGACAAATATTTATGTGATAACCATGAACATTTATTTTATGCTGTGTCCGGGTCCGGGAAGAACGAGAGACAAAAAAAGTGTATAAGGCGAGTGTGAATGAAAAAAAGCCAGGTCAAGAGTACACTAAATCGAAGAGCATGTATGAAGGGAATAATGAAAATGGCCGAAGCGAAACCAGTGTGTAAGGATCGTAGCAAGTAGAAAGAAGTGGTCTCTGCCTACCCCTACAAGGGAAAGAGGCGTGATTATAATATGTATGTATGTGTCCGGGTGTGCTTGTCTATAATATATATGTATTTAGAAATACATAATGTTTGTCAGCTGTCTGGTTACCATAGTACATGCTCTGCTTAGTTTGGGATCAGCTGGCCGTGTGTGAGTTCTTCCATGGTGGCAGAATGTGCGTTGCTATTTTCATTTCAATATATATGTATGTTTGCCTTTGGTTTTCAAGTTCATTGAATGTAGTACTAGTTACTTTTATTTATTCAATTAATTATTTTCTAGAAATTTCATTTACAACAATACAAATATTTAAAATTTATTTAATATTACGCGGTAGCTTGTAAAGTCTATTTAACTATGACAGTTTTACTTTTAAGGCCGAACCTACATTTGGCGTGCGTGTTCTAAGAGCGTTGGAGCGATCGTGAGAAAAAGATCATGAGAGAAGAGAGCAGCGTGCGAGCCGCTTGCGCACGCCCAGTGTGGCCCATCACTTTGTATTTTTCCCAGAGGCTCAACATGTTTAGACATTAATTAATATTTATTAACAACACTTGAAAGCTTATAAAAAAAAAATAGAAACCATGGTAAAAAAAATCGTTTTAGCGTTAATTGAAGCTATAAAACTATGCGTTAGTTTACATACTACTAACTAAGGGCGAAAAACAGCAACAAAATGTTACAGGCACACAATAACTATTGCAAACATCACTAGCAAGCAACGCCATATAAAATAAAATAAAGAAACAAAAGCATCAATCAAATATAGATAAAATAAACGTTCATTTACTATTCCGTTTACAAATTTAAAAAATGGAACAAAAAAATGGCGCCGCGCGTTTTCGCGGAATCTTCACGCGACACCGGATTTGATATTTATTGTTCACTTGTCCGATAGACAGATTTTTTATTTGAAACATTGTGATAGTCTGATATGACTGAATAATTATGATCTTTTGATACTGACATGAATATAAATAAATTATAATAGGTAGTTTATTTTTAACGTTATACTGCATCTCGTCCCGATGTCGCACCAATGTCGTGGCCTAGCGGTTCAATGAACGGATTTGTATGCACAAGGTTGCAGGTTCGAACCCAGGCAAGTACCAATGTGGCTTTTTCAAAGTTACATGTACTTTCTTAATTATTCTAAGACACTTCTGACAAACGGTGAAGGAAAACATCGTGAGGAAACATGGATTCCAAAATTTGGGATCTGAAATCGCCAATCCGCAGAGAGCAAGCGTGGTGATCAATGCTCACGCCTTCTCTGTATGGGAAGAGGCCTGTGCCCAGCAATGGGACGTTTATAGGCTGGATTATTATTATAATTAACGTTATACTGTTAAACATTTATCCGTTCTAGTTTGCTTTCCTCACATACCATAAACATACATACCATCACGCCTGTATCCCCGAAGGGTTAGGCAGAGGTGTACCAATGTACACCCACAGTTCGCAGATATGTTTAGGTCCCATGTAATAGGGGGCGAGCCTATTGCCACTAACCGGGCACAAATCCAAACTCCGACCTGCTACTGAGAATTTCATGGAAAACCCAATAACACCTTGGTCGACTTGGGAATCGAACCCAAGACCTCTAGCGTAGCAGTCGCGCTTAGAACCACTAGGCCAACGAGGTAGTTTTCCTCACGTTAGATTAATTTGAAATATTTCATGACGACATAATTTTGTACATTTAATTGAATGCCATGAGTCATAAGTAACTCAAATGACTTTATCGGTTCTATTCTTATTCCACCTTTTTTTTGGGACCTTTATCCACCCCTATGGCACAAAATAGATTTGTCCTTTTCATTACCTTATTACACTAACATAATTTTCTTTAGCCTTTAAAATTAAACTTACATGAGATTGAACAAGAATTTCTACTCCAGTCTAGTTCGTAAGATGTTTGGCGTTATGTATTCTAATCCCTCAGTCTCCGAAACGGTCACGTAGCTCATGCATGCAACTGCTTACTTCATTTTGCATATTATATACATATACGTACTGTGGTTACTGGGTATGGTTTGTGATGGAGTGCCGTTACGTTTTTGTAATATGTCATGGGAATGTGAATAGTGTTTAAATAGTTTATAATTTTCTATTAAGGTTAATAGTAACATATATTTTTTAGTCTTGGGACTTCTGAAACGAAACTAGACGTTCTTATATATATATGTCTATCTGCATTCTATAGCGTGAGATTTAACAGCGATTTGAAGCTGATTTGCGTTTCAGTGTTGGGCTACAGGTGTTATTAAAATTTGTGTTTGTGATTAAAATAGAAAACTCCACTTCACGGGTAATAAATTCGCCAGTACGACAGTTGCTAAAAAAATAGTCAAAAAAACAATAATGACTAATTGTTTAATAATATTTTGATGATACCTTATGCCAAGTTGGGTGTTACGTAAGCAAGCTGTAGCTCAAAATACAATCTCTTTAATTGTTCCAAACATTGAAAACCGATACGATTCGATGATTTTACTTCCAAAAATATTTCAACCATACACACCCGGAAAATATCTTTGATATTTTCTCACACTATTCGTGCAAATTTGTGCACACGTGCACAGTTTATAGTCGAGAACATTCTAGGAAAAGTAATTTAAATCTAGATTTCAGTATCGAACATCTGTGGTCTCTTTGCCTTGTAGGTAAAAGCATCTATAGATAACTTTGTGGTATGAACGTAGCTAGTATTTTGCCCTAATAACTAAACAGGCCGACACAGTGGCTAGTAATAAAAAAGTAATATAACACTAACTACTACAATCCGGCGTGCGCAATATGACATAGTGTATATTACATACATACATACATATAATCACGCCTCTTTCCCTGTAGGGGTAGGCAGAGACCAATTCTTTCCACTTGCTACGATCCTTACACACTTGTTTCGCTCTGTCCACTTTCATTATTCCCTTCATACATGCTGTTCAGTTTATGGTACTCTTGACCTGGCCTTTTTCATTCACACTCGCCTTATACATAGTATATTACAGTGTTAAGAAAACCTCGTCCGATCCTCCATCCGTAATATAGGTTCTACAATTAAATGACCAAATAAAATAGGAAACTTGAAATATTTATGATAGTAACAATAATAATGAATTCTGAAACAATCATTTTTCCCGCGACCTTCCCCAAAATTTGTTTTTTTTTTTTAATGTGGCAACACAATTTTCGTCTTTTTTTTTTCGTCATTTAGTTTAATCCTTTGACGACGCCGACTCTCTCTTTTTCCTTATGAGAAATATTATTCATTTTCTCTCTTTTCTTTTTTTACATTCATAAATCAGTCATCGATACCCAACAATACCTTCACCGATCGGCCAGGGCTTTCTTAATACATTGTATAGTTGGAAAACAGAGAAGCGTCTTTACAAAAGTTGCTCAATACGACACAGTGTCTACAGTTGGAAAACATAAAAATATCACCACAAAAGTTTTTACGCTCAATGAAATATGAACAGTGTATCTCAGTCCCGAGACACGCTAAACTCGGCAAATGGTTTACTGAGTTTCCTTAGAGTTGCGAATCTTGAATAACTTTGTTACTTATAACACAGATTGTTTGTGGTCCAGTACTGTAATACACTCAACATGGCACTGAGCTACGAATAAAATAAATAAGGAAAAGTTTTTTTGTAGTTGATAAAAAGTCTGTGATGAAAAATCGTCTTTTATTTTTCCACCATCACTCACTACTCCCGTATGTGCACCTAGCAATTATTACATGGCGACACAATGAGTTACAAAATTTATAACTCAAAACGAGGCTTACCAATTTACATGACTTTTGATTTATTGGATTGTCATCACGAATTGCAGAATAATAACGGGCCATGGGTACTAAACACCAGACAAACCGCAAAAATAAAAAATTAAATCAAGCCGCCAAAAAAATCATATACTTAATTATGTTGAACTTGGTTCAATTTAATAACCACCAAAATATAACTAAATACACAAAAAAAGCTCCCCTTTTTGTTTGAGGTCGAAAAAAAGTAGTGCGTTGCACTGTTTTTCCGCTGAGGACAGGATTCGAACCTGCGCGGGTAGTACCCATTGGATTTCGAGTCCAACTCCTTAACCACTCGGACACCTCAGCTGTAGTAACGAATCCAAAACATAGGGTTGTTTCTTCATACTTGATAAAATGAAATACATACGTAAGAGCAACAACAGTTGAATTTTACATAGTCCTTAAGAAAGAAGACGAAATTTTGTTTTTGTAAGATTAACATAGGATAAGATCTAAGTACAGATTAATTGATTACACATTTCAATGTAATTGTATGTTGAACCAACTCTTTATCCAAACAATTACTTGTATTTTCAAATTTATTTTTAACTGCCGTATATCATATGTCGCGTAAAGAATACAAAACAAAAACATTCAGTCGAATTGAAAAACTCATCCTTGGCTCAGCACTAAGCGGTTTTGTCCCGTCTGTGAGAACCTAGCACCTATCTAGGTGAGGAGTGAACCAGGTTTGATTTGTTTTTTGTCTTAAAGAAGATTTCATCAAGAGTGTTTTTAGCAAAAAAACATATATATATGGTCGTTTGAGGAACATCAAATTATTATGGAGAATTTTCAATTAAAAGTCATTCTCAAGCTGAACGAAGCTTTTACAACTCAAGTTGATACATTAATTAAATAAGATTGATTTCCAGAAATCTTCCTCAAAGTATTCGTACATCTTAAACGTACGCGTGTTACTTCAAAACTCTTACAAGATTACGAAACAAGTAAGTTTCAAGTGAATTATGTTTAGAAGGTCACGGACTGTTAAAATTTTCCTCGCGTCTCGGGATTTAGGATTTAAAAGTGATTGATGGAATGGTAATACAGTGTGATAAAATTGTGGCTGTTTTTGTGTAGTGTTTGTTTTGGTTTGATGACTATGTTGGTTGGTTATTCTATATTTTGTAGTTATCTATTACAATGAAAAGACTTATAATATCTATCATATCTTCAGGGAATAAATGTCATGTAATACTGCCGTGTTGTTCGTTAATTCGATGCTTCATAGGTTTTTTTGTTTTAGGTACCGCATTACGAAAGTTGGTAGGTAGGTACTGCATTATGAAAGCTGATATTTTCTACGGATCCTAGGGACTACCTAGGTTGAGATTTTTACTATGTTTGTCTACTAGTCCAAACAAACTACCGTAGTCAAATTCAGCATTCAACTTTTACATCCACAATCATTCGTTACCCGAACTATAGAATCGACAAGTGCAGCATCAATATCGCAGTTGAAATATCAAAAATTGTATTAGTTTTGTATGTTTATGCGGTGCTGCCACAGAAAAAAAATATATTTCTCGTCTATATCACAGCATTTATTATGACCATCTTTTATCCATCGTTCGTCCAAATCACGAAACTTGATAATTGCGTTACATTTAGACAGTTGACTATCAACTACACCTACTTATCCTTTATGTCCTCAGAATTTCCTTAATCAAGACGCATGTTTGTATCACAAAGAAGAACCGTGAAGGTTGGCATGCATGGAACGCTAATTACTGGAGACGCGATAAAGCACGCTCTCACGTAACTCGGTGTTCGATGGTGTACTTTGTGATGCATGAGAGAGGGAACCATGATGTTTTGTAAGAGATTTTTGTTTTCTGGTTTGTTCAAGGATATTGGATGATGATGGAAGATGAAGGGAGAATTTGAGATTCACTTTGGTATGATAAATAATTGATTGACATAAATGTAAAGAAAACTGAATTTAATTAAAAAAAACTATCTACTGGATTGACTTTCATGAAATATATATGGGACTATCTCATAGGGTGTTTCCAGATCTGGCGAACGCGCACCTAATGCGTCGATATTTCTAAGTATATTCTTATCTAATTTACCTGATATTTTAATTAAAGATACTTCTTAATTCTATGTGGCAGACTACATAAAACTTTTCAATGTAAAAAGCTGCAAATATTTTAGCTGAAATATCATCTGGTATACCATTAATTTTATCAAAAAATAATAAATAGTTTGAACTACATATTAAATATAAAATTCTTCTAAAAACGATGTTTCTTTAAATTGAATTTATTCCCGAAGGAACGGAAGATGAAAATCACATTAAAGCAGCGAATGACGAACCAGCTTTAGTTCTTGGCATTTTCAAACATTGAAATCCTATTGAAATTGGTTTCATATTTTACAATTTTATTCTTCTGCATTTGCATAAAAAGCTTGCGACTGAGCGAAATACAATTTTAGATTCGCAGTTGCGATGGAATTATATTTTTATAGAAAAAAAAATAGAGAAGCAATTTTTACGTAAAAATACATTTTCTAGTTGCAAGAAAGTGTTGAATTATTCAAAACCAATCAACAAGACAATATCAAAATTGTATCGATATAGATCATTGATGCAAAATAAACGAAAGTTTTGAGAATTCAATTCCTGTATATTTTACTCGATTAAAATTATCGGATTATAATCGGATTTTCAATCGAGTACTCGTCTACCTCGAGTCAAGCATTAATTAAAAGCGCGATCCTTTGAATCCGTATTTAGTGATATCAATTTAATAAGCTTTGTAGGCATTGATTCAAGTGTATGCTACTAAAACTGATTTCTTCAAAGCTTATTTGCCATTGAGGGTGAATGATGTATTTTAAAATAAAATATCATTAGCAGGCAGATCTTTAAGTTTAACCCTGAATTGGTCGCGTGCATGCATTTTCTACGTTCATATTTTTTTTTAATTTTCAATTTCGTTTCCTGTAGTTCTAGGTAGATTCGTATATACATATTATTATTCACACAATACATTCAGAAAGTCATTATTTTTGTACATGTTTGAATAATTTGGGTAATCGTTATAAAGTGTAACATTAAAATTTATAGTACTATCTTGCTAAAGCAGTTATTTACTTCGCGCTGCCCGCGCTGTTTAATGGTTTTCTAATGGCTAGTTTAAAGACCAGCACAATTTTAAGGCCACTAGTTAATTTTATGAAAATATTGCATTTATACTATTAAAAGGAAACCACTGATTCTTTAAACTTTACAATATATTATCATAAGAATGGATTCAACGTTATAATTACAATACTTTTAAAGGCCAGCGACGCCATAATGATTATTATTAATTTATATGATGCAAAGACTACTACAACGAGAATCGCACGCGCTGCCATGACATATTGCCCTCTAGTGTTGTTCGTTATTTTCGGTAATAGTGACAGTAAATTGTTTCTATTATAGATGCAGTTATATTTTCATTTTACACTGATATTTTTATTCTTTTATGTTTTTGCCGTTTGTTTGCTTCACGAAACTACTTATAATTATATTATTTTACAAATAATTTTTAAAGCCAACTTTACTCAATTAACTATACAACCGTTTAAACTAAACAGGTACTTAATACTCCTTAAATTGTGAATTATTAACAACATCAATTCACACTACAAAACACAACTTACTCAAAAAATCGATCCCTAAATTATATATTTAAAAATGTATTTGTAGCTTTAAAAATTAAAAAGAAATTAAAATTAAATTTTCCATATTATTTTCTTGCGTACCTAGCATAGCACCGTCCTTTCTTGCGGCGGCAAAGATAACGCCGTGCTTGAGAATTAATTAGCCAACTAAAAACTTCACTCGTTACTGTACTGTACCCGTACCATGATCTCTTAAAGCAGTTGCGGTAAATTGTTGCGGTTGTGGAAGCGAGACGGCGCACTACACTGCATAGCGCTGTTCCACTTACTCAACCGCAGCAGTCCTGATTTAAGAGCTCATGTTACGGCCCCTGAAGACATTCCAAGGAGTTTCGGTAACAACAAGATTTGAATATTTCAGTCTAGCTTCTTGTTTTATGTATTTCCTTGTAATTTTAGTGGGACAGTTATACCTTGTTTAATGTTTGTTTTTAACCGACTTCAAAAAGGAGGAGGTACTCAATTTGACTGTATTTTTTTTTTTATGTTTGTTACCGCAGAACTTTTGACAGGGTGAACCGATTTTGATGATTCTTTATTTATTTGAAAGCTTCCAGTGTGGTCCCTTTTAATTTTGTGTTTTTCCAGTTTTGACAACGGGGTCCATAAGAAATAAATGTAAGACTTATTTTGAAGTCGGTTTTTTTTGTTAGAATTATAGTGTAACTATTTCGTTAAAGGGTGATCCGCCGGCGCCAATTCTTTCTTGTTACAGTGAACTAACAATGACTTGGCTCGTTTATAGTCAACGATTTTAGATTGATTAAATCCAGGTTTTAAAATTGGGCCTGAATTATTAAATTAATCAAATTTAATTAATTGACCAGTACAATTTTATTCCTTGCTTGGTGTCTTGGTTTAGATTGATTAAAGATCTGTTTCAAAACGAAGTTTTACACATTAGTAATTTTAATCTACGAGATTGTGACTATGTTGACTGTTTTAAACTTAATTACTAAAGGCAATTTTGTTCACTAAAAGATGAATGACCAACGGTTCATCTAATGGTAAGCAACTTCTGCCAAAATTGAAAAAACAAATCTTTGTAGAGATTATTATTTTCGAAAATGAAGTTTTAACTAAATATTTACGTCTATCGCGCGCCTATAAATTTGAATACCTACGTCCAAACTGTACCGTACGCCCTGCGTCAGTATAATTACAGTTCTCCTCAATTCCGAAGCTAATTATGCCAGTAATTATCACGTTCGGGAAGCGTAGGTACGGCCGATATCATAATGACTTTAATATCGCTTTACGATGCAATGATATTGGAATAGATGCACTAGTACGCTAGTACGCATGTCTATATTATGAGTAGATGAAATAGAGAGATATGTAAAGAGGTAACTATAGCTTTCTGAGATTTACGCGAATGTGGATGTGTATTGAAATGAAGTAGAGGTTACTAGAAGTAGTTAATTTAGGTTAAAATATGTAAAAGTCTTTACCTAAAAATTTACAAGAACGTTTTTCTTTCATTGCCTAGGACTACAAAAAAATCATTCGCCGATGTCCAAAGGGTAATCTAACTAGGTCGAACTGACTTAAATAAACAAGCATAATATATTTATGTTTTGTTGTTTTTGAATAAAATTTTCTTCAAGTTCAACAATAGTTTTCAAGCCTCCCAATTTAATTAAATTTTAAATATACTAGTACCGATACAAAAAAAAAACTCTTTAATTTTTAATAATTACTAAAATAACCACCACATTGGTGTCCGGTTTTTTTGCAAAGTCATGTATTACTGAGCATTGAAGGTGTATGGCAGGTAGGATAATATGACTCATTACATCCAAAGCACGTAGTGATAAGCTAATCAAGAGATTAGATCATAAATGCTAATGATTCAGACAATCAGACAATATCAATGTCTTTGTACACTGTTCAGATATTATTAGGCAATCCAAAGCCTTTGTCAAGTAGTTAGCGGATTAAATGCTGTTAATTGCTGTACAATAGGTAGTAAGTAGGTACGTATTTATCTATATGTAAGTTACTTAAATGTCAAAATGTGATAACTCAGTGTTTAAACGCAAAAAATGGTATAAAAATAGAGGTATCGAAATTTAGACAATGGATATGGATAGAAGTATAGTAAACTTTATGGTTGATTCAGCTTATTTTAGGGAACTTTAATTCTAATTTTATTTTTTTATTTAATTCTTGATGAAATTATTACAAATATCTTTAAGGTTTAGTACATTAAATAATTATTATTTATTTAATCCAAACCAATTAATCCCAACTTACCCAACTCACACCAATCATTAATTCAAACACTATTCACAATTACAAAGTAAAAACACTCCAACAATAGTCCTTAAACAGGGACACATAAACTTGAAATAACTTTTAAAATGGCGACGAGAGTCGTATCAAAATTCAGCGGGTTTCCGCAAAATAAAATCTAGGTCAGGCAAAGTTGGTTGGTGTAATTTGTTGAGGTAATTACAGACAAATTCCGTCGACAACTCAGTAACGTCAGCGAGAAAATTACTCGAAATTACTCGTCGCATCAAAATGTTTATTTAATATGACGTTGCTTGAAATATTTTTTTCTGTGGAGTAAGTTTTAAGTTTGTTATAGAGCTAGCTTAATTGGTCATGTGACTTTTATAAAAGTAACACAGGTACGCAATCGGTTAGTACCTTCTAAATATATTAATTAGGCGACTTTTGTAGAACTTCCACAGGTAAGTAACACGTATACACGCTTAAAAAATAGAGGACCTAATTAAAACATACTTTTTTGATTGTTTGTTTGTTTGGAATCAATACTGCAATCTGGTTTAGATAATATCCACCAATGTCATCGTTTTCAGTCCTGTAAACTGCGTGACCTACTGCTGTGCAACATACCCCACGCTGTGCCCTCAGCGTGGGTTGCAATCATTAGTTTCAGTAATCAACGAACATGGACTGTTCTCAAAGGAGTGGAACTGCATCATGCAGTCGCATCTTGAAGCAATCAATATTAACTATTTCAACCAGTCCATGTGCGCGCGACCTTGGAATATATAGAGCTGTTCAAATATAGCAGCTAAAACAAACACGTATAATTGTAAGACAAAATTAAATGTCGAAATTCACAGTAACGAAGATGAAACGTAAATTGCTACAGTTAAACGTGTATACAAAGTAGGTACTGTAAGTAAACCTCATTTAATAAAATGCCTAGATTTGTGTTGATATTTCATAAGCATACAACAAATGAGGTCTCATCCCTCTTATGTCAAGTCCCAGTAAAACACATGAAGTAATATGATATCAAGTAATTCCATTACGAGGGTAACAAACATATTTTGTTAATTTAACTACAGGATTGAGGGGTGGCCATGACTTTTGAAGTCAATTCAGGATATAACATATTATTTACTCTCAATGTTTGCTTTGTACTAAACGGTGACATAATAATCCAGCCTATAAACGTCCCACTGCTGGGCGCAGGCCTCTTCCCATATAGAGAAGGCACGAGCATTGATAACCACGCTTGCTCTCCAACATTTTTTGCTCCTAATAAATTAAATTGCAAAGCTCCGTTTCACACATATTGATAACTACCTGTATTCCTGTTTACTTACGAAACACAATATAGGTAATTTATTTCGTTATTATTAAATTGTGACTCTTTCACAACACAAATATCGACTTAGGACACAAATATTCAGGACAGTCCAATAATCCACAAACTCATGAACAACACAACAACCGGCCGTCAACTTAAATTTGTATTACCTACCTGAAGTATATTTAGGTAAATTTTAACTATGTTTGTTGCCGACGAGTTCCAAGCCCAAATTATAAGGGTCGTTGACACACAAGTACCCAGCAATGTTCTAGGGTACTATTTCTGTACTAACTTAGAGGAGTTAGCCTAAATCATGGATTATGTTGAGAGAAGGAACGTGTTTATTAAAATGGCGGACCTAGGTACAAAATGGTGGCTCACGTAAATTATGGGTTTGGTGTATTATGACGTCATAATTCTGTAAGAAGTGTAGAAGTTGTAATTGTACGGTACTGTAATAAATGTGCTTATAATCCATAATAATATTTTATATGTGAAAGCGGAAATGGAGGGATGAACTAGACGCATACAAAAAGGAGTGGCAACAAATAGCAAACAATAGAGACCTGTGAAAAGAAGGAAGGGAGGCCTTTGCCCTGCACTGGGACAGTTCAGGCTTTAAATAATAATAATAATAATGTGAAAGTTACTCTATGTACCTGGGTGTTACGCTTTCACACCTAAACGGCTAAACCGATTTTCATGATTTTTCGTATATGTTAGCTAAGCTTGGAAGGCTCCTAAGAACATCAGCTACTAATTACAGCTGAAAGGCCTTTTTTTGCGGCGTAAAATTCTTTTGACATCAACCCACGTCGAGGGCACGACGAGACGTGGGGATATGTCGGTCTTGCACCGACCAAAAACACCCCGGTCCCCTTCTCGCCTTTGCTGGAGCCGCGGGATCGCTGATGGATCGCTGATGGATTTATGGGCTTAAAGAAAACTAATAGTCTGATTAACACAGATTTTAATTAGAATAAAATTAAGAACGTACATCATTACCAAAAGCCGGGCCGGAAAGTGACAAGTCAACAAGAGACAGTGTTGCCAACCATACAGCAAACACAAAGTTCGTTTCTTTTATTGCGTTTACAAAAAAAAAACTCCTTTCTAACACTGGCCCTTAAACCAATAAAATAATAACAAAAAAAAAAAATTGAACCAGGTCATGAAATCCAAAGAACAAAAACAAAAAAAACTTAACTCAGAACATTAACTTACATAGCAGGTCTTATCTAGTTAACAATAACTGAGATACAAAGTTATTATGTTTTACTCTACATAAAGGTTTAGTTAGAATATCAGCAAGCATATCACTTGTACACAAATATTTTAACATTACAGTCTTATCATTTACACATTGTCTTATGAAGTGATGTCTAACATCAATATGTTTAGTTCTTGAATGAAAAAGAGAGGTTTTACACAACTTTAATGCTGACTGGTTATCATTATGCATTGTAATAATAACACTCTTATTAATGATATCCTTTAAAAAATTACGAATAAACAAACCCTCCTTACAGGCATCTGCTATGGAAATGTATTCAGCCTCAGTGCTTGATAATGCTACTGTTTTTTGTTTACGACTTTCCCAGGAAACTATGGACCGTCCAATGGTGAATACATACCCTGTGTATGACCGGCGGTCGCCGTCATCGTTCGCCCAATCAGCATCTGCGTACGCCGAGACGTCTAAGCCACTCTTTTTAAAAACTAGACAATGTTTTATGGTACCTTTCAAGTAGCGTAACACTCTTTTTGCTGCCTTCCAGTGGATTTCTGAAAATGACTCATTGAATTGACTTAAATAGCTGACTGCATGAGCAATGTCCGGCCTGGTGCAGACAGCAATGTACATAAGACAACCAATTAAACCTCGATAGTCTAAATTCTCATCCTTCTGATTACCCTTTGGAAGTTTTAGTCCTGATTCCATGGGTGTGGGTGATGGCTTACAATCATCCATTTTGTATTTTTGCAGAACTCTTTGAATGTAACTGCTCTGATCTAGAGTAATTTTATCATCTTCCTTACATAGTCTCATCCCAAGAACTTGATGAGCTGGCCCTAGATCTGTAATTTGAAATTCTTTCATTAATCCGTTCTTTATATTCAATTTTTCTTCTAAATTACATTTTGTAAACAAAATTATATCATCAACATAAAGAGCAATTATTATCATAGAATTGTTATTCGACTTTATGTACACACATGGTTCTGATGACGACCTAACAAGACCTAACTTGTTACATAAAACATGGTCAATTTTCTCATACCAAGCTTTTGAAGCTTGTTTCAAACCATAAATGGCTTTGTTTAATTTGTAGACCTTATGTTCTTGACCTTTTATCTGGAAACCCTCAGGCTGTTCTATGAAGACTGTGTCTGCTAAATCACCATTGAGGAATGCAGTTTTCACATCAAGATGCTCTATTTCCATATTGTATTCAGCTGCCAAAGCTAGCAATGTTCGTATTGTGGAATATCTGACGACCGGAGAAAAAGTTTCCTCATAGTCTATCCCATGCTTCTGAGTACAACCTTTGGCCATCAATCGAGCTCTATATTTTAAAAGTTCACTGCCCAAACCTCTTTTGATCTTAAAAACCCACTTACATTTGAGAGGTTTTTGTGATTCTGGTCTATCAGTCAAGGTCCAACAATTATGATCAATGAATGATTTGTACTCACTAGTCATTGCTTCTCTCCAATGTTGCGCATCTTTCCCTGCGAGTGCCTCTTTCACAGTCTGTGGTATATCTTCATCTATAGATGTGCTCACCATATATGACAACTGCGACTCCATTGTATCATCATAATCTTCATCAGATGAACCTGGGACATAAGTTTCATCGGCAGGATCGCTGGCCTCCGGTGAGCTCGAGTGAGAGCTCTCAGAATCATCTATTGATATTATACTTTCTCTTTGATTGTTTTCCAATGTAGTGTCATCAGATAAATCATTGTTCACAACAGATGGTTCTGATTGTATGGGAGGTTCAGACTGATTAGGTTGACTATCATCATGAGTGCAACTTTGAAATTGTACTGTTGTCTTACTATCATCATTTGACACTTTACTTAGTAATTTATTTTCTAAGAAGGTAACATTCCTGGCTTTAGTACAATTTGTTGGAAACTCAGGGTCAATCAATCTATACCCTTTGGTTTCATCGCAATAACCAACAAATATATATCTCTTGCATTTAGAATCTAATTTTTTTCGGTTTTGATTCAATGCATATGCAACACAGCCAAATATTCGGAAATGTTTGATAGATACCTTTCTATTTGTCCATTTTTCTTCTGGAGTGCATCCCATTACTGCCTTTGTGGGACAACGGTTGCGTAAATAAACAGCTGTGTTAACAGCTTCTGCCCAGAACTGTTGTGCCAGGTTTGCATCCTGCAGCATACACCTTGCTGTCTCCACAATCGTTCTGTTGGCTCGTTCCGCCACGCCATTCTGCTGCGGCGAGTGAGGAACCGTTGTTTGGTGCCGAATTCCATTGTTCTTCAGGAACGTCTGAAAATTCGAATTTATATATTCGCCACCATTATCACTCCTGAGAATTTTAATCTTTTTACCTGTCTGATTCTCAACTAAGACTTTAAAGGATTTAAATTTCTCAAATACTTCACTTTTAGTCTTCAAAAAATAGACAAAAGTTTTTCTGGTAAAGTCATCTATGAAAAGTAAAAAATACTTTGATCCACTAAATGAAGAACATGGCATCGGGCCACACAGATCAGTATGTACCAGCTCTAACGGTTCAGTCGCTCTATTGTAGGTTTTCTTAGGAAACGGTAATTTATTTTGCTTTCCTTGTATGCAAGCAATGCAAGGTTCAAAACTAGAATCACTGTAAGAAATACCCGAAACCATACCTTTACTTAAGAGTTTCATGCTTCTTCGGTTGAGATGACCAAGCCGTCTGTGCCATACCTTTTCTGATAATGCAGCTGGTATTGGCTCTGTCTCCGTCTCATAAGCGCCATCCTCAACTTCTGTATTCAGCACCAGACACTCCACAGCTTCCTGAGGAACTACTGTAACATTGCCACCAGAAGTGGCTGATAGTGTTTCGACAATGTTTAATTTATACATGCCTTTTGTAAGAGTAGCACTTACGACCTCTACTCCATCATCATACACATGACATCCACTGAGGCTGAATACTACCTTGAAACCCTTATTAATCATAGAACTAACTGACAACAAGTTTCCACTTAATTTAGGTACATAGTAAACATTGCTAACTGTTTTTATTGTACCATTTAACAATTTTAATCTTACAGTCCCTATACCTTCAGTGTACAACTTGTCCCCATTAGCCACTTTCACTTCTAAGCTTTTACCTTTCACAAAATTATACATCACTGACCTATCACAACACATATGACTTGTAGCGCCACTATCAACATACCAGGAATCTGCTTCAATATTCGCTGACAAGGCTGTAAGCAGAGCCTTGTATGCCTTGGACTCGTCCACCTTCTTCAATTTTAGATTACTATTAATTGAATACTTATTTTTCCTTGGGCAGTCCTTAATAAAGTGACCTGTCCTTTTACAACGGAAACATTTTGGTTGTTTCTGTACTGCCAGGGCCGATCCGCTACTGTCATCACGACGTGAGGACTCTTGTAGTAATTTGCTTTGTACTACCTCGCTTGATAATCTGATATTGGAATTTTCGATAGCCATTATTAGCGGGTCATAATTTTCAGTAAGACCGCTTAGCATTATGACTGCGATGAAATCATCATCGAGCGGGGATCCTATTTCGCTAAGTAATTGCGATGTTTCAGTGATTTTTCCTAGGTAGCTCTCCATAGTTTGGTTTTCCAATTTTGTACTAAATAATGTTCTTAATAATGCTAATCTCCTACACAGACCTCTATCCTCATACGCCTTTTGAAGGTTAGTCCAGGCCTCGTGTGCAGTTTTTGCTGATCTGACGTGTGTAAATGCTGCAGGCTGTACAGATAATGCAATGCGGGCGAGTGCCTTTTGTACCTTTTTGGCGTGTCCAGCATCCGTCGGCTCCTTCTCCACAAAGTCCCATAAATCCTCGTGGATCAGCACCATTTTCATCATGAATTTCCATGAATTGTAATTCTCCATGCCCTTTAATTTGTCCACGACTAAGGAATTTGTGTTGACGATTTGTGCTGTCGCCATGTTGCCGGCCGGTGTACAAGGGGATAATTTATTTTTCTTCAAGCCAAAAAACGCGAATTTATTAAAAATTTATCTAAAATAACAACCAGGACCGTGCCTGGGCCCATAACCTGATGGATTTATGGGCTTAAAGAAAACTAATAGTCTGATTAACACAGATTTTAATTAGAATAAAATTAAGAACGTACATCATTACCAAAAGCCGGGCCGGAAAGTGACAAGTCAACAAGAGACAGTGTTGCCAACCATACAGCAAACACAAAGTTCGTTTCTTTTATTGCGTTTACAAAAAAAAAACTCCTTTCTAACACGCTAAGCATTCTTAGCGCAGCTCCGAGAGAGACGCAGTCAAGCCGAGCCAGTGGCATTTTTATTTATACCACAGCTCCTGTTAAATCTTTTTTTTTACCAGCCTATTACGTCGTGTCAAGTAGCCATATTTAACGGCTGAACGCATTGCGGTCAACGGTGTCTGAAATCTGAATTTGCGGTTTTTTGCAAAATGTCAAAGACGTGATAAAACGTAAATATCGTCAAAAAAGATTGTTTGTTTTTTAATGTTTTTTTTATTCTTTATTTTAATTTGGGGTTTTTGTCCCATGAGGACATGTCAACCGTTTTTAATTAAATGTTGAAGTGGTTAATTTTTTTGTCGAACTAGGACAGACTGATATCGACACTTTTACATTTCATATTGTTGCTCTATCTGTTAACAGTATTTATTTACAATACAATACTTACATCTATTACAAGAACAAACACTTACAACTATACTAAAATTAAATCTTATATAAATAAATAAAACTAACACGCGTCAAAAAACTCATCGTCATCCTTGTCAATGGCGGGAAACGTGCCCAGAAGGCTGGCAGCATTGCCACGTTGAATGGCTATGCCGATTCTCTGTGCAAGGAACAAACCAGCTCTCTGATCACGAGTAGAGTCTTGCTCTATCTTATATTGTGGTTTTATGTACATAAGCATAGGAAGGAAGTAAACTTCCCATAAAAGCCTAAGCCCTATTCCCAGCAGTGGGATTCATTTTTTATAACATTCTGATGCAAACTTTAATGATGCAGAAAATATCTATGTTTCCATTTTACAAAGTTCTAAAAGTCAGACAATTTAATTATTCCCAAAATAAACGGGCAAGAGATTACAAAACATCTCACTTTTGTTAAAGTAGGTAAATCTAATTGTTTTTGATTAAATTACGAAAATGTAAAGTCAGGTTGTCAAAAATACGTCGAAGTTTTAACCAAGACCCTGCAAGTTGTGTTTCTGACATTAAATTAACTGGATTAAAAACTTTTGGTGAAGTATCTATACATATAATAAATCTCTAGAAAAGTCATTTTTGTACATTGAAGAAATTTAAAAAAAAAATAGCCAGCGTGTTAAAGGATAACTAACAGAACCCATTTCCATAATTTTTTAAATTTTTGTCTGTTTGTCTGTTTGTCTGTTTGTCTGTTTGTCTGTTTATATGTTTGTTTGTGCACACATCACGTAAAATCTACGAATTCAATGCAGACAATGTTTATATACAAAAATTATACGCAACTTGAGGTATTACTTAGTTTTTGTTTCATCGAAATCGGTTCACTCTATCAAAAGATATGATTAATTTAGTGAGTTCAAGAAGTAAAATATTACAACACGCAATTCAGTATAGTACTTGCAACGACATCTAAATTACAACTCTCTTTTGCCAGGGGTCAGATTTTATGTTACAGTATCAAACATAAACTACTTACTCGAATGGTGTAAAAAATTGAGAGGTTGTTTTCTAGAAATCGTAGATGGTTGTTAGCTATGTTGAAACATGCTATTGAATCTAGCTGATAAGGGGTGGACCTTTAAATTTCCAAAATCATTTTCTCAACTGCACACATAAATTGGCATTATTGACAGATAAACAAGAGGGTAACCATGGCAGACTGAGGTAGCCATAGCAATCTTCAATTTGATTAGTACCTGTATTTTAGTAAACTAGCTATCGAAGTAAACAGCTTGGCGGTTGTACGATTGGAAATGAGTGATCTTGCTGCAAGTTCAAATCCGGTTGTTAATGTTTGTATTTTTTTTCATGCGTCCATTTTCTTATATAAGTTTGAATTTTTTGATACCCAAGTTCAAATTTCAGTGGAGCTAACTCTTTTTGTGTTTTACTAACATATATTTATAAAGAAAAAAAAAATAGTAACATTTTGTTGTATTTTTTGTCGCAATAAACGACATTTTTAAGTCGTGAATTTTTTCTCAACCGATAAATAAACTTACAATTATTTAGTGTTTGTATTTACTAATCTCCGTAGGTAAGTTTGTTCCTCATTGCTGATCATGGAGGACCAAACGTGCATGGCATATACCGTAAAGTGATTCAGGCGTAAATGTCCTGGCCATTTGCTTGGAAATTTACGCATTCGCTTCTGACTTGAAAACGTAAGCTTCCCCATAGATCACTTTATAGTTGGTTAAAAACTTTAATCCACTTTTAAACTATTTTTCCAACATAATGAGTAATGTTTTCTATTGGTCATCAATATACATATAATAAATCTCTAGAAAATTCATTTTTGTACATTGAAGAAATTGACAAAAAAAATAGCCAGCGTGTTAAAGGATAACTAACAAAACCAATTTCCATAATTTTTAAAATTTTTGTCTGTTTATATATTTGTTTGTGCGCACATCACGTAAAATCTACGAATTCAATGCAGACAATGTTTATATTTGTGGCCTATCGGACGCTGGACAGTTGTGGCAAAAATATAAAGACGCGTTTGCCGAAGATTTTTTGAGACAGCAAAATAGAAATAGTGAAACTTCTGACCAAGTACGTGAAAGCTGCCATAATAGGTCTTTGCTGGCTATACAAGATATAGTTACAAGTATAGGAGGGAAGCCCCTTAGTCAATACGGCTTGCCAACACCGACAGTTGGTGGGGAACGAATTAATAGGGAGTATGTATCTAAAATAAATTACAACCCCGAGGAGTTAGCAGAAATGTTGCGAAATGGCTGTTCAAATTTGACGTCAGAACAACGTCAAATCTTTGATAGAGTATGCTGTAGTGTAGAACATTCATTAGGAGAAATACTGTTTTTAGATGCACCTGGTGGAACAGGTAAAACTTTCCTCACTAAAGTTATCTTGGCTCAAATAAGGAGCCAAAACAAAATTGCTCTTGCCGTCGCCTCCTCAGGAATAGCTGCCACTAAACTGCACATGTGCATACAACATTTAAAATACCAATCGACTTGGAGCGCACAGAAAGCCCTGTTTGCAACGTGTCTCGCAATAGTGATAAAGCAAGGGTTTTACCCGATTGCGTCCTGATCGTTTGGGACGAGTGTACGATAGCAAATCGTAAAGCTGTGGAAGCTGTAGATAGAACGTTGCGAGATATAAGACAAAATGACCGACCGATGGGAGGCTTAACGGTGCTATTCTGTGAAGACTTCAGGCAGACACTCCCTATAATACCCAGAGGAACGATGAAATAGGTGCCTGTTTAAAGAGCTCTATTTTATGGCGTGGTATCATATTAACTAATTTGAGCTTTAATATGCGAGCATATTTGGGAAGTGACGCAAACGCGCAGGTCTTTTCAAATTTACTACTTCAAATTGGTAACGGCACATACCCGACTCAAGAAGGTGGTAAAGTAACTTTAGTCGAGAGCCTGTGTTCTTCTGTTGCCTCACAGCAGGAACTCATTTCCTCTGTATACGGAGATCCATCAGAGATCTCGAACCATGACGCTGCTTGACTGTGCCAACGAGCTATTTTGGCACCTCGCAACGACCAAGCAGCAGCAATAAATTCTCAAATATTGGTACATGTTTCTGGAGAAAGTAGGGAATATTTATCTATTAACACGGTTTTGGAAGAAGGAGATGCCACCCACTATCCAGTAGAGTTTTTAGACTCTCTAAATACACCAGGTCTTCCAGCACACAAAATTTATTTAAAAGTCGGAGTACCAATCATTCTACTCAGAAATTTAAGTCCGCCAAAACTATGCAATGGCACTCGGCTGAGAGTAACAAATCTCCAACGAAATGTCATCGAAGCCGAAATCTTAAGAAGAAAGAAAGAAAGAAAGCCCAAGGCCAGACGTTATCCGTTGCGGGTGTAGACCTTACTTTTGATTGTTTTTCACACGGCCAACTCTATGTTTTTTTTACGGGGGGAAATCCTCATGGACTTCCTCCGCCTGGGGAGAGGCGGAGGGGCGTGCCGGACTCTTACCGGCTAAAACCACCCCGGTGTCTCCTCCTCGCACGTGCGCGTGGGGCCGCGGGAATCCGAATTCTTCCGCAGCCCCACACTGGTGCTGGTCCGGGCCTCAGCTCCTGCACGGGGTAGTGAGGTGTACAACTACCCCGTGCACCGCCTCAGAGGCGCGCGCCGACACCCGCGCGCGCCTCCGCCTCGGGTCCATCGAATAGGGGGCAGGGACTTCCCCAAGTCCCTCGCCCTGGACCCATTCATGGGGGGCGGAGAAGGGCGTTGTCCGCCCTTCCCCTGCGCCCGGTGCGTCTTCTGCGGCCGGGGAAGGGAGTCGAGATCTCCCTCTCCCGTTCCGCAGTCTCCTTTTGCGACATCACGTCCTCGCAGAAGGACACCACCGCGTCCCACGACTCTGCGCTACCGACCATACTCCGCACTACGGCCGGCAGCGACAGATCGCCTCCTACTTCATTTGTGAGGACACGGCGCTGCTCCTCCCAAGCTACACACTCGGAGAGCGTGTGTTGCGCCGTATCCTCCCTGCACTGGACGCAGTGGTGATGTGTTAGCACCCCAAACAACCTTTTTGTATATGCTCCGGGTAATTCCACCGCTAACATAGTATATAGAGAAGCATTAACGTAATCAACTATACCAAAGTCAGGATCATTATTCGCAAATTCTTTATTGTCCAAAAAAATAGTATACAACCTTCTTGAGTGAAGTATTTATGTATATAGCCTACTCTTATCTACACGACGTTGTTTTGTTTTCGACAACCACGCGAACGAAGTCGAGGGCACAGCTAGTTATAAAATATAATCAAGGAAGTAAACATTGTTGTGGTGTTTAGTAGCTAAATATCCTGGTTCACACGAATTTGATTTACACTACCTGCCAGATTGCGCCTAATTTCGAATAAACAAACAGTAAATACATTTACCAGGCATCAGAATTCTACCAATCATACATTTTGAGTATTAATTACAATAAAACTTGACGCTAGTCAGGATTCTAAGAAACCATATTTACGAAGTAAAAAGAGCAATAGAACACTAACAAGCAATAGGACAAAAAGTTTGACTACTGCTTAATTAAAATGACCACGGTCAGACGAATATAGCAGATACAAAACACTAAGACAAACTTCAAAATATACTACATATATTGATTGCTACCAAGAATAGATATTCAGAATAAAGGTATTTCTATAGGTTGGCCTATTGAAATTGGTAGCAATCTGCTAACAACGTTGCTTTGTGAAAACGACATTGTTTTAACCAAAAACAGACGAACTAAGAAATATTACAGGAAGGAGAATATATTTTTAAATGGCATAGAAAAACAAAATATACATGAACAGAAAGTTATACGTTAACAGAAATTGAACAGATTTCATCCTACTGCTTATAATAATATGCACAACAAATTTTAGCAAATAAATAACCCAAGATATATCTTTAAAACTGCTAACCTGATTTAAATGAGATGTTGCGATGATGATGATGATGCGGTGACTGGTCGTTCTGTTGTCTGAACTTTTAATTTCATAGTACCTCAAACACTTGTTTATTTGGCGCGGTCCCTTAATGATGTTCAGTATCTGTATATTTCCCAATACTTTGAGAATAACCAAAACTATCTAGACTTATTAGTCTATCATCCAAATTACTTTACGCAAAAGATTTATTCATATTGCTTATTTTACAAATGGCCAGCAATTTATTCCGACGCAAGATTTACTTCTTTCTAAAGATAAATTGGATAAAAACTTAAATATTAGATGGAAATCTCTTTTCAATATCGTTCTATAAATGATACGTTTAAATAACTTTCGGTGAAAAACTTCGGGTGTTATTGAAAAAGCTTTGAGAGTTATATTTCATTGTATACTCATTTTGAGTGTTGGATTTCTTTTCAAGTTCACGTGTAATTTTGAGGGCAGATAAATAATTGTATGAGCCATATTTGAGAACCATTTATTGAATTGTTAATTCATTTCAACGAATTATTATCACGATTGTGCATTATGATTTATACTTTTACATAATTACAAATGGTGTGTTTTCGTGAGTTTATATTTTCGTGGGTTTTCGTAACTATATTTTGGGCAGGTCAGATCTAATAGTGTATCGACATGAAAAGAAGATTTATAAAATTGGTAGACTGACTGACAGCTAATAGAAGCCGCAAAAACAGAACCCTTCCTTGGCAGTCGGTTAAAAAATCATATCTAATCTCTTACATCAGTCACAACAGGAAAAACCTTGAAAAAAATATCACCCTTCACACAAAACTCTAGAGACGAAATGATAAGTGAGAACAACTGACCTACGAATGTTCTCTCAAGTGGCAAAGTTCAATATTTGGAAAACGTATTGTTTCGATACAGTTTGATTGGTTGAACACTTTTATTGCGACTTTGGGAGCCATCTGGTGTGGTTAGGAAAACAGCGATTGTTTTGATAGATACCCGGAGCAGTGGTACTGTGTCTATGAGCATTTTGAGTGTTTAAATTAGGTTAATACAGCAAGAGATTAAAATATGTTTTCTTATGGTTCTCCCCGCCGTGTTCTTATCTATAATTATTTGAGATATTACGTGTGCTTTTCTTTCATTCATCCCTACTACTTGTCAGCTTAGCATTCACTGCCTTATTATTTATATAACATAATTTTCAAAGAATCTTCTATCTTGTTCTCAGTGTTACTTTAGCTGTATATTATTGTATATGCATACTTTTTCATATTTTTAACCCTCAGTCCACATCGATTACATTTTCAATGTGACAAAAATACAGGTTAATACTTTATTTTGAAGTCAATATTAACGTGTTTAATGTGTTTGGTACATATCAATGTATGTTTATATATTTTCACGACGAAAACGCTAACTTCTTGGCTCACTACAGAAAAAACACTTCAAAACGTATCGCTAACTAATTTTTTCTGTATTTACTCGATTGACACTGGCGCTAACTCCTTTATTTGTTCTGAACTCGTTTCTAACTAGAGTTTAAAACTGATTAAAACTCGTTTACCAACATCTGTCTCGTATTAAACAGAATTTACTTTGGAAGTCTGGAGAACTGCGTAAAAACTCACAGATTTATCGATTAATGGAAGTAATGAGAATGTAACACGCTGTATATTATATTTTTTTTGCATTTGCACTTCACTATTTATTACACTATATATTATGAATTATGCGTCATTTTATTACTTTTGTGTCGATGGTTAATTGCCATCTTTATGCAACAATGCCGTTTAATATGTTAATTTAGAGGATTTATTTAGGTTAATCAAATACTAAATAGTATCTACTTGGAGAAAAAACAAAGCGTAATCGGTTTGTAAACCATTCGTTTTGGAGGTATGATGCCACAGATAAATACGCAGACAGATCCACAAACAAGACAGACACGTAAAACTTATATCACACTTCTTTTTTTACTTCGGGTTTAAGAAACAAACTATAAGTTACGCCACATTAGCATCTAGTAGCTAAGGTATTAAAAACTTTCTACATCATTCATCTCCAATTCTTCCAAAAATACAAATCTACACATGACAGAACATTTATAACTAGTTCCATATAACGTCGAACGAGAAATTGGATACGTTTTCTCTATCAATCTCTTGAGTAAAGATCTGAAAGCGATGTAAACTTTATGAAATATTATAGAGCAAATATGTTCAGTATGAAAGGTTTCCACGATGAAAAATGACTTGACTAAAGCCTAGTTTAGGCGATGAGAATTTCGTGCGAATTGCTTTACATTGCTGGGTTGCGTTGCTATAGTTTTAGAAGTGATTGAACTTTGGCGGCAATGTACTGCAAATTGACAAAATTTCTCGCGTCGTTTCAATCAGTCTTATAGCGAGAAAGTCTTTATGTGTTCACTGAAATTCTTGTTAAGATATGATTTTGGAACATGTTTGAGGAATACCTGGAATATTTTTTTGGACAATTTATCTGAGTGTCTGATATGAGAATTTTACGTCTAGAATACTTATGACACTAAACATGTCTAGCATAAAAAGCAAAATTGCTTCTATACCAATTATGTGACAACATACTAAATGGAACCAAAAAACATATACAAATACTATAATTAAGTCGACAAAATGATACCTTTCAAACGTAAGCACAAAATAATAAAAATAAAAAACACACACATCTTAAACAAGGTAACTACTTAGGGTATCATCAATAAACAGCGGTATAATATAAGGCTTTTTTTAAATTAAATATCTACTAACATTTCTTATAAATACATGCAAGAAATGAAATGCCACAACTATACCAAGATAAAGCAGGCAAATAATGCATCTTTTAAAACGAACGCAGTAGGCAAGAATTAAAAAGTTAAAATTTATTCATGGAGAACAATTCCGCATAATCCAAGTAGCCGCTTAATTAAATTGTTCTTGAAGAATAATCTCATCCCTCATATGATGTTATAGTCCACCATCCATGAGACTGTTTAGAGGCTCATTTGGATATTACGAGTAACAATAATTAGAAACATCAGTCTGCTTGCAACCACGGCCCGTGTAACCCGGTCGAAACGTCAAGCCCTAAAGGTATTTAAGCATGTACGCGCTAATCCCCGTTCTATAATATTATTATAAACATGCAGCGCAATCGTTTAAAAAATATTAATAAGAAACATGTAAATATGTTATGTCAACGTTATTATTATTTTGTTGAACAAAATAAAACCAGAAATTTTCTTATTGCATTTAAAATTGTGAAGTGAAGTTTTCAAAGTCGTGAAGCACAATTTTTTTTTTTTTTTTAACCATTTTTTTACAAACTACATTAGTTACTATCGTCCGAACGCTGAGAAAACGCGTTCCTGATAGGATTCGCTAAACAGGAAGAAATAACTTTAATATGGGGAAGAATTTACTAAACATAAATTATTATCACTTAGTCGTGATATCAACGAATAATATCATTCAAAAAGTGGCCACAAGGCTGCAGGTTCAAAACCAGGCAAGTACCAATGTGGCTTTTTCAAAGTTGTAAAAAAAATGTACCTACTTACTTAATTATTCTAAGAAACTACTGACAAACGGTGAAAAAAACCTGGATTCCAAAATTTGGGATCTGAAATCGAAAATCCGCAGAGAGCAAGCGTGGTGATCAATGCTCTTTCCTTCTCTATATGGGAAGAGGCCTGTATCCAGCAGTGGGATGTTTATAGGCCGGTTTATTTATTTATTATTATTTAGCAAAATATTTTTGATCAAACTAAAGTGTATATATCAGCCACATTCAAGAAATAATGACCGTGCTTTGGGATTATGAACCTTAATTCAATGACTAACAGTTCAGTTTCCATCACATTCAAATTACTTTTAGGCCGTTTTTGGTAATATTTGTCATTCTAAAATGAACTTAAACACATGTTGTCAAAGTTGATAATTGCGTAATTAGTAATAACGTTTCATTCTCTTTCCAGATTGGCTTTAGTATAGTTACAAATCCATATCCATTTAATAACAAAAGCTTTTTTTTTTGACACAGTTCCACGATAAACGCGTCATCAATTTCATTTTGCAACTACTATTTGGATTTAGACAGGTTCATTCACAAAACCCGATCACTATGATTTATTTCTCGTTCTAGCTTTTATAAATACTGTAAAGTTTTAGCAGAAGATCCAGTATAATGGCTATGTATGAAATTTAAACTTGGCGATGTTATTTAGAGAACAACGTATGTATCTTTTAGTTAAAGTGGTGGGTCTACCTTTTCGCGCGAGCCGCTCGCGAGCTGCTCGTGTAATGCTCGTTCGTCAGATGTGGACGCTCCCTTAGAAAGAGGTATATTTATAAAGTAACCTTTAAAGGGTAATTATGTTTCAAGAATGGAGTCAATTTACAACTTCTCGGAGTTTTGTTTAAGTTTCAATATTTCGTATATTTTCAAAGTTAAATGATAAAACTATTATCTTGTAAATCGTTTTATTTACTGTGTCAAGAATTACTTCAAGGTTATATACTTTAACTTTTCTCGTTTTCAGTAGCCTGGACGTTTCAGAGAAACATAAATATCTAAATATACATAATTTTTTAGATCCGTCACGGAATATCTTAAGGCTATATTACTATATTCCATTCTAAACTGAAGTCTAAAGGTCGAGTCAAGTCAATTTAAGTTATTTTTAAACGGTCTGAAACATTTTAAAAACATAAAAAATCTATATTACTAACTTAACCTTTCCTAAAAGAAAGTCAATATTTCCTGACCTTCTGTTCCAATTTACAAGTGTATGGGTAGTTCTACAAAGTAAGGAATTTTATGCGGCTCAGCCAAATTATACAAAAAAAAATGTTTCTAAGTAATTTATTTGTATGGAATACTGTTATTTTAAGATGTTTCTAGTTGGTCACTGAAAATAATGAATAATAAAAATTATTTACACCAAGAAATCTTTGTTCAAAGTGTCAAATTCTCAGGATCCTGTACTGTCCCTCGGACAAATTCTAGTAAAAAGTGCGTCGTGATTTATTTAATTTTCTGTATCAAGGTCATTATGATACCCAAATTAATGAGTTAACTATTTCTTCTTGCTAGGTAGAATAATTATTATCTCATTTACCCAAAAATATATTTAAAAAATCTTGTCAACATTTTGTCCCCACTATTTCATATCAGGATCCTGGTCGGTGTAAAATAAGCAAATACCAGCTAGGCTTTTTGGCGTACGATGTTGCTGTTCAGCTGAGTCGATCAGACGTACGAAAGAGACTAAGAATATCATCTAGCTATTCGCACCTAGCGCGTTGTTTAGTCAGCCCGGCGCGGTCTGCAATGGAAGTGGTGTCGTAATCAGTGGAGTTCCCAGTATCCTGGTAAGATATTTTTTTACTTAATAAATAAATAATATGAGTAATTATAGCGTTTTGATATGTAAGTTGCTGACGCAAAGGCATAGTTTTGCTTAATTTTGGTTTAATGTTATAAATTGATCAGTTTTTTTTAATATTAGACAAAAATTCTCAGGATCCTGGTCTCAGGTTCCTGTCAAATTGAATCCCAGGATACTGAGAACCATCCAGGATCCTGATAAGTTCATACTAAAACATTGTTTCTGCGTAAGATAATTTACAACTTTCTACCTATAAACATTAAACTACGTATAAAATAATATAAGAAACCATTTGAGTAGCTGTCGTAATTAAATATCTACAGATAATTAGCATTGGCACTGGTCTACTTTTAGAATTCACGTTATCTTTTAGAAACTTCGGCATAAAGCATAAAACATTAATTTTACCGATATTAGCAGTTCCTGGTACTATTTTGATTATAGTTATTTACACTACAACTAAATTTATGCCATGCCATATAAATCTTTAATAGTCAAATAACATTGATTGTACATATATTAGTGTAAAATTAAGTTGGTTGCATTGCACTATATTTTGAACACTAAATATTATATTTTGTTGTACAGAAAAAATGGCGAAACCAAAGAAACAACTGACAAAAGAAGAAATATTAGAGAAAAAAAGGAAAGCTGAAAAATTAAGGTACGAAAAAATTAAAAATGATCCTCAGAACTTAGCAGATGAAAAAGAAAAAAGAAAGCAAAAATATAAAAAAATTAGAGAATGTGGCAAAAAGAAACTAGTGTCTGAAATGACTGCTCGTGACAAGAGGCAAGCTCGGGAAAATTGAAGGGAATACTCAGACAAATCCTACAAAAAGACAAAGTTAAATGCTCTCTCTCTCTGTTGGGAAAAGCCAAATGACGAAGCTGAAGATCGACGATGGCAGCATCATCTCATCGAAACTGGAGATATTGAGAGAGCTCGAGAGGTTTTACGGACAGCTGTACACTTCGACACGGAAACCCGTTGTCAGTGTGGCTCAGGACTCTAGAGCCAAACTGACCCGGCACTATACTGAGGACATCCCAGACATCAGCCTGTACGAGATTAGAGTTGCTCTGAAACAGCTTAAAAACAAATATCGTGTCCCACCAGGTGGGTCTTAAAATGAACATGGCTCGAAGTTGTCGACCACTACGTCTATCTTGGACAAATAGTTCAATTAGGCCGGTCCAACTTCGACAAAGAGGTCGCCCGAAGAATCCAACTCGGATGGGCAGCGTTCGGGAAACTACGCGACATCTTTTCGTCCAAAATTCCGCAGTGTCTGAACACACAGGTCTTTGACCAGTGTGTGTTGCCAGTGATTACATATGGCTCTGAGACGTGGTCGCTAACGGTTGGCCTTTTGGCGAGGCTCAGAGTCACTCAACGAGCTATGGAGAGAGCTATGCTCGGGGTTTCTTATGGGAAGAATATGCAAGTTATAGTGGCAATGGGCAGGCCATATCGCTCGAAGAACCGCTAACCGCTGGGGAAGAAAGGTTCTCGAGTGGCGACCACGAACCGGAAGACGCAGCTCAATGATCATTTCATGACTAGAGTTCCTGTTCAAGACTGTTTAAGCATAGAATTAGTATCTAAGCTATATTAACATAAAGCTATTTTTTGTTATTATTAAAGGTACTGGTACTATTAAAACTTAATACAAATTCTAAAATTCATGTAATACATGATAAATAAACGTTGATCTCTATAGATTTTTGTGGTTTTTCTCAGTTTCCTGGTGACCTTCTCAGTTTCCTGTGGCTTGATTTCCTTAAAATGGCCATAAATCGAAAACTATTAAATATTTTGACTGTTCCGCTCTAGGTGCGCTAAAAGACGTTGTACTCTTGTTATTAGACTGAATTCCGCAAACAGAATGTTTAAAAAAATGCTGGCCGAAATCAAACTCATTTTCGTCCATAGTTTGTAGAACTACCCGTATCTTCCAACTCGATCGAGAGGGGTTAACGATTGATGCTCGCATGCGTCTGTTGCATGAACGTTGAAATAAACTTCAGTGGAGCACATTCTTCTTTCGAGAGGAATCACGTCGGTTTCCATTTTTTGGTACCTGGAAATTCTTTTTGTTTATACTTGTGGTTTTTTTTTCAAGGAATTCAACGTGAGTGGAAGAGAGTTGATAGAATTAAGTCTCTATCTTAAGGTCTAATCTTGCGTCAATTGTGATTGAAATAGTTAAAACATTTAGGGATTTACTTTTTTTTTTTAAATTAAATTAGTTTTTATCAATCTTATATCACATATTCCATAATCCTTTAGTTATTTTTTTTTGTATTTTTGACCTATATTTTCTACAATCTGAATGAAACATGTTCATAACTTGGTCTGCTAGCTGCTCTAACAAAAGTATGAACCAAGATATATTCGCAAAACACTAAAAAACTACGAATGTTTCAATGATTATACCACCTCTTCCGCCTTTAACCAAACTCGATAAATTTCTCCCGAAAATAAATTATAAATTTGTCAAGCATATCTTATCATTTTCTATTGCCCTTTTTAAAAGCTATCCCCAAATTATTCCATGTTAAATGGAAATTTTAGGCCATAATTCATAGTACCCAAAGGGAAAAGGGCTCATATATTTCATTGAACCATTATTTTAAGTTATACGTGCTGACCAATTGAAAATGTGAAAAATAAAAGAATTTGGAACAGGCGACATGTTGGATGGACGACGGATTTATAAAATGTAAGTCAGAAATATTTGGAGGTAAGTGTTCTTTGAAAGTGTTTGGAGAATTTTACAGCATTGCTAAAAATATGTACAGGTACTTCAATCAGCCTATTTGGCAAAGACTTAAGACGTAGTATTAGACAAATTGAACTTTATTGTAACTTACTTGCCTAGTGATATAATTATTTTGACATATACTTACTTATCTACTGCTAATAAAACCTGAGGTAAATTTAATGTAATTATTTCCTCTTGTGATATAAAATTCGAAGTTGTAGCAAAAAGTTTGTATATTTTATTAACTTTAAATGTGTCTTTAGTTGGTTTTTGTATATAATAATAATATTCCGGGACAACTCACACACGGTCATCTGATCCCAAGCTAAGCAGAGCTTGTGTTATGGTAACCAGACAACTGATAAACATACTTAAATATTTATAAATACATAAATATTATAGATAAATTACACCCAGACACAGAACAAATGATCATGCTCATCACACAACATTTGCCCTGGGTGGGAATCGAACCCACGACCTCCGGTATAGCAGTTAGGGTCACTAACCACTAGACCAACAGGCCCGTAATATGTTTCTATTATTTAATTTAATAAAAGGTCTCATGTTAATTTATTACATTCTAAATTAAAACTAACTCTATGTTTTCCTATTACTTAACAATTAATTTATTTGAATGCATTTAAATCAGCATAAAATAACGAGCTCGTGCCCATTTTATGCTAACATGGACAAATTAAACCAATATTTTTATACAGCTCTAAACAAAACTTTGTTTATTTGTATTTCGTTAGTGGTGTTTATCAATAATATTGGCTATAATACAAGTACTGGCTAGTTTGCAATTTGTTAATGGCACGAATTGGTAAAACGTATTTCTTTGTGTAAAATAAAATTAAGTTTTTCGCTGCGGCTACTCTGTTTTACTTTGCTTAATTAGCTCAATGTTAAAATTAGCTAAGTATTCAAAAACAACTCAATCAGACGTCATCATTAAGTCCAATAAAAAAAAGTTATATTTTTTTTTAATAGAAAATTACTTTGTTCTTATTTATTTATACAGATTTCATGGTTTTGGTATTTTCACCTTTAATTAGTATAATGGTTATGGTCAATAATGAAAAAGTAAAAAAAAAACTATTTTACGACACAATAAGCACTCTACTTAGTAGCTCATTATTTTATCTTAGTAGATGGAGGACTATGACTTGGTAAATGCAAATGAGATTCCAACTAACTCATGCAACTAATTTTTGCATAATCACCGGATGAAATGTAAATATTTGTGTGTCGTTTTTCATTATTTTTCTAGATGTAAATAAATAGACTAATGATGAGAGAAATATGCAAGATATTTTACATTTTAGAAAATCGGTTATATCTTGAAACATTATGCGAAAAATATATTATTATGAAGTGTTGTTTTGCTAGGTGTCTTGCATGCTATTTACAGGGAAACCTGTATTTATATGTAGGCATAAACTTGTGCGTTTGTCTTTGTGTATAAAATACAATACAACAGATGTTATCATAGAGGTACAAACATTTTTCATTTCACAACACTCTAGTCTGTTTGTGTGTTACGCTTTTACGGCTAAACCGCTGAACCTATTCACAAAACTTAGTATGCAGTGAGCTTAAATCCCACAAAAAGACATAAGGCACCTTTTGACGCGAAAACTGACAGCCATACGAGCGGAGCCGACGGAAAAACCTAGTTTAGTTAAAAAATGTTATTTTTTAAACTCCCAGTTGTACAGATACACCTATTTGCTACACGTCCACATAATTAGATTCTGTGTAACTGTGTTCAACGGATATTTTGTTCGCGTTCACAGACTAAATTGGATCGAAGATCACGTGAGGAAATTAAATAATGTTATATTAACTTTAAGAGAGTATATTAGAATGCTTTTTGCGATTCAGTGTCAATGCTTGAAAAAAAACAAAGATTTTTAAGCCAGTCTACAAATAACTAGCAAAAAAACCTAATTGGAAGAAATAAAAAAGAAGAGTCAAAAGCTATTTTCTTCCTAAAACGAACTATGTTTATACATCCATGAATAACTTCAATTACTGTTATTTCACGATATCTAACACTAGGTACTTACTGCCCGAAGCTTTATAAATCTAATCAAGTAGGGATTACACCTATAATACTCAAACAACTCATTATAATATAATATAATATTCCGGGACAACTCACACACGGTTATCTGATCCCAAGCTAAGCAGAGCTTGTGTTATGGTAACCAGACAACTGATAAACATACTTATATATTTCTAAATACATACATATTACAGATAAATTACACCCAGACAACCAGAACAAATGATCGTGCTCATCACACAAACATTTGTCCTGGGTGGGAATCGAACCCACGACCTCCGCTACAGCAGTCAGGGTCACTAACCACTAGACCAACAGGCCCGTCATACTCATTACATACCTTAAATCAATAATCTAACTTCCAAAAAACAACATACATTATGAACAAAATACCTCCACACTATTTCTTCCTCCAAAACATAAGCAAATCTCTTCAGTCAAGAGTTCACACAAATCGACGGACAAACACATAAATTATTGAACCACCATCCATCAATTAGACGTAGCTAAGCATGCATTATATTGGCATGTGTAGACTTATGAAGATAATAGAGAGGACTGTTTTAATATATTTTTTTATAGAAGAATTTAGTGTTTTAAATATGATGTGAAGATTAGCGATACAACATTTTGTTACACTTACGAGATGAAAAAATTAAAGTTTTTATTTTAAGTAAAAAGTGAAGAAACTTTACTGGTAATAAGGACCAGTAAATAATCTAGTCAAGATTTTTTGAGTCGGACCAGACTTAAATAATCGCTAATGAATACGCATTATTATTATAAGAATTTAGTAACGGTTACATATGTAATGAAAATATTATTTACAGAAATCCAATATATGTACAATAAGTTAACGTACGTTACCAACGTAGATATTATTATATGTATCAAACCTTTGCAGTCCAACAACTCTTAGAAATTTGAAGGACCAAAATAGACCGTACATACTCATACCAAATAGTTAAGACCAAATAATCATGCGAACTAATTTAAACTAATAACAATATAACGTTTAACAAACCAGTCAGTTGTGTCGTTTTCTAACCCAGTATAGTAGCGATGACATAAATTGTCCTGTTATCGCTTTCCGGGCCACTTGACGCCAGGCATGATCGTTAAGCGAACAATTGCGGTCGCACCAAAACGTTAGTGGCCATTTTATTGTAGCTTCACTGTAGTCTAGCTTTAAGGTGTTATGTATTTATTTAAATGGAAATTTTCTGAACTTTATTTAAATTCGGTAGGGTTATGGCCTTTAACAAAATGAAGCGAGCTTTCGACATCTTTTTTTTTCAGCATCGAACGCCTTTCATTCATTTCTCGACACTTTTTTGTACTATGTGATGACAAAATCTGCAAACCGCGATATAAAATACTAAGGACAATAAGTATATCACACTGTGCGATTTGAAAAACAATCAAATATTTATTTTAACAACTCCGCCTAAAAGGACCAAAATGTTCCTTACCTCGACAAAGTAAAAGCTCTTCATAGTTTTCATTTCGCATTGACAGCAGCTAAACTAGAACAAGAGTATTGTACAAGTATTTAATTATTATAATTCCGTATCTCAACTACCCGTTGTTACAGCTCAAATTATATTTTCTCCGAATACTACGCGGTTTTCGATTGTCCTTAGTTTAGCAGAATTTCCTTCAAAGAAATATGAGTTCCAATTTTTGTAGCATAAGGTTGTAATTTTAGTGTCAGGTTTGTAACAAGACTACATCAATTTGATGAATGTTCAGGAAAATTTAAGCGCTGGTAGAAATTTTAGAGATAAACTTTTATAGTGGGATAATGTAGATTTTGATAGGAAACCTTATTCGGGTCAATGTGGTTTGATTGGAAATGGGGATGTTATCAGTTGATTACATCTTTGAGGATTGATATTTTTACTTAGTTAACAGTTTTATGAAACAGGAGCTAATTTATGAAGACTTGTTTATTAATATATTTTTCGCTATCTTTAGAGTTTTATCCCTAGTTGCCCTTGAATGAATATTCTGATGTTCCAGAACATCAGAATATGGTCTCAAATTACTATATTATACTTTCTCTGTGAATTGTACCTAATACATAGATAAATAAAGACAGTGTGCCACCCTTGTTATCCACTAAAACTTAATTAAATACGTCGACTGACTGTAATTGTTTTTGGCCCTGTTTTATTTTCGTTATTCCTTACAGTTCCGTACATTACTGTAGGTACAATATAAAATTAATTTCTAATTTTCTCTTATAACCTCAAATTCATCAGTGTAATATTACTCAACGATAGACAGGTAACCATCATTAGTCTTGTCATAAAATTCACGGTAAAATTATCTCCTTCAATATCATTTTGATTGCAGGACCCTAAGTAATGAATGTTTTTTATTACCTCGTAAAATTCAAAATGAGGATTTTAACACTGATTATTATTTTATTGAGACACTTTTCATGATTATAGGTGAATGAACAGGTATGAAAGGTTAAGTGGTTCGTAATGAGCATTGTCTTTTAAGTATTTTAGGGCGTTTAGTCTTTGGCTCTTTAATGACTAGGTATCAACACGGACAAAAAGCTCACAGGATTGAAAATGGCAGATTTTTAATTATAAGTATCCTTATGTAAAAATAAGAGCAGAATTAAACATCGGCAAAACACAATATATTTAAATTATTATTTATTTATGTACCCATTTATGTTTCTATATTGTTTGTTTTATTTATCTATTGCATTAACTCAGTAGTCATCCTAACAAAACGAACATGCAAAATTATGGCTAAATCGGGAACCAGGATGCAGTTCAAATAGTCAAGAGTCCATATTACAAGATTCTTTCACATAGAAGATAGAATATTCTTTATTGTTCACCATTAAAAAACATAATAACCAAATACATCAATAGTAAAGCGTACAATGGCGGTCACATAGTTAATGATGAAACTTGTAAAAGGATGTAAAAAAGCAACAAGTACAATAAATAAAATATGTATATTATCTATACAATTAAACCTCAAACACCCTAACATCAAAATATTTACTAAACTCCATACATCATAAAGGACGAAACACAATTACAAATGTCGCAGGCAGTCGGTGAAACAGGTAAAGTCCGAAATGTCCCTCATACGTGTTGAAAATTAGACAGTATGGAGGTAACCGCAGTGCAAATTACAATGGCCGCATGTTTGATAGAACGGAACTGGGTTTTGTTTTAGGATTGTTTATTTGGATAAAAGGACCAAAGTTCAAAGATATTTTAGTGGTGGAAGTAAAATTTTTTGATGTAATTCAATCTTTTATTTCTTGTTTGTAAACTTGATTTGATTAAATAATTAATTATTTTTAAGGTAATTACTTTTATTTTAATGAAGAACGCCATTTTTTTGGCCTTTTTACCTTGACTGGTTATTGTTTTCATGATATTTATGTAAAAAAAGCGTTGTAGTTTTCATAGGAATTGACTAATGTGACCTACTATTATAACTAAACAGTTGTACCAGTTTTATGTTTGTTTCATCTTCAATAAATGACAAAAAGATATGCCCCGGGTGAGGATCGAACTCACGACCTTAAGATTATGAGACTTACGCGCTGCCTACTGCGCCACCGAGGCTGATATATGTCGTGCTGTAATACATGACTAGCATCTATTTGAAGTAAAATATGGTGCTTATTACAACTGAAAAAACTCACTGAAATTTGCATTTTTAACATTTAATTTTATTTTTGTCATTAGTTGTTGAATAAATCTACAAACAGAAAAAAGAGTATGAAACGATTTAGTAAAAAAAAATGAAAACTAAACCTTCAGCTGACTTTATAACTCATCTTATTTAATGATTAATACGATTGTTAAAAGTTTGAGGCTTTAGTTGTTTTTCATAAACTTGTTAAAATATAATAAGATCTTTTAACTCAAGCGCATTTCTTCAAGATTGCTCGATTATTTTTAGAGTAAAACCGTCTCAAAAAAGAAAAAAAAATCCTTTGATACAGACAAACTAAACCCTGAAAGTATAACAAAGTTAGTAACCTCTAAATTGGTCAGTCGAGGTCACAGGCGTTCCTTGTTAAGTTTTGTATTCGACTCTAAGGACCAACCTAAACTTAATTATGAGTGCTTACTGTGCTTAGTTAGTTTGGTTTGAGTCGCGTGGAGAGCTCATGAATAGAAGCTTAGTTTAGTTCAGAACTGTTCTAGTTGAAATATGCGTGAAAATATATTATGTGTATAGTTAGAACCAATAACGATGGAAGTTTTTATTTCCACTGTAGAGTGTAGCTGTAATTAAATAAATAAATAAATAAATGCGGACAACATCACATACATTGCTCTGAACCCAAAGTAAGTAGCTGAAGCACTTGTGTTATGAAATTCAGAAACAACGAAGGTACCACAAACACCCAGACCCGGGACAATGTAGAAAGTTGGTTTCTACATTGACCCGTCCGGGGATCGAACCCGGGACCTCAGAGCTAGCGACACCTTGAAACCGGTGCGTACGCCACTCGACCACGGAGGTCGTCAAGTAGTATTAAGTAACCATTGTTCAGCCAATTTTGAAACGTCCGTACTATTATATTACTAGGTACTTATATTTTCCTAAATACATGTCACCCACTTCTAAATACACATAAACCTATTACCTACTTTATAACATTAATACTATTAACTATTAATGAAAAAGTAGTTTTTTTGTCTGTAACGTTTTTACCGCTTTTGTTGCATCGATTTAGATAAAACCTGGTATTTTATTAGATAACCTAACATTCCGATCAGGACAGTTACAGCGATAATCAAAATACACAAGGGCGAAGCCACGTATAAAAGCTAGTAAGTAAAAAAAAAAAAAGAAAGTCGAATGTCAATTTTCAAAGACAATGTTCGGTTTCTTCTTGAAAATTTTTAAATTAATTTCGCTTAGACATTTTAAAAAATGTACTTAAATAAATAAATAAATGCGGACAACATCACATACATTGCTCTGAACCCAAAGTAAGTAGCTAAAGCACTTGTGTAATGGAATTCAGAAACAACGAAGGTACCACATACACCCAGACCCGAGGCAATGTAGAAAAGTTTGTTTCTACATTGACCCGTCCGGGGATCGAACCCGGGACCTCAGAGCTAGCGACCCTTTGAAACCGGTGCGTACGCCACTCGACCACGGAGGTCGTCAAACTTAATACAACTAAATAGCCAAATATTTAATTCATGTCTGTCACATATCAAGTACATGAATGTGTCTGGAACACTTAACCTACGCAATCCAATTAAGTAAATTAAACATATTAGTTCGCAGGGAATTAGACTAGACACCGATGTCACCTGTGATTATAATTGATTTGATGTTTCGCTTTGCATATTCAATGATGTTAGTAGGTAATCATTTTAGGATTATTGCGTGATTAAAATTTATCATCGTCTTTGTTAATTATGGGAAACGTGCCCAGCAGGCTTACCATGAGCAGAAGCATATCTATCTATATATCTTGAAGCAGGACTGTTGCTGATGAGTAAGCAAGACAGCACTATTCGCTGTGTAGTGTGCCGTCTCGCTTTCACAACCGCAACAATACTGGGGCCCGAGTCCGCTATTTTAAGTCAGTGAGACCACTCACTGACTATATAAAAAATATATGAAAATAAGGCACAGTAACAAGTACACTGGAACGTTTATTAACCCACCACTCACTGACTTATAATAGCGGACTCGGGCCCCTGCTTTAAGAGATCATGGTACGGATACAGAAGGCTTGCAGCATTATTGCCACGTTGAATGCCAAATTAAAATATTAAATGAAAACAAAAAAAATATTTGTTCTTATTGGACTAGTTTTAAATTAACATCATAGTTCCATAACAGAAAGCAATTGGAACGGTTTTTTAATACTCATAAAACTTATCTTAATTTTTGTGCACCAATTTATCAGTTAGGTCATAGCAGTTATTGAGAATAATTGCATTTTTATATTGATATCAATTCTCATAATTGATAAGCTTTTATTATTTATAACAAGTGTTTCTTTATGTTTGATGTATGAAAGTAACGCGATGTTTACCAGTTCAAAAAATAAAATAAAAATAGAATTGAATAATACAAAAAAAAAAATTTAGAATATAATGCTAGCTCCATACTAACAAACATATACACCTGGCAAACAATTTGTTGGAATTTGATATTGGAATTTGTTCCATCGAAATAAAGGCTATTTTCCATTGTGTTCAGATACCATGAATATATTACGGGGCCGATACGAATAACCGTACTAATTATTGCAAGCAAATTGTGTAATGTGTAAGTTGCTTTTATAGTATGAGGAATTTGATTTTATATATTCAAGTAGACCGTAGACATCTGTCCGTAATTTTCCCACTGTTTGGCCTGTTTTGATATAACATAATACACAAAAGCTAACAAGAACAAATGGTAAGAAGGCTAATAAATTAGTATTGCATGCATTACTCAAAATGATGTATTTCTAGTTTTTTGAGATTATAATATATGCACCCTTCACTGCCTCGTTGGCCTAGTGGTTGTAAGCACGACTGCTACGCTAGAGGTCTTGGGTTCGATCCCCAAGTCGAGCAATGTGTTATTGGGTTTTTCTATGAAATTCTCAGTAGCAGGTCGGAGTTTGGATTTGTGCCCGGTTAGTGGCAATAGGCTAGCCCTATTACATGGGACCTAAACATACCGGCGAACTGTGAGTGTACATTGGTACACCTCTGCCTAACCCTTCGGGGATACAGGCGTGATGGTATGTTTTACCCTTCACCCAAACAAAACGAAGGCGCTAATATATTTCCAAGCTAATAAAGTGATACCAAAACGTCTACTGCTTAATTTTTTGCCAATAATCGTCCCATTGCAACGCAAGAGTCTCTCTTTCCTTCTTCTAACAACAGTCCTTAGCAATAGCTAATAAGTTTCCATAATTTTGAAAAGGAGTCTAGTTCATCCTATCTTCTCTTTCTCGACCTTTCACGATGTCTTTGGATTTATTATGGAGTCTAACATTGTTGTCTCTTTGGCCATATATGGGAGTTAGACAAGAGCAGAAAAGAATAAAATATTATTTATTGTATTAAGATGTGCTGCCAGTCCCATTTCTAACTGGCAGCTCTATGCTACAAAAATGAATTATTTTACTCAGGGTCTTTTAAGTAAATGGACGATAAACCACATACACGTGCCAGCGGCAGCGTTGAAACCGGTAAAATATTAATATTTTCAGCATTAATTTCCATTATTTTATTACATTTCGTAAAATTCATGAATTTCGCTTAAATTAAATAACGTTTAATCATCACTTTAATCATCTCTTTTCTGTTCTCACAATTCTGTTAAAAGAGATGATTAAAGTGTGCTTTTGGGAAACAAAAATGGATTTATTTCGGTCCATATTAACGAACCAATGTACTATGTTTTATAATGTCGCTGTATTTTTTTGGCTATACCAAATATAATACGAGAAAATTTCTTTAAAAACAGGTACTTAAATTATTTTTCTGTTGGTATCTCATGTTTTAACAGCTATCTATGTGCTTTCCGAAACACGGAGGCGTCTCGGTATGTTATAAATGGTCACCCATCCACGGACCAACCGCGGTGAGCGCGGCTTGACCTATCGGTCAAACCGGGCTTACACTTAGCCACGAGCTAATAAAATTATATATTTAAGAAGTTAGTTAAATAAAGACAATTTAAATATAATTAACATTGAGACTGAATTAAAAACTTCATTAAAATTCTACCACTTAATTGTTAGTCCAATACAGTTACACAATTTTGACGGGCCTGTTGGTCTAGTAGTTAGTGACCCTGACTGCTATTCCGGAGGTTGTAGGTTCGATTCCTACCCAGGACAAATGTTTGTGTGATGAGCACGATCATTTGTTCTGGTTGTCTGGGTGTAATTTATCTATAATATGTATGTATTTAGAAATATATAAGTATGTTTATCAGTTGCCTGGTTACCATAACACAAGCTCTGCTTAGCTTGGGATCAGATAATCGTGTGTGAGTTGTCCCAGAATAAAAAAAAAAAAAAAAAATGAATGTAACACGACGCTATTTTTCCGTATGCGAACGCAATCCATGAGAATTTATTAACGTTGTGGTCTTGTGTTCATTAAAGGAAAAACGAAAAAGATAGTAAAATGCCATGCATTTAGTAGGCAAGCATTGTTAAGCAATGTAACATAACGCAAAAAAACAATATGTTGATCGCTTTATGTTGTATTGCATAATTTTTTTGGATTTTTGAAAACATCTAGTGTCTATAAAAAAACGTTACGATGAGTCTTGTAATCTGAGGCGCATTTTTTTTTTTTATCAAGACCTGAAACTCCACAGATTGCTCTTTTATACATATACGTTTTTATGAAATGCGACGTACGCTTGATAAGTAAAAATACACATCCACAGTTTAGTTGCAGCTGTTTTCTTACCATTCATTGCAATACAATGCACTTTTTTGCTAATACCTCTAGTAACCACGTCATTAGATCACAATTTTGCTTGCATGGTGAAGATTTACAATGTCTCTACGTACGGATCATGTGTTATCAGTACATCTGTAATTTATTAGTATTGTGTTTCCAGTTCAGAATATTTAATTCGTACAAGATTGTCGTAAATCTTGATTGTTAGGATACCAACACTTGGATGCATTTACACCGTAGTGTAATGAGAACAAGACATTATCCAGAGTTTACATTTATTTAGTTGAACGTCATTATAATCATTTAAAAAATAAAATAAAATACTTTAAAGAAGAACTTATTTTTATTACATATAAAATTAAATAAAAATTTGTTTATCCGTTTTCTCATAACTAGATAACAAACTGATAAACTACGGTGCTTTTGGATTCCAGTTTTGTTTGTCTTCAAACAAAACTTGTCACTAACGTTAAAAATAGTTTAACGAATAAAACACTCAATGTATTGCACGACGATATATCTAATAGATATGGTCTGTATTAAAATTAAAATAAATATAAAAATAACTTCATATCATGGCATACAATCGTTCCATTAAACATATTATTAGTGGTTCCCGCGCTCATAGGTGTAGTTCAGTATCATTGCAGTGAAAATGAAAGAAAAACTAGTATGCAATATAAAATCAATAATGTTCTTACGTCAACTCCTTGGATATCGTCAGAACTACGATTCCCGGAAACTTAAAATAATCACTACATTATATTCGATATTTCTAACATGTGCGATGCTATTTGTTTTGTTCGTGAAGTTCCGAGGCTACAACGAAACCCACAGATACGTGAACTTGTGTTTATTCTTTATTGAATACATTGTTCATACAATAATCAGTTATCATTCTAAAGATGAATATATCTACCGGTACTACAAATACCATGGAACCATTGACAATTTACCTGGAGCTGAAAAAAGTTACAAAAGACTGGCATACCTGCTAAAAGTCGCTGTACTGTACCAGTTACTTTGCAAAATAGCTTTTGATGCTGGAAACTGCTATTTTCATGATTACGCTTGCCAAAAAGAACGAGTTTTGGAATTTCTAGGGATGAGTGTTCTTGGGTTCTACGTCGATATCGGAAGATTTAATTTAATGTTCATATACGGTCTGTTGTATTACCGAACTAAGTCGCTAAGGATGTCCTTGGAGGAAACAACGTTTGATAATATGCCGGAGAATAGATTTGCAGTTGCCAAGTATGTACAAATGTATGAGACGCTGGTCGACAGTTTGAAGAGCGTTGATTATCCGTTAAAACTAACGGTAATATATTATTTATAAGCTTCATTCATAAAAATGCAGACTATTCTAAAGGTTTTAAATTCCATATTGTCCTTAGAAATAAATCACTTGTATTTGGCTAATTTATTGCCTTTAGTAGGCCCAAAGCGGATTGACCTCTTTCCGTATTTCACGACAGGCCGCTTATTCAAAATTTTATAAAATGTTTTACACAAAATCGTGAAGTGAATATGCAAATTGAGAACAATTAACTATAAATAGACTATTATACAAATTTTATGTGTTTGGCACAGATATTTTAAAAGAAATACCACAAAATTTTATGTCGGTGTGATAGAAACACTCATGTGTGGATGCTTTGTTTAGCTATTCCAGTTCTGTTTAGCCGACGAAACATAGGACGGTAGGGTAATTGGGTTTGCCCGCACCAGTTAGGAAATGTCTAGAATTCTCCAAACATTACTTTGAAACTGACGAACAATCTGACATTTGGTTCACTATATAAACCGATCTTCAATTGTTTTGGCTGTAATACCCACAAATACCCGAATTGGTCTGGTAATGTGTTGCTTGACCTCATAGATTTCGGGTTGGCCAGCTGCTTTCAAAGGTCTAAAATTAATCATTTTTGGTGTTATTTTTCTACATATTTATTTTATTTTTGACGACTTCCGTGGTCGAGTGGCGTAAGCACCGGTTTCAAGGTGTCGCTAGCTCTGAGGTCCCGGGTTCGATCCCCGGACGGCAATGTAGAAAATCACTTTTCTACATCGTTTCGGGTCAGGGTGTTTGTGGTACCTTCGTTGTATCTGAATTCCATAACACAAGTGCTTTAGCAACTTACCTTGGGTTCAGAACAATGTATGTGATGTCAGCATTTTTAATGAAGAACAATGACTGCAGTTGCTTTTAGAAAACTTTTTATCCATTAGCTTTCTTCATCCTATGATTCTGTAATAATTTCAATACATCATGAACATGGACTAAACTTCATAATTAATTATAATATTTTTTTTTCATTCCAGGTCATTGTTTCTCTGACTACTTCGATAATAAAATTTGTTGTAGAATCAACTTATCGCCTTAATAATTTGAAGTACGACGTAAGTAAACATTTATGCTTTTAATAGTTCGAAGTTAAGTATTTTATAGTACTAATAATAATAATGTTTATTTACTATGTAGAATAGAACAATACAACAAATTGGCGAGCCACAAACTAAGCAGAGCTTGTATCTTGTGGCTCTGTTACAGTTAAACAAAACCACTTATCATACATAAAAAAAACAAATTGTAAGTGAATAAAATTAAAATTAATGGACATTAAATTCAAAATTCTCACTTATACAAAGTGTAAGAAGTGTCAATAAGTAAAAGTAGATTTGTGTCAAAGTGTGAGGGTGTGTGGGCGCATGTATGTGTGTGTGTGTATTTACCATGAGTATGGAAGGTGAGAGCTATAACAAGGATTCTGTTTCCAAATAAGATAGATTTATAAAAAAATGGGTTAACCTTATTTTAAGGTCTTTAAGTAAGCAGTCTCCAGGGGAGCAGATTTTGGTAACTTTGTTGTAGAAATTGGATATACTACTATATACTTAGATATAGCTACAGAGTAGATTAAATAGATACGACGAAAGAATGGACTTCTTACACCTAGAGTTATCCGAAAAACGAGTAGCTATGAGGAGTTTAGTTTTTTCTTCACTGACGTGACTATTATAATTTGGTCCACCTGTATATGCTAATATTTTTCAGGGACCAGATTTGTGGGGTTCGTTTGCTATGATTGTGTACGTTGGAAGGCCGATTTTTTTCCTGATTTTACCTGCTATTGTCTTGGACCTTACTGCTTGTAATATAAAGGCTATCAAAGTTTTATGTATTGAGAAGAGAATGCTTTGTGGTAGTAAGTATGGTAATCAATTACAACTTAGATCCAGCCATCCCTTGTTGTTTTCCTTTATTAAGATTGTTAGCAACGCACTAAGTCGAGGTCCGAACCCCGCAGGGGGTGCCCTTAGTGGACGTTGCTGACGTAGTTAGTTTTTCCTATTGCTCTGGCTGGAGGCCTTAAGGTTCTCGCCAAAAGTCCGGTGAAGCAGTCAAAGCCTGCGCTCAGGCTAACTGCAAAGATCTCTACCAAAAAAAAAAAAAAAAAAAAAAAAAAAAAAAAAAAAAAAAAAACATTTATCACTTCGTTTAAGATTTTTTGGATCCGTGTCACTTAAACTCTTATTTTATTTCCGTTTGAAACTAGCTTACTTAGTCTTTTTTAATTAAGGAATATATTACTTGGTAAAATTACCCCATGCAATAAGGTTCCTTATTGAACTTGGTTCTTCTGTGTCACATTTTATTTCTTAGCTTGTATTTGTGCCATAAATAAATAAATGTTGCGTTTGACTCTTGTAACACCACCAGCGTGGGACAAATATTAATTGGATCGCCAATATTCATTCGATATTTGATTATTCCTTGTATATTAAGTCATTTGAGTGCTTTTAATACCTTCTGTGACAAATGTGTGTCATTATTAGATAACTTTACATGTCATGATTTGGATTGAAAGTTATCTCCAGGAAGAAATTGCCGTTTGCAATTAGGCCGCTCCTTGTACGGAGATATTAATCAAATGTACGACGTTTTTGTTTTAATTTCCGGTGAACAATAAAGAATAATTATATCTCTTAATTGCAGACGAGCGCCACCGCAAGGAGCTGCACAACCTGATGGTCTTCCTGCAGCACTACCCGCTGCGCTGCACCGTCTGGGGCGCCTTCTCTCTCAGCCTGTACATGCTGCTAAGCTGTTTGTCCTTCTGTATTGTCAATATCATTGCTATCTTACAGATTAAGGGATACTATACATAGATTTTTTTCAGGTTTAAAGTTATTGTTATAAATAGTATTAGTTGCTTTATTTTAAATTTCTTGCGTATCTGCTTTTGTTGATTGCTGTTGCTTGAGTAACCTTATAATAACCATAAATAGTTTTAATTCTGTAGATTAATAAAATTATTAGTAAATAGAATATTATCTTAATTTTTGTCTTTATATATTTGTTAGTGATTAAAATGTTAAACACTCCGAAAAAACAATATGAAACTTATTAAACAATATTTAATTGGTTCAACAATAATTATAATCTGGAGTACTTTTTAGTAAAACCTTGATAAAAATTGCGATATTCATAATTATAAAAGCTTGGAAATTACGGATGCTGCCAATTCTCGACACTTGGGCGTGACGCTTCTAAGAAGATTCTTAAGGCTTGTTCATAGCTCCGAAATCATTAGAGTTAAAGCAGATATTATCTACGTTATACTACTACCAGTAGGTACCCAGTACTTGTATCTACTACTACCTAGTACTAGTATTGGGTACTGGTAGTCATCATCATCTCCCGGAGCCTTTTTCTCAACTATGTTGAGATCGGCTACCAGTCTTACCGGATTCAGCTGAATACCGTATTTTACATGGAGCGACTGCCTATCTGACCCCACTACCCATTTTACTGGGAAACGCAGTATCCCATAGTAAGACTGGTTGTCAGAATTGACTTAACGTCTGCCAAAGATCTATGTATGACAGCCGGGACCTACTGTTTTACGTGCTTTCCGAAACACGGAGGGGTCTCGGTATGTTATAAATGGTCACCCATCCACGGACCAACCGCGGCGAGCGCGGCTTAACCTGTATTATCGGTCAAACCGTACGGCTTACACTTAGTCACGAGCCCCTCTCATCAGATAGGTGCCAGTATTACCAGTATTGGGTATTGGTAGTATTGGTACCTATCTTATTTCAGACGAACGGAGCTTGTATGAGCTGTCAAAGTCGACATGTTTTAACTATGTACCGTTTAAATTAGATATGAAACTAGTCGAATGAGCTAAAAATATATCTTACGATAGCGAATCGTAAATATTTTCAGCATAACTTTATTTAAGTAGCCGTGAAAATGTTAAATAACACTGAATTTGGAAACATAAACTGCATCAGGTATGCCGTAATAATGTACTCCGTCATTCTGTTAAAATATCAAAGTAGAAAGAGCATTCATACTTGTCATATAGCATTTTGGTTCTTTGTAGCAGGTTTTCTGCTTTTCAAATTATATGAATAGTTATAGTAATCCGGAGATATTAAACATGCCTTTACCGTGAATATCCGTACCAAAAGTCCAGGGAAAGGTCCCCAATTGAAGACACCATAAAACGATACTTATATCCACATAAATTGCAGATAATAACAATTGGTCCGACCATTGTCCTTCCATACGACCTTTGAAGAACTCTTTCGACCAACAAATGGGTCTGTACACTTTTACAAATCTAATTTTTCCGTCGAAAATGTTTCATTTCTTCTGGTCGTTAAGGACCTTCGTCCTTAGTAGCATCTGATATAAGTTGGTCGATGTTTCAATGGGGGCCTTAGGCACTTGTCACATTGCGGGCGAGAAAACGAGTAACTATCGAATATTAATAATTTAATCGCTCAAGAAACGTACAACAATATCTAGATGCCGTGTAAATGAAAGAGATGCATATATAAATAGTTAATCATCACACTGGCCGGAGAGAACTCTCTCAGCATTTTTTTTTTGCGGCTACTAGTACTATCAAAAATATACTCGCCGGTTGATACTCGCTCTACTCGTTACTCGCTCTACTCGTTACTCGCTCATCGCCCGCAATATGATAAGTGCCTTAACAGACATGTCATCAAAACTAGTGTAAGAATTTTATTTCAATAAGACTAAATGTAGTATTGTTGTCTGCTTATTCCAATTTACTTTGTTCTATTTAGGCACGTGCTCATTTTCCGTTTTTGATGGCCCACTTTGTTTTTAGTGAAGGTTATTCAGAAGTTTTCTTTGTCTCTGTTCATATTTTTGGATTATGAGTACTGACATTACCTTACTGGCGAAGTTATTTTATGTTTCATTGTTTCAGTAAATTGTTTCGCTATGTTCTTAAATAAGGGTAAGTATTTGTGATTTGAGATTGAGCAGCTGTTTCAATGTATGAAGCTGGCAAGCTAAGGAAGGTTTACAATATTATTTAGTACTATTATAGAATACATAAAAAAAAACAAATAGAGGTAAATTGTGTGTTACAGGTGTAATTATCAAGAAGCGTTATATTGTAATTTAAGTAGCTTTTGCTTCGGCTTATCTTTTCTTTAATTATTTTATTGGTATAAAAACAAAACCAGATAGCAAAAATAAAAGGACAAAAATATTTGTGGAAGCTTGTTATTGCCGTTATTCGTATCTTGTATACTAATATGAAACAATGCGAGAGTGTGAGTTTTATTGCTATGAAAATAACCACAGGAACTTAATCATTTTTTGTAAGTACTTAACTGAACTAATCGATACTTTAATTAAAATTATTGGTTTACTTAAATGTAATCAATACTTGAATATGTAAATGTAATTGGTGTAGTTATAATTATAAAAGTAGAGAATTACAAAATACATAATCTATATTACCTCACACTAGTAACTCATCTCTATTTGCCCGATTCTCAAAAAAGTATTGTGTATATGCTTTTTGAAAAGGTCTTGATTTGTTCAAATACATCTAACACTGCATTACGCCCAGATTTAGACCTCATTTATCTACTGAACTAGGACTACTGATATAAGTAGATACCTGATTGTAATTCGCTAATGCATGAATGGTATCTAGGTTCTCTGCTGCGGTGAGTGCGCAACAGTACCAAAAGCTTTGACGCGACCGTGGTCAGTAGAGATTATCATTAGGCATAGACTACCCAAAGGTAAGGGCGAGATTACATAAGGTGAAATAAAAAGTGTTTTTGTTCATTTAATATTTTATTTGTGATTACTGGCTTAATATAGAGAAATCTGGAGTTAAACGGGGTACCTTTGCCCAGTAGTGGGACAATAAATAGGTTACAAAAAAGTTTGTTTTATCTTTAATCTATCTTAAAGAGCCCTTTTAATTCTATTCACGTCTCAAAGCTCATAAATATTTAATTGCACATTAAAGAAGCTTTAATAATAATAACTTAAACAGTATATGGAAAAAAAACTACACTCATTCGTTCAAGAATAAATAAAAATTACACAATGCATACCTTTTTAACCCTCTAGTCTATTTAGGTCACTCATTGAAATAAAATATATCTATGCACATAATTGCTTGTACTAACATTGTTGTCACTATAATTTACACTACCTTTGTTTAGATTATTAGTGTGTGCACTATTTATGAAAACACTTATCATTTAGTACTTTATCAAAATATATTTTAAATACTAAAAGTATCACAGTAGATATAAAACTAAGATGTTTTAGTTTTCTCAGACACATACAATTTCCTAAAGAAATGTTTGAACAACAGATAAGCAGTAAATACAACTACAATAGACGCAGCTAATAGTCCTGCTAGTAAAGTGAGGACTAGTTCCAGTTCTAGATACTCCGCCCATGAGATGTTGGCGGCGGGCGAGCGCAGGTGCTTCGCGCCGCCGTGCCGCAGCACGTGTTCTAGCCACCAGACAGCTCGTTCTAATGGGGATTGGGGCTGGTCTTGCATCAGACTGCGCAGCTTTACTATGTTCTGTCGATAACTAAAAACAAATAAAAGTAACTGATTAAAATGTTTGTTTGCCAAGTGAATCGTCTTCGAATGGACTGAACTAAAACATACCTACATACTTGAGCCTAGAATATTTTTCTGCTCATGTAGAATAGTCTCTTATATATTTATCTTCGAATTACTTTAAGTTGTGACGGTCTGAATTCGCTACCTATCTAAGCCTGTATCGTCGTATACAATCCAGTTATTACTGTTAAAAGATACGTTGATGGTTGGTTGTAGAACCAAGCAATAGATAGCTTTGCTGTACGTCCATTTTGTCAATTACATATGTCTACATACAATTGACAAATTGGACTGACTATATGGCTACCACCTGATGGCACAGACGCCACAGATTCACTACTAATATGAATCTGCTTATATTTTTATTAAATTACACAATTTTTAAATCAATTTATTCATACCTGTCATCTCCGATAACCTTCTGAATAGTGTTTTTAAACTTTTCTTCAGTGAGACCATCCAAATCAATTTTAACTCCGATCTTGTGGTATTCATATTTTTCTGCGTTAAACCACTGGTCAGCCATCATTGGAACACCAATCAATGGAACGCCAGCTATAATTGCCTCGTCTGTCGATTGTAGACCTGCTTGTGTAACGAACACCTTGATTTTGGGATGTCCTGAAAAATATTTGAAAATAAATTCAAGATGGTTTAAAGGAAAAAATGAAAGATATTTATGAATGGAACTGCAAGTATGTAAAGGAAACATCTTAAATTTACTTTTAAACTACATAATATATAACTTTATATAAATCACATGGGCATAAGCCTGCCTCCCTGAGCACTCGAATCTGGTCTAAGATAAGCTAGGGAGACAAATTTTATATTGCCAATATACATGGCCCATGGTAAAGAGAGTTATTATGCCTAAAGTTAATGAAATCTTTTGTACCAGATAGTAACTTTAGATACTTACTGAGTAGATCTGACTGTGGCAACCACTTGGATATTCTGATGTTCTCAGTGCGTCCAGGCAGCTCGTCTCCGTTCCACTTCCATAACACGTCGTAAGGCAGCTGAGAGACTGCTTTCACCATTACTTGGATTCTGTCGGCAGGTAGTTTAGTAGGATCCACGTTTGTGCCAAAACTTATGTAAATCACGCCATTTTTCGAAGAGTCTAAAAATGATTTTAGATCCTGCAAAAGTAGAATTAATATTTTTTGTAACAATTTGAATTTGACAGCTTTTTAACTTACTAAAACTTGACAAAATTAACAAAATTTATTACCTTTGGCAATTCCTTTACTGGATTTTTATGAATACCGCCCATATACACTACAGAAGGTGGAACAGGTCGGATACCTTCAAAAATTGGGTTCACGTTCATAAACATCATATCAACATTTTTATTGAATTCCGTCACAGATGGTAGATCAGCTCCAAAATGTTTTTTCAGCATTTTATCCTCAAGCACTGCATTCTTATGGTAATTATATTCAATCATATAGTGGCTATACAGTTCTGTTACTTTCTCCCACATAGTAAGATTATTTAGTCTTTGACGAGTAGCAGGTGGATAGAGTAGCGGATGCATAGGAGCCCCAACTGCCAACAAATTCTCATAAACAGCTCCAAAGGAACTCATTAGAATCACAGGCGCTTTATAAATATGAGAAAACACAAGCCAGGATCTAAAACAAGCTTCTATAATCACTAAATCAAACTGTTGATCTTTATCATGAATCAAACGTTTCACTTCTTCGTGTTTCAGTTGAGCATCAAATATTACAACAAATAATTCTATGAAGATTTTCATTTGAGATACTAAATCGTCTTTATTGCCTTTTGCTGCTGATGTTAGCTGCTCTTTCCATATTTCGTAGGATATGTCGTGCAGGTCGATCTCTGTGAGGTTAGCAGGCGCTCCTCCCTTCGGGAAGGCGGGATCTGTAGTGATGACGGTGACATCGTGTCCTCTCTTGGCCAGCTCTTGAGTTAATGGTCGGAACACTACTTGATGACTGATGGATGGAGCTGGGAACACTGCCAGAATCCTCGCCGCTTCATGAGTATTAAAAAATAAAATAAAACAAGTCACTAAACACAAAATAACAGCCATGTTCACACAAGCACTCACTTATGACTAGAAATATTCTGTTTGGTGTTTTACAAGTGTATTTAATTTTATAGATTGTTACAAGTTTGACAGGAAACTGATAATGATGCTAAGTATTAATCAATATTGAATAATATCTGTGACACAATATAATGTAATGATAAATTTAAGCGATATCAAGCGATGAATATTTTAGTTGTCAACTGAAGATAATGTTTCTGTTATAATATTCTGATAACTGTTGAGATGTAGTGGTTTGTTTTATGTATTAAGTGTATACATTACTGTTTTTGAGAAATTAATGAAATACAAAAAGAAACACATGTTTGAATAATAAAGTATTATTTTTAGGGTTCCATACCGTTGTCAGTCTGTTTGTCTGCCACGACTATTTTTCTCAGGGACGCGGTAAAAACCTACATGGTAGTTTCCGTGAACTCAGAATCTTGAAATTTGATACGAAGCAAAGTCTTACAGCACAGATACATTTTTTAGTTGTATCTCATGATAAGAATATTTTTAATGATTTCAAACTTAATATCCCTTACCTCATAAACGCGTTAAATAAATAAATTGAAATTCATAACAAAAACTCAAGTCTATATTACCTTTAAGCTGTGATCAACGAAACAGCAAAACAACCGCATATTTTGAAAAACGCAACTACTCGCTATAAGATAATCAAAACATAAAACCTTAATTTTTTTTGTTACATTACATACAAAAACATTTGGCAGTAAAAATACCATAACCTTTTACTTATATACCTACCTACAGGATTGTACGAAACCCTCTGTGCGCAACTGCGACTCGCACTTGGCCGGTTTTTTTTTAATATAGTTAGTTACCTACTACCTACTATCAATGTGTTTCAAAATATTTGAAATTATTGCGCAATCATCGTGACTGTAAGATAGGATATCTTTACAATACCAAAAAACTACTAATCTATACTATATATATTATTATTATTATTATAATATTATAAAGCTGAAGGAAGAGTTTGTTTGATTGTTTGTGTGTGTGTTTGTTTGTTTGTTTGGACGCGCTAATCTCAGGAACTACTAGTTCGAATTGAAAAATTATTTTTGTGTTGGACAGTCCATTTATTGAGAAAGGCTTTAGGGTATTTAACATTACGCTGCGACCAATGGGAGCGAAGTAGCAGTGAAAATGTTACAAAAACGGGGAAAATTATTCTAATTTAATTAATATTTGAAAGCTACCGTTGCAATAAAAAATATGTAGGAAAGAATTGTTCCTCTTTAAATGATCTAAAAAATGTCCCGGACAGTATATGCCATTTTTTTAAGATTGACTCACTTTAACCTTTTTTAAAGTATTGAATTTTGTTCGAAATAAATGCATTATTGCCAATTATTTGCTAAAGAGCTTTATATAATTATAGTCAACAAGTCTTTAAACTACATCTCTTGCATTCTCTTATTGATATTTGCCATTAAATCAAATGGTTCATTGCCATCACATGAAATGGTTAGTAACAGTGAGGTAGTAGAACGAGGTGATCTCTTTTACTAGGATAATACTAAGAAAGATGAAATCCAAAATGTTAAGATATTACAATTGGTCTATCATTTAAGATTTTAAACGAAAGTATTTTCAAAAGGATTCCATCGGTGTTTTGTTTAGATTTAGGAATAAGGATTTTATAGTTTACAAATGTTTTGTCATTATCTGTTATAATTGGGTATTTGAATGTGATATCGAAATATTTATTCATAACAATTACATACATACATACATACATATAGACACGCCTGTTTCCCTTGTAGGGGTAAGCAGAGACCACTTCTTTCCACTTGCTACGATCCTTACACACTTGTTTCGCTTTGTCCACTTTCATTATTTCCTTCATACATGCTGTGCGACTATACCGCAGGAACGCAATAGACAATCATAAAAATAATTTAATTATCCAAAATGGTGGCGATGTGGTTGGCCACTCATCACGTCCCGTTTCACGCGGGGGCGAAAAGTGGCCCACGGAGAGCCGCTTCGCTACGTTAAATGTAAGAGGAGGAATGGATGGTAAGGTGGATGAAGTATGTCAGATGATGGATGTTGAGACAAAAATTAAGGAAGGTATGCTGAGATGGTTTGGCTATGTCGAGAGAATGAATGAAGTATGATTGACGAAAAAAGTGTATAAGGCGAGTGTGACTAAAAAAAGGCCAGGTCAATAGTACCATAACAATTGCTTCTAATATTTTAGGCGTATTTCCTTACTAGTCGATTTATGGTGATGAAGAACATTCCAACAACTATTGACCTGCCTATGGTCCGGCCGCTGAAAGCATGGATTCTTGACACATATCGTGTCAGTTGATGTTGATTTGTATGGGAAAATATAAAACCGTGTTATTATTTTATTTTATCGTAACCTAGCATAATGAATAGTTTTGAATGATATTATTAGTTTTAGGACAAATAAGTGATAGTACATAATAATATGTTTTCCTGTTGACCACCACCTGTCAGGAACGCATTCTCTCAGCGGCCGGACTATAGCCCCTGTTCGCTGGGTTATCTGGTTGGCGATAACGATATTCGATAACTTTTAGCTGCTTACTATGACTCCATAAACTACGACAAATCGTGAACAAAGTTGATAAGATACTCATAACAAATGATAAGCTTGGTAGCAGAGACTAAATACAATGATAAGTAGATAATTATGGATAAGTAAAAGATTGTTGTCGTTCAGTTATCGTTATCAATGCTCAGACAGGCTCAGATACGATCACGGAGATACGATGGACAACATGACAATTCATTTAGTTGTAGGTACAGCCAGATCTTAATATTAACCTAATCTTTTCTACTACTTTACTATCTTTGTACTTATCAGCTAATCCAAGGTTAGCAAACAAATTAGTGAATTGGACAAGTGGATTAGAGATAGGTGACTTGCAGACTGCAATTAATACTTAATTTTCCCAAGCGATAAGCGGTATTGCATCAAATAGAAATAGCATGACGCGGTTGAATCCATTCATAAAGATAGAATCTCCTCCTTTTAGGAAGTCGGTTAAAAATCTAATGGGGGTGTAAAAGGTATTTTTGTTTCTATTTCATAGCAGATCCTCACCCCAGGTCTGCTATGAAGTAGAAATGGGCTGATGTAAATTAAAATAAGAACACGACCAATTTTAATAGGCTTCTTATCAGCTTATGTATCTTTCAGTCCGAACTTGACGTAATTTTGGCGCCTGTACGTTAAAGATTAGCAAATTCACGTAATCTAAACTTGCAGTACTTGGGATAAAAAAAAAAAAGTTATTTATGTCTAAAAAGTAATTTTAATTATTTCAATATTTTACTTTATCGTAAACTACAACACGCAGAACCTTTCAAATTAATGACTGGAATTAGGGTCTTTATACACGACGACGTCGAAGCGTGTATAGATCGTGTGTTAAAGTCAACCTGAGCAAGAGCACTTAGCAAACACATGTTTGTGTAAAATTACGAAAAAAAAAACATTTGACTAAAAATAAATAGCAATAGTCTCTAAATTAACACTTAATAAATAAATAATTAACTATTTACAATAAATTTTGAGGCAAGTATGATAATCTTTTTAGTTTTTTGTACAGTCATATATACTTGCACTTACCAATAACACTTTTTTTTTAAACTATACAACAGCGAGGAGATCGAATACTAAACAAAACTACGAACGTTTTACTTTAATAACAGCAACATAGTTACTTACAACATATTTATATACCACATAAATAGTAAGAACTAATAAACTAATTGCTGCAAACAGCCCTGCAAGTAAAGTAAGGACCAGTTCCAGTTCTAGATACTCCGCCCACGAGATGTTGGCGGCGGGCGAGCGCAGGTGCTTCGCGCCGCCGTGACGCAGCACGTGTTCTAGCGACCAGATCGTACGCTCCAGAGGTGATTGGGGCTGATCCCACATCAGAGTACGTAGTTTGATGACATTCTGGCGATAGCTGAAACAAATGAAGACCAATTAGAATTTTTAGTATAAAAAAATATCAATCACCTCATTTTCCGAACTAAAATTATTTCAGAAAGCTGTATCTTGATATTTTTTATTAGTCCAGGTTTTTCTGATCTCATGAGCAATTCAAAAATTATCCAAACAGTAGTCAATAATAATATAAATGAAAATGCTAATTTATGGTAAGCAGACGTGAGGCTTATAACGATTACATAAGCCATTCATATCGTACACATTTTTTCTATCAAAACGTAACAAACGTTTACAAATCTAAAAAACCAGCCGCGACAAGTATTCCAAAAAACATTATAAAATATAACTGCCTGTTCAGATTTTTTAATTTATTTATTTTTTCGATGCTAATAACATAATTGTTTTATAGTTATACATACCTGTCATTTCCAATAATTTTGAGAAGTGTGTTCCTAAACTTTTCTTCTGTCATAGTCGTTATATCCATTCGAACTCCGATCTTATGAGTTTCATATTTTTCAACATTGTACCACTGGTCGCCCAACATTGGAATTCCTATCAATGGGACGCCAGCTGTTATCGCTTCGTCTGTTGACTGTAGACCTCCTTGTGTTACGAATACCTTGATCTTGGGATGTCCTAAAAGTCATAAAAATATAATTAGTTTATGTTTAGATGTATAATAGTTGCATGTCATAATTTGACGTTGTTTCCATGTAATTGCGCTTGTTTGCTTTATTACTAAGTAAGGTACGTTAATTATATACTTTGAAACCATAATTATACGGTGTTATTTTTGATACATTATCTTTAGAATCTCTTGAACAAATGACATCGTAACGTTTTGTTTTAAGATCTTTGAGCCTTTTTCACGTCCGTCACAGCGGTCACAGCAATTTAATCTCAGGTAATTTTAAATTTTAAACTCCGTTTCATTGTAACGTTATTTTTAATAAAAAGACGAGTAAAAAGCATTATCATCATGCTTGATCATAATAAACTCAAAAAAGAAAACTAAAGCTCAATTTGATTAAGTTTTTGTAGATGAGAAATTCTCTGTGGCTATAAGAATCACTATAAATGACTTACTGAGTAGGTCTGACTGCGGCAACCATTTTGATATTTTAATGTTATCAGTGCGTCCAGGCAGCTCGTCTCCGTTCCACTTCCATAACACATCGTAAGGCAACTGAGAGACTACTTTTACCATGACTTGGATTCTTTCGGGAGGAAGGAGAGTAGGATCCACGTTTGTGCCAAAACTTATGTAAATCACTCCGTTTTTGGATGAGTCTAAATAAGATTTGAGATCCTGAAAAATACAAATTTCATGGTTTTAAATGGAAACCAAAGACATAAATGCATTATCTTGATTGTTTCGCACAAGGGCGTTACAAGGCAGAATTTCATGTATTAAATGTAAGTATTTAATTCTATGCATTATTACCTTAGGCAACTCCTTCTGCGGTTTTTGATGTAGGCCACCCATGTACACCACAGTCGGTGGTACCGGTCGGACACCAACAAACACTGGATTCTCATTCAGGAACAACATTTCAACATCATTGTAGAAATCCGTCACCGTAGGTATGTCTTTTCCAAACAGTCTTTGTAACAACTTGTCTTCTGAAGGTACATGTGTGTCAAATAAGTTTTGTACTTTATAATGGTAATACAGCTCTGAAATTTTCTCCCACATGGTTAGATTATTCAATCTTTGACGGAGAATCATTGGATAAAGCAGAGGATGAGTAGGAGCTCCAATCGTTTCATAATTATCAAAAGTTGCTCCCAATGAACTCATGAGGACCACAGGTGCTTTAAAAATGTGACGTAATCCCAGCGCTGGTCTAACACAAGCCTCAAGAATTATCAAATCAAATTTTTGATTTTTATCATTAATCAGTCGTTGCACGTTTTCATCATTTATCTGATTCTCGAATATAATTAAAAACAAGTCCAAGAACATTTCCATTTGATGGTATAAGTCTTCTTTGTTTCCTGTAGTGTGGGACATAAAATTGTTTCTCCATGTGTTGTATGACATGTCATGCAGGTCAATCTCTGTTAAGTTAGCAGGGGCTCCTCCTTTCGGGAAGGCGGGATCTGTTGTGATGACGGTGACATCGTGTCCTCTCTTAGCCAGCTCTTGCATCACAGGTCGGAACACAACCTGGTGACTGATGGAAGGAGTCGGAATCACTGCCAATATCCTCGCCGCTTCATTTGTGTTTATAAATAAAATGTAACACGTTAGTAAATACAAAAAGACAACCATGTTTACGAGTTCACTCACGCTATTATGACTCGAGACTAATTTGGTGTGCCTATTTATACAAAAAACAACGATATCATAATTAAAGTGCCATCGCAAGTAAGGATGAGTATGAGAAATACTTAATTATCCAGCAACTTCAGCGACTTAAAGCGTGTATACAAATCATGAATTAATTATTATGATAAAAAATAACAAGTGTTTTAAAAGAGTTATATAAAATTAAACGTATCAGAATTATTGTGAAAAATTGCTAAAAAAAACTTTCAATTTGGTAGATTAAATAATAATAATAATAATAACCTTTATTTTCAGGCAACTAAGGCCCATAGATATATACCTTATAAACTAACATACATATTTTATAAATACATTTTGTGTTAGTATATATAGACTTAAACCTATGTTAGTAAACACTTCCCTATGTACGTTCATGTGGTATCTGTCCGCGGAAGCGACGGAACACCACGCCAGCCGGCCAAAAGTCTTCTACCATCACCAGGTGCAGGTAACATGAAGGTACTCGCACCACAAACGCATTGAAATTGACGTTGCGGCGCGACTCCAGTAGCTGCACTCTCGGCATGTATTTTAACTTAAAATCCAAATGATTTATATCTACACATTAAAATTATATTTTATATATTTAAAGCGGAAACTCGTTAGAAGCTGAGTTGTAAAACGCAATGATTGGCATAATATCAAGGACATCAACACATTGAGACTTAGGATCTTTGAGTTGTTTATGTAAGATTAACATGTATTGTGGAAATTTAAAGAACTAAACCTTCTCGTTAAGCATGTGATAGGTCCATATGTCCAATTGCTATTAAGCTCGTCTTGTCCCACTACTGGCTGGGCCTGGGCTTCCTCTCCCTCTTCCACGCACTTCTGTCTTGAGCTAGGATGTGCCAGTCCTTTCGGTAGGAGTCTAGTTGGTCTCTCCACCTTCTTCTCGGTCTACCGCGACTTTAGATGTTAAAAATATATCCAAGGCAATGGTTACATTTCACGCTGGTATTCCATTTGGTTATCATCGTAGATCATCTATCAGAAGTCGGAATGTTGTACACTTTACATGTGTGCAGCGCGTGCTACAATACGCTTTGTAAAGCGGCTTTTATTGTACAAAAAGATGTAGTGATTTGAGAAAATTATCTTTGCACTAAAAAAAACTGATAGTGTAATGAAACCGCACATTGTGAAATAGCAATTTGTGACTGTCTATTTTTGGATATGGGTAATTCAATATTTTGTATTATCTTTTATTGGAAAAATCTACGTTACCTATAGATGTAGATAATAATTATTATGTGTTCCGTGTCGTCAGAAATTTTAGAAACCCTTTCTTTGATAATTTTTACGATGACTAATGAAAAATAAAAAAAAAACAAAGAAAAGAAAAGGTAGAGTGATACTTTCAACAAACTTTCAATTTATATGGATCTGTTAATAGGGTTTAACAGATATATAGATATAGAAGTAAGGAAATAGGTACCTAAGCCCTCTTACGCACTAGCGGTTAACCGCGGGGGCGGCTAACCGCGCGGTTAGCCGCATTTCCAGTTTAATATGCAACCGCTTGTTATTGTACGCACTTAACCGCCACAAAATTTCAACCGCGGCGGTTGAATGGATAGCTGCGGCCCGCATCGCGGCTGGCCGCCATTCTGTTTATACGCACCTGGCGGTTCAGTTCGCGGCGAGCCGCCCATAGAGAAAAGTAAAAAGGGTGGCCAAATTCGTTGCGTGTTTCTAGTAAAGGGTGAATCCAGTATCTGTTTTTATTTTTCTTTTGTTGTTTTCGGTAGTAAAAATAGATAACACAAGCTACCTCGACGGCGTCCATTTCTTTACTAGTCAAAACACGCCTTCAAGCGGTCCAACCGCTTTACGCGGTTTCATAGCGGTTGGCCACCCGTAGCGGTCAACCGCTATGGCAACCGCATCAGCCAACCGCTAGTGCGTAAGAGGGCTAAGGGTTTTTCTGACCATTTAATGAGTTTCAGGCTTGGAAAATGAACAATTCTCTTTTACACATATTTTTATAATTTTCAGAAATATCTAAAGCTGGGCAGAATAAATTCCGTGTATTGTAACTATGTACAAAAGAATGTCATGCAGCTCAAAGTTTTTACAATTTAAATCTCCAATAAATACAATATAATTTAGGTATAATAATTGACATATGGGCGTAGTATTTATATCGATATTATTATAAATAATACACAAATTATAAACATATTACATCATAATCTTTCTATGAAATTTTAAATAATATTAGCGACCGATCAAAAGCAAAAAATCAAAATCAAAAAACATTTATTTAACTTAGATTACAAAGAAGCACTTATTAAACGATATAATACACGATATATGAGACTATTATTTTAGAGGTGTAGAGATGAATGGAAGCTGAATACGCATTGCGCCGACCCCAAATAATTGGGAACAGGACAGGGAGATGATGATATAAGGCTATTCTACAAAAAATAATCCTTTTTATTTCCATGCTTACAAAAAACATTTATTTTAATATGAAATTTGTTGCTTCTTCTTCTGCCAATCCTCTTACTAAGCTATTTTGGGGTTAGTTTCTAGTCCCACCGGTTTCAGCTGAACATAATACCGTATTTTACATGGACTATCTGCCTAAACAACCTCCATAAAAAAAAAAACTGGGTATCCAATACCTGTTGAGAATGACGACTAACAAGACGATTAACATAAATCACGTATGTAAGACGTGATCAAAGACTTAAGATTTTAATAATAATATGTCTTACCATCAGTGGAAAATACTACCATAGTTTTTATTTACCATGGTAGACCGCAAAAATATATATATTTTGAAATAGGGCAAAGCAAAAGCCTTGTGGTATACCCACTGCGAGTTGACATTTTGGAGTGACTAAATTGTCCGTACATTTGCACTTTCCGCAAAAAATTACGTTGTTAATATGGCCAAATACTTGGCACATAATTATATAATTTACTAGCTGTACCCGGCATGCGTTGCAATGCAATTTTTTCTACCTAGCACCTGCCTACTACCTACCTACTACCACTTAGGGGTATGAAAAATAAATAGTAGCCGATTCTCAGACCTACTGAATATGCATATCAAATTTCATAAAAATCGGTCAAGCCGTTTCGGAGGAGTATGGTAACTAACATTGTGACACGAGAATTTTATATATAAGATTAACCATTAACTCGAAAGAAAAAAGAAATAGATTTTACATAACGAATACCGTAGGTCTAGTGTCCATTGAATAGTAAATGAAACGAGATCACGTGTTTCAAACATGATAAATTACGTCTGCAACTGTATCAGATAATGTTTCTTGTTATCAATACCTCTACACATTACATTGCGTATCATATTTTTGTACTAGTCTGGTGGTCACGTGCCTCTTATGTTTAAAACAATCTTAACTACCGCGGTATAAATATTATTATTGTTGTTGGCACAATGACTAGCACTTTGTCAAGACACGATAGCAAAAATAAATTATTAGGGTTATTTTGTTGCCTACTTATTTACTGTTTGTTTAATGGATTTAAGCTTTATGAAAATCCCATCAATTAATGTAAAATACTATAAAGTAAAAAAAAAAACATTTCTGGCTGGTACAACAACAACAACAAGCTTATATTAAAAAAGTATGAAATTTTAATTATACTTCTTTTTAATTAAGGAATGATTCCTTCTGAGTGCAATTTGTTATCTCCATTATTAAGTGTTCTTTACCTCTAGTTGGTATCATACAATCAAATTGTAAATAAAAAATAAATAAATTTAAAAAATAAAAAAACTCGACTGCATAAAAAACACTTTAAATAAAAACTGAAAAGTAAAAAACAAGTTCAATAAGTCTAGAAGTGTAGATAGCAATGTTACAGTAACAGTCGGACCCATAATGAATGATTTTAGTCTAGCTTATTTAATGGCTCCCGACTGTTAAAGTAACATTGCTATCTACACTTCTAGACTTATTGAACTTGTTTTTTACTTTTCAGTTTTTATTTAAAGTGTTTTTTATGCAGTCGGGTTTTTTTATTTTTTAAATTTATTTATTTTTTTTTTAACTCTTTTTAGTTAAAATCATAATCCACCTAGCGTACGGCATTCGAGTATGTATTTAGTTTGGATAAAGAACAATTTTTCACATAGTATTTTTTTTTATACGTAAATGATATACCATTTTGGAATCCTCGTTACAAGCCCTTTAATTTGATACCCATATTGTAGCAAACATTTTTTTTTTATTTTTTTTTACCTCAGTCTATGGCACTTCGTGGCCGCCATGTTGGTTTTTGTTTGACGTGACATATCTAAGAACACTTGGGTAATCGATACGAATCTAACGATACCCTAATTATCGAAATCCATTCGGCCGTTTCGAAGATATGAGGTAATAAAGAATATTACACACATATATACATACATACATACATACATACAAGATACGCGCGAAAAACATAACCCTTCTTGGCAGTCGGGTAAATAGTAACCTCCTTACACAATTGTGCTCATCAGAGGTTAGCCATCTGCGCAGAAGTGTGTATGGTAACAGCTGTGTGTGTGATCTCTAATCCTTCACTCTCGTGACGCCTCGGTCTTTTCGTCCATGTTTAAATTTGTCCAGCCCAAAATATAGGTAATCAATAGCTGCTGGTCCATTACACTCGGTAGGTTGATAAGTCATAAACTTAGCCACGGCCCACGAGCTTCTCAAAGACTTAGAAAGCATTGGCATAAATAAAGTCCAGTCAAGTAAAGAAAGTAGTTCACAATTGTGCTTTCGTGATTGAATGAAAACTATCATCGTCACTTTGTGAATTTGGAATAACCAAAAAAAACAAAATATTAGAAAAAATAAATAGTTTAATAAATTACAATTCCTTATTAACTACTTAACAATATTACAAAAAAAATAATAATAATATGTACACCAATTTTGAATTGCAATAAAAACATTTAAAATTATTTGACATTATATCACAGAGAAAACGCATTTTTAACGCCAGTAATAATTACTGACAAAGACATTTTTTTGAAGGTGAGGCTGTCTGTCAATGAACAGGATCATAGATTTGGCTTACCTACAAATTCTGATGGGTAATCTATTGAAATATTAAGCTAAGGTCATTCGAAAACGTGGTAATATAAACACCCCTAATAATGTGTTTGATTGGTCCAAAGACCAAAAACCAAAAAACTTGACTTAAAGTGTGATAATCAAGAATTAAAGATTCTTGTTTGTTAAATAAATAATAGATAATGCTGCTATTATACTGGTCAATTTACTAGTAGGAAAGATTACGACCGTTTAACTTTAATAACAGCAACATAGTTTCGTAAGACATATTTGTAAAGAACATAAATAGCTAGAGCTAATAAACTAAGCGCAGCTAACAGTGCCGACAGAACAATGAAGACCAGTTCCAGTTCTAGATACTCCGTCCACGAGATGTTGGCGGCGGGCGAGCGCAGGTGCTTCGCGCCGCCGTGCCGCAGCACGTGTTCAAGCGCCCAGATCGTGCGGTTTAATGGAGATACAGGCTGGTCAAGCATAAGGGTACGCAGTTTGACTATATTCTGGCGATAACTGAAAATAGAAAAAGCTTATGTTAGAATATTTCTTTCTAATTGACATGATGTTCAAAGCAAAAATTCTGTGTGTTCTTTTCCTCTGGAGAAAAGAAAAAGGGTACGTTTCAATGTAGGGACAATTTGTGTCGCTGGTTAAAATACATAATTTCATCAAGTATTTCCAATAAGTTCTTAAATCATACCTGTCATCTCCAATAACTTTGAGAAGTGTATTCCTAAACTTTTCCTCTGTCAGGGTACTTAAATCCAGTTTAACTCCGATATTATGAGTTTCATATTTTTCTACATTGTACCACTGGTCGCCCAACATTGGGATTCCTATCAATGGTACGCCAGCTGATATCGCTTCATCTGTTGATTGGAGACCTCCTTGTGTCACGAATGCCTTGATTTTGGGATGTCCTGAAAAATGTGCAAATAAAACTTATGAACATCTTAAACACAGGCTTATTTTATTTAAGTAACGCATTAAAATAAGTACATTTAAGGCTCCTGTGAACAGCAGTATTTTTCATCAATTGAATAAGTTGTAATATTAACCAAATACTAGTTGTAGGTATAACAAAAGGTAATGTTTATTTGGCTTAAATTAAAACAACCCGGACAATAATTATAAGTCTGATTCACGCAATAAGGTATGTTTTGCAGATTGTCACACTAAATTCTCAAAAAACTAATTTAGCGGTGCGATAAATTTTTTTTCTCTTTATACATCTACGGTTGTGAATAAATACATCAATCAATGAAAATTAATTACTGAGTAGGTCTGACTGCGGCAGCCATTTCGATATTCTGATGTTCTCAGTACGTCCAGGCAGCTCGTCTCCGTTCCACTTCCATAACACGTCGTAAGGTAGCTGAGAGACTGCTTTCACCATTACTTGGATTCTGTCTGGAGGAAGCATTGTAGGATCCGTGTTTGTGCCAAAGCTGATGTAAATCACACCATTCTTGGAAGAGTCTAAATATGATTTTAGATCCTGAAATAACAATACACGATTATAGATTTTTTAATAATGGCAATCATTTTTATTACTGTATACCTTTGATTCATCACTTGTTCCTTTGATTGTCACCTTCTCAGTATAATTGTTGTGAATTATTATTATTGTTAAGAATTAAAAATTGTTTTTTTAAACAATAAAATTAAAAGTTATTCAAGCAAAAGACCAGCTTTAAATTAATAATATTAATATGAATAATAGTTACCTTCGGTAGTTCATTCACGGGTTTTTGATGTAGGCCGCCCATATACACTACAGTCGGTGGTACAGGTCGGCTCCCAACGAACACTGGATTCTCATTCAAGAATAACATTTCAATATCATTGTAATATTCCGTCAAAGATGGTACGTCTGCTCCAAAGATTTTTCTTAGCATCTTGTCGTCTGCAGAAACACTATTGGTAAATATTTTATTAATTGTATAATGGTTATACAATTCCGTAATTTTCTCCCACATCGTCAGATTGTTCAATCTTTGACGAATAGTTGATGGATAAAGAAGCTCATGAGTTGGTGCACCAATTATGTCAAAGTTGTCAAATATAGCCCCAAAAGAACTCATTAAAACCAAAGGTGCTTTAAAAACGTGACGGAATCCCAGTGCAGGTCGGAAACAAGCTTCAGTAATCAACAAATCAAACTTTTGATTTTTGTCATTAATCAGACGTTGCACGTTTTCTTCTTTTAATTGAGCTTCAAATATCATTACCATCATATCTATAAATAATTTTAATTGATCTTGTAAATCATTTGCGTTTCCTTTAGGTTTTGACATAAACTGTTCGTTCCATATGTGGTAGGATATATCGTGGACGTCAATCTCTGTCAGGTTAGCGGGAGCTCCTCCCTTCTTGAAAGCGGGATCTGTTGTAATGACGGTGACATCGTGTCCTCTCTTAGCCAGCTCTTGCATCACAGTTCGGAACACTACTTGGTGGCTGATAGATGGTGTTGGAAACACTGCCAATATCCTCGCAGCTTCATTTGGGTTGATGAATAATATGTAACACGTTAAAAAATACAACAAGACACCCATGTTGACACGTTCACTCACTTGATTATGGCTCGAGAGTAAATTGGTTTTCCTTTTTATACAGAGTTATAAGAACGATATCACAGCAAAAGTGCAAACGTAAGTAAAGATGAATTTCACAAATACAAATCAGCAACTCCAGCGACTTAAAGCGCTGACTATTTTATTTTATTTTACTTTATTTGGGAAACAAACAGATATAAATTACAATTATAAGTATGAAAAATAGGTATTACAGTTACTATACAAGTTATGAATAAATTGTTGCGATAAAACATTAATTGTATTTTAATATGAGATTTAAATAATAATAATAAAATAATAAAATCATTTATTGTCAGGCGATTAAGGCCCATAGATAAATACCTTATAAACTAACATACATATTTTATAAATAAAAAACTAAAAAACTAATGCACACGAAGTGTCGGCATCGTGTTACGCTGCGTGGTGTCGCGTATCCTTCCTCTGAATTTTTGATAGACGACACCCTTCGGCCAAAACTCTTCCTTGAGGAAGGTCTCGATGTGGTGAGTTGGAACTTGCACCATGAACGACTTGAAGTTTGTGTTATGGCGGTTGTGACTCCAACCTCTCCACCCTCAAGGTCCAGTTGGTCTTGGACCGGACATACTCCACGACCTGCTCCTGTGAAGCTTCCATCTTGGACTTCATATCTTCCAGGCTTGCCTTTAGACATGTAATGTCTTTCAGCAGCCTGGTGACGTCGACGTGATCAAACGTGACGGGAGGCAGCTTGTGCAAGTCCTTCGCCACGAATTCAGGCACGTCGTCAGGATCAGTCCTCTTCACCAGGGAGATGATATCCTGCAGGCTCTTTTCGCCACCGTCCCTTCGGCGGGATGGCATCTGCTCAAGTTGTCCGAACAACTGGAAGAGCATCAGCTTGGCACTGCAAACCTCCTCCTCTTTGTAGGCGGATCTGCAGATCTGCACGATGCTGACCTCGTCCATATAATCGATGGCATGGATAATAAATGCCAACACTTCGTTGGCGATGAGTGGTTTAGAACTCATCGCGACTAAGACGGGCGACGGCTATTGCCGCGCAAAACGCAAATATAATATTCGTAGTGAGCAGCGAAGGCGCGACCGTTCTCGAGCGCGCATCGCACTGCACTCCCAAATCCTAAAATGTTAAAATAAAACATTTCAGAATTATCAAAAAAGGAACTGATTTCAGGTATGACATGTAAGTATGACATGTAGGTAGGACATGAAACAAGAGTCGTACACATGAAATAAGAGCCTACCCTACCTACACCTAAGTAGAAATATTAGATTTTTATTAATCGGTTAATATTTAAACTTTTGCATAAGAAACTGAGCTGTTGTCAAACGCAATGATTGGCATTATATCAAGGACATAAAATAGTAATAGATCTATAATAAAATGCTTTAGGTATTATGAATATAATAATCGAAGGGATGCTTATATTTCTCGCTGATATTCCGTTTGATAATGTAGATCATAGCTTGCAATAAGATCGTGTGGAGCGCTTAAAGCGGCTTTTTTGTACCAAAAAATGTAGTGATTTCAAAAAATATATTATCAACACTATACACAAACTGATAGAGCAGATATTAATAAATTACATGTTTGTGTGATAAAGCAATTTATTATTTCCATGACTGTCTATTTTTGGGTGACGGAGCAATTCAGTATTTTGTACTATCTTTCATTCGGAGTTCCACGTGATAGATATAGATAATTCATTGTAAAGACGGATACACACGACGAACAAAGTTGCTTTGATGCATGATACGCAACGAACATCGAAGAGTATGTTCGTCAAACATGTTTGCGGCGATCATATTGTATGTTCCGTATAGACGGTGTTCGAGCTACAAAATTTTATGTAACTAACAAAAGTAGAAGAAAAAGAAATAGAGTTTACGACTGTAGTGAGTATAACTTTTCTGGCAGTGTAGTTGTGCGTTGTGTTATGCTATGGAAGTTGTTACTTGATATAAATTAAAAATGTTACTTTTTATTAGGGTTCCGTATCCAAAGGGTAAAACGGGACCCTATTACTAAGACTCCGCTGTCTGTCTGTCCGTCTGTCTGTCTCCAGGCTGTATCTCATAAACCGTGATAGCTAGAAAGCTGAAATTTTCACAAATTATATATTTCCGTTGCCGCTATAACAACAAATACTAAAAACCACATAACATGAATATTTAAGGGGGGCTCTCATACGACGGTGGTACGGAACCCTTCGTGCGCGAGTCCGACTCGCACTTGGCCAGTTTTGTTATTATTATATGTAGCTCAGAAAATGCAAAAAAAGTGTACGATTAATTAAAAGCGAATCAATCAATATATTTGTGAAAAGGTTGAGCGTAGGTTTCTTCTTTAAAAAATGCTTGAAATAAAACTACTTTTAAAATATTGGTCTAGAGGCTTAGTTAGTTTATCAACGATAATATTTTTTTTAGATTACAACTAATATAGTATATGCCATAAACTTGTACAACACGAAACATAATACGATAGTAATAAAAAAAATAAAAACAAGTCAAATATTTGCAGTCGGGGGACCTGTAATGAATTGTTCCAAGTAACCGACCCCGACTGCAAATATTTGACTTGTTTTTATTTTTTTTTGACATGGCAGGCGTGTTTTAATTTTTTTAATTATAATTTTTTTATTTAATACTTTTTAGTGAACAACAAAAAAACATGACACAACACAAAAAAAATATCGTTCGGAACCCTTTGCAGGCGATTTCGACTCACACTTGACCATTTTTAATGTCCACATAGCCTATGTCACTCGGGATAACTCAAAGCTTCTAATGATACCACAAACATTGAAATCGGTCAAGCCTTTTAGAAGTTATGGTGGAATAAAGAAACTCACAAACATACATACATACATACATACATGAACCCTGAAAACATGACACTCCTTTTTGGGCGGTCGTGTAAAAATAAAAACCGTTATAACACCTTTTAATTAATTGAAATATGTAATTAAAACAAGGCTTTGTAAGAAAGCCTTGTTTTAATTTAATTTTACACCTTACGCTCACCTATATATATAGATTACATAATAGGAATAGGAAGGTTAGATAAATGAAATAGGTTATATAAAAATAAAATTACAATAAATTCACATTATTAATATCTAAACCATGGGGAATTCTTGCATATACGGCAACACTGAATGACATTATTCGAAATTATACAATACTTACTGATGGTATGTGATCCCAGTGTCCTTCTTAATGTTTGTAATATTGTTTTTAAACCGTTTTTCTACGCAAACCGGTAATTTACTTCGAATTGCGACCAAAATCGACGGCCTGTTGGTCTAGTGGTTAGTGACCCTGATTGCTATACCGGAGGTCGTGGGTTCGATTCCCACCCAGGACAAATGTTTGTGTGATGAGCACGATCATTTGTTCTGTGTCTGAGTGTAATTTATCTATAATATGTATGTATTTAGAAATATATAAGTATGTTTATCAGTTGTCTGGTTACCATAACACAAGCTCTGCTTAGCTTGGGATCAGATAACCGTGTGTGAATTGTCCCGGAATATTATTATTATTATTGTTGTTCTACATTTTATGCTTCTCCCAAATGGGGTAAATTCTTCACAGTCGCGCGGGCCGTAGCCAAGCGCGAGAGCTGACGTGATTTAATCTGTAGACAGAAACTTCCTAACAATTCTACAAGTGTTAAGTATGGTCGCCTTTTGTAGAAGAATGTATGTGAGTGAATGGAGATCTAACAGTTTGAGGCTTGTGTGTAGTGTGTGAGGTATGATGCCTGTAGACGATAGTACGATAGGGATGGTTTTAACTGCTTTGACCTTCCATTGATTTTTCAACTCAATGTCCAAGTCTGTGTATTTTGTATGTTTTCCTGTGTGTGTCGCTGAGAGGTAAATGTGTGTTAGGGATAGATATGTCTATTAAGTAGACTGTTTCATTCTTCTTATTATGTAGAGTAATATCCGGCCGGTTATAGTGAACTGTTTTGTCGGTAAGTATAGTTCTATCCCAATAAAGTTTGTAGTCTGCATTATCTATTACAACCTGAGGGGTGTATTTATAGTAAGCTACTTTATCTTTAATGAGGTTAAATTTGAAAGCAAGATTTTGGTGAATAATTGAAGCTACTTGATCGTGTCGGTGTTTATAATCCGTTTGGACTATTACTCTACATGCCCCCGTTATGTGTTGGATGGTTTCCAAGGATCCTTTACATTTTCTGCAGGTGTCATTTATCAAACTTGGCAATTTCATAATATGTTTTTTATAGTTGTTTGTTTCTATAACCTGATTCTGTATAGCGAGCATGAAACCTTCCGTTTCAGGGAACATTTCTCCACGTCTAATCCATTCGTTCGACGCTATCTTATCGACGGTAGGTTGGTTCAGATCGTGAAGGTGTCGTCCGTGTAACGTTTTTCGGGTCCATTCATTCAATTTTGTCTGCATATCGGTCTGCATTTCGTTCTTCTGGTGTGTTGGATCCAACAAATTTAAGGGTGTAAGTTTTTTATCATTTTGTACGATGGCTTTATGTAATAAGGAGATATTAGACTTTGTGTGGAAATATGTACGTAAGTTTTTTATTATTGAGTTATGTAGGTTTAAAATATCAATGAGCCCACGGCCTCCCCTGGTACGCGGCATCGTCATTCTCTGAATGCAGGACCTTGGGTGATGTTTTCTATTTTTAGTCATTGTAGTGTGAATAATTCTTTGAAGAGACTTTAATTCGGTTTTATTCCAATTAATTATACCAAAAGAATATGTAAGAACTGGTATTGCAAATGTATTTACTGCTTTAAATGTATTTTTAGAATATAGATGACTTCGTAAAATAATATTTAATCTATGTCTGAACTGTTTAATCAAAGAAGCTTTAATAGTCTTATGCTGCATCTGTTGTGTCTGATTGTATCCTAAATATTTATAAACCTCGGCTTCAGCCAGGGGCTCGATAATTTCCCCATTTTGCATACAGTATTGATGGTCATACTGCTGGCCTCCCCTCATCGAATTTATTTTGCACTTGTCTATCCCAAAATCCATGCAAATATCTCGCGAAAAGTTTTCAGTTATTTCTGCCATACGTAGTAATTCTACTTCTGTGGAGCCATATAGTTTTATGTCGTCCATATATAAAAGATGGTTCAGTTTATATGGTACACACTGAGTTGCAGGGGTAATTTCATCCGCTTTATACTTTAATTGGTAACCTAAATTTAGTGAGTTTAGCATATTTGAGAGCGGATTAAGAGAAAGGCAGAACCAGAGTGGGCTTAGTGCATCACCCTGGAATATACCTCTCTGTACTTTAATTGGTTCTGTCATAACTGTGCTCGAATCAGTAGTCAAACTAAGTCTCGTCACCCACCTTGTCATCGTGTTTTGCAGAAAAGAAATTATTATAGGGTTAATACGGTAAATTTCTAAAACTTGAAGCAACCAAGTATGAGGCACGGAATCAAAAGCTTTTTGATAATCTATATACATTGAAAACAAATCTGATTTATTTAACTAGGTATGCCTAAGTATTACTGAATCTATTGTAAGTTGCTCTTTACATCCTTGACTATATTTTCGGCATCCCTTTTGTTGTTCTGCTAATAAACAATTTCTATCTATGTGTTTGTAAATCATATGAGTTAAACAAGATGTGATGATTTTATAAATAGTTTGAAGACAAGTAATTGGTCTATATTTTGCTGGGTCAGACAAGCTACTGGGGTCTTTTGGTAGCATGTAAGTCGTACCTACAGTTACATAACAAGGTAAAGTGTCCGCCTGCTCTATAAATTTATTAATGTTATTGTGTATGAAAGGGTGGAGGTACGTAAATTTTTTGTACCAAAAATTGTGAATGTTGTCTGAACCCGGGGCCTTCCAATTGTTCAGTTTCTTTATGACGTCACGAAATATTTCAACGGGTATGCATTGAAAGTCCATAGGTTCAGCATCCAAGTGGCGATTATGTTCATCTTGAATCCAGTCAGCCTCTTTAGTGTGGTGAACTGGGTTCTCCCAAATTCCTGCCCAAAAACCACGCAGTTCATCAGCATCCGGTGAAGTACGTGGGTTCCGAGGAGTAGGCGTTGCGGGTGTTCTGGATTCAAAATATGTGCTAAAGGGAGAATTATTACAAGTTGTTTTTAATCCGCGATAAAACTGCTTTTCGTTAGAAGTAAACTGTTTATTCTGAGTCTTACGTAATGTACAGGTTTCATATCTTTTTAATCTATTGCTAAGAGCTGTAAGTTTTTGTTTTAATGTATCTAAAAATTCTGTTAATTGTGTATTATGGTTTTCATGAGTAGCGTGTACCCTATATTTATTTTGTATATAATTTACGTGTTTAACTAACTTAATGTTTTGATTACCTCTAATATATTGTGTTAACCTACCTATTTGGCATCGTTATTCACCTATTCTAAGTTCCAGTCTTATTTGCCATTTCGGTTTTTTTTTGTCTTAAATCTACTTGAGGCCTCTAGTCTCGGCGGTATCTGAATCTTAGCCCCATTCACTTTAGCAGCGGTCCAGGCCGCACAGTATAGCACTGTTTGTAGAGTAATAAACTCTGTACCGGGAAATATATGTTTCGGTAAAATATTGCAGTTAATGTAATTTACAATGGTAGCTAATCTTTTTGACGATTTTTGCTTCGGTATATAACTTCTCTGTGTAGGATCTGTGTTTTTAAAATAATTGTAGCATTCCTGAAATGTCTGATCTAATTCAGTAGAATTTTGATCTAATTGCAGTTCTGTGTTTTCTGATGCATTGTTTATGGAACTATCTACATTTGTGGATAATCCAAAATCTAAACTATTGAACCAATTGTTTTCCAGCTCAGCGTCTGGGCCTGCTTGAGTGGAAACTATGCCTATACTATTGCGGTCTAGAGCATCGCTATTGCTTTGCAGGGGTGTTTCACTAGCTACTTCATCTTTAATTGCCTGCAGTCTCTCTTCACTTATATATCAATTTTTAATGATTAACCGTCTTTGATCGGCCACCCTTTGTTCAGATATATAACTTAGGGTTGGGAATGTATTGACAAAGGCTTGGTGTAGTGGCCCTCTATAAGCTGAAATATTTGCTTCTAATTGTGTTATTCTATAATACGCTCGCATCATTGCTTCATTATGGTCTTTACTCCAGCGCAAGCGCTGGCCGACTTGATTACTGCTTACTGTTTGTTTCTGTATTTGTAAACTAAGTGTATGTGCTGTAGCACCTGTCACTAAATTTGATGTTAATGTGTTATCTCTAATGCTATTCATTTCTTCATTTACCTCTCTGTATATAATATCTATGTCGTTTTGTGGAAGAAGTTTTTTATTAACAATTGCGCGTCTCTGATCTCCTACTCTTTGGCGGCTAACATTTTGCATCTCAGGAAACTTTTCGAGAAATTTTGTGTGCAGTGGTGGTAAGTAGGCGTTTGTGTCAGTTTCCATTAAGGTCAGCTGAAGATATGTGCGTAAGATAAATTCGTTCATTGGTTTACTCCATTTCTTACGCGAATTTAAGCTACTGGTGGTTAGTGCAAGGATTGCGACTGAATCAGTCTCTTGCACAACATCCTCCGATAGCATACTACTAACAATAGAATGAGTTGGTGATCGAGAGTATGGATTTGTGGATGGGATAGATGTGAATAAGCTGGATGATGATGATAGTGATGATGATGATGGGCTAATGTTGATTGCTGAGGAGTCATGAGAATGAGGATGATGATGGAATTCTACATCAGTTGAAAACTGGGCAGAACTTTGCAATACGTTGCCTCCCCCAGAATACGTGAGGCAGCCTAAACCTGATGGCTTAGTGCGGGATTCTCCTTCACTTATCGATCCGGTACCCGCCTGGGGTAGTTTATTACCGCTTCTTAGCCGCATTGCATTTATTGTACCCTATTTCTCCGTTGATCTTTGGAAAGTAATGAGCTTATAAAGCTGCCAAAGTCAACCCCCCTGTGGTTACAGATGTTCGAACCACTGTTCTTAACCTAAATATTAATAGCTACTTATACTACAAGACTAAACTAAAATAACTAACTTAATTTATATCAGGAAAAGGATATTAGGAGATGGAGGATTAGGAAAGGATAGTTTGGGAGGGAAAGACAGGGATATTGATAGGAAAAGGGGATAGGATGCTACCGTCACGGAAATAGAATGAGTGTGACAGTAGCAGCTAGGGCAGTCCGGGGTCGCATACCCATAGTGGATCTAGCCAGCCATCGGACAGATAACTGGTAGACTCACCCCCTGGAGGGTTATTATTATTATTATTATTAAATATAATAAAATGTTCGGGAGCTCCAAGCCAAACAAAGCTGTCAACGTGACTGGCACGGGTACGTCGATTTTGGCGTAGTATTTGTTGCCGCATTTGACGAGTACGACAGCGGTATTTAGTCGAGCGCGCGAGACCAATGATTCATCTAAGGCATGCACTTAGCCACGAGCTTCTCAAAGACTTACAAAGCATAGGAATAAATAATGACCAGTCAAGTAAGGAAACTAGTCAACAATTTTATTGTGCTTTTGTGATTGAATGAAAACTATCATCGTCACTTTGTGAATTTGGAATGAATAAAAATATGTAAATACAAAATATTAGAAAAAAAAATTAGTTTAATAAATAACAATTCCTTATAAACTACTTAACAATAATACAAATAAAATAATAATAAACCAATTGTGAATTACCATGAAAACATCTAACATTATAATAATACTAGCTGTGTCCCGCGGTTTCACCCGCGTGAATACCTAGGTCCCGTTCCCGGTGCCTTTGTATATAATAACAGACAAATAATTAGCAATAAATTAAAATTGCGACTATAATTTGAGCTGCACATGGTGTGCGAATTTTATTATAATCGGTTAAGTGGTTTAGGAGTCCATTGAGGACAAACATTGTGACACGAGATTTATATATATTAAGATTATATCACAGTATGTTCAAAATGCACTTTTAACGCCAGTAGTCATTACAGATAACAAACAACTGTTTTGAAGGTAAAGTCTGCCCTGTCTGTCTACAAACAGGATAAACGATTTCACAAGCAACCATCACCAAGTCCATTCGAAGAAGTATAACTATAAATACACCTTATAAATCTGATTTATTGGTCCAAAGACCAAGAACCAATCACAGTACTTGACTTAAGGTGTGATATTCAAGAATCTTTATGTTAAATAAATAATAGATAATGCATCTACTCCGTCGATGTACTATCAGCAAAAGTTAAGACCGTTTAACTTTAAAAACAGCAACATAGTTTCGTAAGACATATTTGTAAAGAACATAAATAGCTAGAGCTAATAAACTAAGCGCAGCTAACAGTGCCGTAAGAACAATGAAGACCAGTTCCAGTTCTAGATACTCCGTCCACGAGATGTTGGCGGCGGGCGAGCGCAGGTGCTTCGCGCCGCCGTGCCGCAGCACGTGTTCAAGCGCCCAGATCGTGCGGTTCAATGGAGATACAGGCTGGTCAAGCATAAGGGTACGCAGTTTGACTATATTCTGGCGATAACTGAAAATAGAAAAAGCTTATGTTAGAATATTTCTTTCTAATTGACATGATGTTAAAAGCCAAAATTCCGTGTGTTCTCTTCCTCTAGAGAAAGGAAAAAGGGTATTAACTGCGACGCCAACGTTTCTATATAGGGACAAATTGAGTCGCTGGTTAAAATACATAATTTCATCAAGTATTTCCAATAAGTTCTTAAATCATACCTGTCATCTCCAATAACTTTGAGAAGCGTATTCCTAAACTTTTCCTCTGTCAGGGTACTTAAATCTAGTTTAACTCCGATATTATGAGTTTCATATTTTTCTACATTGTACCACTGGTCGCCCAACATTGGGATTCCTATCAATGGAACGCCAGCTGATATCGCTTCATCTGTTGATTGGAGACCTCCTTGTGTCACGAATGCCTTGATTTTGGGATGTCCTGAAAAATGTGCAAATAAAACTTATTGACATCGCAAACACAGGCGTATTTTAAGTAACACATTAAAATAAGTCTTGTACATTTAAGGCTCCTGTGAACAGCAGTATTTTTGTCGCATCATCAGAAGTATCAATTGAATAAGTTGTAATATTAACCAAATACTAGTTGTAGGTATAACAAAAGGTAATGTTTATTTGGCTTAAATTAAAACAAACCGGACAATTATAAGTCTGATTCACGCAATAAGGTATGTTTTGCAGATTGTCACACTAAATTCTCAAAAATCTACGGTTGTGCATAAATACATCAATCAATAAAAATTACTTACGGAGTAGGTCTGACTGCGGCAGCCATTTCGATATTCTGATGTTCGCAGTACGTCCAGGCAGCTCGTCTCCGTTCCACTTCCATAACACATCGTAAGGCAACTGAGAGACTGCTTTCACCATTACTTGGATTCTGTCGGGAGGTAGCATAAGGATCCGTGTTTGTGCCAAAGCTGATGTAAATCACACCATTCTTGGAAGAGTCTAAATATGATTTTAGATCCTGAAATAACAATACACGATTATAGATTTTGTTTTAATTATGGCAGTAATTTTTAGTATTGTATTCATTTGATTCATCATTGTCACCTTCTCAGTATTATTGTTGTTCTACAATTTATAACTGTAGAACAACAATATGCACTTTCAGACACCAGCAATAACTACAGAACACGAAATTAACTGCTTTGAAGACCTTAAGGTCTGCTATTTATGTATATGAACAAAGTAGTCCATCGAAACAGATTAGACAAGTCTGGTCTGGGCCAAACCCTGAACGGTAATCTGTATAAATTTTATGAAACTGTCGCAAAAGTCAGTAGAAGACGTGTTACTATGAATGACCATAATAAACGTGAACAACAACCAATATCAGCACTAGACTTGAAGTTTTGATACATAATTAACAATCTTTACGTTAAATAAATATTACATAATACTGCTATTATGCTGTACAATATACTAAAAGCAAAGTTACGACACCACCCTTCGCTCAAAAACGCAAATTGCTGATGTCGGTGTTCAGACAGCTAAGTTAAAGTGGAGCTGGGCTGGTCATATAAGTCGCATGGGTTCGGATAGATGGGCGAAACTTGCAACTGAGTGGGTACCTAGAGCCGGCACTCGAAAACGGGGTAGGCCGAAAAGACGCTGGCGCGATGACATCAATCGCTATCTGCCGGGTTGGTTGGAGGCGGCTCCAAACAGAAAAGCCTGGAGCGAAATGGGGGAGACTTTTTTTGCCCAGCAGTGGGACACATAAAACGTTATTAAAAAAAAAAAGTTACGACTGTTTAATTTTATTAACAGCTACAGATTTTCTCACGACATATTTGTAAACAAAACAAATAAAGAGAACAAATGAACTTAAAGCAGCGAACAGTGCTGCAAGTAAAGTGAGGATCAGTTCCAGTTCTAGATACTCCGCCCACGAGATGTTGGCGGCGGGCGAGCGCAGGTGCTTCGCGTTGCCGTGTCGCAGCACGTGTTCTAGCGACCAGATCGTGCGGTCCATTGGAGACATGGGCTGATCACGCATTAGGGTACGTAGTCTGACTATATTCTTGCGATAACTGAAAATGAAAATATTCATGTTTAATAATTATCTTTTGGATATGTAGGCACTATTTGTCATCATTTAGCCTAGCCTTTTGCCCAGCTTCCAGTCTTACCGGATTCAGCTGCATACTATATTTTACATGGAGTGACTGCCTATCTGACCTCTACCACCCATTTTACTGGGTAACACAGTATCCCATAGTAAGACTGGTTGTCAAGTAATGTTTGTGTCGCTGGTTGAAAATTTTTACCTGTCATCTCCAATAACTTTGAGAAGCGTATTTCTAAACTTTTCTTCTGTCAGGGTACCAATGTCCAATTGCACTCCGATCTTATGCGTTTCATATTTTTCAACATTGTACCACTGGTCGCCCAACATTGGGACTCCTATCAATGGAACGCCAGCTGTTATCGCTTCATCTGTCGATTGTAGACCTCCTTGTGTCACGAATACCTTGATTTTGGGATGTCCTGAAAATATATAACCAAAACAGTAGAGCCAAGCTTCTAACTCTAAACGCCCTGAATGTGAATCCTATTCTTCGTTCTATACAAAGCCCACACCTAAATTAAACTATGCTCTCTTAGGTTTACGCGAATGTATCCGTAAAAAGTAGTTTTATTTTAAAATAAGGTCGTTAAAAAAAACACACCTGGGCCTATATATTAGTAATTACAAAAAAAACAATTGTCATCCTATCAACCCAGGCTTCCATTGCTGAACGTAATGTAAATCAATAATTCATGAAAAATTGATGATTATTTTTAGGAATAAGCAAAAAATTCATTGGGAATAATTGTTTTACATAAGTTATAATGGTAAGTTAGGTAAGGTCTAATCCCTAACATAGGAATCCATAATAATATGAATAATGTAGTCTTACTGAGTAGGTCTGACTGCGGCAACCACTTGGATATTCTGATGTTGTCAGTGCGTCCAGGCAGCTCGTCTCCGTTCCACTTCCATAACACGTCGTAAGGTAGTTTAGAGAATGCCTTCACTAAGACTTGGATTCTGTCGGCAGGTAGCACCGTAGGATCCACATTCGTACCAAAGCTGATGTAAATCACACCATTCTTGGAAGAGTCCAAATATGACTTTAGATCCTGCAAAAACATACTTTGTTTTATCATTTTATTCTTTTTTTTGGCATCTGATTTTTTTATAAAACAATTTTTTAAAGTAGGCACGAGTACACTTTTTTACTAATATTTTTACCTTCGGTAGTTCGTTCAGGGGTTTTTGATGTAGGCCACCCATATACACTACACTTGGTGGTACTGGTCGGCTACCAACAAACACTGGATTTTCATTCAAGAATAACATTTCAACGTCATTGTTAAATTCCGTCACTGATGGTATTTCTGCTCCAAAGACTTTTCTTAGCATCTTGTCTACCGGAGTTACATGATTAGCATATAATAGTTTAATTCTATAATGATCATACAATTCCGTAATTTTCTCCCACATCGTCAGGTTGTTCAATCTTAAACGAAGAACTGATGGATAAAGAATGGGATGCGTAGGGGCACCAATTACATCAAAGTTGTCATGCACAGGTCCAAAAGAACTCATTAAAACCAAAGGCGCTTTAAAAACATGACGGAATGCAACTGCTGGTCGAAAACAAGCCTCGGCAATTATCAAATCAAACTTTTGATTTTTGTCGTCAATGAGACGCTGCACGTTTTCATCTTTTACTTGAGCTTCAAATATTAATACAACCATATCCAAGAACAATCTTATATGATCTATTAAATCACTCCCGTGGCCTTTAGATGCCGACATAAATTGTTCGTTCCATATGTTGTATGATATATCATGCACGTCGATTTCTGTGAGGTTAGCAGGGGCTCCTCCCTTCGGGAAGGCGGGATCAGTTGTGATGACGGTGACATCGTGTCCTCTCTTAGCCAGCTCTTGTATCACAGGTCGGAACACCACCTGATGACTGACAGATGGTGTTGGGAATACTGCCAATATCCTTGCCGCTTCATTTGTGTTTATAATTAATATGAAACACGTTATAAAATACAAGAGGACACCCATGTTTACACGTTCACTCACTTGATTATGGCTCGAGAGTCATTTTGTTTACCTATTTATACAGAGTTGAAAGAACGATATCATAGCAAGAATGCCATCGATAGTAATGATGAATGTTTGAAATACATATGCAGCGACTCCAGCGACTTTAAGCGGTGTTACAAATCATGAATTGATTGTAATGATAAAAATATTAAAAGTATTTTGAATGTGATAAGTAAAATAAAATATTTCAGAATTATACAGTACTGAAGTTGTATTAAGATTTTAAGATTTTCTTTTAATAATGTATCGAGTTTAAAGCGGAAACGATAAGATGAGCTGACTGTAAAACGCAATAATTTTCACAATACCAAGAATAACAAAACGGTGAGACTTAAGTTCTTGGAGTTATTTATGGCATTCAATGAGGTTCGCGATACTAAATAAATAAATAAAATAAAATAAATGCGGACAACATCACATACATTGCTCTGAACCCAAAGTAAGTAGCTGTAAAGCACTTGTGTTATGGAATTCAGAAACAACGAAGGGACCACAAACACCCAGACCCGAGGCAATGTAGAAAAGTGAGTTTCTACATTGACCCGTCCGGGGATGGAACCCGGGACCTCAGAGCTAGCGACTCCTTGAAAACCGGTGCGTACGCCACTCGACCACGGAGGTCGTCACCGCCGTATAATAATAATATAACACTATATATTACAAATAAATCTAAGGAGATGCTTATATTTCTCGCTGGGTAGAATATTTGAAATTCATAAGGTGTAGAAATTGCAATAAAGTCCATCTAAAAAAAAAACGATTTTTAAAGCGGCTGTAATTGTATTTAACAATGCAGTGATTTGAGAAAATTATATCTGACCCAAAAAAATATGATAGAACAATGAAATCGTACGCTAATGTGATAACGCAATTTTAAAATTTGGATGACTGTCAATATTTATATTATCTAACATTCCAAAAATCCACGTAATAGATATAGATAATTAATGATAGTATTTTTGTGCTGTATGGTTTATATTTTATAAAAAAACTCTGTGTGCTATGGTCGAGGACCATAGCACCTGCAAGGATGGTAAAACGTAGGAGCTAAAATATTACTAAACCGCCATAGGATCTACTTAAAAAGTAATATTTATTTCAATGTTTAACATTCGCTTAAAACCTTTGTATTTACTCCTTGCTTAAAACTAAGAAAGCAAAGTCTTATATATAAAATTCTCGTGTCACAATGTTAGTTACCATACTCCTCCGAAACGGCTTGACCGATTTTTATGAAATTTTATATGTATATTCAGTAGGTTTGAGAATCTTCTACTATCTATTTTTCATACCCCTAAGTGGTAGTAGGTAGGTAGTAGGCAGGTAGGTAGGTAGGTAGTAGGTAGGTAGTAGGCAGGTGCTAGGTAAAAAAAATTGCATTGCAACGCATAGTAAAACTATAATTTAAAAATTCTAGGATCGATCGATCAAAAGATTTTATTGTGCATAAAGAGGACGAGTTTTCTCCTTGAAGAAAAATTAAATCATAATTTTTTGGTAAAAATGGATTTTCCAAAATAATAAACAACTTTTGATTTTTGGATTTTTTTGTTTAATAAATAAAAATACCTTATAAACTACTTAACTATTTACAATACAAATAATTACTTGTGTCAGAAGTAAAATGAATAAACATGATACAATATTATATCACCGAACCATTGAACTCTAGTGACGATAACGGATTACACCATTTAGCTTGACTTCCTTAAAGATAAGTGTGCAGCCCTGTCTGTCATGACTAACATAGTCGTTCATAGCTACTTAGAAACACAGATCAATAATCTATCGGAACATTTAGCAACTGACGACAAGATCAGTCGAAGACGGGTTACTATAAATACATATAATATACATAAATTTGATTAATTGGCACACAGACCAACAACCAATCACAGCACTCGACTTGAGGTTTGATAGACAATTAACAATCATTATGTCAAAGCTATGCATAATGCTGCTACTGTGCCTTTCAATTTACTAGTAGCAAAAATCACGACCGTTTAAATTTAATAACAGCAACATAGTTCCGCGCGACATATTTGTAAACCACATAAATTGTTAGAACAACTAAACTTATTGCAGCGAGCAGTCCTGCAAGTAAAGTGAGGACTAGATCCAGTTCTAGATACTCCGCCCACGAGATGTTGGCGGCGGGCGAGCGCAGGTGCTTCGCGCCGCCGTGCCGTAGCACATGTTCTAGCGACCAGATCGTGCGGTTCAGTGGCGATATGGGCTGGTCACGCATTAGGGTACGTAGTCTGACAATGTTCTGACGATAACTGAAAAAAAGAGAACTTCATGTAAAATTATGTCTTTCGAATTTACATGAAGTCTAAACCCAAAATTTCTGTGGATTCAGGAGAGAAACAAAAAAAAGAAATTTATACTCCGATACCAAGGTTCTAAATATAAGTGCCATTGCTTGAGAAATAACACATCAAACATTTCTAATAACTTCTTAAATCATACCTGTCATCTGCAATAACTTTGAGAATAGTACTCCTAAACTTTTCTTCAGTCAGAGTATTTATGTCCAGTCGCACTCCAATGTGATGAGATTCATATTTTTCAACATTATACCATTGGTCGCCCAACATTGGGACTCCAATCAATGGAACGCCAGCCGTTATCGCTTCGTCTGTTGATTGAAGGCCTCCTTGAGTCACGAATACCTTGATTTTGGGATGCCCTAAAAAACAAAAAAATGTTAGCACGAGTTTTTTCAAGTTTCCGTTCCACAAATTATAACTACGCATGGGGTTATTTTAGCTACTAGTATTGCTTTGCTTGAATCTTCCATTTAAGGTATCTATAAACTTCTGTAGCATCCTCGGAAACATAAAGTAAATAATTTGTGGTACTACATTAATACCATTTGTTAGTTTAGGTATAGTAAAAAGTTTTAATATAAAACTTCAAACAAGTCTGAGTTCCTACAGAAAATTTTGTGGGATTTTAAAACCTTATGCGAATACGAAAATAGGTATATAACTTACTGAGTAGGTCTGACTGCGGCAACCATTTTGAGATTTTAATGTTGTCAGTGCGTCCAGGCAGCTCGTCTCCGTTCCACTTCCATAACACGTCGTAAGGTAATTGAGAGACTGCTTTCACTAAGACTTGGATTCTGTCGGCAGGTAGCTTAGTAGGATCCACGTTTGTACCAAAGCTTATGTATATCACACCATTCTTGGATGAGTCCAAATATGATTTCAGATCCTAAATAAAGAAAAATTACTTTATTGAAATGCATTTTAAGTCGCTTTCATGGTGAGTACACTAGTAAAAATAATTATCCAATTTCGGCATCGTAGGGACGTGATTTGTTTAATACATTACGGACGTACGAGTATGTAATATTTTAAAGGAATTCAAGTACCCGACCACATTTAAATATATATATTTATATAGATTGAAAATGTTATATAGATTTAAATAAATATTTACCTTTGGTAGTTCGTTCAGGGGTTTTTGATGTAGTCCACCCATATACACTACAGTCGGTGGGACCGGTCGGCTACCAACAAACACTGGATTCTCATTCAAGAACAACATTTCAACGTCATTGTAAAATTCCTTCACTGATGGCATGTCTGCTCCAAAGACTTTTCTTAACATCTTGTCTTCTCCAGGTACATTTTCAGCAAATAATTGATTGATCCTATAATGGTCATACAATTCTGAAATTTTCTCCCACATGGTCAGATTGTTCAACCTTTGACGAATTACTGATGGATAAAGAATGGGATGTGAAGGGGCACCAATTACGTCAAAGTTATCATATACAGCCCCTAAAGAGCTCATCAAAACCAAAGGCGCTTTAAAAACGTGACGGAATCCCAGTGCAGGTCTAACACAAGCCTCAGCGATTATCAAATCAAACTTTTGATTTTTATCATTAATCAGACGTTGCACGTTTTCATCCTTCACTTGAGCTTCAAATATTGCAACAAACATATTTAAGAATAATTTTATATGATGCAACAAATCGTTTGCGTCCCCTTTAGATGCTGACATGAATTGTTCTTTCCATATATCGTAGGATATATCATGGACGTCAATTTCTGTGAGGTTAGCAGGGGCTCCCCCCTTCGGGAAGGCGGGATCTGTTGTGATGACGGTGACATCGTGTCCTCTCTTGGCCAGCTCTTGCATCACAGGTCGGAACACCACCTGGTGACTGATAGAAGGTGTCGGGAACACTGCCAAAATCCTTGCCGCTTCATTTGTGTTTACAAATAAAGTATAGCACGTTAAAAAATACAAAAGGGCACCCATATTCACACGTCGACTCGATCGATGTTGAATAAGAAGTAATTTGTTTTCTTGGTTTGGTCAGTCTATTTATACAGAGTTCGAATGACGATATCAGTACATTCATAACTGGCTCCAAAGTAACATCACTAATAAGGATGATCATTTCGCATGTTAAAGCAGCGGCTCAAGCGCTTTAAAGCGGTGACTAAATGGAAATTAAATTAGCACAATTTCTAAAATTAAAGATTAAAAGTTCTTGGTGTTAATGATAAAATGTGTAATTTCCATGATAATATTTCATGCGATGGTTACCAATCAAAAAATGTAATATAATAATAATATATATACAGGGTGTTAAGAAAACCCTGTCCAATCCGTGAAGGTGTTGTTAGGTATCGATATCTGATTTCAAAAATGTGAAAAAAAAATGGAAAAAAAGAAAAAAAAATATAGCCTAAAAGAATAGTTTTTCTCAAAGTCGAGACAGAGAGTCGGCGTCATCACAGATGTTACCTAATTACCTAACAAAAGGCCCCAAAAATACAAACGAAATTGGTGTTTTAGTTTTTGTTTTAAAATCTCAAATTTAGGGAATTTCGGGGCGAAAATTGGTTGTTTCAAAATTCATTATTATTGTTTTTATCATGCATTTTGCAAAGATATTTTATTTGGGCATGTGATTGTGAACCCTATATCACCCTTTCAGCTCAGACAAGGTTTTCTTAACACCCTGTATAATAATAATATAATGAAATGTAAAAAAAAAAAAAAAAAAAAATAAGTATTTTGTACATGACTTGAAATACAACACACAAACACGAAACATATAATTTGATAGAAATCCTGGACAATTTAATTTGATTTTTATTTCTATAAAATATGTTTCCATGTTACATAATCACCATCTGGTTTGTTATGATTTCAAGCGGAAACGTTCGGTTAGAAAAGCTGTATTGTATAAAACGCGATGACTGGCATAATATTATGGGACAAGAAAACAGTCAAGTTCAAGATTATTATTAGTTACGTTGTAGCTTCATATGTGGTGCCATAGTTTTTGTGAATAAGATCGTAACTGGTTATGTTAAAGGCACATTTTTAAAAAGGACGCATGTTTTAGGTTTATTGTGTATTGTGACATAAGTTAGTATAGTATTTAACTATTGATAAATAAATTAGTAGTTATTATAGTTGTATCAGGTAATGGGAACCACCTGGATGAGGGACGCGCAAGACAGAGAACAATGGCAGAAAAAAGGGGAGGCCTATACCCAGCAGTGGGTGATTGCGGGCTGATATGATGATGATGATGATAGTTGTATCATAAGTAAAACTTTCGGATTCGAATAAGTTACCTCTTTACTAGAGTGTGGGTTATTTTTAATAAGTAAAAGTAAGTTTTATAAATAGTTAGTACCAGCTTTCATAAAAAAAATAAAAAAATAATAATTAAAAAAATTAAAAAACACGCCTGCCATGTAAAAAAAAAATTAAAAACAAGTCACAAATATTTGCAGTCGGGGGTCCTGTAATGAATTGTTCCAAGTAACCGACCCCGACTGCAAATATTTGTGACTTGTTTTTAATTTTTTTTTTACATGGCAGGCGTGTTTTTTAATTTATTTAATTATTATTTTTCTATTTAATACCTTTTAGTGAACAACAAAAAAACATGAGACAACACAAAAAAAAAAACGTTCGGAACCCTTTGCAGGCGATTTCGACTCACACTTGACCATTTTTCAATGTCCACATAGCCTATGTCACTCGGGATAACTCAAAGCTTCTAACGACAAAACCACCATAAACATTGAAATCGGTCAAGCCTTTTAGAAGTTATGGTGGAATAAAGAAACTCACATACATACATACATACATGAACCCTGAAAACATAACACTCCTTTTTGGGCAGTCGTGTAAAAAGAGGAACTTTTAGATATTTTATTATGTAAGGCGTTAAAAAGGTTTATCTAATAAATCGATAGATTTGTGTTTTTTTTTCGTTTCGATACTCAAAATTGTCTGAATGGATGCCAAATTTCATTTAACCCTTTAAGGTCCTCTGGATTGAGGTCAGATTTTTAGTTAGGATTTTTGGACGTTAACACCTTTACAATCTTTTAGTGTGTATGTTTGAGTTAAGTACTTGTTTGTCTAGGAGATCTCAATCAAACCAAAGGTGTGTTTTCAATAGATTTCAGTAATTAACGGTCATAAAGTAGCTCCAAATGGTTCGTGTAAGGGGTGCAGCTCGCCAGTTCCCCTTTCATGGCTTGTTTTGGCTGTAACATGACATGACATTTTCCAACATGTATGGACATTTCTAAATAATGCAATGACATTAGATAAGAATTACCGGTACATGACAATTAAAATTATACCAATCAATTTAAATGAGTGACAGCGCAACAAATACGTAGTTATTTGCAAATGACATAGCAATTGTAGAATGATAGGGCAATTAAAAAAATACTATATTTGTATGACGAAGCAAATCATTATTTGCACTTATTTATCACTCGCTCAATTCATGTCTCGAGGTTTAATGACACGGGTCTCGTGTTATTATTATTTTATTAATCATTGTTTTGATAAAATATAATTATGTTGGCTTAAAACGATAAGTGTGTTTGGAGATTCTTTGATAGCTGCGTGATGGAATTTTTGTATGAAAATCGAAGATTAAATGACTGACAGAAGCTTGACGGTGCTTGAAATCTTTGAGTGTTTTGGATTATTATTATTTTCAAGCCTGCTTTATTTTTTAGATTGAGATTATTATTTATATTTTGAAATTGAGCCAAAAAGGGGTGGTTCGGGTTAGTCCGGAAAAGGGAATAGAAGAACTTAAAATAGTCCTTTGCCCTTCTATCTCCAAACTCCATCTACGAAGTCAGTTAGATAATAAAATTACAAATGAATCACTTTGATAAAGCCAATCAAGGTTAAAATGGTGACGTCTTAACCGGTACATTTTGCGACGAGTCATGTGACATTTTAAATCAATATCATTTCATAATCTATCTACATAATAACTTTTAAACTATCGCGCTGCATGTTTATAGTAATATTATAGAACAGGGATTAGCGCGTACATGCTAAAATACCTTTAGGGCTTGACGTTTCGACCGGGTTACAAAGGCCGTGGTCGCAAGCAGACAGGAGATGCTTTTTTTTTTTTTTTTGGTAGAGATCTTTGCAGTTATCCTGAGCGCAGGCTTTGACAGCTTCACCGGACTTTAGACTGGAGATGCGGTGTCATCGCTCCGTGCGCGAAGTAGATTTTTAATCTACCCCCTGTTCTTCAAGTACCCTACACACTGACCGTGTCCGTATTCTGTTCACTAACCGACTTTGCAGAAAAGCGAGGTTGTGTTAAGCGAATCACTGGATACCAAAATCTATCTATCTACATAGTTTTTTTGATTAAGTACGTTTTATCGACTAGTACATTATTACTTTATGTGAATCCCCCCGTTCCTAGACCAAGCTGGCTCGAGCCGGACAAACTAGCAATAAAAATATGTACCTAAATAAATAAAACTTAAATCCAGCCATCCCTTGTTGTATTGCCTAAGATTGTTAGCAACGCACAAAGTCGAGGTCCCCACCCCGCAGGTGGTGCCCTTAGTGGACGTTGCTGGTGTAGTTAGATTTTCCTTTTGCTCTAGCTAGAGGCCTAAAGGCTAAAGGTCCTCGCCAAAAGTCCGGTGAAGCAGTCAAAGCCTGCAATCAGGCTAACAGCAAAGATATCATCCAAAAAAAATACTTTGTGTGATCTTGCCTTATTTTTGTCATCAGATTAGTCATTTTATTACAAAAACGCATCAGATTTGGTATATGAGAGTAAAGAATTAGATAATACTGTATGCATCATAGATATTTATGTATCATGTGTATAATAATTAATTAGCGTAATGATAATTGTGATAAAAGTTGTTATGACAAAATATTTAATGTTGGATTATCTTTACGGCAACAAAATAAATCATTATATAAAACTCAAGATAAAAATTACAAAACATTACTTATTGTTTGTTTTACTTAAGACGCTTTTAATTACAAAATCTTCCTAATTAAGTTGGCTAAGCAGGTAAGCAGGAGGTAAGCTCTGAAAATACTTATGTCCTTATTATGTATATGACAGCAGTTAATAACAATATTTGCTACAAAGTTGGTTATTTATATTACGTTATCGCATTAAATAATTCTACAATAACTGTGAAAATTTGCTATCGCTTTGCTTTTGCAAGATACGTAATACCGCCGCGGTTATCATTCTTATTGCGGAAGGATAGCTGACAACTCATAATAAATCATCATTATATCAGACAGACAATTCCATTAGATATTAAAAACATAAAATGAAATCCATTTTATCTGTATATCTCTTACGGCGTTAAATTAACGTCCATACATAAGGTGTATGAGATGGGTGTACTTTGCAATAATCTGAAATCCATCTATAAGACGGAAAACTCCAAAATTAAAGCCGGTTTAGCTTTCATCGTTAGACACAATTAGGGTTAAACCTAAAATATGTGGTGACTACCTCAAGAGCATTCCCAAGAAGGGTTGAGAGTGATAGAAGAGTATGAGAATGAAATAAGATGGATATACAAACAGAGGTTGAAAAGAGATGGATGGATTGTGTGTAAGATGATATAAGAAAGAAATGAATAAATGCCAAGATGACGAGTAGCAAGGATGATGGACGAAAAGCACACATAGTTCCGACTGCAATTAAAATGGTTAACAAGATAAGGGGGAAGGAAATTCTGGATACTCCACCCACGGGATGTTGCCTGCTCTGAAATTTTAGTAAAACTTACCAAGTACACAAGTTTGGTCTCAAAAGAAACATACAAATAAAAAAACGTAATAAGTTTAAGGTTTGTTAATTTAATAAGTAACAATTCCATGTAAACTATTTAACAAATAACAATTTATAAAATTATAAAACCAATTCTTATGTCTAACGTAAAATGAAGGCATCTAAACTAATAATAATGTTATGGTATCACAGAATGCACATTCTAACGCCAATAATAGTAAAAGATAAAGAAAATAAATACATACATCTATACCCCCTATAATATCAATTAAAGTGCTTGATTAAACAATCACTTAAAATGGCTTGGGGTTTGATAGATGATTAACAATCTTTAAGTTGAATAAATAATTAATAGGTAAGGCTGCTACTATAGCGTATGTACTCGCAAAAAAATTACGAACGTTTAACTTTTATGATAGTGACGTAGTTTCATACAACATACTTGTAAACCACATAAATAGTTAAAACAAATAAACTGATTGCAGCGAGCAGTGCCGCAAGTAAAGTAAGGACTAGTTCCAGTTCTAAGTACTCCGCCCACGAGATGTTGGCGGCGGGAGAGCGCAGGTGCTTCGCGCCACCGTGCCGCAGCACGTGTTCTAGCGACCAGATTGTTCGGTCCAGTGGAGACATGGGCTGGTCCCGCATTAGAGTACGCAGTTTGACTACATTCTGCCGATAACTGAAAAAAAATATATATTTTCAAGTTGTTGTTTTTAAATTCACGTACATATCGACCGTATTTTTAAATCAAGGGGAGAGAAACAAAAAACTGAATATGAACACCAACACCAAGGCCTCTATCTATACGTTTTTCAAGTTGGCTATGAATAAAAAAAAATAGCAATACTGAGAAAGCTGCTAAACTTATATAGGATTGGGCAAGTCATGTATGTCGCATGACAGATAAGCTGCGGGCCAAAACAACCACAAGGTGGGTCCCACATAATTCTAGACGACATCGTGGCAGACCGAGAAGAAGGTGGAGAGACGAACTAGACTCCTACCGAAAGTACTGGCCCATCCTAGCTCAAGACAGAAGTGTGTGGAAGAGTGAGAGAGAGGCCTTTCCTTGCAGTGGGACAAAATGGGCTTAATAGATAGATAGATAGATAGCAATTGCAATGACTTTTCAAATCTTACCTGTCATCTTTAATCACTTTGAGAAGAGTATTTCTAAACTTTTCTTCAGTCAGGGTGTTTATGTCCAGTCGCACTCCGATTTTATGAGATTCGTATTTCTCAACATTGTACCACTGGTCGCCCAACATTGGGACTCCAATCAATGGAACGCCAGCTGTTATCGCTTCATCTGTTGATTGTAGACCGCCTTGTGTGACAAATACCTTGATTTTAGGGTGTCCTGAAAAACGTGAAAAAATCTTATGAAAATCAATTACTAGGTCCTCAGTTAATCATTTTAAATTTTACATCGGTTTAGCTCCTAGGTTGGTTTGTTTTTTTCGAGTTTAAAGCATAATGTTTTAACAGAATCTATTTAACCCTTAAATTGTCACCCTTAGATTTCCTGTGAGTATAATGTTGAAATTGCGTATACGGGTTGAAATTAGGTTAAAAAAGAGGATAAAGAAAAAAAAAACATTTATTTTGTATTTTTTTTATTGTTTTTACAATGTCACATAAAACGGACATTATCCATTATATGTGCAGTGGTGGTACATGAAACTACGTCACACAAAACGGACATGGCATATTACATGTGAAATGGTGGTACATGAACAGAATAATCATTTTTAACCTTTTTAACAATTCAAAATTAACCTTAAATTTTATTAGGAACATTCTGGAATCAGTCTTTTAAACATCAGTCTTAAAATATTAATTAAAACATTAAAGTAGTCTTCATTAAGTTAATCTTTACAAAGGAATTGAGCTATGGAATACTTCTAGCTTAGAACAAAATTTCTCTCAAAATATTGTAGTACGTAAAATTAAAAAGTAAAAAACAATACAATCAACTTCTCGAAAAAATAACAGAACATAAACATAAAAATAATTACTTCTCGAAAAAATAACAGAATATAAAAATAATTACTTTTCCTTGTGGAATCTTAGGTAACAAGATTTTTTGGCAGTTAGACAAAGTCTTTGCTGACATTTCGTGCACATAATCATGGTTTTACCATTTTTACAAAGACGACAGCGGCCCTGTGACGTAAAGATTGGAAAATGATCGTAACAATCTAACCGTGCATCATCTACAGGTCTCGGCTGGACCGGTTTTGTAATTGTGGCAAGTTTAGGTGAATTAGTCATTACGTTGAATCTAGATTTTGTACAGGTATTCATAAGCGCAAGAGCACACTGCACACGAAATTTTTTTAGGCTTAATTTATTTTCACCTAGTTGAACACAGTCTCTACGATGTAGTAGCCAGCTGTTGTTAAGTGCGATGTCTAATAGTTGTGCAAATATTGACATGTACCAACGTCTTGTTTTCATACGAATTCTGTACAAAGCAATTAACATGTCAGCAATGTCAACGCCGTCCATGTGTGTGTTGTACACTTTAATTACATTGGGACATGGTACCAGCACTCTCTTCTTTTGCTTCTTATCGTATCGTTCTATTGTAGTCACTGGGTCTTGGGCACAAAATGAACTTGCTATATGAATACATTTATTATCCACCCATTTTGTCACGGCTATTTTCTTAGAATTGTCACATACTACCTCAAATGTTCCTCGTCCCTTTTTCATCATAGCTTTATCAGTCATAAGTTTACAATTGCGCAATCTATCTTTTCGTAACGTCCCTAAAGACAAAATGCCCATTTCATTCCGTAAATAATATATGAGTTCAAGCGACGTAAACCAATTATCAAAGTATACCGTGCTAAGAATTGGATAAGAAATGGTTCTACATAGCTGGAGAACTGTTTTGCCTCCAACCCCAAGATAGTCTTCTTCCCATTCACTAAATTGGACACCTCGAAATGTGTTTGCGCCATCGTAAGCGAAGAAATCATACACCATGCCTGAAGTACCAGCGCGTACTAGAAATTTAAAACCCCATTTGTTGGGTTTCTTTGGCATATATTGCCTTCTGCTGCCAGCTTTTTTACCTTTGTAAGGTATTATCATTTCATCGATGGCGAAAGAACGTTCTTCTTCTATCTTCAAGCACTGCTTACGAATATATTCCATGACAGGGGCAATTTTATTATAGCGATCGTTTTTGTCGACATTTGTGTTATCACAAAAGTGCAAGTATCGTTTTATCGATCTATATCGTTTAAGAGACATTGCGGATGAAATCTGTTCATACTTCAGATCAGCACTCCAGTAATCTTCCACTGCCGGTAAGTCTACAATACCCATAAGTATTTCAATGCCTAATAATATTTCCATTTCTTTTTGGGTCACACATATAGATTTCCCGGTAGTTTGAACAGAATATAAATTCGTCATTTCAACAATGATATCGAGTAGCTCGTTGGTGAAGAATTTTTGGAAATATTGCTTAGGGCTAAGGATGTCATGACGCTCCTTGAAGTTGGGGAAGTCTGATGTGTGTACGGTTCCGGTATATAATCTTTTTTTAAATACAAAATCTAAATGCTTCATTTTACGCTTCTTAGCTACAGGTGTTGCTGGTGGAGGCATAGGCGACGAGTCTATTATGGTGGTTTGCCTGGTGCGACGTGTTGCCGTATTTGAAAGTAATGTTGGTCTGGAAAAACTGGAGGATGGTGATGCAGCAACTATTGGTGAAGGTGTTTCTGGTATGTAACATGATGGGGCTGAAGGCTTACCAGGGAGTGGAGAAGATTCATCTGGCGCGTTCTGTGATGTCTGTTCAGCAGCAATCATGTTTTCGTGATCTTCATTGTCACTGAGATCAGCTAATATATCGTACAATGCCGGAGATATGGTACGGAGCGAAGATGTATCACTGTCAGCATTGTGAAAATACTCACGTCGCTCAAAGTTGCCTTCCAAATCGTCATCAGACTCAATGTCAGACTCTTCAGATTCCACCGGAGGTAATAGTGAGAAGATTTTCTTTGATCGCCAAGCCATGCTCCTGTAAAATATGGTAATAAAGTAACATAAATTATAATTATAACCATGAAGCTAAAAGTGACAATTAATTGGCGTCGTCCGTTGTATAGGACAAGAAAAAAGAATACTTGCAAGTAGGCCAAAATAACACTGTCCGTTACATGGGTCAGTCAAAGAATACACTAGTTTAGACTTCAAGTTGTCAAGGTCCGTTTTGTGGGACACTATAAATAAACTAAGTTTTTTGTTCTAAATACAGTAATACTCAAAAAAGTTGTATCAAAATACTATACCTATAACCATATTCTAACTAATAATGTACATTAAAAACAAAAAAAAACAAAATACTTACAGTTGTTATCAATTAGAACAGGAGCGTAAACAAATCTGACCGTTGCACTTTTTCAAATGACCACTATTCGCGACCGTTCCGCGCTTCGTTGATGGAACACGCACCCGTGCGAAAGAGATAGCTAGTACCTTGCCCTTCCACCCGCGCACAGCGCTTAGGAGTGATACAACAGCGTATGTGTGCGTGGAAATACTATGTCTGTTAAAACGGACAAAATCAATTTAAGGGCAACATTAGACTGATCAAAAAAATCAAGTAAGTTGTGGTATTTACTAGAATGACAGATTGACTGTTAACAAATCAATTAGTTCAGTTCAGTTTATTGTCTGACTGCCATCGAAATATTTCAAAATCAGTCCATAGCAAGAAAATCACATCTTTTATTTAAACAGTATCTATGTACAGTACATACATTAAATGTATAAGGAAACCCCTTATAGTAGCTGCGCTCACAAGAATTGGCATTAATTACTTACTTAGTAGGTCTGACTGCGGCAGCCACTTTGAGATTCTGATGTTCTCAGTGCGTCCAGGCAGCTCGTCTCCGTTCCACTTCCACAACACATCGTAAGGCAACTGAGAGACTGCTTTCAATAGTACTTGGATCCTGTCGGCTGGTAGCTTCGTAGGATCCACGTTCGTACCAAAGCTGATGTAAATAACACCATTTTTGGAAGAGTCCAAATAAGATTTCAAATCCTGAAAAAAACGATAATCAAATTATAGGAAATGCTTTTGAACAACTGAAAATCATAAACCTGGCGACGTATCCACCTTAAGGACCGTAAGAACGTGTTCGTTTTTTTATTACTTCATGGCACAAATGCTTAAGTTTGTGAATATACCATTGTCAGTTTCCAAGGAATAATCTTTTTTTAATTGTTAAATAATTAAAAATTTGGTTTACCTTCGGTAGTTCCTTCTGCGGGGTTTCAAGTATTCCACCCATATACACTACACTCGGTGGAACTGGTCGACCACCAACAAACACTGGATTCTCATTTAAGAACAACATTTCGACGTCATTGTAAAATTCATTTATCGTTGGTATTTCTGGTCCAAAAACCCTTTGTAGCATCTCGTCTTCTGAAGCTGCATGATCATCATGTATTTTAGCAATACTATAATGGAGATATAATTCCGAAAGTTTCTCCCACATGCTCAAATTGTTCAATCTTGATCGAAGAACTGATGGATAAAGTAAAGGATGCGTAGGAGCACCAATTACATCAAAGTTATCATATGTAGCTCCGAAAGAACTCATCAGAACCACAGGCGCTTTAAAAATATGACGGAATGCCAGTGCAGGCCTGAAAACAGCTTCAGCGATTATCAAATCAAACTTTTGATTTTTGTCATTAATCAGACGTTGCACTTGTTCATCTTTAACTTGAGCTTCTAATATCAATACAAACATATCCAGAAAACATTTTATTTGAACTAGTAAATCGTTTGCATCCCCTTTAGATTCTGACATAAATTCTCTTCTCCATATGTCGTATGATATGTGATGGACGTCGATTTCAGTCAGGTTAGCAGGGGCTCCTCCCTTCGGGAAGACGGGATCTGTTGTGATGACGGTGACATCGTGTCCTCTCTTGGCTAGCTCTTGCATCACAGGTCGGAACACCACCTGGTGACTGATCGAAGGAGTCGGAATCACTGCCAAAATCCTTGCCGCTTCATTTTGATTTACAAATAAAATATAGCACGTTAACAAATACAATAGGACACCCATATTCACAATTTCACACGTTCACTCGATGAATGTCGAGTCAGAAGTAACTAGTTGCCTAACTTTGATTAGACTATTTATACAGAGTTTGAATAACGATATCAGTACACTCTAGAGTTAAAGTGCTTACAAAGATAATCATGGTGTACGTTGAAAAAACAACAGCGCCTTCAAGCGGTGATTTAACGGAAATGTATTGCCTAATATTATGTAAATACTTAAATAGCTTTTTCAGCCATATTTCATTTTTTGGATAACTATTACGAAATAAAGCCTAATTGAGGTTTTACAAATGAGCGCCGTAGTTTTTGATCCTTAAATTCAAAAACAAAACATCAATGCCAAATCGCTGTGATACAAATATCTTTACTTTAGATTTATCTTTACTTAAATTTTATTTGAGAACCTTTTTTGGTTTTAATGTAAAATAATGCCTGAGGTAGCATTATTTTATGGCAATTAATTAAAGCGGAAACGAAAGTTGGAAAAGCTGTGTTATATTAAACATTTATTTCGAGGGGTTCGTGGCTAAGTGTAAGCCGGTACGGTTTGACCGATAATACAGGTTAAGCCGCGGTCGCCGCGGTTGGTCCGTGGATGGGTGACCATTTATAACATACCGATACCCCTCCGTGTTTCGGAAAGCATGTTAAACAGTAGGTCCCGGCAGTCATACATCTTTGGCAGTCGTTAAGTCAATTCTGACAACCAGTCTTACTATGGGATACTGTGTTTCCCAGTAAAATGTGGGTCTATCTAAAATGGGACTATTATTTATTGATTTATATATTGAAATAAAACTACTTTTTTTACGGATTTTGTCGCGGTTTTAATTTGATTTTAGGTCCCGACGCGGCGACGTTTCGACACCTTTGCAGGTATCATGGTCACGGGCAGACTGATCGGTCAGTCTGCCTGTGACCATGATAAAAGTAGCACCATACCATACCACGTAAAAAAGTAGTTTAATTTCAATGTCTAACATTCGCGTAAATCTAAGAAACCAATTATTGATTTATAATTTGTGTGGGTTATTAAATTTTACAAAATACTAAATCCCGAGAGAGAGGATTTCAGGAGTTGCAAAGATTTTATGTATAACTAGCTGTGCCCCGCGGTTTCACCCGCGCGAATGACAATTCACACACTATCTTTATAAATTATAGCCTATGTGTTATTCCGATGTATAAGGTACATTATAGTAAAGTTTCATTAAAATCCATTCAGTAGTTTTTGCGTGAAAGAGTAACAAACATCCAAACAAACTTTCACATTTATAATATAATAAGTAAGGATTGTGTATGCTGTAGTGCATTTTTAATTTATTTTGAATTCCCTTAGTAACAGAAGGAGATGGCGGGACGAGTTTGACTCTTTTTCCATATTATGGACAACAATAGCCCAGGACCGGGAGAACTGGAAGAAGGAAAGTTAGGCCTTTGCCCTGCAGTGGGACGATAGTGGCTAAAAATAAAATAATAACATGGAGGTGGAGCTTATAATGTCATGTTTGAGCATAGAACGCAAGAAATTGTGACGTCATGAGACATTTTAAATCAAAGTACTGCGTTAGTTTTTAATTACATAAAATAAGAAAAAATACGTGTCTAATGTTTTAAGCATGTTATGTTATGGATATTTACGAATAATAAGTGATCCTAATTAAAAAACAGGTCCTAAACTGTATTGAGAGTGTTTTTCAATATTGTCACTCATCTATCATGCTTTCAATTCATGTCCTCGAGATAATGTGTTGCTATTTTTATTATGATAGTCATTATTTTGATAAAATAACTTTATAGGCTTAAAATATAAATTGTGTTTAGTGATTGTTTGATAAAAAAAGATTCTGAAACTGAAGTTTGATAACACCTAAAATCTTCGAGTCCACTTGGAAACCATGGTGTTCATTTGAATTTGGGTAACCTCTTATCCAGGGAGTTTTAACTCTTAAATAAATGAACTAGGTATATGGTTAAAGTAGGTGCTTAAGTTAAATATTTCTAGCAAAAACCTTAATCATAATCCAAGACAGGTCTAAAGTTCGATAGGGAGTGCTAAAATAATTTATTTATTTAAACTATGTTTTTAATTCATCATTTAGTACATTGACCCAGTGGCTCTCAAGGTCGAGAAGCGTCGTAAACACTGTACGTCATTTTGTATTACGCCATTTTGTCTAGACATAATGTTCTCACATAGAATTACCTTTTGTTTATTTGTTTATATTATTTGTATTTTTCATAGGATTTCTTTAATTGAAAATGGGTTATTTACTTCTTTGTATGATTTTGCGATTATAAACTTATATTTTTTATTTGTTTATAGTGCCGTTTATAGTGCCATACATCGATGTTTAAAAAAGCATTTTTTCGACCTCAAAGTTAAGTTGGTTTTTGCAAAATCAACAGCGAAGATCAGCAAAATACATACTAAAAGTTATCTTTTTGCAGACATATTTAAGAATATTTTTATACGGAACTCGCACTTGTCCGGTTTTCCCCATCTTACCCATTCATCATCTGACATACAGGGGCCCGATGCCGCTATTTTAAGTCAGTGAGTGGCGGGTTAAAAAACGTTCCAGTGTACTTGTTACTGTGCCTAATTTTCGTATTCAGATAAGAACAGTCACTTGCAATCCTACAATGACAACAGTGGCAAGCAGGTGTACATTTGTCATTGAACTAAAATTACATTCATCATCCGACATACAGGTGGCGTGTTATCACAGTGTTTCAAAAGATTGCGCAATTTGTAAATATTGGGTATCTTGGTCAATGACAGAGATAACACGTGATAAGCGAATTTAAGAGTGATTACCTAATCATGAATTATCTGTACATCAATGTTGCAGTTGACGTTTGTCTGTTTGTTTTTACAAGATTTTATTTAACGTAAAGATTGTTTTTTTACGCTTACCTATATTATAACATAGAATGCAGTTGATAAGTAAAAAACTAATAAAATCTAATAATCTTTAATATAATTTTGTAAGAGCAATTTTTAAAAGATTTAAGCAATTAAGTAAAGAAATAACATCAATTACAAATTAAGTATTGAATTGTAAAAATTACAAATTACTTTGATTGGTTATTATAAAAAATATAATAATTACTTTAATGTTTTTCTTAGTTAATAAATAAGAAAAACATTTAAGCAAAAAAAAAAGATTTATTTTATTTCATTTTTTAATAAGTCTTAATTAAAACCAAAGTGTATTTGAACATAAAAACATTCTCCTCTTAATATTTTGTACTTTGTTTTGAAAAGGAAATCTAGAATAATGGAAATAAAGACTATTAGAATCGAACACCAAGTTTATGTAAATACCTGACAAATCACATAAAATTAAATTTACGATTCAATTTTATTATCTCGTAGGCAAACCCGAGGGATCAGCAAGTTTGGTACCTGATTACGTCCTCTTCCTTAAATCGGTTAAAAATAAGTATCGCTATCAGTCCTTATGAACGGAAAGATAATAACTTTATTTTCAATAAACTTATTTCAGTTATAATATCTGACATATTATTATCATAGGCTCAAGATAATCATGGCGTAAATTTTTACTTCCTGAAATATGATAATAATAAAGTCTATAGTGCTATTTTGTTATACAATCATAACTTAATCTTCTTATGTATAAAATTCTCGTGTCACAATGTTAGTTACCATACTCCTCCGAAACGGCTTGACCGATTTTTATGAAATTTTATATGCATATTCAGTAGGTCTGAGAATCGGCTACTATCTATTTTTCATACCCCTAAGTGGTAGTAGGTAGGTAGTAGGCAGGTGCTAGGTAGAAAAAAATGCATTGCAACGCATAAGCATACAACGGTACAGCTAGTATAATATAATATTCCAGCCTATAATCGTCCCACTGCTGGGCACAGGCCTCTTCCCATATAGAGAAGGCACGAGCATTGATCACCACGTTTGCTCTCTGCGGATTGGCGATTTCAGATCCCAAAATTTTGGAATCCAGGTTTTCTCACGATGTTTTCCTTCACTGTTTGTCAGTAGTGTCTTAGAATAATTAAGAAAGAACATATGACTTTGAAAAAGCCACATTGGTACTTGCCTGGGTTTGAACCTGCAACCTTGTGCATACAAATCCGTTCATTGAACCGCTAGGCCACCACGACTTATTCTTCTTAGACTTATACTTATTAATCATAACTTACTTAGACTTATTAATCATAACTTATTTATAGTAGTATTACGAAAAACGGGGATTAGCGCGTACATGCATAAATACCTTTACCGGCCGGTGTAACCCGGTCGAAACGTCAAGCCCAAAAAAAGTATTTGTGCATGTACGCGCTTATTCCCGTGAATTATATTATCCTGTTATGTATGTAGATATTTTCAATTCAATTTTATAAGAATCCTAATCAAACTGCTATTTGTAACCCTGTAGTTGTTTGTTATTTATTCTTATTTTTCAAGATATTTTTTTTAATTATTAAAGTCTCAGAGAAGGTGGTGTGACGATCTTGTCAGATACGCAGGGTGCAAGTAGTCAGATATCGCGAAAGATGGAGGAAGAGAAGGGAGGCCTTTGCGCAGCAGTGGAATCCATATAGGTTAGCAAAGAAAAGTACTCTATTTATTAAAACCATCATTATTATAAATAATTTAAAATCGATCTTATTCGTATTGTATACATACACACATGAGTAAAAATTACGAGCTTAAAACATTAAAGCATTTTTTTGAAATTTCATTAAGTATTGTGACATAATTAACAAATATTGTGAAATAATAACAAAAGCATGAAAAGGCGTTTTTGGAAACAAAACAACAGACAAGTAGATGTTTACGTAAATAGAAAAGTTTGGGTATTTAATTGAAGATAAAGTTAATTTGTATATAGTCAAATGTACTTAAACATCCAAAAATGTCGAAATTAAAAGTTAAATAACCGTAAATGTTTATACGAAATGATAAATAAAATTTACCAAATATTTTTAATCTTTATAATGATAATTTGTTTTTAATAATATCACTATTATATATATTAGTGATATTATTGTCACATAAATTGTCACATAAATAGAAAATTCACAAATATTGAGAAATAATAACAAAAGCATCGAAAGGGGTTTTCAGTAACAAAAGAAAACGCATTATTTACGTATTTATGTACCTAACCAACAATTAAAGATTAATTAGATAGATTTTAGAGTTCATTAGTATGAAGTCAAATGCACTTAAGCATATGTACCTACTTGCCTCAGTTTTTGTTTCTAAAAATACCTTTTCATGCACTTGTTATTATTACACAATATTTGTTAATTGCCCTTGGTGTCACATTACTTCTTAGTGATACAAATAAATGGCAAAGTCATACTGATTTTTGCTTTGAACGGATACTTAAGTAAAGATTAAAATACCTAATTTTAGATTTATTTTATCATTTTTAATTTTTCATGACCATTGACGGTCGTTTGCTGCCATTCATTTTGAAAACTGTTTCGAGTGAATCATAGAATAATTAAAACCTGGCAGTAAAACGTAAACAAAAAAAAATAGGTATCTAATTAGAAAACCCGACTGTCATGCCAAAAAGGAGAAAAGATAAGAGGTAAAATCTTAGGTATATATAAAATTCTCGTGTTACAATGTTAGTTACCATGCTCCTCCGAAATGGCTTGACCGACTTTATGAAATTTTATATGCATATTCAGTAGGTCTGTGAATCGGCTAGTATCTATTTTTCATACCCCTAAGTGGTAGTAGGTAGGTAGTAGGCAGGTAGGTAGTAGGCAGGTAGGTAGTAGGCAGGTACTGCAGGTAGTAGGCAGGTGCTAGGTAGAAAAAATTGCATTGCAACGCATGCCGGGTACAGCTAGTAATATATAGGAAATACAAAAAAAACTTATACTTATTTCTTTATTATAATCACATATCAGGAAGTAAACTATAACTTCGCTGCGCTAACTTGAACCTATCATATCTAAATTAGTATCAGTGGTTATCGCTCTCAGTACAGAAGTACTGATAGCAATGTTTATTTAAAGCAGACTTTAAAATAAAGAGGATGTTATCAGTTACTGACTGATTTTATTATTGGAACAAATAGACACCTGGCCATCTGCAATAATGACAATCAAATTCAACTGTCTAACTTTTTTTTTTCCTTTTTTCTCTGTCGGTTATTTTTTTAATTTTTAAAACGACTTTCAGTTCATAGTAGTTTATACATTCGACTGTCCTCTTTTTCTCTGTATCTTATACATATTATAAGGTCAGTGTTGTTCTTAGGATGTTTGTGAAATAAAACATTGAAATCAAAATTATGAACTTTTTATTTTTACGGCTGTCTCGTAGTTTTTACAGAATCTTTTGTACAATTTAAGGACTATGAAAATAAAAGTAGCTGCAATGACTAGGAGTCCCGTAAGTAAAGTAAGGACCAGTTCCAGTTCTAGATACTCCGCCCACGAGATGTTGGCGGCGGGCGAGCGCAGGTGCTTCGCACCGCCGTGCCGCAGCACGTACTCCGTCCACCACACGGCGCGCTCCAGTGGCGTCTGGACCTGGTCACGCATTAGGCCGCGCAGTTTTATCATATTCTGCCGGTAACTGGAAATATAATAGCGGATTAAAATAAAAATATACAGATTCTAGACTAGTACTGACAAAAAAGGTGAGTATCTTTATCGTACCTGTCATTTTGAATAACTTTGAGAAGCGTATTTTTAAATAGTTCAACTGTTATATCTTCCAAGTCCAATCTAACGCCAATCTTGTGAGCTTCGTATCTTTCCGCATTAAACCACTGGTCGCCTATCATTGGGACTCCAATCAATGGAACGCCAGCTGTTATTGCTTCGTCTGTTGATTGTAGACCTCCTTGAGTTACAAACACTTTGATTTTAGGATGTTCTGTAAGACAATAATTATATTTATATATTATAAATATTTTCAATTTTCATTATGAAGTATACAGTATAAGATACGCCGCAAATCAAAGCAATCATTACTCACTGAGTAGGTCTGACTGCGGCAACCACTTGGATATTCTGATGTTCTCAGTGCGTCCAGGCAGCTCGTCTCCGTTCCACTTCCATAACACGTCGTAAGGCAGCTGAGAAACTGCTTTCACTAGGACTTGGATTCTGTCAGCGGGTAGCACAGTAGGATCCACGTTAGTCCCAAAACTAATGTAAATCACACCATTTTTTGAAGAATCTAAGTAAGATTTCAAGTCCTGAAACAACCAAATTTCAAATGTCCTTGTATGTTGCGTCCGTTTTGTTTTTGATGTAAAGAATTTATTTAATAATTACCGCTGGCAATTCCTTTTCTGGTTTCTGGTGCAAGCCTCCCGTATACACAACACTCGGAGGAGCAGGTCGGATGCCTTCAAATACTGGATGTACATTCAGGAACATCATGTCCACATTATTATATAGATCTATCACAGATGGCATATCTGGTCCAACATGTTCTCTTAGAACCTTATCTTCCCTATGTCTATTATTATAGTAAATGTGGTTTACCATAAAATGGTTATACATTTCGGTAACTTTCTCCCACATCGTGAGATTGTTCAATCTTAGACGAATGGGGGCTGGATAAAGAAGTGGATGTGATGGAGCACCCATCAGATCATAATTATCATAAATAGCCCCCAAGGAACTCATCAGAATTACCGGTGCTTTATAAATATGAGAAAACACTAGTGCCGGTCGGACACATGCTTCTAAAATCAATAAATCAAACTGATTTTGTTTACGAATCAAACTTTTAACGCCTTCCGTTTTCAACTGAGCATCCACTGTCGCAATGAAGAAATCTACAAACATGTTTATTTGAATAATTAAATCGTTTTTGTTGCCCTTCGATACTTTGCTAATTATTTGTTTGTACACATCGTAGGATATATCATGGACGTCGATTTCTGTGAGGTTAGCAGGGGCTCCTCCCTTCGGAAAGGCGGGATCTGTTGTGATGACGGTGACATCGTGTCCTCTCTTAGCCAGCTCTTGCGTCAGAGGTCGGAACACTACCTGGTGACTGATGGAAGGAACTGGAAAAACAGCCAATATCCTCGCTGCTTCATTTGTATTCACCATTAAAAGATAACACGACAAAATACACAAATATAAGCCCATGATTACGTCCACTTACTTACTAAGAAGTATAGTTTATTTATGCCTGGGGGCCTTTTTATATAAATTCCTTAACTTTTTATATCGAATTAAGTTAGAAAATCTATTTCAGCGATTTAAAGCGTTGTAATAAGATATTATCAAAACTAAAAAGGCGTTTAGTACAATGTGGTTCCTGTTGTAGCTGTATTGTGGGGCGTAAGAATATTTTTTAGTAACTGAGACGCCATATAAAAGTAGACAAAATTGAATAACAAAAAAGTCTAAAACAAACTTTTTGTTTTGAAAAAGTTATGGAAAATTCACTGTTGTCGTAATTATCAAGGACAATCAATTTATTTTTGTCATTAAAAGCTCAAAATGGTGGTTTGTATTTTAGATTTTTCATTTGTTTAAACATACATATATATAATAACGCCTCTTTCCCTTGTAGGGGTAGGCAGAGACCACTTCATTCCACTTGCTACGATCCTAACACACTTGTTTCGCTACGTTCACTTTCATATTCCTTCATACATGCTCTTCGGTTTAGGGTACCTTTGGCCTGGCTTTTTGTCATTCATACTCCATAGCCATATTCTTATGTCATTAATACAAAAAAAAAATTATATATTCGACTTCATAAAATGAATAAATGGCGCTTTACAAAGTGGACTGTTTGATTAAAAAAGCTGAACTGCAACGCGTAATGACTGGCATAACGGTTTATAATCATTTATATTTTGTATACCTATAGCCATTTTTAAACATTCTTGTTCACTACTTTTGTATTAGTAATAAGATTAGCAGGTAATACAATTATTATGAGACATAATAACAGCATGTCATAATTACTGTTAAGAATTGAAATAAATGTACTACAGTGCAGGGGGTCCCAATAGTATGCAAATGCGTTTTAGCCTGGTTTTCTGTAGGGAAAGGGAAGGGACCGAAACCCGATAGTTTTATCCGGTTTAGTTCCGTGTTCCCCTCCAAAGTCCATGACAATTTACATGATCAAAAAAGGGGCAAAAGCAGTGCCTTCATCCTTTCTCCTACTTAACTTAATCTATGCTGTATCCGACAGGGTCCATAATTGTTAATTGTTTGACTATTATTTACTTCCCTACCTTCAAGTTTGTTTAAATAATTATGGTATACAATAAATATTAAAAAATTGAGAATTGCGACATACAGTGGAAAATTTGCTTAGGAGAGTTGAGATATAAAATGCAATGACTGGCATAATTCTTGAATACAATATTATTAACAGTGATTCTGAAGTAGTCATTCAAAGATAACATACTGATACATTATGCGTGATATATTTATTTATCATATCTTATTCCGTTTATCTAAATTGACGACATCTGTTGGCTTTAAATTAAACTAAGTATAAATTAATCTCATTAATAATAATTTATATTTCATAGCACTATAAAAGATGGCGCTTTAATCAATCGTTAACTATGATATCTTATCCATGGTGTTTAAAATCTGGTGAAAAGTAAATTTTAACTTAAAATGGCACGCGACTAGTCTGTTCTCTATATACTTATAGGTTCTATTACTATCGGTACTTACAAAATAAAATAAAAAAAATTGGAAAAAACAATAATCATCGTTATTTTTATATTTTTTTCGCACAGGGCAAATATTTTCATTGCCTTTTCTGTAATTAGCAAGATAATGGTCATATTGCAAGATTATGCCATTTTGTGTGTTGTCGAATATGACCTACATAAAGAAGGCCCAAAAAGACTGACAATTACCTAAAATAGCCTAAAAACAATATTTAATTTCGTATAAATATTCCAACAAGGATAATAACACTGCGATTGGGTATAGATGCAAAAGGACGACGAAAGAGATGGATGGATTGTGTGAAAGATGATATGAGAAAGAAAGGAGAAAGGAATGCTGAGATGACGAGTTGTAGAGATGAATGGAAGCTGAATACGCATTGCGCCGACCCCAAATAATTGGGAACAGGGCAGGGAGATGATGATGATTGTAACAAGGGTAATTGTGAAAATAAATTAAAGTTATTTTTGTTCTTAAACTATGAACGTTTTATTTTTACGGCAGTCTCGCTAAAAACATATTTATATACTTTATAAACTATGAAAATAAATAAAGCTAAAACTGCTAATAGTCCTGCTAATAAAGTGAACACCAGTTCCAGTTCTAGATACTCCGCCCACGAGATGTTGGCGGCGGGCGAGCGCAGGTGCTTCGCGCCGCCGTGCCGCAGCACGTACTCCGTCCACCACACAGCGCGCTCCAGTGGACTCTGGACCTCATCCCGCATCAGACTACGAAGTTTGATTACATTCTGTCGGTAACTGAAACAACAACAAAATTTTTAATACCTAATACGAGTATATATATGTAAATATCCCACCGAGTAGTTGCAAGCAAAAAACCTGCTCTGCGCAATAAGGTTCCCATAGTACCACCATTTCTGTTCTGTTTTGAAATGAAAGAACCTCGTGGTCTTTTACCTAAGGCATAAAGCCATATTTTGAAATGAATGAACCGCATACTCGTTGGACAAAAAATCATATTATACGACAATTTTTTACCTGTCATCTTCAACGACTTTCAGTATGGTGTGTTTAAAGTTTTCGACTGTACTCTCTTCCAAATCCAAACGAACGCCAATCTTGTGATATACATATTTTTCAACATTAAACCACTGGTCGCCCAACATTGGGACTCCTATCAATGGAACGCCAGCTGTTATCGCTTCGTCTGTTGATTGTAGGCCTCCTTGTGTCACGAACACTTTGATTTTGGGATGTCCTGAAATGGAAAAAATGCTGAATTAGTCTCTTTTTACTAAAGTACCTGATAACGTGTGTTATATCTTTTTCTTATTTAAAAACCAGATCTGATAATGTAATTGCAACAAAAACATGAATGTATGACGTCTCGCTTGGCAAAGAATGTTGAAATCCCAAAACAAAACACAACATTTACTTTATATTAAGTTAAACCTAAATTTTTTGTGATTATGCCGCCATGCAATTTTCAAGACACATGTCTTAACGTGAGAAGTGTATTTTTATACACGTATTTTTGAAGAGACTTCATTAATTATTGAACTTACTGAGTAGGTCTGACTGCGGCAGCCATTTCGATATTCTGATGTTCTCAGTGCGTCCAGGCAGCTCGTCTCCGTTCCACTTCCATAACACGTCGTAAGGTAACTGAGAGACTGCTTTCACTAGGACTTGGATTCTCTCGGGAGGTAGTAAAGTAGGATCCACATTCGTTCCAAAACTTATGTAAATCACACCATTTTTGGAAGAATCTAAAAACGATTTCAGATCCTGAAAAATAAAAAATATTATCGTTTAGACATCACGTTACATCACCATAATAAAAAATAACAGCAACTACTGTTTGTTAAAAATAATTCAAATGTATATAAAGTTAGCCGCTAGTGTGTAATATGTATGTATTACCTTTGGCAATTCCTTTTCTGGGTTTTGGTGCAGACCACCCGTGAACACAATACTCGGAGGTACCGGTCGGATACCTTCGAACACTGGATACACATTCAAGAACATCATGTCTACATTATTATATAGCTCCAACACTGATGGAACTTCTGGTCCGAAATGTTTTTTAAGAATTGTATCTTCAAGATGTACATTTTTATCATATAAGTCATGTAACACGTAATGCTTATGCACTTCAGATATTTTCTCCCACATGGTCAGATTGTTCAATTTTTGGCGGAAAACATCGGGATAAAGAAGAGGATGTGTTGGAGCCCCCATCGTTAGGTAATTATCAAAAATAGCCCCGAATGAACTCATAAGAATCACTGGTGCTTTATAAATATGAGAGAACACTAGCGCTGGTCTTACACTGGCTTCTATGAATAACAAATCAAACTTCTGGTTTTTATCGTTAATTAAACGTTGCACGCCTTCGTCCTTTAGTTGTGAATCAAAATTGATCGCCATAAATGGCATAAAAAACTTCATTTGACTCGTCATGTCATCTGATTTGCCTGTGGGTACTTTTTTCATTTCTTGTCTGTAAAAATTATACGATAGATCGTGAATGTCGATTTCTGTGAGGTTAGCAGGGGCTCCTCCCTTCGGGTAGGCGGGATCTGTTGTGACGACGGTGACATCGTGTCCTCTCTTAGCCAGCTCTTGCATCACAGGTCGGAACACCACCTGGTGACTGATAGACGGTGTGGGGAATACAGCCAATATCCTTGCGGTTTCATTTTCATTCACAAATAAAATATAACAAATAAATAAATACGCAAACACACGCATGTTTAAACGCTCACCGCTTGATAACTATTTGCAGATATACTTCTGTTTTTTTACGTCTGTGCGTTTTTATACTGATTCTTTATCGATATCTTTGTCACAATCGAAAGGTATATCAACATTTCGATATTGCTTATAAATTTTAGTTTCTACTGTACTTAGGGACGTTAATGGTTACTTAAATCGAGTTAAGGGATTACTAAGTATAGAATTCAATTAATTGACATCAGATTGGGGCAAAATGAGACACAGTGACTGTAATTGGCAGATTAAATCATTTAAATGATCTGTTAGTTTTTTTTTTATTATTTCTCAATTTCCAAAAAATCTAGTTTTTTTATATACTGAGGACGTAGCATTGGCTTCCCAAGCAAAATCATTTAGATAATTCAAAAACCACGTTAAAAAAAACATGATACATAAAAGTATACAGACAGGATGACAAGTACACACGAAACATTCACAGTAAGATAAGATTTTTTTTTTGACGACCTCCGTGGTCGAGTGGCGTACGCACCGGTTTCAAGGTGTCGCTAGCTCTGAGGTCCCGGGTTCGATTCCCGGACGGGTCAATGTAGAAAATCACATTTTCTACATCTAACATCATCTACGTCTCGGGTCTGGGTGTTTGTGGTACCTTCGTTGTATCTGAATTCCATAACACAAGTGCTTTAGCAACTTACTTTGGGTTCAGAACAATGTATGTGATGTTGTCCGCATTTATTATTTATTATTATTATTTCCGATACATATTGCTACGTAATTGTTGCACCGTCATTTACGTTTAGTGCTGTATCTTACTTGTTTCTTACTTGCTTATTCTTGCTTGAGAGTTGAGATAAAGCGCAATTATTATTATTATTAGCCATTATCGTCCCACTGCAGGACAAAGGCCTCCCTTTCCTTATTCCAATTCTCCCGGTCCTGGGCTATTGTTGTCCAAAATATGGAATAAGGGTCAAGCTCGTCCCGCAATCTCCTTCTGGGTCGGCCACGAGGTCTTCTGACGTTTTGTGGAGTCCACATAGTCGTCTCTTTGGCCCAACACTTGTCGGCCATGCGGCAGACGTGTCCGGCCCAGTTCTATTTTAAGGTAGTGGCTATGAATCCAACATCCGCGATATTTGTTTTGGAGCGCTGCGCTGTATTCCACAATGACTGGCATTATTTATGGATAAAATACTGTTAATAGTGGTTCTGAAATTAAATCAAAGATAACATAGGTACTGATAAAGTAAAATGTAGGGCATATAAATTATAAATTTTTGCCGATCGATTTTAACTACAAGCTTTTATTTAACTTGCAATGTATGTATGTAACTATGTTTGTTCGGGTGGAACCTCGCAGCTCAATTTTGAAGCAAATCTTTGACAGATTGAGCTGAAAATTTATATGCATCCAAACTAAACAGTTTAGATTAAAATGCATGTATAGCTGTGTAATGTCATTCTTAATCCACCATGGAAATAAATAACAGCTTGTTGTTCAACATTAATAAATAATATTAGTTTATTTACTTATCTAAAGTGTCGAGGTGACTGGAGGCCAGATATGGAGAGCGGTACATATGGCGCAGAACCGGACCGAGTGGAGAAGATTGACATACAGTCACGATCCTCAGCATTGAGGGAACGACCAGAAAGTAAAGTGTCGACATCTATTGGCACATTCAAGTAGTCATTTAGCATGTTTAAAAGATTGTGCTTGAATCGATTACCTTTAATTGACTATCGTTTACCCATGATGTTTGAAATTTCGTGTTTTTTTCTCATTCCATTTTATAGTTCATGCTTAATTAAAAACCAATAATCATTGTGAGTTTTAATTCTCCTCTCGCACAGAATAATTATTTTCAACGCCGATTCAGTAATATGCAAGATAATGGCCATATTGCAAAATTATGCTATTTTGTGAGTCAGTGAAGCATATATTTTCTGGGACCGTTGTGCCCTAAAATGTAATAAAATCCATATTACATTTCAGCTGAAGATTGTAACAAGGGTGATTGTAAAATAAAACAAACTAATTTTTATTGTTAAACTACGAACGTTTTATTTTTACGGCAGTCACACTGAACACATATTTATATAATTTATAAACAATAAAAATAATTGTCGCTAAAACAGCTAACAGTCCCGCAAGTAAAGTGAACACCAGTTCCAGTTCTAGATACTCCGCCCACGAGATGTTGGCGGCGGGCGAGCGCAGGTGCTTCGCTCCGCCGTGACGCAGCACGTACTCCGTCCACCACACGGCTCGCTCCAGTGGACTCTGAATCTCATCTCGCATCATACTACGCAGTTTGATAATATTCTTTCGGTAACTGAAACAACGACAAAATGTTTAAAAATACGAATATATAGGTAAATATCCTGCCCAGTCTGCAAGAAAACTGCCCTGCTCAATAATTATAAGGCTTACTATGTACTACCAAAAATTTAACTGGATTTTTTCCTGATTTAAAATGAAGAACATAATTTATGGTCGTGTATACTGCACTTTTTTTCTATTCTTTTTTTTTTAATCAAAATTTTTACTTACCTATTATCTTCAATCACTTTGAGTATAGTATGTTTAAAGTTTTCGACTGTTATTTCTTCTAAGTCCAAATTAACGCCGATCTTGTGATAAACATATTTTTCAGCATTAAACCACTGGTCGCCCAACATTGGGACTCCGATCAATGGAACGCCAGCTGTTATCGCTTCGTCTGTTGATTGTAGTCCTGCTTGTGTCACGAATACCTTGATCTTGGGATGCTCTGAAAAAGAAAAAAGCTGAATTAGTCTCTTTATATCAAATTATCTGATAGTTAATATTATATCCTGCTTGTTTTCTTTTTGTTTGCTAAAAACCCAACCTGTAATTATTGTAATTGCTACATAAAACATAAATGTATTATTTTTAATATGTATTATTATAGTCCCACAACAAATTACAACATCTACTTTATATTAGGTTTAAGCTAATTCTTTATGTTTTCACTACCTACTTTTTGCTTTGCAAAAAGTGTATTTTTGTACACATATTTTTGAGGGAACCTCATTCGGTGAACTTACTAAGAAGATCTGACTGTGGCAACCACTTTGAGATTCTGATGTTCTCAGTACGTCCAGGCAGCTCGTCTCCGTCCCACTTCCATAACACATCGTAAGGCAGCTGAGAGACTGCTTTCACCAGGACTTGAATTCTGTCGGCAGGTAATACAGTAGGATCCACGTTCGTTCCAAAACTGATGTAAATCACACCATTTTTGGAAGAATCTAAATACGATTTCAAATCCTGAAATAAAGAAAACATTACTGTTTTGACATAATGTTACATCCATAAAATAAAAAAAATCAACATCTGCGGTTTGAAGAACAGATAAAACAAGTATAATATCTCCAAGCCATCAATTTAGCTGCTAGTGTGATATTTCAAATATGTAATACCCGTAGCAATAAAATCGACAGGTATTAGTCGAGATATTAATCGAAAGAAATTACCTTCGGCAATTCCTTTTCTGGATTTTGGTGCAGACCACCCGTAAACACAATACTTGGAGGTACCGGTCGGATACCTTCGAACACTGGATACACATTCAAGAACATCATGTCCACATTATTATATAGCTCCAACACTGATGGAACTTCTGGTCCAAAATGTTTTTTAAGAATTGTATCCTCAAGATGTACATTTTTATTATAAATGTCATGAAACAAGTAATCCTGATAAATTTCACCTATTTTCTCCCACATGGTCAGATTGTTCAATTTTTGTCGAAAAACATCGGGGTAAAGTAGAGGATGTGTTGGAGCTCCCATCGTTAAGTAATTATCAAAAATAGCCCCGAATGAACTCATAAGAATCACTGGTGCTTTATAAATATGAGAGAACACTAGCGCTGGTCTTACACTTGCTTCTATGATTAACAAATCAAACTTCTGGTTTTTATCGTTAATTAAACGTTGCACTTCTTCGTCCTTTATTTGTGCATCAAAATTTATCGCAAGAAATGGGATAAAAAATTTCATCTGACCCGTCATGTCACCTTTCTTGCCTTTGGGTATTTTTTTCATTTCTTGTTTGAAAACAGTATACGATAAATCGTGAATGTCAATTTCTGTGAGATTAGCTGGGGTTCCTTCCTTCGGGAAGGCAGGATCAGTTGTGATGACGGTGACATCGTGTCCTCTCTTAGCCAGCTCTATCATAAGAGGTCGGAACACCACCTGGTGACTGATGGAAGGCGTTGGAAACACTCCCAATATCCTCGCGGCTTCATTTTCATTCACTAATAAAATATAACAAATAAATAAATACGCAAACACACGCATGTTTAAACGCTCACGCTTGATAACTATTGGCAGATATACGTTTGATTTTTAAGTCTGCGTAAATATATACAGATTTTTTATCGATATCTCTGTCGCAATCGAAAGGTAAATCAAAATTTTGATAAAGCTTACAAACTATAGTTTCTTCCGAACTTGGTCGTTAAGGGTTACTTAAAATGACAACTTAAAGCAAAAATGCAAGAAATGGCAGATTAATAAAATATTTGAATTTAAAGGATCTGTTGATTTTTAATAATATCTTTTCCTCCTCCTTTGTTAATATTCAACACGACCGGCTTTCTTAATGCTTATTAATAAGCATTTCATTTCCAAGGAACATCATGTCGAAAATTGGTAAACCACTTAAATTGACAATGGAACGAGAATTATTATTATTATCCTACATATATGTGACAAAAGTTAAATATCACGAGGAAAAATGTTCATTGCTCTCTGTTCTCATCCCAAATACTTGGCATCATATACATAAATACCAAAATAAAAATAATCCTACGTTAATTCACTTCCACTAGAGAGCTAATAGAACCCAGATCCAGTAAGTTCGGATACTGCAAATGCTTAAGAGTCGTAGTCTCTAAAAATACCTACTGAATCTGCTTGTCGCCAAAGATAATCTTCAGCTCTAAAAACAGTTATATCTATTTGCAAATCACACTAACTGAAAAACTCCCCAGACCTAAATTCGGAGTAAAGAAAGGCATCACTAGTGGTATCTTTCCCCGAACCATCGCTCCCTTGATTGCGAGGACATTTTACAACGCTTCTGATAATACTTCCATCGTGGCTACTTGTCCAGTTAAAATCTAATTTCAAGGCCTTTGATCGATAAACATTATAATAATCATCATCCTCCACAGGCCTTGTCCTCCCACTGCTAGGCATGAGCTCTCCTTTCTTGTGCCATTTTCTACGGTCCTGTGCCAGCCTCATCAAAACACGACCCGAGACTTTTATTATGTCCTCGAACCATAAACATCATAAAATAGGTTAATTCAAGGAACAATACCCATATACAAACATGATTTAAAAAAGTATGCAGACATGATGACAAGTACAGACGAAGCATGCTCAGTAAGATAAGATTTCATATACAAATTGCTACGTAAATTGTCGCGCCGTCATTTACATTAATTGCTCTATCTTACTTGTCATGTAGCAGTAACAAAATTGTTATCATAATTATATCATTGCACTATCTTTAGTACAAGAAACATTCAAACAATACACAGTTACACTTGCAAATCATTGCAACTTCTGTAATTGGTACAACAATGGATATGTCTATCCCGAAAACTTTTTGCTCATTACGAGCTTTTTCACATCATCTAACACGATGTCGGGGGCAAGTAAATGTATGAAAATTACGATTCCGATATCCGATATTGGACCGGATAATGTGAAATACAGGTACATGTTTCATACATTTACTGGCCCCGATATCGTAGTGAAGTCCGATACCGATATCGTGTCGGATAATGTGAGAAAAGTCTTACTCCTATCCTTTGGTCTAACTTGACCGGACTATAAGTTAATATAGAATGTTGGTATACTGAAATAATGATACAGCTTGGCAAAAAAGAGTTTGACATGGTGACAGATGGAACAAAATATCTTATATATAAAATTCTCGAGTCACAATTTAAGTTACCATACTCCTCTGAAACGGCTTGACCGATTTTTATGAAATTTTATATGCATATTCAGTAGGTCTGAGAATCGGCTACTATCTATTTTTCATACCCCTAAGTGGTAATAGGTAGGTAGTAGGCAGGTGCTAGGTAGAAAAAATTGCATTGCAACGCATGCCGGGTACAGCTGCTAGTATTATTATAAAAATATATAGCATTATTTTTCAGAAACGCCCCAATCAATCTTAACAGTACTAGTAAAACTTGCAAAAATATAAAAAGTATCACAATCATTTGGGTCTATTATATGTGACCAAACATGTGAGGCGCCCTAATTTTTTTCAAATCTTTTTGCCAAGTTGTACTTACAATTTATGACACAATAAAAAAGTTCAAAATTAGCTAATATAAAAAGGCCTCTTTATACAACCAGTTTTGATCTTTTTCACTAATAATATGGCACCACACATGTAGCTATACAGTAGTTATTATTATCTTGAACTTGACTGTTCTTGTTCATAGTAATTTGCCAGTCATTGCTCTTATACAAGTCAGCATTTCCAACCAAAAGTTACCGCTTTAAATCATTATAATAGTGGTCAAAATTTCTTTAGAAATTTTGTAAAGGAATTTTAGTTGTTTCGTATTTATTTACATATAACTTATTTTTTAATTTATAAAGAAAACATTGCAAGGCACATTTATTACTAGTTAGAGCAGTCGGTCTTTTTTTATTCATAATTTGTATATAATGGTGTTTCGTTATACATCGTATAGAGTCTAAAAATAGATGGCCTTAAAAAGAACATTTAATTTTACGCAATACAAATTAATTTACTTAATTTAATCACCGCTTCAAAGCGCTTGAATTGCTGAGTAAACATGCACTATGATCATCTTTGTGAAGGATGCTACTCTAGAGTAATAATTGTACTGATATCGTTATTCAAACTGTGTATAAATAGACTGTTTAAACTTAGGAGACAAATTACTTCTTGTTTGGCATCGGTTGAGTGAACGTGTAAGGATGGGTGCCCTTTCGTTTTTTATAACGTGCTATATTTTATTTGTGAATACCAATGAAGCCGCTAGAATATTGGCTGTGTTCCCAACACCGTCTATCAGTCACCAGGTGGTGTTCCGACCTGTGACGCAAGAGCTGGCTAAGAGAGGACACGATGTCACCGTCATCACAACAGATCCCGCCTTCCCGAAGGGAGGAACCCCTGCTAACCTCACAGAAATCGACGTCCATGACATATCCTACGGTATATGGAAAGAACAATTTATGTCCGCTTCTGCATCTAAAGGGCACGCAAGCGATCTACAAGACCAATTAAAATTATTTTTAGATATGTTTATAGCGATATTTGAGGCTCAAATAAAAGATGAAAAAGTGCAACGTCTGATAAATGATAAAAATCAAAAGTTTGATTTGATAATCGCTGAGGCTTGTGTAAGATCTGCACTGGGATTCCGACACGTTTTTAAAGCACCTGTGGTTTTGATGAGTTCTTTCGGTGCTGTATATGATAACTTTGATATGATTGGTGCCCCTACACATCCTCTTCTTTATCCATCAGTTATTCGTCAAAGATTGAATAATCTGACGATGTGGGAGAAATTTTGGGAATTGTACGATCATTATAAAATAACACTATTATTTTCCAACCATGTGACCAAAGAAGATCAGAGTCTAAGAAAAATCTTTGGACCAGACATACCATCAGTGACGGAATTTTACAATGACGTGGAAATGTTGTTCTTGAATGAGAATCCAGTGTTTGTTGGTAGCCGACCTGTACCACCGACTGTAGTGTATATGGGGGGCCTACATCAAAATCCGCAGAACGAACTACCAAAGGTCAATAAAAGCTTTGAAATTAAATAGTTTTAACAATATCAAAATATTTAAAGCAAGTCTAATTTGATTTTTTTAGTTTATGGAATTATTTTGTTTAAAAAAAAGTACTTACTTGAAATCTGACAGTAATCAATTTTCAATTGAGAGTATAAGAGTATTTACAAAACCAATTAATTTCTATGTTTTAAACGGTACCTTAACTATTCATAAAAATCTTAAATTTAATGTTCCCTACAAAATACCGATAAGGTGACATAAAAAATATTTCTATCAACGGTTTTAAATAATATAATTGGTTTTTTTTTTTTTCAGGATCTCAAGTCATATTTGGATTCTTCCAAGAACGGTGTGATTTACATCAGCTTTGGTACAAATGTGGATCCTACCGTGCTGCCTGCCGACAGAATCCAAGTCCTAGTGAAGGCATTCTCTAAACTACCTTATGATGTGTTATGGAAGTGGAATGGAGACGAGCTGCCAGGACGCACAGAGAACATCAGAATATCCAAGTGGTTGCCGCAGTCAGACCTACTCAGTAAGTAATTTATTTAAATTGTATTTGAATAATATTTAAGAGGCCTATCACGTTTTTGACGTTTTTTTGAAGACAATAATAATAATAATAATAAATTCGTTTATTTCATCTCCACAAATTACAATATAAAGGTACTTATTTGCTACAATGACTCTTTTCTTTATTTTTAAACGAAGCGTAGATGTTTATTGACAACATTTATTTATTTGATTGTTCTGACGACGCAACAAAAATATTGCTGTTTAATGAAGTCTTAAACGTATATATACCTTGAGGTAATGTTTTCTTTAGGATTAAAGCAAAGCCTTGCAAGTTGCTCCAAATACACTCAAATCGTGAACTAAACAGTTGTTATTTAATATCCACTTTAATTATTTAATATTTTTTAGGACATCCCAAAATCAAGGTATTCGTGACACAAGGGGGTCTACAATCAACTGACGAAGCGATAACAGCTGGCGTTCCATTGATCGGAGTCCCAATGTTGGGCGACCAGTGGTACAATGTTGAGAAATATGTAACTCATAATATTGGAGTGCGACTGGACATAAGTACGCTGACAGAGGAAGAGTTCAGGAATGCTCTTCTTAAAGTTATTGGAGATGACAGGTAAGATTTAAAAAGTTTTTTGATGTTATTTGGGTTGGTCCTATATTAAACTGGGGCCGGTAGTTTAATAAAAAAAGCTATTTAAATTCATCAGAAAAAATATAACATGAACTTCTTTTATTTCAGTTATCGCAAGAATATAGCCAGACTGCGCACCCTAATGCGTGACCAGCCCATATCGCCACTGAACCGCACGATCTGGTCGCTAGAACACGTGTTGCGGCATGGCGGCGCGAAGCACCTGCGCTCGCCCGCCGCCAACATCTCGTGGGCGGAATATCTAGAACTGGAACTGGTTCTCACTTTACTTGCGGCACTGTTCACTGCAATCAGTTTAGTTGTTCTAACTATTTATGCTATTTACAAATATGTTGTAAGAAACTATGTCGCTGTTATTAAATTTAAACCTTCGTAATTTTATTGTAAGTACATTGTTAAGTACATTAGCAGTGTTATCTATTATTTATTTTACGTTAAGATTGTTAATTATATATCAAATCTCAAATTGTGCTGTGTCTGACTGCTGTTCTTGATTGTTGTCCTTGTACCAATCAATCACATTAATTGTTATAATACTTATAGTAACACGTGTTGACTGGCCTTGGCGACAGTTGCTTCGTGTCTCTATAAATTACCCATCAGTGTGTGTAAGAGCGACCATGATTGTCTTAATTGTTACTAGCCGAACAGAGTAGAATACTTATCAAAGAAGTAAAGTTGACTTTTGTAATCTCTTGTTATCTTTTGTGTTAGAATGGTTCTGTGATATAATATTTTAGTGTGTTCGATCTTTTTCGTACTTTGAACATCAGATAATGTTTCGTATGTTGTTATGTAAATAGTTAAGTAGTTTATAAGGAATTGTTTTTTATTAAACTAAGTTTCTTTATCCGCATACAATCTATAATATTTTAATTTCTAAATTATATTTTTGACTAAAAAAATCTGAATTTTGAATACATTATCATTTTTCTTTATCTATAACGTGAATATTTTGCGTATAAGATAGTAGAACATTTTAAATTGCTTCGCCCCGCGTCATCCAAATATAGACAGTCATTCAGATTCCAAAACTGCTTCGTCACATAAGTGTGCCGTTTCTTTGCTTTATCAGTTTATTTTTAGAGTTGATATAATAATTATATAATTTACCGATCGATCATGGGTATGCCTGACAGACCAATGAGACAAGCACACCCATGGGTGTGCTTGTCTCATTGGTCTGTCAATCGGTGATTTCAAGAAGAGCATACCGCAACTCTCCGTGTCTCGGAAAGCACGACCAACATGACCAAAGGTTTTACGTTAGTAATGGTATTCAACCTTTGGCCTGATCTATCTCAGTTATGTCTTACCATCCCATACAAAATGAGAGTAAAGAAATAGAGAGATCATTTGTTCTGTAAACGGCTAGACGATCTCATAGACATTATAACGTAAGGTTCAACTGCAACAGCAATTTCCAGTTCTTGGGGTACTCTTCTTGTTTATAAAGCCATATTTCTAAGGCAGAATCTTATTAAAGTCGCCTGAATTGTACTAAAGATGACTGTGAGAATAAAACTAGTTTTTTTTCTTCTTTTTATTTCTTTAATCATGAACGCTTATTTTTTTTACCTGTTATGTTTTTACTAAAAAAGTGTTTGTATAATTGATACACTATCAAGATGAATGCAGATATAACGACAAATAGTCCGGCAAGTAAAGTGAGGACCAGTTCCAGTTCTAGATACTCCGCCCACGAGATGTTGGCGGCGGGCGAGCGCAGGTGCTTCGCGCCGCCGTGCCGCAGCATGTACTCCGTCCACCACACGGCGCGCTCCAGTGGGGTCTGGACCTGGTCACGCATCAGACTGCGCAGTCTGATTGTATTGAGCCGGTAGCTGAAACGATGTCACCGGATAAATAAATGAAAACGAAACAATATGTAAAATTCCATAAAAACAATTATAGGTACCTGTCATCGCCAATGACTTTGAGAAGCGCATTTTTAAAACTGTCTACTGTAATATCGTCCAAGTCCAATCGAACGCCAAACTTGTGTGTTACGTATTTTTCTACATTGTACCACTGGTCACTCAACATTGGTATTCCAATTAATGGAACGCCAGCTTTTATCGATTCGTCTGTCGATTATAAACCTCCTTGTGTCACGAACACTTTGATTTTGGGATGCTCTAAAACAGTTAAGAACGAAATTAGTTTAGGTATTATTTATTTATCTACCTACATATATACTTATTTACATTATACATGTATATTTCACTGAACAAGCAAGTCATTGGACTCGTCAAAATAATGTCATTCTATAAAAGCTTATCAAACAAAATTATGTAATGTACGTACTGAGTAGATCCGACTGCGGTAACCACTTAGATATTCTGATGTTCTCAGTGCGTCCAGGCAGCTCGTCTCCGTTCCACTTCCATAACACGTCGTAAGGTAACTGAGAGACTGCTTTCACCAGGACTTGGATTCTCTCGGGAGGAAGTACAGTAGGATCGACGTTTGTACCGAAACTTATATAAATCACACCATTTTTCGAAGAGTCTAAATATGACTTGAGGTCCTGCAATAATAAAACTTGTTATTGTTTCGAGTAGGTTTAGATGGACTGGCTCGTTAAAAACTCTGCAATGTAAAGAGTCAATCTGAAAATTTTGTTACCTTTGGCAACTCCTTCTCTTGTTTCTGGTGCAGGCCACCCGTGTACACAACACTCGGTGGAACAGGTCGGATTCCTTCAAACACTGGATGCACATTCAAGAACATCATGTCCACATTTTTACTGAGTTCAGACACCGAGGGTAATTCTGGTCCAAAATGTTTTCTTAGGATTTTATCTTCAAGGTATTTATTATTATTATACATATTTTCAAATAAGTAGTGGTTATACAATTCCGTTACTTTTTCCCACATTGTGAGATTGTTTAATTTTTGTCGAGTAACGGCTGGATAAAGAAGAGGATGTGTAGGAGCCCCTATCGATAAAAAGTTGTCAAACATGGCCCCAAAGGAACTCATTTGAATCACTGGCACTTTGTACAAATGACTAAACACCATTACGGGTCTAATCCACGCTTCGAGAATTAACAAATCAAATTTTTGTTTTTTTCGTTAATCAAACGTTGCACGCCTTCATCCTTTAGTTGTACATCAAAAGTATTGGCAATAAATTGCAGAAACACTTTCATTTGAACCACCAAGTCATCTTTGTTCCCTTTTGAAACTTCGCTTAATTCCTGTTTGTAAAAATTATATGAAACGTCATGAAGGTCGATTTCCGTGAGGTTAGCAGGGGCACCTCCCTTCGGGAAGGCGGGATCTGTTGTGATGACGGTGACATCGTGTCCTCTTTTAGCCAGCTCGTGAGTCAAAGGTCGGAATACCACCTGGTGGCTGATAGAAGGAGTCGGAAACACTGCTAAGATTCTCGCCGCTTCATTTTGATTAACAAATAAAATATAGCACGTAAAAAAGTACAATAGGACACCCATATTCACAATTTCACACGTTCACTCAATGAATGTCGAATAATAAGTAACTAGTTGCCTAATTTTGATTTGATAAAATATAGCACGTTAATAAATATATAAATTCTCGCATGTTTAAACGTTTACAACTTGATAAAGATTAGTAGATATAAGATTTGTTTTTTAAGTGTGGGTCCTTATATAGACATCTTATCGATATTATTTTCGCAATCGAATCTAAAACCATTTTTGTTGTTGCTAAGAAACATTATTGTCTACCATACTTAGAGACGTTTATGGTTACTTAAAGGACTCTGAGGGTGTGCTTACTTAAATTGATTTAAAATATCACTTAGTATCGATTTTAGTAAGCTAACTTTCAGTCCGTTGGATATTTGGATAACTTAAACCATCATCTTAATGGGATAAAATTAGGCACTATTTTAAATGGCATATTCAATTCTTTGAAGGATTAATTTGTTTTTAATATTTAACACAAATAATTTTAACTAGTTTTCTGTATGCTAATAACGTAGCATAAGGTTCCCAAGCAACATTGACTGAAGAATTCGCAAACCGCTTGACGATAGAATTCTAAATTATAAGTACAAACTACGAGATTAATGTCTGAAATCCAACCCTGCTAAAACACAGTTAACTACGTCACCCGGAAGTTATCTAAAAACATAATAAAGATCATCAAGAAGAGGATAAAATAATCATGAGAATCAAATCTCTCAAACAAACCTGGTAAATGTAATAAAAGAAAAATTAAATGGGTCAAATTAACACACTTTTTAGGAAATTTGATTATATTTTTCACATCTAAACTCGTTTTGCAGTTGTACAGGATTTTTGGTAAAAAAGATAAAATAAGTCAACATTTAATCTGCTGAATTTGAATAAATTTTATTTGCAATAATATAAAAACTTAACTATATGTACACACTAAAAAAGAAACTATAAACTAAATAAAACCTAAAAACTAAAGTAAGGCATCAAAAAATTTACGCTGGCAGGCTGGCAACATTGCATATTAAATCTTACATAATTATTATTATGACCGTTTAACTTTTATAGCAGTTACGTAATTACTAAAGAAGTGTTTGTATAATTGATGCACTATCAAGATGAGTGCAGCAGTAACGACTAAAAGCCCCGCAAGTAATGTGAACACCAGTTCCAGTTCTAGATACTCCACCCACGAGATGTTGGCGGCGGGAGAGCGCAGGTGCTTCGCGCCGCCGTGCCGCAGCACGTACTCCGTCCACCACACGGCGCGCTCTAGTGGCGTCTGGACCTGGTCACGAATCAGACTTCGCAGTTTGACTATATTCTGCCGGTAACTGAAACGATACGGCGCGCGGCGCCTGATAAGTAAATAAAACCCAAACAATATATAAAATAACATTAAAAAATCAAATTTACCTGTCATCGCTAATGACTTTGAGGATCGCATTTTTAAAATTATCTTTTGTAATATCCTCCAAGTCCAATCGAACGCCGATCTTGTGTGTAACGTATCTTTCTACATTGTGCCACTGGTCGCCCAAAAATGGAATTCCTATCAATGGAACACCAGCTGTTATCGCTTCGTCCGTCGATTGTAAACCTCCTTGTGTCACGAACAATTTGATTTTGGGATGCTCTAAAAATGTTAGGCGCTAAATTAGTTAAGGTACTCTTTATTTATCTAATTTCATAAATGTATATTTGTTTTAACATTCACGAGAACTTTTTTAAGTCTAAAAAGGCGTATAATACAAATTATGTAATGCAGTACTTACTGAGTAGGTCTGACTGCGGCAACCACTTGGATATTCTGATGTTCTCAGTGCGTCCAGGCAGCTCGTCTCCGTTCCACTTCCATAACACGTCGTAAGGTAGTTTAGAGAATACTGTCACTAGGATTTGGATTCTTTCGGGAGGCAATAAAGTAGGATCCACATTTGTTCCAAAACTTATGTAAATCACACCATTTTTCGAAGTGTCGAAATATGATTTGAGGTCCTGAAATAATAAAATTTGTTATGTTTCGACATGGTTTCGATGCGTTAGCTTATTACAAACTAAAGAAATAAAGAAAGTCTTGTTACCTGAGGCAACTCCTTCTCTGGTTTTTGGTGCAGGCCGCCCGTGTACACAACACTCGGAGGAACAGGATGGATACCAGCAAAAACTGGATGCTCATTTAAGAACAGCATGTCCACATTATTATTCAGGTCCAAAACCGATGGTATGTCTGGTCCAAATTGTTCTTGTAGGAGTTTATCTTCCATATCCTTGTTGTTATAATACGCGGCTTCAAGTGAGTAGTGGTTATACAGTTCCGTAACTTTTTCCCACATGGTGAGATTGTTTAATCTTTGTCGTGTCATGGCTGGATAAAGAAGTGGATGCACGGGAGCCCCTATTGCTGGGTAATTGTCAACTAAGGCTCCAAAGGAACTCATTAGTATCACGGGTACTTTGTAAATATGAGTAAACGCCATCGCGGGCCGAACCCATGCTTCTATAATTAACAAATCGAATTTTTGATTTTTATCATTAATCAAACGTTGCACGCTTTCATCCCGTACTTGAGCAATAAAAGTCCTCGCAATAAACTGCAGGAACATTCTCATTTGACCCACTAAGTCATCTTTGTGACCTTTTGACATTTGGCTTAATTCCCGTTTGTAAAAATTGTACGAAAGATCATGAAGGTCGATTTCCGTCAGGTTAGGAGGTGCTCCTCCCTTTTTAAAGACGGGATCTGTTGTGATGATGGTGACATCGTGTCCTCTCTTAGCCAGCTCTTGAGTCAGTGGTCGGAACACCACCTGGTGACTGATTGACGGAGACGGGACCACTACCAGTATCCTCGCTGCTTCATGTTTGTTCACAAATAGAACGTAAAACGTTAATAGATACAAAAAAACACGCATGTTCACACGAAAACTTCCTCTACGACACTAAATGTACTCTTGAGTACTTCTATTTATATAGTTTGTAAACTGATATCATTGTCTAGAGTAGTAGTGTGTTTACATAATGAATACATGATACAGCCAATACAGCGATATAAAGCTAGCAGACAAGAATTTGCGCTGTTCGTTGTACGGTTAAACGCTTGGTTACAAAAGCTGAGTTGTAGTGCGCACTGACTGGTACTTGATAAGGAGCATTTAACATGACAAACGTTTTATTGAAGATCTAACTAGTCATTCAAAGATAACTAGAATGACACAGTAGACGAGATGAACTTCAATATCATCTTCGAGATTTCGTTATTATTTATTTTCGGCCGTTATCGTCCCAATTGTTAATTGCGGTGAGATAAATATTTACAGCATAGTCTTTGTAATTATTTGTGGATCTTTCTATCAGCGCAGTTAATATTATCTACACTAATATTATAAAGAGGAAAACTTTGTTTGTTTGTAATGAATAGGCTCAAAAACTAATGGACCGATTTTAAAAATTCTTTCACCATTCGAAAGCTACATTATCCACGAGTAACATAGGCTATATTTTATTTTGGAAAAAAATAAGGTTCCGTAAGATATTTGGCTTTTTCGGACACAAGGTGTAAAAATCAACCAGAAAAGTTTCGTCGATGTTAGTGTCTGTGAATTGACCTGGGAATCATTTTGCTGGCCGTGTCTTTCCTGGGTAGGGTTTTTGCAGCGGTAACCGACATCCACGCGGGCGGAGCCGCGGGCGACCGCTAGTCTTTGATATGATTAGTTACTACTGTTACAATTTTAGTACGTACGTAGTTCGTGTGCGCGTGGCCTAAGCTAAAACACGCTAGCGGCTGGCTGTGCTGCGATGACCGATGCGGCTGTTTATAACCGCTGTATTTTTCCCGAGTGCTTTCAGAAATATCGGACATAAGGGATGTCGAAGCAGTTCCTGCATTTATTTTTTTATATAAGTGGAAAACTTCTTAAATAAAGTTTAATAATTTTGGATATTTCGACACGAAACATGACGTGAGTAAATGATAGCAGAGATTTTAATATTGTTATTTCAGAACCATGAAGATTTTTAATTTCTTAGGTTACCTGGTATCCGTTATGTTCTTATATACTTATCATTATTACATTAGCTATTATTGTATTATACATTATTATTTTTTACATACTAGGTTGTCAGTAAATCGTATTCATATATATCATTCAGTGTCTAGCCACATTTAGGACGGAAATCGCTTGCGGCCAACCCCGCCGAATGTGTGAAGGGGTTGCGGGCTGCGGCGCGGTTCGCCGCTATATCAACCAGTACAGTTCGCCGCATTACCAAGACGACCGGCACGGTTGACGGCTCGCCGCAAGCCAGTGCGTTGATGTTATGTAGTTTTCTGTTAATTATTTATGTAATTTGTTATTTGTGTGTAATAGTTTTTAGTATAGTAATTATTTGTACCTACTCAAATATTTATGCGCCGGAAATGGCAGAATATTATGGATCAAAATGTTTGTAACAAGATTTTACAAACATTTACATACCGTACCATATTATTACAAACCAGCTGTGCCCGCGACTTCGTTCTCGTGGATGACGAAACTTTTCAATGTAAAGTGCTATTTGTGTAGAACGTTATCTATCGAGCATACCTCTGGCTAGTCACATTCGCCTAGCGTGTCTCGATGTAGCAGAAAGAGATGGTCTCTTTCTGGAAGGCATCGTGTTATAAGTATATCCGTAATCCGTATTAAAAATAAAGAAATCTTTAAGACTATTTTTATAGAAGAGCCCTAATACCTACACTTATATTTATATACCAATAAATAAGCAAAATCCCTAAAAACTAAAATCTATACGAATGACTAAAAAAAAAAAAATCAATAACAGAAAATAAAATACCTACCGTATTTTATTTTCTGTTATTAGTAGCCATTCATTTTTTTGATATTTTTAATGTACAGAATTTTCACTTCTACAGATTTATTATAAGTATAGATAAATATATCTTTATCGTTAAAAAATTGTTGGTCTAGTCACTAGTGTGTTTAAGGTCTTAGGTCACGATATTATCTAATTTATCTAATGATGATAATTAGTTCATATGTTTTATGGGAATAGATTAACCTACCAGTCAAATAATGACCTTCCTTTTTGCTTCGCCGCATTCGGTTAAAAACAAATTTATAATTACGCACATTATAACAAAACTTCCAGGTTAGATATTTTTTTTAGAAGAGTTTTGTTTTATCAGTAGTGTATCGTATATTTAAGTTTTTAAAAAAACATTACGGTCATAATGACATAAAGTTTTTTGTAAATAGGTAAAAATAACATATAAGAAGATCAATCGAATGCTTAAATGAACTTGGTGTGATGCAGTATTCAAGTCTTAAAATTTGGTAGACTCTACTCGTGATCAGAGAGCTGGTTTGTTCCTTGCACAGAGAATCGGCATAGCCATTCAACGTGGCAATGCTGCCAGCCTTCTGGGCACGTTTCCCGCCATTGACAAGGATGACGATGAGTTTTTTGACGCGTGTTAGTTTTATTTATTTATATGAGATTTAATTTTAGTCTTTGTTTGTTCTTGTATTAGATTTAAGTCTTAAAACAACCAAATTAATAAATGTCCTTGTATGTTGCGTCCGTTTCTTTTTGGTGTAAAAAATAGAAGTTTTAATAATTACCGCTGGCAATTCCTTTTTCTGGTTTCTGGTGCTGGCCACCCGTGTACACAACACTCGGAGGAACAGGTCGAATGCCTTCAAACACTGGATGCACATTCAGGAACATCATGTCAGCATTATTATACAGTTCCATCACTGCATATCTGGTCCAACATGTTCTCTTAGAACCTTATCTTCCATTAATTAACCATATAATGGTTGTACATTTCGGTAACTTTCTCCCAAATTAAGAGATTGTTCAATCTTAGACGAATAGGGGCTGGATAAAGAAGGGGATGTGATGGAGGACCCATCATATCGCAGTTATCATATATATATGAGTTCCTTTGGGGCTATATAGCCCCAAAGGAACTCATCAGAATTACTGATGCTTTTTAAATATGAGAAAACACTAGAGCGGGTCGGACACATGCTTCTAAAATCAATAAATCAAACTGATTTTGTTCACGAATCAAACTTTTAACGCCTTCAGTTTTAGACTGAGCATCCACTGTCATAATGAAGAAATCTACAGACATGTTAATTTGAATAATTAAATAGTTTTTGTTGCCCTTCGATACTTTGCTAATTATTTGTTTGTACACATCGCAGGATATTATCATGGACGTCGATTTCTGTGAGGTTAGCGGGGGCTCTTCCCTTCGGGAATCCGGGATCTGTTGTGATGACTGTGACATCGTATCCTCTCTTGGCCAGCTTTTGCGTCAGAGGTCGGAACATCACCTGGTGACTGATGGAAGGCACTGGAAAAACAGTCAATATTCTTGCTTATCTTTCAATGGTGAATACAAATGAATACATTTGTTCACCATTGAAAGATAACACGTCAAAAGACACAAATATAAACCCATGATTACGTCCACTTACTTACAAAGAAGTATAGTTTTTTCATGCATGGGGCCTTTTTATATAAATTCCTTAACTTTTTATATCGACTTAAGTTAGAAAATCTATTTCAGCGATTTAAAGCGTTGTAAAAAGATAACATTAATATTAAATAGGTGTTTAGTACGGGAGAAGGATAAAATGTGGCTCCTGTAGCTGTATTGTGGGGAGTAAGGATTGTTTTTTTATTTACTGAGACTCCACCTAAAAGTAGACAAGAGTCCATGGCAAAAAGACTAAAACACATTTCTTGTTTTGAAAAAATATTAGGTATAGCAAAAATCTGTGTTATTAGGAACATCATGCAAAAATATATATTTCTGTCATTCAAAAAGCGAAAGTTTCGCCGAGCCGAGCTCTCATATTAATGGTCAAGCGGAGCGAACGAACTCGTGACCACAACGAAGATCGTTTCAACGAAACATTCACCTCGTCAGCCCTCGATCCCCGAATCACCACTCTGTGACTGAACTGTGACACCACCCATCAAATGTTCGTTCCTGCGGATGTCCTGCAGGGTTCTGTCCGCGGCCTCAACTGCCTTCCTATTGGCCATCTTACACTCATCCCATACGATCAGAGAGCAATCCTTGAGCACGTGTCCCTTATCACTGTTACGTGTAGTTTAAAAAGGTGCTCTCTAAATCGATGGGTATTTTATACATGGCATGGTGTTGTCTTGCCACCCGGAAGCAGCGTGGCAGCGACGACGCTACAGCAATGGCAACTTTGCCTTGCCTCCTGACCTCTGCAAGTATGCCATTGGTAACAAATGTTTATATGTGGTTATATGTGATAACATTTTACCCTGGTGTTGCCCAACGATTTCAAGGACGGTGTCATAAATTTGTTTTTGCTCTGAAGAGAACAAAGCGACATGGTCATTTCGTATGGTGGTAATTTCGGCCGGATCGTAAATTGTCTCAGCGTTTTACTCCCGATTTCCACGGTCTGGATGCGGTGATGATTGGGGAGCTAGTAACCCATATTCGACCAGTGGATTTTCGCCGATAGAAATGACCAATAAATACCGAACAAAAATAATAACAGTCAATGTTTATTTTGTACTTACTCTATTACTATTTATTTTGTACTGTAAAAAATAAGTATGTCTTATTTTAAATATATATATGGCAAGCTTAATTTTCCTCTTACTTCGTTATTTAGCTAAAAATGCTTACATCAATAGCGTGCCGTTTTCGAGTTTACATTTTTGTTATAAATCTATGCAGTTCTTTTTGAGTTCTGTTTTTTATTACATACAGACAAACTCGATTAATTTTATAAAACATAGATGAAGCTGCTTAAAACTTATATAAACACATTTCTTTTAATTGTCTTGCTCATTTCTGAAACGAATTAACGATATAATTTTTAAAAAGAAAATGCATTCTCCATCTGTGAATTTTAAAAACAACTAATAACCTCGCCAACATGATCAAAATTAGATTATATTATATCCAAAAAGAATTGATTTTTAAAATTGTCTTGATACTACATATTCATTTAATTATGTTAATCGGCCTAAGTTACTTATATTGCGTGTTTTTATAGTTTAAAGCTAGCTTATAGCATGGTTAACATAATAACAACATTCAAATATGCGTCGTTAGATTACACGTTGTTACAGAATGCACTGAAGAAATAAAGGTTCACTGCTCGTTCCCCGTAGGTGATAGCGTGATAATAATGTGTAGTAGCCTATATGTTGACCCGACTTCGTAATAATATTCGTGCCAAATTTGAAGTAAATCCATGCAGTATTTTTTGAGTTTATCCCGGACATACAGACAAACAGACAAAAATTTTAAAAACTATATTTTTTCCTTCGCTATTGATTGTAGATCATACCCCAAGTATTCTTTTAAAACAATATTCAATGTACAGTTTTGACTTTCCTGTCATTTTAATATATGTATAGATAGATAAGATATATCGCGCTTGACGAAGTGGACGGTTTTGATTAAAAAAGCTAAATTGCAACGCGTAATGACTGGCATAAAGGTTTATAATCTGTTCACTACTTTGTTGTTAGGACTAAAAAAATCTGAACTTTGAATACATTATCATCAATTGTCTTTATCTGTAACGTGAATATTTTGCGCATAAGATAGTAGAACATTTTAAATTGCTTGCATTTTAAATTGACAAATATAGACAGTCATTCAGATTCTAAAACTGCTTCGTCACACAAGTGTGCCGTTTCTTTGCTTTATCAGTTTATTTTTAGAGTTGATATAATATTTATATAATTTACCGATCGATCATGGTTAAGCCTTGCTTGCCTCATTGGTCCGTCAATCGGTGATTTCAAGAAGAGCATACCGAAACTCTCCGTTTCTCGGAAAGCACGACCAACATGACCAAATATTTAAAGTTGGTCATGGTATCCAACCTTTAGCCTGATCTTTCTTGTATGGCTATCCGTCACATCAGAAATGTGAGTAAAGAAATAAAGAGATCGAAGACTTTATTACGTAAGGTCAAGCCGTCTGTGGGAACCTAACTGGGTTCACACAATCGTAGTTTATTTTACTTTTTTGTTTTGTCACCTTTTTTTCTTGATTCAAAGTTCTTATTACGGCCTTAGAAGAATACCATAAAAGGTGGTAGGAGGTTTTTTTTTTTATATATTTCTTCTGTTATTTCCAGTACTTGGGGTGCTTTTCTTGTTTATGAAGCCATATTTCTAAGGCAAAACCGAATTAAAGTCGCATGAACTGTAACAAGGATGTCTGTGAAAATAAAACAATTTTTTTTCTTCTCTTTATTTCTTTAATCATGAACGCTTATTTTTTTTACCTGTTATGTTTTTACTAAAAAAGCGTTTGTATAATTGATACACTATCAAGATAAATGCAGCAGTAACCACTAAAAGCCCCGCAAGTAATGTGAACACCAGTTCCAATTCTAGATACTCCGCCCACGAGATGTTGGCGGCGGGCGAGCGCAGGTGCTGCAGCCGTACTCCGTCCACCACACGGCGCGCTCCAGTGGCGTCTGGACCTCATCACGAATCAGACTCCGCAGTTTGACTATATTCTGCCGGTAACTGAAACGATATGATAAGTAAATAAAACCCAAACAATATGTAAAATTACATTGACAAATTAAATTTACCTGTCATCGCTAATGACTTTGAGGATCGCATTTTTAAAATTGTCTTCTGTAATATCCTCCAAGTCCAATCGAACCCCGATCTTGTGTGTAACGTATCTTTCTACATTGTGCCACTGGTCGCCCAAAAATGGGATTCCTATCAATGGAACACCAGCTGTTATCGCTTCGTCCGTCGATTGTAAACCACCTTGTGTCACGAACAATTTGATTTTGGGATGCTCTAAAAATTTAGGGAACTAAATTAGTTAAGGCACTATTTATTTATCTAATTTCATAAATGTCTATTTGTTTTAACATTCACGATAACTTTTTTAAGTCTAAAAAGGCGTATAAAACAAAATTATGTAATGCAGTACTTACTGAGTAGGTCTGACTGCGGCAACCACTTGGATATTCTGATGTTCTCAGTGCGTCCAGGCAGCTCGTCTCCGTTCCACTTCCATAACACGTCGTAAGGTAATTTAGAGAATACTTTCACTAGGATTTGGACTCTCTCGGGAGGCAATAAAGTAGGATCCACATTTGTTCCAAAACTTATGTAAATCACACCATTTTTCGAAGAGTCTAAATATGATTTGAGGTCCTAAAATAACAAAATATGTCAAAGTTTCGAAATTGTTCAGAAGTCATGACTTTTTAAAATTTAAAGAAATTAATAAAATCTTGCTACCTGAGGCAACTCCTTCTCTGGGTTTTGATGCAGACCACCCGTGTACACAACACTTGGAGGAACAGGATGGATGCCAGCAAACACTGGATACTCATTTAAGAACAGCATGTCCACATTATTATTCAGTTCCATAACCGATGGTATGTCTCGTCCAAATTGTTCTTGTAGGAGTTTATCTTCCATATCCTTGTTTTTATAATACACGGCTTCAAGTGAGTAATGGTTGTATAGTTCCGTTATTTTTTCCCACATGGTGAGATTGTTTAATCTTTGTCGTGTCACGGCTGGATAAAGAAGTGGATGCACAGGAGCCCCTATTGCTGGGTAATTGTCAATCCAGGCTCCACAGGAACTCATTAGTATCACGGGTACTTTGTAAATATGAGTAAACGCCAGCGCGGGCCGAACCCATGCTTCTAAAATTAACAAATCGAATTTTTTATTTTTGTCATTAATCAAACGTTGCACGCTTTCATCCCGTACTTGAGCAATAAAAGACCTCGCAATAAATTGCAGGTACATTTTCATTTGACCCACTAAGTCATTTTGGTGACCTTTTGACATTTGGCTTAATTCCTGTTTGACTAAATTATACGAAAGATCATGAAGGTCGATTTCCGTTAGGTTAGGGGGTGCTCCTCCCTTTGGGAAAACGGGATCAGTTGTGATGATGGTGACATCGTGTCCTCTCTTAGCCAGCTCTTGAGTCAGAGGTCTGAACACCACCTGGTGACTGATTGACGCAGACGGGACCACTACCAGTATCCTCGCTGCCTCATGTTGTTTCACAAATAGAACGTAAAACGTTAATAAATACAAAAGAACACGCATGTTCACACTACAACTTCCTATACGACACTAAATGTACTCTTGAGTACTTCTATATATATAGTTTGTAAACTGATATCATGGTCTAGAGTAGTAGTGTGTTTACATAATGAATACATGATACAGCCAATACAGCGATATAAAGCGAGCAGACAAGAATTTGCGCTATTCGTTGTACATTTAAACGCTTGGTTACAAAAGCTGAGTTGTAGTGCGCAGTGACTGGTACTTGATAAGGAGCATGTAAAATGACAAACGTTTTATTAGAGATCTATATATAGATATACTACATTATCTATTATATAGTCATTCAAAGATAAGTATAGGTCGCTCCACGTAAAAAGAACGCTGCCAGAAAGTGGAGAGCGTGTGTTTGCGCATGAGTATACCATTCGGAAGGCGAAGGTCGTCTGACAAACCAATAGCGCACCGGCAAACATGCGGCTCGTGGCCCCCCCCGCTCCACGCCGCACTTCATACCAAAAAACTGCTTTAGTAATTACTCTAAGCAAAAAACAGACCGATAAATCTACTCGTTTTTACGTGACGCGACCTATAGAATGACAAGAGAATGACACAGTAGACTCTTCACACACACACACACACAGTAGACTCTTCACATACAATAGTATTTTCGATATTTTGTTAGTTTTTATTTTCGGCGTTTGTCGCCCCAATTGTTAATTGCGGTGAGATAAATATTTACAGCATAGTCTTTGTAACTATTTGTGGAACACAGATATGTTTGTTCCATTCGGGGGTCAAACCCGCAGCACGTAGCTCAGTGGTAGTTGTGTGGTGATCTATTCCATTTTTTTTTTTTTAATTTTTTCCATTTAAAATTAACAACACGGCTATTCTCTTCCCTTCAGTATGAGCCGTGAAATCCATATTAAGCCCTTTTATTTGTTACCTAACACGACACGAAATAAACCATTGAATGTGACGCAACATTCCTTCCAAGCAAACGATTGGGCCGCCCGTACGGCGTACGCGAACTGCTTGAATGGTTAGTCAGTGATCAACATGCATGTACTGTCCGAGCTGTCAATCATTTCCCGTGCCCTTGCTTTTTATTTTGTCGATCGCTTGAGCTGTCGAACCGCTTAACGCAGTTCGTGTGCGCGTGGCCTAAGCTAAAATACGCTAGCTGGCTGTGCTGCGATGACCGATGCGGCTCTTAATTACCTCTGTAGTTTTTCCTCAGTGCTTCTAGAAATATTGGACATAACGGATTTCGAAGCAGGACCTGCATTTATGTATTCATATTTTTGGAAAGCTTCTTAAATAAATTTTAATAGTTTTGGATATTTCGACACGAAACACGACGTGAGTACAGTAAAGAGTTTAATATTTTAATTTCAGAACCAAAGAAAAAAGATTTTTTAATTTCTTATTTTACCTGGTTTCCCTTATGTAACTTAAGTATATATTATGCCCTTAATATATACTTATTATTATATTAGCTGTTATTGTATAATACAAACATGTTTTTTATTAGACTACGTTGTTAGTAAATCATATTCATATATCATTCAGGATGTAGCCATATTTGGTCCGGGAATCGCTTCCGGCCAACCGCGCCGAATGTGTGAAGAGGTTGAGGCTTTGTTGGGCGCTATATCAACCAGTGCAGCTTACCGCATCGCCAAGATTACTGGCGTGGTTGACGGCTTCCCGCGAGCCAGTGCGTTGCTATCAAGAGATTTCATAAAAAAATGTTGGTCTAGCCGCTAGTACGTTTGAGGCCTTAGGTCATTAAAATATGCTAAGTCATTTTGTAAGCTTTGAGGAAATAGATTAACATAACGGCCAAATTATGACCTTCCTTTTTGCTTCGCTGTGATCGGTTAAAAACATATTTATAATTACGCAACTATTACAAAACTTCCTAATTAGATAAACAAAAAATGATCATTTTTTTGACGCCATATTTTTTAAGACTAGTTTTATCAGAAATATAAATTGAGTTTGGATCATTGTGGTGAAGAGATTAGTCAGTCTAGATTCTAGCTGGTTTTAGGCCTGGAAAATCGTGCGCTAATCAGACCCTCAAACTAACACAATTCATCGAAGACGGGTTTGAGGCAAACAAAGTCACAGGTGTGTTTTTCGTTGACCTTTTTGCAGCCTATGACACGGTAAACATCAAACGGCTGCTACTTAAAGTCAGCGACCTCACGAGGGACACGGGTTTTGTAGATATTCTGAGGGTAATCTTGAACAACCGTCGGTTCCAAGTCCATCTTTATAATAGCAAAAGTAGGTGGCGCTATAAAAAAAACGTGTTGCCTCAGGGCAGTGTCTTAGCACCTACGCTGTTTAACATCTACACAAACGACCAACCCTCCACTGAACAAACTCAACGCTTCTTTTATGCTGATGACCTAGCACTAGCTACCCAGACCGCTAATTTCGCAGAGGCTGAAGTCAACCTTACGGACGCTTTAGAAGGACTTGCAGCATTCTACAATTCGTTACGTCCGAATCCTTCGAAAACCCAATCCTATGCCTTCGATCTGCGCAACCGTCAAGCGAGCAGGACTCTTAACATCTTCTGGCAAGGTGTGGCCATTGAACACTGTTCCCAAACCCGATATTTAGTCTCACTCTGGACAGATCTCTTACATATAGAGCCCATTGCTTGAAAACAAAACAAAAAGTATCCACCAGAAATAATTTACTCCGGCGTCTAACTTCAACAACCTGGGGAGCACCGCAGGTTCTGCGCAAAACAGGCCTATGTCTATCTTTCTCTGCTGGAGAATTTGCATGCCCAGTGTGGCATAGATCCGCCCACGCTAGAGAGGTGGATATAGCGCTTAATAACACTTGCCGCATCATTACCGGGTGTCTCAAACCTACCCTCTTGAGATACCTCTTGCTATACCCTCTGGCGGGCATTGCTCCTCCAGATGTACATACGACCCGTATTGAAAAAAATAAGCAAAGAGACGGATAGGCGTCATCCTCTGTATGAACATCATCTTCCAAGGTCCCATTTAAAGAGCCGGAAGTTTTTTCTGGCTCATACGATCCCCGCTAAGGATAGTGCAGAGGATGAGAGATACGAGTTGTGGAGAACTAGACACCCCACCCCTCCAAACTTTGTCCTTCCAGCACAACAACTGCCTTCAGGACACGAGCTGCAGTGGCCCATTTGGAAATCTCTCAACCGATTACGGACCCAAGTGGGTCGCTGCAAAAGGTTTCCTATCTATTTGCATAAAATTTTAAGATCTAATATAACTTGGCATACTTTTGTTTTTCCTAATTATATTTTCGCATAACATTATTTACGCATAACAGCTTACGCATAATTTCTCTAATCATAATAATGATTAAATTTATTTACGCCTAATGATATTTAAACATATTTTTATAGGCATAACAAAGAAGTAATAATTAACACCAAAATATTAGACACTAATACACTAAATACTAATATTACTCTAATGCTTACAATATTGCTCTAATGAAATTTGGGCAATTTTGTGAGTTTTTTTGCCTGTAAGAAGCATGCAAACAAGCATACACCAGGCATGCAGCAAACATGCAAGCAAGCATGCAAGCAAGCATGCAGCATGCAGGCAAGCATGCAGCAGGCATGGTTTCTGTCACGGCTCCGGCGCTGCAGGGTTCCGGCGGCCCCACGCGAGCTTATCGTCCCAGATGGTTTTACTCTCACCCCCGCACCTTGGGCTTGCTGGCCGGCTTCGCCAGCCAGCCTCAGCCGCGGCGGCTAGTGTTAAAATCACCACCTGCTCCTCAGCTCGCGGGCCGCCTCGCCCCTCCGCGCGTACGCGGCTCTAAATTACACTCTAGGGGTAACGCAGACAAGACTACGTGGAGTCGGTTTTGCAGCGATTCATTTCTGTCACTAACTCAAATTTGTTTCCGTTATTTCTATTATGCTAATAGTCATTAGGCCTAGTAACATTATGCGAATTAAATTTATGCAAAAACAAATAAGCCTTCAACATAATTATGCCAACATAAACTGTATGCTAAAAAAAATATGGCAATATGAATTGAATATTATGCAAAAAGAAGGGATCCCGCGGCAAAACAAACCTTAGCAAGTGGGGCATCGTCGACCCAACACTTGTCGCATGTGAGTGTGGTGCCCCGTCGCAGGACATGCCACACCTTTTGTGCTGCCCGTCCTGCACTACCACCTGCACTCTCCACGACGTCACGGAGGCCAGCGACCGACCGAGCCATCCAGGTTACAGGTTTTTGGTCAGATAGAATTTGAAAGTTGGATCTTTGACTCGAGAAGCAGAAGAATGTAAAATATATCGTATATTTAAGTTTTTAAACATTTAATATAAAGTTTTTAAAATGGGTAAAAAATAATATACCTTGTAATAACATCAATCGTAAGCTTAAATGAATTTAAATCACATACATTTTAGAGTGACTAACTTGTCTCTTTACCTGCACTTTTGAGGATATAAACCTAGTCAACGACGCCGCAGTTAGAAGAGCTTACTACTGGGCGGACCCTACTTAAAATATACCAGCTTCCCGAAAAAAAGAAGAGCAACATTATTGAAGAGAGTTATAATAGGAAGAAGCTTTTATAGTGTCACCATTTTATATAACTACAAGCTTAATTATTTATAATATTTATATATTAAGAATATAATACAGTCATCATGACTCGACAAACAAATCAAGTGCCGGTTTTTATTAAAACTCCTGTTTATCAAATCAAATCTATTTCACAAAAAAATAACAAGTTTCAATCACAGCCGAAGCAATTACTGAGTCTTAACTTAAATATTTACAAAATATAAATGAGCAATCTTTAATATTTACATTACATACATTAATACTTAACTAACATATTTAATTACATTAACTCCGTTTTATCTTAATGTACACGTTGTTGCTAAAGAAATATTTATATAATTTATAAACTATGAATATAAATAAAGTTACGACGACTAATAGTCCTGCAAGTAATGTAAACACCAGTTCTAGTTCTAGATACTCCGCCCACGAGATGTTGGCGGCGGGCGAGCGCAGGTGCTTCGCGCCGCCGTGCCGCAGCACGTACTCCGTCCACCACACGGCGCGCTCCAGTGGCGTCTGGACCTGGTCACGCATCAGACTGCGCAGTTTTACTATATTCTGTCGAAATCTAGAAAAAAAATATTAAGATTACAACAAACTCTTCAATCAGCCTAAGGACTGAAAAAATCTAGGTGGGTTTACTTCAAAATAAATACCTGTCATCGGTAATGACTTTCGTGATGGTCGTCTTAAACTTCTCCACTGTCAGATATTCCAAGTCCAATCGAACACCAATATTGTGATATTCATATCGTTCAACATTGTACCACTGGTCGCCCAACATTGGGACTCCGATCAATGGAACGCCAGCTGTTATCGCTTCATCTGTTGATTGAAGGCCCCCTTGTGTCACGAATACCTTGATTTTTGGATGTTCTGAAAGATAAAAGAATATTTTTTACTATCCTTTGACTCTGTAAAATCTGGCTTAAATACCGCAAGTCATAATGTCTTTAAAGTATGTTCGCAAATTAAAAACTCGAATATAAAAAAAATACTGCAGAAAATAATACACTGTGAAGAATTATAAGAGTTACTTACTTAGTAGGTCTGACTGCGGCAACCACTTTGATATTCTGATGTTCTCAGTGCGTCCAGGCAGCTCGTCTCCGTTCCACTTCCATAACACGTCGTAAGGCAACTGAGAGACTGCTTTCACTAGAACTTGGACTCTCGCAGGAGGCAATCTAGTAGGATCTACGTTCGTACCAAAACTAATGTAAATCACACCATTTTTGGAAGAATCTAAATATTTCTTGAGGTCCTAAAAATAACAATATTGCTTATTATTTCTTTATCCAAAAAATACTATATTAATATTAATAAAGCGGCCAGAGTTTTTTTTAAACTGACATATGTTTATTGAGGTATTAGAGGCTTTGGTTCCTAGTGCAAGTTTCAAATAAATAATGAAATAATAAATTTACCTCAGGCAGTTCCTTCTCTGGTTTCTGGTGCAGGCCACCCGTGTACACAACACTTGGTGGAACAGGTCGGATGCCTTCAAACACTGGATGCACATTCAAGAACATCATGTCTACATTGTTACTGAGTTCAGACAACGATGGTATCCCTTCTCCAAAATGTTTTCGAATCATGTTATCCTCATTAACTAAATTATTCTCGTATATAGAAGTGATCTTGTAATCATTATTGAATTCCGTAATTTTCTCCCACATGGTAAGATTGTTCAATCTTTGACGCAGAATATTTGGAAACAGAAACCGATGGGTAGGAGCGCCGATCGTTTTATAATTATCAAAAATTGCCCCAAAAGAACTCATTTGAATCACAGGAGCTTTATAAAGATGTGAAAAAACGAGCGCGGGTCTAAAACAGGCCTCTAAGATTAGCAAATCAAACTTCTGGTTTTTATCGCGTATCAACCGTTGCACGTTTTCATCGTTTAGCTGCAAATCAAATATTGTAGTAAATAATTTCATGGCTTCTGCTTGAAGCATAAGGTCGTCTTTGCTACCGCTGGACAATTTCATCATTGTTTCTCTCCATAACTGATACGATTTATCATGGAGGTCTATTTCTGTGAAATTGGTTGGAGTTTCTCCTTTCGGGAAGATTGGATCTGTTGTAAAAACGGTGACATCGTGTCCTCTCTTAGCCAGCTCTAACATTAAAGGTCGGAACACCACCTGGTGACTGATGGAAGGCGTTGGGAACACTCCCAATATCCTCGCCGCTTCATTTGTTTTCACAAATACAAGGAAACACGTTAATAAATACGCACACGCGCGCATGTTTACACGTTCACTCACTTGACTGATACTTGAATGACTACTTTGTTTCGTTAATGGTCGGTCTTTAAATACATAGATCGTAAAAAGATATCATCCCTCCGTACCGAAATTGTGCGTGGATGGAAATAAAAGCACATACAGCCATCTAAAGCGGTAAATATAGAGAAAAGATTTGACATGACTTAGTAAATCTTGAGATTTTTCGTCTTTTAATTTATTTTTAACCGACTTCAAAAAGGAGGAGGTACTTAATTAGACTGTATTTTCTTTATGTTTGTTACCTCATAACTTTCGACTGGGTGAAGTAATTTTGATGATTTTTTTTTTTATTTGAAAGGTGGTGCTTCCCGTGTAGCCCCATTTTAATTTGGTCCAGTTATGACAGTGGGTTCCATAAGAAAATCATATAAGACTTATTTTGAAGTCGGTTTTTTTTTTGTAAGAATTATTTAACTATTCAATGTTTAAACTATTTTTGTTTATATAATATTTTAAAGTCCACCAGGTAGTAAAAAATTCAGATAGGTATTTTTACTTTTTCAAAAACTCAGGAGGTCGCATTGACATAAAATGTTGCAAGACTTTACTATTTGATATTTTTTGGTAAAAGCTTGACGTCAATAGCTCCTGGTCTTTAATTTGCTTTATGCACTTACATTTATATAATTTTAAATATTCACAATTAAAAAGCGCAAAATTTCGGTTAGAAAAGCTGAATTATAATTTGTGATGACTGGCAAATATTACATGTTATCTACTGAAAGACAACGCCATTAACTTATTAATAACTTGTTATGTCTGTTTGTCTGTTAAACTTTATTTGCTTGGTGTTTTACGTAAGAAATGTTATGAATTATTTTGTAATATTTTTTTTGGGATTGGGAGACTCAACTAAAGGGGTGACAAAGGGGGATGTTCATAATGTATGTTAAACTCTTTAAGTTAGATATTCAGCTATCAGTACTTACACGGATGAAATATTTCTTGAGACATTAAAATCTTGAAACGAACAAGGTGAGTGTATCGTCGGAAAAAAGCGTATGTAAAAATAGGCTCTTTACTAGTTTACTATAGCTTATAATTCTGCACAAACAAAGATGCGGTATCAGCTTGTAACATACAAAAAGTTAATCCATTATCATCATGACTGGTCAAATAAAAACAGCGATACTAAATTCATGATAATTTATTTTTTTGTTAAATAACAGAACAAAACATAAATGTACAAAAAACTTTGATGACAGTATAAAAAAACTAAACTCAGAAGCAAAATAAAATAAACACGCTCAATGGTCGTGTTTTTTTCTACTTTTACAAAAATTACACAACTATGTGCTATAAAAATGGTGGTTATCAGTTTATTAACACCTTTACTAGCCTACATAAGTTCAAGAATGTTTAATTTTGATAGCAGTTACGTCATATTTAAAGAAGAAATATAAAATAATTTATAATAATAATAATAATATTCCGGGACATCTCACACACGGTTATCTGATCCCAAGCTAAGCAGAGCTTGTGTTAAGGTAACCAGACAACTGATAAACATAATTATATATTTCTAAATACGTACATATCACTATCACTATCACTACATAGTATAAAACAAAGTCGCTTCCCGCTGTCTGTCCCTATGTATGCTTAGATCTTTAAAACTAGGCAACGGATTTTGATGCGGTTTTTTTTAATAAATAGAGTGATTCAAGAGGAAGGTTTATATGTATAATACATGCATAATATAGTAGAGAAACACTGATAATCTTAGAGTTTTTTATGTAAGGTCGTAAATAAAGACACTTTTTTGCGCTTACATTGCAAACGCTGGCTGAACCCTACGAGATAGATCAAAGTAATGTAGTACAGTATTGTACACCTTAAAAAGGTCTACAAAAAAATCCGCGATGGTATATGTCTATCTCTTGAGGATAACCCACAATAACCATTTTTATCCTTTATTTATTACTTATTAACGAAAAAGCGATTTTAAGCAATACAGCATTAATCCTTATCCAATTAAGTACCTTAAATACATTGTGCATGTAATAAAGATCAATATGGCGCTTTACAGCATGTAATTTAAATGAATATTTTCTAAGATATTACAGATTTAAAATGCAGGGACATAGCGGTTGCGGCGGTACCGGCTGGGGGGCCGCGCCGGGGAGCGCGTGCCTATACCAAATAGTGCGTCGAAGGCCGCGCTTCGCCCTACAACACTTTATGATTATGTAGTATATTTAGTATCAGCAATGCACCCGTGCAAAGCCGGGGCGGGTCGCTAGTTATAGATAAATTACACCCAGACCAGAACAAATGATCGTGCTCATCACACAAACATTTGTCCTGGGTAGGAATCGAACCCACGGCCTCCGGTATACCAGTCAGGGTCACTAACCACTAGACCAACAGACAGTCACATTTATAGACTAAGAACATGAATAAAAATAAAAATAATAATAAAAACTACAACAACTTATATTCCCGCAAGTAAAGTGAGGACTAGTTCCAGTTCTAGATACTCCGCCCACGAGAAGTTGGCGGCGGGCAAGCGCAGGTGCTTCGCGCCGCCGCGCGCCGCCGCAGCACGTACTCCGTCCACCACACGGCGCGCTCCAGTGGGGTCTGGACCTGGTCACGCATTAGATTACGTAGTTTGATTGTAGTCTGACGGTAGTCTGACGGTAGCTGAAAAAACATATTACTCAAACGAAATTGACAAAAAAAAACAAATACAGTATGAAAATTGTTCTAAATTCGTACCTGTCATCTTCAATAACTTTGAGAAGTACGTGTTTAAAGCTTACGACTGTACAAGCTTCCAAATCCAAACGAACTCCGATCTTGTGAGTAACGTATCTTTTTTCAATGCTGAGATGAGTTCTGTCTTCAGCTGTTAATATGGACGGACGAGAAAACGTAGTGCTTTGTGCTGCAACTTGTGTTTTATTATGTAGTCTGTTTAAAAAGAAACCGCGTTGTTGGGTGAGGCCTTTCCTACAGCGACGAAATGAAGAAACGAATAGATTTGTAGAAGAAATAAAGATTTTGAATCCGCAATTTTATTTTTTTTCTTCGATATTGAGCCAAAATAATCTTCCATTTTCTCATTACCTCAGTCGAGTCACAATTGAAACTTTGAGCTAACTCTTGAGTGGCGTCGTGTTTTTGTTTCTATTTTTATAACCATTGTGACTGGAATCCCATAATAGAGGATAAGTTTCAATTTCTTGAATAAATTTAATAATTTTATCATTCGTCCAATCCATATTTGACTCAGTTAAACATGTGCGCGTACAAATAAATGTTTTCGCTCCGGTGGCGGAAGCAAGAAAGAGTTTGCGAACAACAAGCGTGTACGCGGCGACACGAGTCCACTGCGTGCATGTGTGCGCGCACAATGATATATAGATGTGCGCGAACATTTCTAAAATGTTCGCGCACAATTTGTTATTGTTTGCCCGTGTGAGTCGACCAGCGTGAACACCTGTGTCGTACACTGTGCATTACAGTATCGCACAGTTCAGCACACTGGTGGAATCGCATCTTAAGCAACACGCATAATTTAGAGAATCTATATGTTTTACTAACTGATACTTTATTTTTTTTCTTAAAAAAGTGTATAAGTATGTAATCTTCATTGTCTTGGGAACATTATAGGCATATTTTAAAAATAGAAACATTACGATTATGTTTTGTTTTTGTTGAAATAAAAGTTTCCTTGTTATTTTATCCCAATTTCATGAGCTTTCGTTGCTTGATTTTGGTATTTATTTTACTTTTATAATTTTGAGATTGACGGTTTTTTAATTTTATTTAGTGTTGGGACATTTTTTACGTCATGTAACGATATTTCACTGCTGATGATATATGCAGAGAGCGAGCAAGAGGAAGTGCACCCCTACAGTGCAGTGGCTCGAAAATTATGGTTATAGCGGGTATTATGACGAATAGAAAAACCGAGCTCGTTTTTGTAGATGGCAATTTGAACGCTGTAAATCATGTTTATGACGTTCCGTGGTCTTATTTTCACCCATTTGTACAAAGATTTGGGCCAGATTTTAAGCTGATGCTTGACAATGCCTGTTCGCATTCAGCTCGGACGACCAGAAATTACTTGGCAATGGAAAACCTGCGGGTATTACCATGGCCTGCATGATCGCCAGACCTCAATACCATCAAGCACACATGGGACATGTTCCAGAGATGGGTTTTAGAGAACTTGAACGGAGAGTCGACAACTTAACCACTGAAAGACTTGTTAAAATTGCATTGAGAGCGATTACCGCAGGATCAGATAAACAATCTAAAAAATTCAATAAAAAATCGTTTCCAAAAAATTTAAAAACAACAAAAGCGGTCACATTATGTTTTAATTTATCGAATAATAAAAAAAAAACGGAATCCAACTTAATAAAAAAGAAAAGTTCAAAATCGTTTGAACTTTATTTTATACCATGCATGTTACGGTGGAACATTATGTGAGTTATTGTTATTAAATAAATGAAAACTTTTTTTTTATCACAATATCATAAAAAAGGCTTAGTTATTCTTTAAAACAGAAATATAAACATATTCCAATATAAAAAATCGTTCAAAACTTCAAAACCGTTCGTGTTGCTTAGACTTTTTTGATGTGTGTATCATCATGACTAGACAGATAAAAATGATGATAAGGAAATGATAAATATTTGTTTTGATTAAATAAACAGAATAGTCAGATCTGATAAAGCGGTTGAGTGATGAAACGCGTTTAATTATTAAGCAATAATTGCACAAAACACATGGTACAAAAATAATAGTTTATTAAACTATAAAAAATAAATAAATAAAGCAAATACAAACACTAAACATGCCATATTTTTTAATCTAACAGCTTACATTTAAGATTATGAACGTTTAACCTTTTCAGCAGTTACATCATTTCTAAAGAAATGTTTGTATAATGTACGAACTACAAAGATAAATAAAGTTATAACAACTAGAATTGCAGCAAGTAAAGTGAGTACCAGTTCCAGTTCTAGATACTCTGCCCACGAGATGTTGGCGGCGGGCGAGCGCAGGTGCTTCACGCCGCCGTGCCGCAGCACGTACTCCGTCCACCACACGGCGCGCTCCAGTGGGGTCTGGACCTCATCGCGCATTAGATTGCGCAGTTTGATTATATTCTGCCGGTAGCTGAAATAATCGAGTAACATGTTTTTTATTGTATCATAAAAAAAATCTTGCTACTCATTTCTCTAGAAAATTTCAATACCTCTCGTCTTCAATGACTTTTAAAATGGTGTTCCTAAACTTTTCTTCTGTCAAAGTTCCCATGTCAACACCAACTCCAATTTTGTGATATTCATATTTCTCAACATTATACCACTGGTCGCCCAACATTGGAACACCAATTAGTGGAACGCCAGCTGTTATTGCTTCATCTGTCGACTGTAGACCTCCTTGTGTAACAAATAATTTGATTTTGGGATGCTCTGAAATATACAAAAAAATAAAATTTCATTTCTGATACGTATACTAAAGTGCGCAAAAGATAAGTTTGGAAAATTGGAACTAATCATTGGCCGCCATCTTGTCGTTTACGTCAGGTGTCAAGAGAGTGTGTTGTGTTCCGAGTTTTTATTCGTTTTTAAAGTAAATAATCGCCTTCATTATGCCGAAAGTGATTTTATAGCAGCTCACCGTTAGATTGTTTTAATAAAATGATAAAATATGACAGGCCAAGATCAGATTAGCTTAAATTGTTCAACTTGTAATTGTATAGAAAACAACTTACTGAGTAGATCTGACTGCGGCAACCACTTGGATATTCTGATGTTCTCAGTGCGTCCAGGCAGCTCATCTCCGTTCCATTTCCATAACACGTCGTAAGGCAACTGAGAGACTGCTTTCACTAGGACTTGGATTCTGTCGGCAGGTAGTAGAGTAGGATCCACGTTTGTTCCAAAACTGATATAAATCACACCATTCTTGGAAGAATCTAAATATGATTTCAAATCCTGAAACGAAATTTCGACAAGGTCACTATTTGTTCTTTAATGGATTTATGTCGCTACATAAAAATCAAATCATTACATAACTACATTGTGTGTATAAAAAGCGAAACAAATACCTGAGGCAACTCCTTGTCTGGTTTTTGGTGCAGACCACCCGTGTAAATAACACTCGGTGGAACAGGTCGGATGCCTTCAAACACTGGATGCACATTCAAGAACATCATTTCTACATTTTTATTCAGTTCCAACACCGATGGTATGTCTGGTCCGAACTGTTTTTGGAGCATCTCATCCTCAAGTACTTGGTTGTCAGTACATATTTTTTCAAACTTATAATGGTAATACATTTCAGTAACTTTATCCCATAAAGTGAGATTGTTCAGTTTTTGACGATTTACAGCTGGGTAGAGTAGTGGATGTATTGGTGCACCAATTACAGCATAGTTATCAAGAGCCGCCCCAAGCGAACTCATTTGTATGACCGGCACTTTATAAATATGAGAAAATGCTAATGCAGATCTTACACAAGCTTCTAAAATTAACAGATCAAATGTTTTGGTCTTATCGTTAATCAAACTCTGCACTTTATCATCTTGTAACTGAGCCTCAACAATCAAAACGAAGGAATTTAAGATTACTCTAAATTGAGTAGATAAGTCTTCTTTGTGGCCTTTTGTTGTTGACATAAATTTTTCTCTCCAGATATCGTATGATATATCATGGACATCGATTTCTGTGAGGTTTGCAGGAGTTTCTCCTTCCGGGAAGGCGGGATCTGGTGTGATGACGGTGACATCGTGTCCTCTCTTAGCCAGCTCCTGAGTCAAAGGTCGGAACACCACCTGGTGGCTGATAGACGGAGTCGGGAACACAGCTAGTATTCTCGCCGCTTCATTAGTATTCACACATATAATGCAAAACGTTAATAAATATTGAATAACACTCATGTTTGCACTTCCCTCAACAATTATAGACTGCGAGAACAACTTAAGTACTTCTAGTCTATATATAAACAATATTATGCGATATAAGAGCCGGTCAACATCACTAGATGATTGCAGAATGCATGTATTTATATTGTTAGTCACGAATTTCAACAATTTAAAGCGCTTATTCTCAATTTGGTAGACACAAAACAACAAAATCTATGGGAACAAGAGTATTATCGTGTTTGCCTACTTGAAATTATTATAACGTTTTGTCATGTTGTATATCCAAACCATTGTCTTAGATACTCATTTAAGAATAGATGCAGTCTATATTTACATACGATAAATTGGCATTACACGCACGTTTATATACGTAACGGAAAATACTAGTCATGTCCAAGACTTATGTAATTCTAATATCAGTTTGCTCTTCAATGAATTACGTTGGTCACGTACTCATATCTAATCGTTTGCTTGTCCCTTTGTACTTCGTATTTTGAGGTCAAGTTTAAATAAGTTTATTGCCATTATGTAGTTCAACGTTCGGTATCTTCAGTAGTTTTATATAGTAGACGTTTGCTATTGAAAGAAATAGAAAGATATTTTCTGAGAATACCTGAAAAGACCTTAGAACGTTCCCACGTTGATAAATGCAATTGAATGTTTATTAGATTTTTCTTAGTATTTATAAAACATGTTTCGTCATCATACAAATGACTAAAATAAGATCGTTTAATTTCACCACGGGCAACACACGATGTTCTTATCGATTTTCAGCAGTGGCAATCACAACTGTTTTGACAGTTGTAATACGTGCCGTACTCGTTATCCGATTGGTGCTACTGCTGCATCTGTCATGACGTCACTACCGTTAACGGACGGACCGCCCCCCTATGGACAATCTTTTCTCACCATCTTGCACGCGCGCGCACTTCGCGATCTCTCTCCAGAAAAACCCTTAAACGCGTCAACTCGACCGATATTCTGCTGGGAATCAATATTCCGAGCAGCTCGTGACATTCAGCAATCAACTGTGGTGGAATCATATCGCCGGCGGGTCATCGGCAGCAGAAATAGCAGACCAAGGTGCGTGCACGTGTTTTAGTTTGTTACTGCTGTATTTTCATAAGAACATCGTTTGTGTGATCGTCCAGCCTCTTAGGCTGTCCCAGATGTGCGGTTAACTCATCGTTTTTATCGCGACTGCACATTTTTATGTGGTGCCGAAACCCGGGACCCGCCATTACGACTTATTTTCAACCCAGTTAAGCCTTAATAGTTACTGTAGGATCTCAATATTAGGCAATCTATCTTCCTTCGGTGCTTGATTTTATCCTTTTCGGCCTACATTAACTGTTTTAGGTATCGTTTCGTAAAAATATCGGTCATAAAAAGTCCTTTGTTCGTGTGACATTTTTTATTCGGAGGTAGGTGTAACAAATTATCATAACGTACCGCGCTAGTAGTCTAAGTTGTCAGCGGCTTGCGTTCGGATACGCAGCCAACACGTTCCGCCTTCGGGAAACGCGATAATACTCTTCGTGAGATTACCGTAAAACCAAGGCAAGACTACCTTAGCTACATTCCTTCCTATTACATAAAAGAAAAATTGTGTCAATAGGTATTACGAAGCTTACATCCGTTTAACATCAAAACTTAATTAAATTAACTTAAATTGAACAAAGGATTTATGTTGCGCTTTTTACACAGTTTATAATCTGTAGATATACATACACACGACCAAAATTAAATAAATATTACTACCGATTAGCGTAAGTACTCGTGTTCTCATCTTGTTTACATCTTTGTAAGCAGACAGCGCCCATCTGTTGGAACCTTGTATCGCCGACTATTCGTTATCGGTAACCGATCTTGCTAATCGTTTTCATCATGTCATTGTTAAGTAAACATTCGTCTCGTAAACAAAGTTGCTTTAAGAAATCGAAATCCCACTCTACGGAGAATGAATATACAGTTCAAGATTTATCACAGTTACGTAGAAAGCGTACTTTAGCTATTAAGCGGTTGGATAAGGCATTGGAAATAGGTACATTGGCAATGAGTGATGACTCACAACGGAATTTATTTCTTTCTTATTATCAGGAACTCAAACATATTCTAGATAGCTTTGAAAGTGCTCATCAGATCGTTTTGGAGCTTTTAGATGATCCTGATCATGCAGATAATACGCTCCAGGATACATTTGACGATAAATATTTTCAAATCTTATCTATTCATCGTAGTTTAACTAAAAGTGAACCTCAAGTAAATAATAAAAATAGTTCTTCATCGTCGAATATCCGTTTACCGAAAATTGTTCTTCCAACTTTCAGTGGTGACATCAAGAAATGGCCTGAATATCACGACACTTTTAATGCATTGATTCATAATTCGAGTAATCTTACTGATACGGAAAAATTTCATTATTTATTCTCATCGTTGACCGGCGATGCATTATCTGTTATCAAGGCATTCCCATTAACTTATGAGCATTACAATGATGCCTACCAGGCCCTTGTTACTCGCTATCAAAGGAAACGACCTTTAGCTTTTACGTCATGGAAGGACCTTTTAAACATTAATTTTAATACTACTGACGGTAATGAGTTTAGAAAATCATTAGACCTGTTTGAGGAAAATTTAATTATTTTAAAGAAAATTATTTTACCTGAAGACCGATGGGATTTTGTATTAGTCTACCACCTTCTCTCTAAGATGGACTCACACTTGCGTCGCGATTTCGAGGAAAAATATCCTGATATTGAGTTTCCTCCATATGCACAGTTGAAGTCTTTCTTAAACTTGAAGTGTGAAGCGCTTTTACGTGATTCTCATTTTGGTGAAATTAATAATAAAACTTTGAGTAAGCCACAACAACGATCTGTCAAATCATTTCAAACAAATACACGGGCAAACGTTTCTCATGCGCTTGTGGGCAGTACAGATAAAACTCAAGTTGCCACAGCTAGTACTACAAGCAGTAAAACTCCTACGTCACAACCAGTTAAGTGCGCGTTTTGTGGTGACACTCACTCAATATCATCATGTCAACAATTTCTTAATAAACCAGTAGATGAGCGGATATCTATCGCAAGCAAAAATAATTGGTGTTTCAATTGTCTTCGAGCTTCACATCAATTAAAAGGTTGTACATCTATTTTTAAATGTCGTAAGTGTAACCATAAACATCACACTTTACTTCATAAAGATAAACCGGTCGAGTCGAACCCAACCTCTTCATTATTTTCTAAAAACAATAACACAACTGTTTTATTAGCAACTGCCATTGTGCAAGTACGGGATGCGAATGGCAAGTTCGTGTCTTTTCGAGCTCTTTTCGATTCGGGGAGTCAGATTAATCTTATTACTGACTCAGCTGTCAAAATTTTAAATTTAAAACTATCCAGTCCTACCACAACTATAAGTGGAATCGGTGAAGCCCCGGCTTCAATCTTAGGAGACATTAATTGTTCCATTGGTACTGGTGATCAAGTTTTATTTAATTTAAATATGCACGTAATGTCAAAAATTTGCGGGGACCAGCCAATAGCTAAATTAAACACATCGGGTTGGTCTCACATCAATTCACTATCGTTAGCCGATCCCGGTTTTGACATTCCTGGCCGGATCGACCTACTGTTCGGTGCGGATGTATTTGCGGAATCGCTTCGTAATCGTAATATTAAAGGAAACTCACATCAACCTACCGCCTTCGACTCAGTCTTTGGATGGCTATTGTTCGGTAAAACTCGTTTAGCTACTCATTCACTCGGCTCCCTCCTGAACTCTTCTATACAAAGTGATAAGGAATTAAACTCATTAGTTCAACGTTTTTGGGAGTTAGATGTATTACCACCCGCAGCATCCCTAACCCCAGATGAGATAGCATGTGAACAACATTTTATCACAACTCATTCTCGTGACTCATCTGGGCGGTACATCGTGCAGTTGCCATTCAGGGACGAGTCCGAGCCTATGTTCACTGGTTCACGTGATATTGCTTTGCGTCGTTTCTATGCGATTGAACGTCGACTGTCACGTGACCCCGAGTGTCATCGTCAATATTGCGATTTTATGTCTGACTATCTAACTGCGGGCCATATGTCATTGGTCTCTCCAGATGACGTAGGGAATGGGAAATACTATATTCCCCATCACTGCGTTATACGTCCTGATAGTACCACGACTCGCCTTCGTGTCGTATTTGACGCCTCTGCTAAAGATGCACGTTCTCGATCGTTAAACGAAAGTCAACACATCGGTCCAAAATTACAATCAAACATTTTGGAAATTCTAGTACGCTTTCGTGAACACGACGTCGTTTTCATGGCAGATGTACGTCAGATGTACCGACAGATTATACCCTTCGGCGACCATCGTGACTATCAGCGAATTCTCTGGAGAGCTTCGCCTAGCGAACCTCTTTTAGAGTTTCGTCTGAACACGGTCACGTATGGCATCTCTTCGTCCCCCTATCTCGCTTGCCGTACTTTGCGACAGCTTGCTGATGACGAGGGGGATTCTTACCCGCTCGCCAGGAGTGTAATCTTGTCGGACACCTACATCGATGATGTCGTCAGCGGTAGTCAGGACTTCGCCACTGCACAAAGAACAAAAACACAACTCATCGCTCTTTTTAAAAAAGGAGGTTTTCATCTTCGGAAGTGGGTGTCAAATGACAATCGTCTTTTATCGGATCTTCAACCTGAAGATTGCCTAACTAATTCTGTATCGTTAGATAAAGCTGAACCGGCTTCATTCAAAGTCTTGGGACTCAAATGGGATCCCTCAACTGATTCGTTTCTTTTTGAAGTTGTATCTTCACATCGGCCATGTACCAAACGGTCTATTCTTAGTGAACTCGCTAGAATCTTCGACCCGTTAGGATTCTTATCCCCCCTGACAATTCATGTTAAAAGCTTAATCCAAAAGCTTTGGATTATCGGTGCCGGGTGGGATGACGTTCCCCCTGACGAGGTCGTCAGTACATGGAAAAATTATCAGAATCAACTTTCTCAGTTGCAACATCTAAAAATTTCGCGTAGAATCACTCGTACGGATTCACAATACTACGAGCTACACGGATTCTGCGACAGTTCGGAAACTGCATATGGCGCGGTTATTTATTTACGAGTAACAGACGTATATAACAATTCTTACGTTCATTTCGTTTGTTCGAAAGCTCGCGTGGTACCATTAAAACGTACCTCATTACCACGTCTAGAACTCTGCGCCGCAGTTTTGCTTTCAGATCTGTACAAATTCGTTACAGAAACTTATCTGTCTCGTATTCCTGTTTCAGCTGTCTTTTTGTGGTCCGATTCTACTGTTACACTCTCTTGGTTGCGTTCACCCTCATGTCGTTGGTCTACTTTCGTTGCCAATCGCGTGAGTCATATTCAAGAAATAACAGCTATTGAATATTGGCATCACGTGTCCTCTGCAGACAATCCTGCAGATGTTTGTTCGCGAGGCCAATTTCCAAGTGAACTTCTTCACAACTCATTATGGTGGGCGGGGCCACGCTGGTTATCCGAGCCGCATGAGTCATGGCCATCTTGTATTGACAGCGTTACTAATGACGAGCAGAAAGTTGTTGAGGCCGAGACTCGTAAATCTCCTGTGTTAGTATCAACTGTGCATCCTCGGGAAAAAGATGTTTCAATTATCAATAATTTATTAAATCGTTTTTCATCGTTAGAAAAAATCGTTCGTATCCTTACGTACATCTATCGTTTTCTTCAAAATTCTCGAAACCCGACTATTGCTAATCGGAGTGCGTTTCTTAACAATTCAGAACGTCATAATGCATTGATGACTATTGTAAGACACGTTCAAGGTCAAGAATTCGCGGATGAAATAAGTAAATTAAAATCAAATAAAGTACTTTTAAAACCGTTCAGTAAACTTAATCCTTTTATCGACAAAAGGGGAATTCTCAGGGTGGGCGGTCGCCTCGCTCGATCTGGATTAGAGTTTGAGCAGAGACATCCTGCGCTTTTACCTTCTGATCACCCGCTCACCTTGTTAATCATCGATTTCGTTCACCGTAACTACTGTCATCCTGGAATTAATACAACTCAATATTTGGTTTTACAACAATTCTGGATCGTTTCCGCGAAACGCGTCATTCGCCGTTGTCTTGCTAAGTGCATTCGATATTATCGTACAAATCCAGTGCCTTTGCAACCGTTTATGAGCGATCTTCCTACATATCGAGTTAGCCAGGTGAAACCTTTCTCCGTGGTGGGTGTCGACTTCGGTGGGCCCTTCCGTATCAAGCTGGGCACTCACCGTGGGGCAAAAATAGATAAAGCCTATTTATGCCTATTCGTGTGCCTAGCTACGAAGGCCGTCCATTTAGAGGTGGTCTCCACACTATCGGCAGAGGGTTTCATTGCTGCATTGCGTCGTTTTGTGGGTCGTCGCGGACGTTGTTCAACGATACACGCTGATTGCGGAACCAATTTTGTCGGTGCTAAAAATCAACTCACTGCTTTAATGCAAACTGCGTCTAGCACGGAGAAAATTGAGTTCAAATTCAATCCACCATCCGCTCCCCATTTTGGAGGAGTTTGGGAGATTCAAATCAAAGCCGCAAAGCAACATTTGTATCGCATAGTCGGTGATCAGGTTCTAACAGTTGAAGAACTTACTACATTATTCGTACAAATCGAGGCGGTTTTAAATTCACGGCCCATGTGCCCTGTTAGTTCGGACCCTAATCACTTGTCAGCGTTAACACCGGGTCATTTCCTTACATTGGAGCCTCTGACCGCTGTCCCCGATGATGATTATTCTAACGTCAATATTCATCGTCTTCATCGGTGGCAGTTGTTGCAAGCTTTCCAACAAAGTTTTTGGTCAAGATGGAAACACGAGTACTTAAATTCCCTCACTCAATGCGCCAAATGGACCAAGAACTCAAGACCATTAGGGGTGGGCTCGCTTGTGATCATCAAGGATGACAATCGCCCTCCTCTTGCATGGTCACTCGGTAGGGTTACTGATCTTCTTCCTGGCGCTGACGGAGTAGTTAGGGTTGCAATTCTTAAGACCGCTACTAGCAATTCTGTTAAGCGACCGCTGGTCAAACTCTGTCCTCTACCTATAGAGGATTAACGTATTATTTAACTTATAAATATTATTAAGCATCGTAGGTTAGGTTGATTCGATTCGTAGTTCAGTAACTATTAAGGTTTAACGTTTTCTTCCTAACTTTTCTATTTATATTTCGTATTTTCGAAAATACCATAGGTATTTTGGTGGGCGGAATGTTTCGTCATCATACAAATGACTAAAATAAGATCGTTTAATTTCACCACGGGCAACACACGATGTTCTTATCGATTTTCAGCAGTGGCAATCACAACTGTTTTGACAGTTGTAATACGTGCCGTACTCGTTATCCGATTGGTGCTACTGCTGCATCTGTCATGACGTCACTACCGTTAACGGACGGACCGCCCCCCTATGGACAATCTTTTCTCACCATCTTGCACGCGCGCGCACTTCGCGATCTATCTCCAGAAAAACCCTTAAACGCGTCAACTCGACCGATATTCTGCTGGGAATCAATATTCCGAGCAGCTCGTGACATTCAGCAATCAACTGTGGTGGAATCATATCGCCGGCGGGTCATCGGCAGCAGAAATAGCAGACCAAGGTACGTGCACGTGTTTTAGTTTGTTACTGCTGTATTTTCATAAGAACATCGTTTGTGTGATCGTCCAGCCTCTTAGGCTGTCCCAGATGTGCGGTTAACTCATCGTTTTTATCGCGACTGCACAAAACAACTAGTCGGTTTTGGCACTATTTTGCTCTTAAAGACCTGTACTCGCCAATGTAGTTTGCTTATGTGTTTGTTTTTTATGTGTGTATGTGTAACTGTGTGATTGATTGAATATTTTTCTCCTTTTCCAGGTTATTCATAAGGAAGTAAAGAGATATACTACTACGTGTCATGCTGTCGGAATGGGACTAGATTAAGAAATTGTAATAACCTTGTCTATCACAATATTTGTTTTGTCTTAAATTTATCAATAGACTAGTCCATCAAGAATAGGCCATTCATGATTTTATCAGTAATGCTTGTTCATCTTTGATAGAAACGAAGTAAGCATTGATTTAAAAATAAAAATGTGAATTGCAAATATTTATCTGAATTTAAAAATGAGCTTCTCATTTGAAACATAAAGTTAAAATAAACTGCCTCTTGTTAATATCAATGAGAGTGCAATTAATTAATAACTATTAAAGATAGTTTAGTACAAGAGCATCACGTGTCGTTGTGTATTTATCTTAATGTTTATTTTCTTATCAGAATACTTACGTCTTTGTATAATAAATAATACATAACTAATGACCTTTGATGAAGAATTGAAATGACGGACGGTATCAGGTTTTTCTGCACTATATTAAGGATGTTTAATGCACATACAGGGTGTTAAGAAACCGCTGTTCGACCCGTGAAGGTGTTGTAAGGTATCGATATCTGATTACAAAAATGTGGAAAAAAAATACAACCTAAAATTTTTTTTTTTCTCTAAATTTGAGAGAGAGAGTCGGCGTCGTCACAGATGCTACCTAATTACCTAACAAAAGACCCCCAAAAATACTGACGAAATTGGTGAAGTAGTTTTTGTTTTAATCTCAAATTTAGGGAATTTCGGGGCAAAAAATGGTAATTTCAAAATCCATTATTATTGTTTCTATCATGAATTTTCCAAAGGAGAATGACCATTTCCAGTATCGCTTCAATCTAAATTGTGCCATAAGTTGGTGATAACAATAATTCCTTTTTTTAATTTAAAAGCCTATATCTAATAGTTGATAATCATAACTTCCCCGGACAAAAACTGATAAAAATAAAAGTTTTTCTTGTGTATGCAGGTTAAGTACCTACATACAAAACAAAAACTTCTTACCTACCTACACTCAACACTCATTCAAAACGATACCATAAATAGTCACGCGAAGCGAGTGTTTTTGTGTTTCGATACGATATACTTTTAAGAAGTATTAATTATATTACCTGTGTTAAATAATGTCATATCATGGGCCACGTGGAATGCGTTTGTCACCGAGAGAATCATCACAGAGTACTTTAAAAAGGGTTAATAATCATTACGTTATTAAGATTGGGGCACGCTTGTACCACCGAACTAGATTACTGGAGTACCTACAAGCAGTTCTTCATAATAATACGACATAGTGAATTTCAAGTCCAAGCTCTATTTTTAGATGATATTTTTGACGAATATGTGTATGAAAATGTAGAACTTGATGTGTAGCTATGTACCTACCACACTTTCCGCCCCACTGACCAATAAACTTATGTTTTAAGTATCTGCAGTAGTTACTTAAAATGCCTGTGTGATTCGCATTTCTAGTTATTATTATTTTTATATCAGTAGACTGACAAACAGAAAGATCTAGCTAAGAAAGAAGTACCTAAGTGGTCACCGTCGTCTATGGACATTTCGAATACCATTAGAATTTAATCTTTACCATCTAATATGTTGATGATGAGGTACTAAAAAGTAGTCACTGTTCTATCAGCATAAAGTAGGTGTAAACAACTCCCCCTACTGCTAGCACAACTTATAGATTCCCTGGCCTCTGTCAAAACTCAATAAAAATAGCTAGTTTGATTGTAATAAAAAAAATAACAAGATAACAAGATGAAATCTGTGGAAATGTTTCGTCAAAAGAATCGCTTTTTACAACTAATGCAATTCAAAACTACGGCAAAATGCGGAGAATTATTAAAAAAAATATTACTGTATTTTAAAGTACCTTAATCATACTTTATAATAAGATATATTACATTGTGGCACAATATATTTGATAAGGATACTAAGTGCCATAGTCACTTGGTCATTCTCCTTTGATATTTCACTCTCCGCTCGACGCTCGCCGTGAACGGACGTGTCGCTCTGTGGCGCGCTCGCTCTCGTCACTCGTCTTGCTACCTGTTACGATTGCGTAACGCTCTGCGTAGCCCGCCTACGCACATCGATAGATCTAAAGCTGCCTTTTTCAAGGCGGTGGCAGATCAAACACTGTTTCTTGGTTCGCGAATTAAATTCATTTGTCCCTTCAGGATAAAACCGCAGTTTCGCGGTCCTCGGTGGATATCCTAACGGTGCCAACGAAACCGAGGGGGTGTTGTGCCCAATCACACCCGCTGAGCCTCTTTAAGGCAAAGCAGTCAATTGGAAGGGACCTAGTGTATTGGCCTTGGGGGGTCTCCTAGTCAATCCTAGAGATCTGGTTTCCTTTTCAGCTACTCACCTAGTGTCGGTTGGGTGTGTCTACACCCTTCGCGCTAGACTGGTCAGGGCCCCGTTCGCACAATAAGACTGGCGACGGGTACATCACAGCTTAAGGCACACCTTAGGTACTCACCTCCCTGCTTAAACCCAGCAGGGAGGGTTACACATCCCCGGGCGTACCTACCCGGGGAGATAGATTTAGTTAGGTTAGTTTGTTGCTAGGCGCGTCCCCTTCGTCATTACCTATGTTAGGTTATTAATTTAACTTGTCTTAATCCTTTACTTCTCGTTTTCTCGAGAAAATGGACGCCCTGTGGCCCCGTTTCATCGAGGAGATGAAGAACTCACAGGTCATCCAAGACCTCTTCCAGGCTTGGACCCGTGAACAAAACCCCTCCTTGCTCTCAGAGCTAGATAGCCCGCGCCCTTTTGTCGGCGCCGACAAAGGGATTAAGGTCCGCCAAAGGCCCATTGTCTCGACTGCTATGTCGAAACCTATTGTTGGGAACGCTATTGTTCCTATTTCTATTATCTCGTCTCCGAGAATTACTTCGCCAAGTTGCACACCTGCGTGTGACGCATCACCGGCATCCACCTCCCGCCCCCGCTCTGCCTCTCCGTCCCTTGTCGACGCCGAGATGGCCAACGCCTCCGACTACTCCATCGATGCTTTTTCCGCATCCGACTCGTCGTGCTCGACTGATGGCTTTACTGAAGTCATTGGTAAGGGCAAGAAGCGTACCCGAAAGGCTAAGTCCCAACAGGTACCTTCCAAGGCGGCTAAAACCGTCGCCTCTCCTTCCTCTACTGAAGCCTCGGCATCTCAGCCAGTAGCCCTCTCGGCATCACCCTCCTCGCAGTCTGCCCCTCAGGCGACCAATACCTCCCAGTCCGACTCGTCAGCCCCTAAGAAGGGTGGCCCGGTCCCTCCTCCAATCTTCCTTCAGGAGAAAGGAAAGTGGACTGAGGTGTCATCGTGGTGCACACAACACCACATTAATTTCTCTAGTGCCCGTTCCGTCAAGGACGGCATTAAAATAGTTGTCCCAACAGCGGCCGACTTTCGGTCGCTTACTCGTATGCTGCAGGAGAGAGCCCTGCCATACCATAGTTTTACCCTCCCAGAGGAACGCGTCCTCCGCGTAGTAATTAAATCCGTCCCCGTTGAGTTGTCCTCAGACGACATTCTCAAGGACCTCTGTTCGCAGGGCATTCCAGCCCTTGAGGTACACCGGATGTACCGTTCGCGAGGCAAGTTGCCATATGAGATGGTCCTTGCAGTCACCGAGAGATCGGCTGATGGTAAGTCCATCTTCAACATTAAATCCGTCTGCCAACTTTCCGGGATAAAAGTTGAGACGCCACGTAAAACCGGCACTGTCGGTCAGTGCCACCGCTGCCAGTTGTACGGCCACTCGCAGCGTAACTGTTTCGCGCGCCCTCGTTGTGTGAAGTGCCTCGGTGAGCACGGAACGCCTGATTGTCCCCGGCCCAAGGACCACACCCAGTGCGCTGAGCCCCCTAGCTGCGTTCTCTGCGGCGAAAAGGGTCACCCAGCAAACTACCGAGGCTGTCCAAAGGCCCCCAAAACCGTCGCGAAACGGCCTGTCGCCCGTGCACTGGCCCCCGCGCAAAAACCCGCGACCGCTCCGCCGCGTCTTAGTCCGCAACGCCCAACCGGGGCTTGCTGGAATAGAGAAACGCATCTCCGTGCGTTCCCGGCCCTCGCCTCTCCTCGGAAGGAGACAAAATCGATCACCGCGCTCCAAGGACCCTCTGTCCCTGGCATACCCCTCGCCGCGTTCAAACCCGCGCCTGTACCGAAACCCGTGCACGCATCACCGTCGGCCGCGGCCCTTATGGCCCCGACGTTCTCGGCCGACATCACTGCGTCGGTTAAAAATTATATCGAGGTATACGAGTCGTTTGACTTTAATCGTATCCGCCTTATGGCTGAGGCGATTAGAGCCAACCCCTCGCCTCTACACGCGCCTTTCATTAGGGAGCAGTTCCGCGACGTATTCGCCGCATACAAAGCCGCCGCGTTCTAATGGCTACAACCGCCGGTAAATTCAAACCCCGTTCCCTTAAATTAGGTTTCTTTAACGCGCAAAGCATTAATAATAAACGCGATGAAATCGCAACGTTTCTCCGCGACCACCAACTCGACGTTTTTCTTGTACAGGAGACCTTTCTTAAACCGTCTCATAGAAACCCGCGAATCGCGAATTATAACCTAGTCCGTAACGATCGTACCAGAGCCGCAGGCGGCGGCACGCTCATTTACTTCAAAAGGTCACTGTACTGTGTTCCGATGGACCCACCTACGCTGTCGCACATTGAAGCCTCTGTCTGTAGGCTAGGCATGACCGGTCATAGACCTTTGTTCTTAGTCTCAGTTTATATCCCTCCGTCACCTCAGGGGGTCGACTTACGACCTGACCTGCAAGCTCTTCTTGCTCTCGGCGACTCCGTCCTTCTGGCGGGAGACCTGAATGCAAAACACGAAGCGTGGAATAGCCACACTCGTAACATCCGCGGTAGACACCTAGACCTTCTTAGCTCCGAGTTAAACTTTGACATCATCGCGCCGATGAATCCTACGCACTTTCCCGCTAACGTAAATCACCGCCCCGACATCTTAGATATAGCTTTGCTTAAAAACGTCAACCTAGCGCTTCGGTCCATTGAAGTTATTCAGGAATTAGATTCTGACCATCGACCAGTGATCATGTCTTTCGGTCCGCGTGTAGGTCCCCCAGACGCTGGTCAGCCCATCCCCACCAAGATAGTTACGAACTGGACGAAGCTTAGGACCCGCCTTAAGTCAGTCCAATCCGCGCATCTCGATTCAATCCCAGACCACGTGGAATCCGCGACAGACGCTATAGGCGCGATCGACTCCCTCACTGAGCACGTGCAGTCCCTGGTGAACGAGTGTTCACGGTCGGTACCGGTGACAGAAGACGCTCGCTGGCTCCTTCCGGACGACGCCCGTGCCCTACTGACGGAGAAGAACGCGGCTATACGTGCCTATGACGCTTATCCCTGCGACTCCAATCGCGTCCGCATGCGCTCTCTACAGCGTGCTTTTAGGAAACGCATAAGGAAATTGCGTGAGGAACGCTGGGATAAGTTTCTCGATCAATTAGAGCCCAATCATCACGCGTTTTGGAATCTCCAACGTAAACTACGTAGTTGCACCGAAGTTACTATGCCCCCGCTGAACCGTCCGAATCAGAGCCCTGCCTTCGAAGACGACGAGAAAGCGGAATGCCTAGCCGACAGCTTAGAGGTCCAGTGTACGCCTAGCGACCTTCCGGTCGATCAAGCTCACCTCGCCAGAGTTGACGCTGAAGTCGAACGTAAGGCCTCGCTCCCTCCTTCTGAGGATCCGGAACACCCACTCGCGCCGGTAACAGTAGACGAGGTACGTTCTTTGATCAAGGAACTGCATCCACGTAAAGCCCCAGGTTCAGACGGTCTCACCAATAAGGTGATTAAACTCTTCCCCCCAGCTTTAGTAATTCTCTTAACAGGCATCTTCAATGCAGCATTAGGAAACAATCTCTTCCCACATAAGTGGAAAGAGGCGATAGTCATCGGCATCCACAAACCCGGTAAACCAAAGTCTGAGCCTACCAGTTATCGCCCCATTAGCTTACTCAAGGTTCTTGGGAAGCTATACGAGCGAATTATTTATTCCCGTCTTATGGACTATGCCGAGTCCAGGAGTCTCATACCAGACGAGCAGTTCGGTTTTAGAACCCAACACTCGTGCGTCCAACAAGTCCACCGCATAGTCGAGCATATAAGCGCTGGTTTTCAGCGTGGAAGGCTCACTGGCGTGCTCTTCTTCGATATAGCAAAGGCCTTCGACAAGGTCTGGCACAATGGCTTGATCTTCAAGCTATACCAACTCGAGGTGCCAGATCGTCTCGTGCTTATCATCCGAAACTTTTTGTCGAATCGGTCCTTTCGCTATCGCGTTGAGGGCACACTCTCTTCCCCTCACCCGATCCGCGCCGGAGTCCCTCAAGGCTCCGTACTCTCTCCACTCCTCTTCACGCTATACGCTAGCGACATTCCTCGCGGTGGCAAACCCCAAGTAGCTATGTACGCCGACGATACGGCCATCTATTATTCAGGCACCAGCCCCTTAGCGATAGGTCGAACTCTCCAGACCGCGGTCACGACCCTCGGGAAGTGGTTCACGAAATGGAGAATCGAAGTCAACCCTACCAAGAGCGCAGCCGTGCTCTTTAGCAAGAAACGGCAGCCTCCTGTTCCCCCTCCACCTATAACCCTCTTCGGCAAGCCTATCCCTTGGGAGCAGCAAGCCAAATACCTGGGTGTAATCCTTGATCGGAAACTTACCTTCATAGCTCATATTAAAGCGGCACGCGCGCGAGCCGCCTTCGCTCTCGGCCGACTTCATTGTATGTTGAACAAGCGCAGTAAACTCTCTCTTAATTGTAAGATGAGAATTTACACTGCGTGTGTGAGACCTATCATGACTTACGGCAGCGTCGTATTCTCTCACGTACCCGATTATCGACTCAAACGAATGCAAACTCTGCAAAACCGTTTCATGCGTAGAGCCACAGGCGCTCCAGGTTACGTCCGTAACTTGCAGTTGCACTGTGACTTAAAGCTGCCAACAATCAAGCAGTTCATGAAACGCGCCGCGATCCAATTCTTCGACTCCTCCGAAAGCCACCGTAACCCGCTAATCGTAGCGGCCGCGCGATACGTACCTTCCGTAATATCTAAGATTAAACGCCCCAGACATACTCTCTCCTACCCTGACGATAAAACAACGCTTCTCCAAGGAGCATTCGATTTAGCTAGCAGTAGCATTACACAACACAACCGCCGTATATTACGTCCTCGCCGGCGAGGCCCGTCGCGTATTATAAATAATAGTAACGTAAATGTTATCCTCCCGTCCCTAGACCAAGCTGGCCCGAGCCGGCCAAACTAGCAATAAAAATATGTCCCTAAATAATAAAAACTTAGATCCAGCCATCCCTTGTTGTTTTCCTTTATTAAGATTGTTAGCAACGCACTAAGTCGAGGTCCGAACCCCGCAGGGGGTGCCCTTAGTGGACGTTGCTGACGTAGTTAGTTTTTCCTATTGCTCTGGCTGGAGGCCTTGAGGCCCTCGCCAAAAGTCCGGTGAAGCAGTCAAAGCCTGCGCTCAGGCTAACTGCAAAGATCTCTACCAAAAAAAAAAAAAAAAAAAAAAAAAAAAAAAAAAATCCTTTGATATTTTATTTGGACATGTGATTGTGAACCCTATATTACCCTTTCGGGTCGGACAGGGGTTTCTTAACACCCTGTATAAATTCCTCTTGAATCCCCCTATCTATTGCTTAAAACATTAAGATCCGTTGCGCAATTTAAGAAATCTAAACGTACAAACAGTGTGAAAGCTTATTCAGGTGGAATTCAGATAATACAATTTCTAATCATGACAATGACATGTTATGTACTACTGTATCTAGTCCTTGATAATTTCAATCAATCGATCTCTCTAGATAAAAAAAAGATATAAAAGTAAGTGTGAGTTGCGAGAATTTAATCTTTATTTCTGACTAGCTGACTCGGCGGACTTCGTACTGCCTCAATCGATAGATGAAAGATAAAAAAAAAAACATAAAACAAATTATTTTTTAATTTTATTTTATTCCGAACATTTTCGTATTTATTCACCTTTTAAACCTTCTCTGGACTTCCACAAATAATTCAATTCCAAAATTAGCCAAATCGGTTCAGCCGTTCTCGAGTTTTTGCGAGACTAACGAACAGCAATTTATTTTTATATATTTATATGTATAAGATTTAGAAGTTGTAATTATGTTGTTGTGATCTACACTAATATTATAAAGAGGAAAGATTTGATTGTTTGTTTGTTTGTTTGTTTGTTTGAAATGAATAGGCTCCGAAACTACTTAACCGATTTGAAAAATTCTTTCACTGTTGGGAAGCTACACTATCTCCGGTGAACATAGGCTATATAAAATTTTCAAAAAAGTTAGGGATCTATACTAAAACCTCAATAATGTAAACCAAGGTGTGAAAAAATTACCAAAAAACTTTCTTGCATCGCGTGCGCTGCGAAAACTATTGATTATAGAACAAAATAATGTACTACGTCTTTGTAGAACATATAATTATCTACAAAAAGTGTCGCGACAGCATATGTCTAACTATTACAGTTAGGTCACAATAAGAGATATTTTATTAAAAAAAATATTATTGGAAGGACGCCGCTAGAAAAGGCTCTTTATTTGTTACTTGGTATTGATCCCTATCAAAATGAATTACTTCATAGTCAAGACTGCTTTAATACCTTTATGCGACTTTTTGAATTATTCACTTTGGACATTCCCTTCGAAAGATATCACGAGTTTAAAAATATAAGAATTAGAAAAAAGTCGCGTGATTGTTGTCACTCTGCTCGGCTAACTATGCGATTTAAGCATCACTGAGGTACGGGAGTGTCTATACTAATATTATAAAGAGCGTAATAGTAGTAATAACACAGAAACCTTAAATCCTAACTTTTTAATAATGTGTTAAATACCCGTGCGAAGCCGGGACGGGCCGCTAGTTAAACAAATAATCAAACAATTGTAGTTGCACGTGATTCGCGCGTGGTAGTGCTATCTGTTACTGTTTCTTTTATACCTACTTACTTAGGTACCTAAGTAATTAACAGGTAGGTGCAATTATTTCTTACACAATTTGTAAAAAAAAGTAAGTTTAATTATATGGGCTGAAGAATAGGAAAGAATAGGAAAGGCTTATTATAAAATTAGTGACTACGTAGAGGATAAAAGTGCGTGGATCTAGGACCTTCTGCACATGTGGCCTCCCTGGCGGTCCGTCAGTTAATTTGCCTCATCTTGTTGTTGTATCTTTCTCGACTAGCTTCCCCACGGTCTCTATTCGTAGAAACCTTTTGACATGTCTTGACATTCCTGTTAGGGTTTAGGTAGGACTACGTATATATTGTATGTAAAGCTATTTACCTATTTAACTAGATATTTTTTCTTGTTTACTTAATTTAGTCTTTTATTTTTATTATTATTATTTTCGCATACGCGACCTTTGTAAATGTGACGGCAATGTAAATTTAGTTGCGTGTACCTACTACTTAATTTTTCTTCCATTTTGGATGACATCGTTTACATTAATCTAAGCATTTTGCTATTTACGTTGTTCTCGCATATTTGTATATTTATTAAAATAATTGTATTTGTAACATTGATGTTAACCTTTTTTTCAAAAGAGTAACCAATGGAGTTTCTTGCCGGTTCTTCTCCATTGGAATGACATTTTGGAACCTGCAACTAGAGTCAGTAATTTAACGTTTTAAAAGAGCTTAAAAAGGCCTACTTGAAATAAAAATATTTTGATTTGATTTGATTTGATTTGAAGAAATGGCAGTATGAAACCAGAAGCAAACGAGAATTGCGTCATTACATCGTCTTAATACAGACAACAATTTTGATTGGTTTTTGAACGATCTTCTTTTTTCATTCTGATACTAAACGATACCGTTCGTAATTCGTGTTAAAAAAAAAACCGTTAAATGTACACACACGTGAGTTGTCATGGCAACAATTCTTTATTTATGATATATCTAACGATTTATTATTGATAGCTACTATCAGAACCTGTAATCGTTATGCGTCAAAACATTATTGATAACGATATTGATGTGTGATAATTTATGTTTATGTCTATAAACATCAATATGTTTCTGTTAAATTATGTTACGGAAATTTATACAATTTCTAGAAAATTTATAATATAGTGTATATGTGATTTTATAATATAGAGTATAAGTGATAGTAGATAGTGATAGTGGTTTATTTTACAATTACTTATTTAAATATAGTTGTTTATATCCCAAAAACGATACACCGTGTTTTTCACGAACATTAATCTCATAAATATTGTGCACAAACCCAAAGAATACCTAAATTGAGAACCAACAAGACATCTAGCCTGACGCTTATTAGTTTTTGTATCTTTCAACACATGTGATCTTCACATATCTTTCAATTGGTATGTACATGCTTATAGTAATTGTTTTCTGTGTCACGTGTCAGAATCAAGGTCTCGTCTGTAAAACGATTAAACACATAAGTGGCCAATTAAAGACAGTCTACTGGGCCTCGATTCAGATATTTTAAATGCATGTCAGTGGTCGGTCAGTGTACTTGTCATTGCGCCTTATTTCGTATTCAGATAAGGCTACAATAAAATCTTATGGACTCTCAAAGAGAATGATCGTAATGACCAATTAATGATCGTAATGACAGTTAGCAGAACGCCAATTATCGTAAAAATTACCAAATGAAGCAGGTCATTCTGTCAATACAAGCAACTCTTAAATAGTTGAATCGAGCCCCTGATGTCTGTTTTAGTGGTATGTAATGATGATTCTACAATAATACCAAAATACGTAAAAAAAACATTAAAAGTAATTTTCTCGTTTTGTATACCATTTTTTGTACCTTTAATCATCATCATCTGCCTAGCCTTTTCCCAACTATGTTGGGGTCGGCTACCGGTCTTACCGGATTCAGCTGAATACCGTATTTTACATGGAGAGACTGCCTATCTGACCTCCGCAACCCATTTTTACTGGGAAACACAGTATCCCATAGTAAGACTGATTGTCAGAATTGACTTAACGACTGCCAAAGATCTATGTATGACAGCCGGGTCCTACTGTTTAACGTGCTTTCCGAAACACGTACGTACGTTTTTGTACCTACCTTTAATGTAATATAAAAAATAAATCTTACCAGTCTACATACCAATATTGTACTGCATTTATTCTTATAATGGTCTGTATTTGTATCCATTAACCTAAAATTCATATTTGGTTTATTCACTTTGCCGCCGTACAGAAGTGATGTTAAACTATTACCTTAAAGTAAAAACAAATCCTTACGGGAAATAAACCACAATAATATGATTTAATGTCAATGTCGTGGTGGCCTAGCGGTTCAATGAACGGATTTGTATGCACAAGGTTGCAGGTTTGAACCCAGGCAAGTACAAATGTGGCTTTTTCAAAGTTATATGTACTTTCTTAATTATTCTAAGACATTTCTGACAAACGGTGAAGGAAAACATCGTGAGGAAACCTGGATTCCAAAATTTGGGATCTGAAATCGCCAATCCGCAGAGAGCAAGCGTGGTGATCAATGCTCGTGCCTTCTCTATAATATGGGAAGAGGCCTGTGCCCAGCAGTGGGACGTTTAAAGGCTGGATTGTTATATTATTATTATTAATATGAGTTAAGTAAAAATCGTTTCACTACGTCCATGTCGTCCATTCTATTAAAAATAAACTCACTTGACTCAAAATTAAACGGATTAAACAGTGAAAAGGTGGACTTTTTAAAAGAGGTTTCTTCCGCACAAGTTATGAAAGGTCAGAGTACCGATAAGCCCCTTTAAAATGAAATATGGCGGTAGCCGTAAATTTTTTGAGACTGCTGATTTCACACTGTTCTTATTTCGTATGATATTTTTTTGGTTAGCGCGATTAGTTTAAAAAAGTTGACAAAATAGAAGATTTTTCATGTGTGTTATTTAGGAATTAAGTCACTCGGTTACATGGGATGAGCTACCAGTTATGAATACAAAGGTCATTCAGAAAATTCTTGAAATTTTGGTGTATCTGTATACTTATTTACATAATTCAATCAAAAATAAATTATTCTGTAAATACCTCATTAATTAAAAGCTTTGTATTTGCTCCGTGATTAAAAGTAATAAAACTTAAATTTAGGTTTTCTGAGATTTTCGACTTTGCAAAGTGCAGTCATTGCACTGGCCAGGAAATTTCAAAAAACTTATTGAAAAAAAAAACTTTCGTGCTCTCTGAAAAGACTATTGGATTTAAAATAGAGTTTAGTCTTCACAACCTCTTTAGTGCTTTCCTTCGTTGTTTATTGCCCTTAAAATTGTCATTTACGACCCCGTTCGACACTTAGAGTAGATTTAAGATAGATTTTAAATTTAACTTTCCACCTCAGTAGGTCTTGGTTCGATTAATCTTTCTAATGCCTTTGATAATTTTATTTGCTTTTTATTTTTTTAGCAATCCTACTGGCATGGTAATTAACCTATGGATTTATGTTAATGTTTTGAACATGTGTAGGCGAAAATGACTGTTTGTTTGTGATAATTTCACACCGATGGTTGACCTATACATTATTTATTTATTTTTTAAACATTACATAATATGTTGCGCAATACAATATCCCACAAAACCAGTTCAGTGGTTTGACTGTGGGAGCGCCGCTTTAGTTTACACATAATATTCGTTTTTATAAAAAAGATAGACATACTTAATTATAGTCCTCAAAAAAAGGCATTAAAATTTTCTATTGCATTAAACTTTATTTAATTTCGTTATCTCTACTACTAACTAGTACAGACGTACGGATGAGCAAAACTTTTAACGCATTGCACCACCCCATATAAAATTAGAACAGAGCAGGGAGATGATGATGAACGAAAATTGTGCTTCGTTTCTACCTTTTACGAAATGCATCCATACATTTACTATGTAAAACTTTCAGTCAGTGAAATCAGTGGGGAAACACGAGCAGCTCGCAAACGAACAGTAACACATGACACAAATTCATTACACAACTACGCACAACTTTAAAATTAAACTTGCGAGGAAGTTTGGGTACACATTCAATTTGGTTCTGCACGAGAGTATTAAGAAGACAAAGTCCAAATGTAGGTAATACGTTTTAAAGGTATTCATTGTATGTGCGTGCCAACATTTATTAAAAGTGTATTAGACCGGTGATTATAATTGTAAGATCTTACGATGACCTTGATAAGCCATGAGAAAAAAAAACGAGAAATAATTAACTGATTTATTCATTTCCTTATCTTGGAAACCACTAGTCTAGGTTCAGTGGACTTCCAACCAAGTATAATTATATTATTATCATAGGTAGTAACACCATCTACCGACTTTCTAAAAACCAGAAAAACAAATTTCATTTTCTGTAAATATCGTATGCCGAAAGCTCTTGCCTTTTCGTCGCTTGTGAATTGGTTGCGATGATTATTGTGTCAGGCGCTTGTGATCTGCCTAGACACACTGAACGGATCAATGTGATTATTTATCCTTATTCCTGTTCACATTATTCAATGTAGGAAGGTGGCAAACTCAAACCTTTATCTCACTTTATTTAGTCAATACATCTCTCAGGTATTGATATAGTAAAAACTCAAAATATCATTATACAATTATTTATTTTTCTTCTTAGCATCAACCTTCGTTTTCGAACACACTTTAGCACACATAAACTTTAGCAGCACAATAACCACAACCACAGCCACTACCACTAATGCAGCCAAGTCTAAATATAACCGTTGGTAGAGCGGCACTTGCAACACCGGTGAGCGCAAGTGCAGGGCGCCGCGCGTGCGCACGACGTGTTCCACCCAGTGCACCAGCTCAGCTGATGGCTTTAGGGGTCGGTCGTGGTATACTAACGATATGTCCTTTACGGTTTGTGTATACCTAGAAAAATAAAATATAAAGATTTGGAGTTACGACTACTTGGTAAATAATAATCCATCGTCTAGAAATCATAGATAAAAAAAAATACAGTCAAACATAAAACTTCTCCTTTTTGGGAGTCAGTTAAGGATAAAAAAACTATAATAAAAAAAATAAAAAACACGCCCGCCATGTCAAAAAAAATCAAAAACAAGTCAAATATTTGCAGTCGGGGTCGGTTACTTGGAACAATTCATTACAGGTCCCCCGACTGCAAATATTTGACTTGTTTTTGATTTTTTTTGACATGGCAGGCGTGTTTTTTATTTTTTTTAATTATAGTTTTTTTATTTAATACTTTTTAGTGAACAACAAAAAATCCAAGACACAACACAAAAAAAAATATCGTTCGGAACACTTTGCAGGCGATTTCGACTCACACTTGACCATTTTTTAATGTCCACATAGCCTATGTCACTCGGGATAACTCAAAGCTTCTAATGATACCACAAACATTGAAATCGGTCAAGCCTTTTAGAAGTTATGGTGGAATAAAGAAACTCACAAACATACATACATACATACTTACATACATACATGAACCCTGAAAACATAACACTCCTTTTTGGGCAGTCGTGTAATAATATTAATAGGCTAATGTTTTTTTTTTCTGTGGATTTTGTATCAGTACTTTTTTTTACTAACGGGATTATGTGGTATATCACATTTATGGAAATAATAAAAAAAATGTAAAATGTAGAACAAAACTGACTTAGAATTGGACCATTAATCAACTGACCTGGGATTATTAATCATTTCTTGAATAGCAGCTTTCAGATCATCAACCAGTTTGTAAGATAGGTTAACTTCTAATGCAAAGCCTTTAGCCACAGCTCTTTTGATGTTAGTGAACTGGTCGCCGAAGACTGGTATCCCTATCACGGGGACGCCATAGTGGATTGTTTCTGTGGTTGATAGAAGACCACCATGGGATATGAACAATATACAGTTATGGTGAGCTGTAATTGAAAAAAAAAAGAAAATAATAAAAAAAAAACTTATTTTTTAATTGTCGATTACTCCCAAAATGCTGAATTAATCTTCTAGCTAGTATATAGCTATGAAGATATCAAGTGGAACACGTCAGTTATCGAAGAAATAAACCTCATTAAAATCGGTCCATTCGTTTTGGAGGTAGAATACCACACGGACCAAGACATCAAATTGATATTACCCCTTTTTTGGCGTTATGGTAAAAGTAATGTAAATAAAGAACAATTTTGTAAAAACAACTATACCGAAGTATTGCTGTATGGATACACATAAAAGCAAATACTGTCAAACAAAAGAAGACCTATAGTTTTAACTGGAAGGTTGAGAATAACTTGACAACTTACACAAAATACTTGGTTGAGGTGCCCATTTCAGAATGTGAACATTTTTAGGCACATTTGGTAGATCCTCTTCAAACTTCCAAATCACAGTCTGCTTCAGATTCCCAAACATCTCTAATAGACCTGTTTTGATTTCTTCCGGCCAGGATTTACTTTGCAAGTTCGATCCCATGCTGAAGTATATTACTCCATTTTTATTGCCTTCCATTATCTTCTTCAAGTCCTGAAAAGTATACATAAACCCAATTCTTAAAAGCATAGGTACGATTGACTGATTTATGATGAATTATGTGACTTTATACAAAAGACAGACTATGACCCAAATCAGAGGCATTAGAATTGCATGGTTCAAGAATGTAAAATTATTAGCTTTTGATGATGATGGATAGTTTCTAATCTAAACCCGTATCTTCACACTACAGGGTCCTTCCTCCTTCCTTCCTCTCCTTACTTCTGTCTTAAGCTCTAATGGGTCAGTCCTTTCGGTAAGAGTCTAGTTTCTCCATCCAATTCACATCTAACCAAAATAAATTATCAAAGATCAGCAACATTACCTCTGGCAACGGATCAACATTCTCCTTTATATGGTATCCTCCTATAGGTTTATACATTTGTGGCAGAGAGATAGGTAGTCCCATTGATACGTGTGAGTTGCCTAGTACTAAAGAGATGTTTGATCGCACTTCGCTGTACGAAGGCGGTTGACGACCTCTCTTTAATATTAGAGGTGCTAGCAATCTGTTGTATTCTCGCTCTTCCACTTCGTTATAGTACCTGATTAGAAGATTTTCGTTTTATTTAGAAATAGCTAACATCGTTCGTCGTTCTCTGTGTGGTTGGAGCTAAACGTGGTAGATTCTTGGTGTAAATATTTCTCATTAAAATTATATTATACAACGTGATTAACAAAAGTTAAAGCAACTGCGTCTTTTGATAGAGAAGAGATTAAGTTTATTGAATCTATAGTAAATATCCCACTTTTTATTTTAAATTTTCATTAAATTGCTACTTAAAATTTTCTAACTTATTGGTAGTTCTTACATATAAGCGTAGTAACGGGCTTGTATCCTTTTAAAGAGTTCTGCCACACGTTGCGTGAATGTAAACGGTGGCATTATGGTCGAAAAGACATCCGTACTGTAAGCAGGGTTTGGTGCAGCGTCGATTGCACTGATAATCGCTGAGTTTACTTCTACAGGAGAAGAAAATATAAATGGACAGCCGAATATAGGTGCTAATCTGAAATGTGAAATAGAAAGTTATGTAGTACTTTGAGAATATTCTGTACTAGCTGATCCCCGCGACTTCGTCCACGTCAATTTCTGTTATTATGACCGCGATTAAGAAGTTTAAAAAAAAAGTATTTCTGCGTAAATGATAATTTTAGTTAATATTATGTTGATAAAACTCTGTAGCAAATAATTGGCAATAATGCATTAATTTCGACCAAATGATTACCTTAAAAAAGGTTATAGTGAGTCAATCTTAGAAGATAGACATATACTGTTGCAGACATTTTTTTAGATCATTTAAAGAGGAACAATTCTTTCATACATATATTTTGGGTAACTCGAACCGTTTACGCAGCGCACGCAACGGAAGCTTTCAAGTATGAATATGTTTCCCCGTTTTTGTGACATTTTTCACTGCTGCTTAGCTCCTATTGGTCGCAGCGTAATGTTATATATCCTAAAGCCTTCCTCGATAAATGGACTATCTAACACAAAAAGATTTTTTCAATTCTAACCAGTAGTTCCTGAGATTAGCGCGTTCAACCAAACAAACAAACAAACAAACTCTTCAGCTTTATAATATTACTAGCTGTACCCGCGACGTTGTTCGCTTATATACCTATCATTCATCTTTATGAATAAATATTTGACTGTGATATAGAGGGCCACTAACACGAACTGCCTGCTGCCGAGTAAATTTTGTCACAAATGTTGCTGTTTGTATAAAGTCTCAAAATAAAAAAGTACCATCGTCATCCTAATCCTAACTAATATTATAAATGCGAAAGTAACTCTGTCTGTCTGTCTGTCTGTCTTTGCTTCACGCCTAAACTACTGAACCGATTTGTGTGAAATTTGGTACAGACATAGTTTGGAACTTGAGAAAGGACATAGGATAGTTTTTATTACAAAAATAAAATAAAAAATAAAATTTATTCTGGACATTCAGCGCCATCTATTGGTCAAGCGTCGGCATCAATTCAGTACTGAAAATTCATCGAAAATCGAAAAATGTAAATAAATAGTAAAAAGGTATGAAAATCCTAATCCTAATCCTAATCCTAATCCTAACTAATATTATAAATGCGAAAGTAACTCTGTCTGTCTGTCTGTCTGTCTTTGCTTCACGCCTAAACTACTGAACCGATTTGTGTGTAATTTGGTACAGACATAGTTTGGAACTTGAGAAAGGACATAGGATAGTTTTTATTACAAAAATAAAATAAAAAATAAAATTTATTCCGGACATACAGCGCCATCTATTGGTCAAGCGTCGGCATCAATTCAGTACTGAAAATTCATCGAAAATCGAAAAATGTAAATTAATAGTAAAAAGGTATGAAAATCCTAATCCTAATCCTAATCCTAATCCTAACTTCCTAACTATATTAATATTATAAATGCGAAAGTAACTCTGTCTGTCTGTCTGTCTGTCTTTGCTTCACGCCTAAACTACTGAACCGATTTGTGTGAAATTTGGTACAGACATAGTTTGGAACTTGAGAAAGGACATAGGATAGTTTTTATTACAAAAATAAAATAAAAAATAAAATTTATTCCGGACATACAGCGCCATCTATTGGTCAAGCGTCGGCATCAATTCAGTACTGAAAATTCATCGAAAAATGTAAATAAATAGTAAAAAGGTATGAAAATATAATATAATAAAACTTTTAGTACAAAGAAAATGCTCTAACGGAGTATGGATAATTCTATTAGTAAATATTATTATGTCGAGTTGGTGATCGCGCAATGGTGTCGATCGTTACACGAGTTCGGTTCATGTTATTGTTTTAATTCATCGGAAAAAAGTAAATAAATAGTAAAAAGGTATGAAAAAAATAATATCAATATAATAAAACTTTTAGTACAAAGAAAATGCCCGAACGGAGTATAGATAAATAATCCGAGTTGTCACTATGCTCGATAGATGGCGTTGGGATCGAAATAGATCGCGCTATGGTTTCGTTACATTATGTTGATTTTTGAAGAGTTCCCTAGAATATCTTCCACATTTCATTTTTGAAGAGATCCCGCGAGATCGGGAACTATGTGGGTAAAACCAAAAATCTGCCGGAAGTCACTATTCCACGCGAACGAAGTCGCGGGCAAAAGCTAGTAATTATATAATTAGCTTACCTCTAAAAATTTTAAGGATTGGTTTTGATGCTACTTTGTTTAAAAATTTTAGATTTATCTTCCAAGTCCAGAACCGTGAGAAAAAATTATAATTTTCATGGTGGCTTTCGATGTCAATGTCCAAAATATGTCTACCTTGGGCAGTTTTGAACTGACTCTTTTATATATGTAGTATGTTTTCTCTTTTGTGCTTTACCCAGTTGGTTACAATAATTGAAGGTCAATGTTTTGGTATTGAGTCTACTGGCAGCGCCAACTCTGAGTTAAAGTGAAAGCAGCTGTCGCTCTAGGCAGTAAATGGCAAAGGGCACCCAAAAACCGAATCCATAAAAACAAATTAGTCCATTTTTTATGCTATAGTTCTCGTTGGTACCGTAGTCCCTAGTGAGACTACAGGACGCGAGGTTTTGGTGCGAAACCTCGAAATTGAACTACGCCGTTAAATTGAGAGTGGATATCAGATAGGCAGTGACTGACATGAGACCCATGAAACTGAAAGAGGAGGTAGTTACAAAAAGTTGACGTACGGTTTGAGAGGCGCAGTGGCAGAATTACCAAAACTGTGTTTAAAATTATTTGTTTGGAAAGATTAAGTAATAGCTATCCAAGGACAATCTCATTCTACCCTGATTAAAGTCAGAGGCTGTATCCTGTACAATTCGCTTTAAATACCGTACGTATATATTTTAAAATGTAGAGAATGCGATAGAAAGTTTATTTTATTTAGGGTTTTCGCCCAACCTTCCGGTAATAGGGTACAAAAACTTTATGAAATTTAAACACATAAATAAAATATCATGTACGCATAAAAACCTACATGAGAAGCAAGCTACCTTTTAAAGAATATTAAAGAGGTAGTACATACTAAAGATTGTGTGATAAAAATATCATTGGGTTTTTGGGTAAAAGAAAATAAATAACAAATACAAAAAGATCTTGTCCATGGAATATAATATAGATGACCAATAGAAAACATTACACATTATGTTGGAAAAATTGTTTAAAAGTGGATTAAAGTTTTTAACCAACTATAAAGTGATCTATGGGGAAGCTTACGTTTTCAAGTCAGAAGCGAATGCGTAAATTTCCAAGCAAATGGCCAGGACATTTACGCCTGAATCACTTTACGGTACATGCCATGCACGTTTGTTCCTCCATGATCAGCAATGAGGAACAAACTTACCTACGGAGATTAGTAAATACAAACACTAAATAATTGTAAGTTTGTATATCGGTTGAGAAAAAATTCACGACTTAAAGATGTCGTTTATTGCGACTAAAAATACAACAAAATGTTACAAATATTTTTTTACTTAAAAAAGATACGTTAGTAAAACACAAAAAGAGTTATCTCTACTGAGATTTGAACTTGGGTATCAAAAAATTCAAACTTATAATAAGAAAATGGACGCATGATAAAAAATACAAACATTAACAACCGGATTTGAACTTGCAGCAACATCACTCATTTCCAATCGTTCAACCGCCAAGCTGTTTACCTCGATAGCTAGTTTCCTTAAATATAGGTTCTAATCAAATTGAAGATTGCTATGGCTACCTCAGTCTGCCATGGTTACCCTCTTGTTTATCTTTTGATCTGTCAATAATGCCAATTTATGTGTGCAGTTGAGAAAATGATTTTGGAAATTTAAAGCTCCTCCCCTTATCAGCTAGATTCAATAGCATGTTTCAACATAGCTAACAACCATCTACGATTTCTTGAAAACCACCTCTCAATTTTTTACACCATTCGATTAAGTAGTTTATGTTAGATACTGTAACATGAAATCTGACCCCCGGCAAAAGACAGTTGTAATGCAAGTACTGTACTGAATTGCGTGTTGTAATATTTTACTTCTTGAACTCACTAAATTAATTATATCTTTTGATAGAGTGAACCGATTTCGATGAAACAAAAACTAAGTTATACCTCAAGTTGTGTATAATTTTTGTATATAAACATTGTCTGCATTCAATTCGTAGATTTTACGTGATGCGTGCACAAACAAACATATAAACAGACAAACAGACAAACAGACAAACAGACAAACAGACAAACAGACAAAAATTTCAAAAATGATGGAAATGGGTTCTGTTAGTTATCCTTTAACACGCTGGCTATTTTTTTTTTCAATTTCTTCAATGTACAAAAATGACTTTTCTACAGATTTATTATATTTATAGATATGTGTAAAGTGTGTAATATATACTTGCTGTAACATTGTACAGTGTGGAATCTATAGCTTCAATGAGATTTCGATATCTCAGGAAAGATTTAACCGAAAACTGGACCAATTTCATGTATGTACAAAAATAACTTAGAAAGAAAAGCTTCAAATGGGTTCGCCAATCAAGATCACTGTATGTAAGAAACTGATTGAAAGTTTATCTATAAAATTTTGATGATCTGATTACAATTAAATACAGGGAATGTTTATCTCAAGCCTAAGTAACTATGTATGGATGACCTTACCCTGTCAAAATATCAGAGAACATCCATGTAACAATGATAACATCAAATTCTTCCTTTGGGTCGGTCAAAAGCTTCTGAACATTACTGTTTTCCAGCGTCTTCACCGCAAATAAAGTCATGAAATGAAAGACGAAGGTTCTGTCTTGTGTCATTGGTGGCTTTGTTAATAGCTGTGTTAGGTTCATAGCTTCAGCTAAAAACAAAAAACACTGTTTGAAAAGTAAGAACATATGGATGCTCTATCGCAGGACAAATAAAATAGGTCATCTATTCAGAAAAAAGTTTGAGATGTGTGTACGTTTCTAAAGAACGTAAAAAATCCATTAAGACACAACTCCGAATAACAAAAGATCTATTATAATATTTAATTCTTCTTCTTCTAGTGTCTGTCAGTTATCGGAGGTTGGCCGTTAACAATTGGAACTCCTCACGGCTCTGCGCCAAACGGAAGAGCTACCCTGCACTGGTGATTTCAGAATATACATGGATTTTTCTGGGCCATGACATCGCCTAACTATTAATCCTTATCAGTAGGTTGTAAAAATAAGAAGTCGTAATAAGTCAAAAGCACATACCTGGCATCAATTTGAAATGATCGCTTATATCAACTTGACGAAGCTTGGGTGATTGATTCTTAGATGCAACTGTTGAAACATACGTCACCTGGAAGTAATATAAGCACCAATTTAAATAAAAGAGAATATATATACAGAAGTAAATGGAGTTTATTTTACACTTAGAATATTAGACAAAAAATTACTAGACAGTGGGTAGATACTTTTGATTATTTTTATCCTACTACCATATAAATATGAAAATTGTGAGGAAAGCTACTGAATGGAGTCTTTCAAAACCTGCTGACGGTTTTGGGCGAATAGGTTAAAACATGGGATACTTTTTGTCCTTATACCAAAATGCAAAATACCCGAAAACCAGAAAAGCTCGAATTGTATAATGATAAACTTAACTGCAGTTCATAGCATAATTTTTTTTTTTTCTTGTTTTAATGTGACCTAGCTTACCTCATGTCCTGCCTTCAAGAGAGGTCCAATAATACCTTCTCCTAGGATCCCGTGACTCCTCGACGGCGCTGGGTTCATCACCAATATCTTGTAGGCCTCGCATGATGATAATATGACCAAACAGCATAGGAATACATTTATTGTAGTCCCCATAATCTAAAAGGGTTTCATTTTTCATTCAGGATCATTTAAATATGTAAAGAGCTGTTTAAGACGGGGTGTTATAAGTTTGACGTTCTGCCTCTGTAGGTGTGTGTGTCTGTTAGTATCATCATAGCTCCTGATTGCATGAAACGATTTTGAGTTTTTTAGTTAAAAGGTGAATTTGTCAGGAGTGTTCTAAGCTATGTTTAATGGAAATCTGATAAGTACTTCAAAAGTTATAAACAATTTTTCAACTCAATCAGTTCGTACGACCTTTTTGCTGCCCACCCTATAATATCTAACAGTTGGAGTAACAAGTAAATATTATTATCACAGTACTCGTATAGACAGATCAAACAAGCCCACATATACTGCGGTCGCAATTTATATGCCAAACATGTAAACAAACAAGAGTGTTAGGAAAAGCAACAGTAATAATAATCAGTCTAAAATTAACTTTATCAACACTGACATAAAGTTGTTGTTTGTTTAAGTGGAGATAACATCAATTACTTTAAAAAAGGCCATGATACTTATATGAAGGGCATATCAAAAATACTATACATGATAATAATAATGCATTTCCACTGACTTTATCTATAAAGCATGCAAAGCAGCTCAAACAAAAATTACGAAAAAGAGCTCTAACTCAACATTTCAACATTTGACCTTAACAATTATCTTCAAAATGGCTAAACATAGCGAGTTAAATAATACAAATAAATGTATTTCTTGCATTACATTTTCTGTTAAACTCGAAAAATAAAGAATCACAGATACTCACTTGTAGGTTTTCCCACTCAATCACAAACTACCACTTCTCTTACTTTAACCACACACTTATTATTTAACCAGCAATCACCTTTAAATGTTTTTGTCATGTACCTTATCTTGGCGATAAGCCACTGACGAATGATTAATATTCTTAAACCACCAACCGGTTTTCACAGACATCATATTTTTTATAATTATGATGTAAGAGATTATGTGTTATTATTGTTGATTAAGGTATAAACCTGTTATTAATAGATGTAATTTGATCGCGTCATATTTATTTCCGACAAATAAAAAAGGACCTTATAATGTATGTCTCAAGTTGACTAATTTGATTTCTGTGCTGGGCAGATATCACACGTTAACTATTTTATTTATTACAAGCTGTTGCCCACGGCTAAGCCTGCGTGGGTATGTAACTTAAATGTCCTTTCTGAATACCCAAGCTACCAAGGTTCATTAAAATCGATACAGCGGTTATGGTGGGGGTCGAAAGCTACGCGTATTACATTTTTATACTCGTGACATTATCTTCGAAATTACTTAAAACACGGCAACTAAATTCTAAATTCAACGTGTGGTATCTCGATGATGGGACCCTCGGAGGCGATGTGGATACAGTTGTAAATGATCTTATATTTTTAAAAAATAAATTAAATACTATTGGTCTTCAGCTCAACTTTTCGAAATGTGAACTTTTCTTAAATAACGTGACTGACAGACAACTGACTCTTTCAAAATTTATCACAATAGCCCCTGAGATAAAAATTATTGAAAAAAGCTCTCTCCGTCTCCTTGGGTCTCCAATCTTCGACGATGCCTTTCCCACTTTTATAGACGAAAAAATTCAAAATTTCAATGATGTTTCGGATAGACTGCACCAAATTAATATGCATTCGGCCATTACCCTAATTCGGTTTTGCTGTTTCGGTCCTAAATTAATTTATTTCCTTCGTGCTTCACATTTATGGAAGCATCCTCAACTTTTGGAAAAAATGGACCAAATTATAAAACATACACTTACTTCAATTTTAAATGTGGCCATGGACGACCGAGCTTGGGCTCAGGCCACTCTTCCCATCCGTATGGGCGGCGAGCCCGCCGCAAAATTACAAGTATCAGTTTACCGGCTTTCATATCCTCGGTCCACGGCACTGATAAATTAATCAGGAATATTCTTAGTTCTACACTGATTAATTTTGAGGTGCCGTGCTTCACCGAGGCTGTGGATGCCTGGAAAATTGCCTGCCCGAATTCAAATACTCCTGTCCACCCATCTTCCCAGAGACAGTGGGACGAGCCGCTCTGCAGAGTAGTTAAGGAAAATCTAATCTCTTCTTCCAATACTACTGCTGAGCGTGCGCGCTTACTGGCTGTGGGAGAGTGGGAGTCAGGCCTTTGGCTTCAAGCATTGCCTTCGTCGAACATAGGCACCTTGTTCGACGACACTACTTTCCGCCTCGCTGCTGCTCTACGCCTAGGGGCTTCAAGTTGTACCCCGCATCGCTGTCACTGTGGCGAAGTTGTCAACAGCCTCGGACACCACGGCCTATCATGTAGCCGTAGCGCGGGCCGCATGGCGCGGCATGCGAATATAAATGACATTATTCGACGAGCTCTTGTCGCCGTCGGCGTTCCGGCTGTACTCGAACCTAATGGCCTGGCACGCGACGACGGCAAGAGACCGGACGGCATGTCTTTGTTCCCGTGGAAGGTGGGTAGGCCTTTAGTGTGGGACGCTACTTGCGTCGATACTCTTGCGCCATCCCATCTTCCTAGTACGTCGTGCTGTGCTGGCGCTGCTGCTACGGCTGCTGAGAACCTCAAGCGGCGGAAATATACCAACCTAGTTGGAAGTTATTTATTCGAGCCGTTTGGGGTTGAGACCCTTGGTCCGTGGGGTCCGAGTGCACACAGATTATTTAAAGATTTATCCAAACGCCTGGTTGACACTTCGCGAGACCCAAAGGCTGGCTTCTACCTAGGTCAGCGAATAAGCATTGCCATACAACGTGGCAATGCTGCCAGCCTTTTGGGCACACTCCCAGTCGACAGCGATGTGGATGAATTTTTTGATGCCTTGTTTTAGTTCTTAGTTTCATTTAGTCTATAATTCTTCGGCTTAGTTTTTATAATATTGTAAATATTTTAAGTTTAATTCCATTAATAAAGAAATATCTTACTTAAAACACATGAGTAGGTTTATGTAAGTAAGTATTTTACTGCTGCATAAATAAATAACTTTGTGCATAGAACTATTAGGTGTTTGAATAATAATGTATACTACAATTAATACAATAATCTTCAAATCACATTTCACAAAGACAACAAATGATTTTGGATTGCCCAAATGTTTTACCCATGCCGGAATTAAATCCGTATCATCTTGCTCAGCAGTAGCTGCCATGGTATACCACTCGGCTATCAGTGAATTATATTCGAAGAATACTTGGATTGGAAACCAACATCATCATCTCCCGGCCCTGTTAACAATTATTTGGTGTCATATTAAGCTTCATTTCATCTCTACTACTTGTTTTCTCAGCATTCACTCCTTTGTTTCTCATATTAACCAACACTTAGTTTAAATCACTTAGCCAGGGGAGTTCGATTTTTAATCCAGATAGGAAAAAATAATCTTAGTACATAAATAAAGTCTGATTGATAATTCTAACGTTATCAACAAATGACGTCTATAGTAACACTACATTTAGTTCAAGGACACTTATTTTAGAGGATTATTCACGACGTACCTTCATGTTATTGATAGATATACATACATACAGTCACGCCTCTTTCCCTTGTAGGGGTAGGCAGAGACCACTTCTTTCCACTTGCTGCGATCCTTACACAATTGTTTCGCTTTGTCCACTTGAATTTTTCCCTTTCATACATGCTGTTCGGTTTATGGTACTCTTGACCTGGCCTTTTTTCATTCACACTCGCCTTATGCACTTTTTTCGTCAATCGTTCTTCATTCATTCTCTCGACATAGCCAAACCATCTCAGCATACCTTTCTTAATTTTTGTCTCAACATCCATCATCCACCTTACCATCCATTCCTCCTCTTACATTTAACCGGGCCACTTTTCGCCCCCGCGAGAAACGACAAACACACATACCTTTATGTCATTGATAGATACACATACATATCTATGAGGTTAAGCAGTGATAACCGATTATCTGGCTAAAGGGCTTCTTGCACTAAGCGATATTCAGTCTGTCTAATAAGACAAAGCGTAGTGTAATAAGTGTAAGCCAGTTACCCAAGCTAATCATCTATACATATCTATACATATTATTATATATTATAATAAATCTGTAGAAAAGTAATTTTTGTACATTGAAGAAATTGAAAAAAAAAATAGCCAGCGTGTTAAAGGATAACTAACAGAACCCATTTCCATCATTTTTGAAATTTTTGTCTGTTTGTCTGTTTGTCTGTTTGTTTGTGCACACATCACGTAAAATCTACGAATTCAATGCAGACAATGTTTATATACAAAAATTATACACAACTTGAGGTATAACTTAGTTTTTGTTTCATCGAAATCGGTTCACTCTATCAAAAGATATGATTAATTTAGTGAGTTCAAGAAGTAAAATATTACAACACGCAATTCAGTACAGTAATTGCATTACAACTCTCTTTTGCCGGGGGTCAGATTTTATGTTACAGTATCAAACATAAACTACTTAATCGAATGGTGTAAAAAATTGAGAGGTTGTTTTCAAGAAATCGTAGATGGTTGTTAGCTATGTTGAAACATGCTATTGAATCTAGCTGATAAGGGGTGGAGCTTTAAATTTCCAAAATCATTTTCTCAACTGCACACATAAATAGGCATTATTGACAGATAAACAAGAGGGTAACCATGGCAGACTGAGGTAGCCATAGCAATCTTCAATTTGATTAGTACCTATATTTTAGTGAACTAGCTATCGAAGTAAACAGCTTGGCGGTTGAACGATTGGAAATTAGTGATCTTGCTGCAAGTTCAAATCCGGTTGTTAATGTTTGTATTTTTTTTCATGCGTCCATTTTCTTATATAAGTTTGAATTTTTTGATACCCAAGTTCAAATCTCAGTAGAGATAACTCTTTTTGTGTTTTACTAACGTATCTTTTTTAAGTAAAAAAAATATTTGTAACATTTTGTTGTATTTTTAGTCGCAATAAACGACATCTTTAAGTCGTGAATTTTTTCTCAACCGATATATAAACTTACAATTATTTAGTGTTTGTATTTACTAATCTCCGTAGGTAAGTTTGTTCCTCATTGCTGATCATGGAGGAACAAACGTGCATGGCATATACCGTAAAGTGATTCAGGCGTAAATGTCCTGGCCATTTGCCTGGAAATTTACGCATTCGCTTCTGACTTGAAAACGTAAGCTTCCCCATAGATCACTTTATAGTTGGTTAAAAACTTTAATCCACTTTCAAACTATTTTTCCAACATAATGTGTAATGTTTTCTATTGGTCATCTATATTATATTCCATGGACAAGATCTTTTTGTATTTGTTATTTATTTTCTTTTACCCAAAAACCCAATGATCTTTTTATCACACAATCTTTAGTATGTACTACCTCTTTAATATTCTTTTATGAGAAGCAAGCTACCTAGCTTGCTTCTCATGTAGGTTTTTATGCGTACATGATGTTTTATTTATGTGTTTAAATTTCATAAAGTTTTTGTACCCTATTACCGGAAGGTTGGGCCAAAACCCTAAATAAAATAAACTTTCTATCGCATTCTCTACATTTTAAAATATATACGTACGGTATTTAAGCCCATCTCCTTATGCTGCACCTTACACTTAATTAATTATATATTATTATAATTAATAAAAATTAATTAATATAATTGTACAGAATACAGCCTCTGACTTTAATCAGGGTAGAATGAGATTGTCCTTAGACAGCTATTACTTAATCTTTCCAAACAAATAATTTTAAACACAGATTTGGTAATTCTGCCACTGCGCCTCTCAAACCGTACGTCAACTTTTTGTAACTACCTCCTCTTTCAGTTTCATGGGTCTCATGTCAGTCACTGCCTATCTGATATCCACTCTCAATTTAACGGCGTAGTTCAATTTCGAGGTTTCGCACCAAAACCTCGCGCCCTGTAGTCTCACTAGGGACTACAGTACCAACGAGAACTATAGCATAAAAAATGGACTAATTTGTTTTTATGGATTCGGTTTTTGGGTGCCCTTTGCCATTTACTGCCTAAAGCGACAGCTGCTTTTACTTTAACTCAGAGTTGGCGCTGCCAGTAGACTCAATACCAAAACATTGACCTTTAATTATTGTAACCAACTGGGTAAAGCACAAAAGAAAAAACATACTACATATATAAAAAAGAAGATGAAAGAGTTAGTTCATATTTTGAACATTGACATCGAAAGCCACCATGAAAATTATAATTTTTTCTCACGGTTCTGGACTTGGAAGATAAATCTAAAATTTTTAAACAAAGTTGCATCAAAACCAATCCTTAAAATTTTTAGAGGTAAGCTAATTATATAATTATGACGATGGTACTTTTTTATTTTGAGAATTTATACAAACAGCAACATTTGTGACAAAATTTACTCGGCAGTAGGCAGTTCGTGTTAGTGGCCCTCTATATCACAGTCAAATATTTATTCAGAAAGATGAATGATAGGTATATAAGCGAACAACGTCGCGGGTACAGCTAGTCTTATATAAAATTCTCGTGTCACAATGTTAGTTACCATACTCCTCCGAAACGGCTTGACCGATTTTTATGAAATTTTATATGCATATTCAGTAGGTCTGAGAATCGGCTACTATCTATTTTTCATACCCCTAAGTGGTAGTAGGCAGGTAGTAGGCAGGTGCTAGGTAGAAAAAATTGCATTGCGACGCATGCCGGGTACAGCTAGTGAGACTGTAAAAGTCCTTTCGGTTACTTACCTGCGTTCGGGTGTACCGGGTGTTGTGGCGCAAATTGGGAGAGGCCTATGTCCAGCAGTGGACTATGATTGGCTGAATGATGATGATGATGATGACCTGCGTTCGCGAATGCTTATCGCGTGGTGTAATAATATATGCCTGTAAACACTAATAACACTAATAAATTGTGTAATGTCTTTTTCTTTTTAATATTTGTGTTATCACCAGCCCGATGGTAACTTATTTTGCATTGTCACCAAACTACTATAAGTACGCAAAAAATGAGCCCAATTAGGTCTCAAAGTATCTGTAAAAGTGGAAAAAAGTTAGTTTTTTTTTTTGCATATTAACTTTATCAAATTCATACTCAGACACATTTCAAACTGTACTTGTAGCACCCATGTGAATTCTACAATATACCTACGTACTACAAACTTAACGTGACTCAAACTTTTGTGTTTATTAGCCGTAACTAGTGTGCTCACTAAGCCTTCCTATTTAGGAAGTAAAGTGGTAATAAACTGAATTTTGTATGACTCAAAAAAAATATATGTTTTATTTGTATTTAAGACAGACTTTGAGGAGGTTTGACCCAGACTTCTTAGCTCAAGAAAAAATATACAGCCGTTTGTAGATTTTCAGCTTATTGCTTTATATAATTTGTACGGAAGTATAATATTTAAGTTTTTAAATCTCAAGGTTTAATTAACAGGTTATAAGTAAGCGAAAGTACAGTAGGGCTACATAAATTGTGATTACACATACCTACATGTCCACAACCACACGACCACAAACCAATCGATATTTTTTTAAATCGATCAACAATTCAAAATCATAGTCAAAAATAAATTATTTAACTTAGTTTACAAAGTATCACTTATAAAACGTCAAAATTATTACAAAAAAGACAGCAGCCTAAGGGTCGGTTCATATCTGTCGGAAAAGGCAGCGCGCAACATCGGCCGCGCAAAGTCAGAACGAACAAACACACAACAAAGCATCCAACCTCTCACACCTGACGCAACACCTCTCACAATAGGGTAGATGACTAGGTATGCAAAGTCAAAATTTATTTAGTCCGCCATTTAGATAATCAAAATATAATAGACACATTATTTTTTCTTTTCTCAAATAAATTACAAAATACGAAGATAAACCGCTGTAAAGTTCAGGAGTGGGGGCTTGTGACGTCACGGCTAGGTACAATTTGTACTCAAACGTGACGTCACGCAAGAATTGTACGCGCTGTATCTTCGTAATTCTTTGTTTACGGGACTAAACAAAAAATACGTGTCTAATATTTTTTTCTTATCTAAAAGATGGACATAAAATTAAAAATTAGTCATCATCCCTATTGCCGAAGATATTACGTAACAAGCATACAAAACAAACCACCCTCGAATTAAGAACCTTCTTCAAAGTCGGTTAAAACTAATATGATCCACACACGATTGAACAAAGACTCATCATCATCAAGAATCTATTAAACTGCTATCAAGCATTTTCAATAGACGGCCGCTCAATAGATGAAAGACGTGGCTATTGTTGAATGTTTACTTGGCTCTATAATGGTTGGCTAAAATCTATAGAGAAAGCGAGTATACAGCTTCAATGCTCAGATGGGGAAAAGGGATTTTATAAGATGGAGTTTTTGTTACAATTGTGACTATCTGTTTCAGTATGTGATTTCAGAACGATTTGACGACCTCCGTGGTCGAGTGGCGTACGCACCGGTTTCAAGGTGTCGCTAGCTCTGAGGTCCCGGGTTCGATCCCCGGACGGGTCAATGTAGAAACCAAAAATTTTCTACATTGCCTCGCGTCTGGGTGTTTGTGGAACCTTCGTTGCTTCTGAATTCCATAACACAAGTGCTTTAGCTACTTACTTTGGGTTCAGAGCAATGTATGTGATGTTGTCCGCATTTATTATTATTATTATTAAGAAGATGTTTGACTATTGTGCATTTTTTGATGTCACAATGAAGATTGTTTTACTCCTGAATTTTGTTTGATAAATACAATTTTATATGGTTAATGGTTCTGCTTAAAACGAAAATAATAATTTCAAGATTCTTACTTTTTTATAAAATTTTAAAGTTGGAAAATCTGATGGAATAGGTTGACTGGCCTGTTGGTTTAGTGGTAAGTGACCCTGACTGCTAAACCGGAGGTCGTGAGTTTAATTCCCACCCAGGACAAATCTTTGTGAGATGAGCACGATAATTTGTTCTGTGTCTGGGTGTAATTTATCTATAGTATGTATGTATTTAGAAATATATAAGTATATTTATCAGTTTTCTGGTCACCATAGTACACGCTCTGCTTAGTTTAAAATCAGATGTCCGTGTGTGAGTTGTCCCAGGAATAGGTAAAACTATGGTAGGTTAGCACTTCATTTCAACGAAGCGGCCCTTTTGAGTAAACTGCACTTGAACTTCACAAAGTTTAAATAAATTATTCATTAAGTTTTTGATAAAGCGGTTTTATAAAACTGAACTAGTAGCTTAAGTCCAGCCATTTCTCAAGTCTCATTTAAAGCATAAATATCTCTGGAATGTATATTAATTATAATTCTATTTGACTAAACTTTCTTAATTACAGTTCGCGACTGACTGATGAAACCTCTCAGATTTAATCATTGAAGTTTGCAAGTTCCTTGTAACTTACACTTTTTGGTACATGCTGTATTACTAAAACCACATATAAATATAATATATGGTGATTAGTATTTAGATGAGTTTATAATTAGTTGCACGTAAAAAACAAACCGTCTTGAATTAAAAACAAAAAAATACTGTACCGATTTTTATTATTTTTAATAGCAGTATTTGTAATGGATTAAATTTAAATGGAAAAGTCGGGAGACAACCCACCCGTTGGGTCGATGACATCGCCAAAGTGGCAGGAAAGGGCTGGCTGGCGATTGGCACGGAACCGCAATACTTGGCGTGCTCATGAAGAGGCCTATACCCGACTATAGGTGACTACAGACTGAAGAAGAGAGAGAGAGAGAAATTTAAATGGATAAGAAAATATTTTTTGAACTCCGTCCATTATAGCCGTAGCATGACATACACACAAAAAAAACATAAAGACGAATTGAGAACATACTTTTTTAAAGTTGGTAGAAAATCTTAAACATCCCAACTACCCTGCTTAATTATATTTTTGGTTTTTTAATTTTTATAATTATTTATTTCACTATTTCTTAGGTTTCGGATATATTAAAAATCAGCTTGCACTCTGAATGCCAGCCTTCTGGGGCCCGATGTCGCTATTTTAAGCCAGTGAGTGGCGGGTTAATAAACGTTCCGGCGGACTTGTTTTTGTGCCTAATTTTCGTATTCAGATAATTTTAGTTTATTTCTACAAATATCAGAGCAGCTTTATATTTTTGTATTTTATATATATATATACTTTATATCTTTGCTATTAACAGCAAATATGAATTATTTTAAAAAAATCTTGTAACAAAAAGTTTTGGTTTTTGTCATAGAATATATCCAGTAGTTTTTTTGTTTATTAAACTTATTTACAAGATTTTAAATATCGACTAAATGTCTTTTAACCAATTTAAATGTTGGTGAAACTTCCTTACTCTGTAAGCAACAACTCTTGAATAGTTTTCTCCAACTAAAAATTTTCCTTCAAGTTTAAATTTCAAGGCATTTTACTTTTACAACCAAAACACTTCAAACCACAAAAAGTTAGTCAGCTTAGCATATCGTGTTTAAAGTTTTCGTCGGGGAATCTTTGGAGTGTACTTCAAGTTATTTCGGCAACGCTAACCAAACCAATTTTCTTAATTAATTTCTTTGACTAAGGCTCAATTCATACTACAGCAGATTTGCATCGAAATCTATAATTTTTATTGCTAATATCTTGTTATTGCATACTTAACTCAACAATGTGAAGCTCATATTTCATCATCTTCTTCTTTTCGATTAAATAATCCGGTGCGCCCAGTACTTTACCACACCAACTATAGCGTCATCGGCGAAGTTTTGATCCTCCATATTTCGTCTTAGCAAGCGTTTTATTTTAATTCTTACAAATTAAACCGAACAAAATGTTGGTAGGTAATAACAGTAGCCGATTAAATAATCAAACTTCATATTATGAATGATAAACAATGTATTATGTAATTGATTGTTTTTTTTTTTTGTTATTCACATAATTTATAAATCAAAGTACGAGTCCTCGTTAGTATTCTTGAATCTTACATGAGTCCATACAAGGCCACCTATGTAATTATATTACTAGTTTAAGCGAAACAATTGCTAAAACAGAAACCTTAGGTACAAAAAAAACTGGCCAAGTGCGAGTCGGACTCGCACACGAAGGGTTCCGTACCACCGTCGTATAAGAGCCCCTTACATATTCATTTTATGTGGTTTTTAGTATTGTTGTTATAGCGGCAACGGAAATACATCATATGTGAAAATTTCAGCTTTCTAGCTATCACGGTTTATGAGATACAGCCTGGAGACAGACAGACGGACAGACAGACAGCGGAATCTTAGTAATAGGGTCCCGTTTTACCCTTTGGGTACGGAACCCTAAAAATGACAGAACTGTTTTCGGATTTCAGATTTCACGAAAGTTTTTAGTTGAATAGAGAGGCGAATAAAATTGTTTTGTTGCTTCTATTGTTCGAAAACATTGGTGGTTGTGTTGTTTTACTACGGATCTTGTTTCAATACCCGGATCGTATACCGATAGGCCTGTATCACTATCGTCATCATAAAGTTGGGAACAAACCTATATATTTGAGGTTTTTATACTCTTACTAAAAGTTTTATGTAGTTCAGGAAGTAGATGGTTAAACGAAACCAACTCTATAGTATAGTAAAATAAACCATGAGGTTTGAGATAAGATTGAATAACTATAGGAAAAGCGGTATGGTCCTAATCAATACTCTAAATATGGGGTTTTTTTCTAAAGAAGATAAAAACGGAATTTGAATTTTGCATTTAAGTCAAAAATTTATCGTAGGGAAAAACATCCATGGCATATTTTTTTATCTTTGCCATTTATGTATAGTATGTGACTCTACTCAAATAGTCTTTAAAGTTTTCAGTTAGTAGGTTTTTTATTTATTTATATATTATCGTTTTATTTTATTTCTCAAAATAATTCGATAAAATACAACGAACATGAAACACTTAATCGGAAGAACAGAATCTGCGTTTAAAAAAATATACTTACTAAGAATATATTCCTGAGGCTGCCTCGTTGGCCTAGTGGGTCTAAGCGCGACTGCTACGCTAGAGGTCTTGGGTTCGATTCCCAAGTAGATCAAGGTGTTATTGGGTTTTCTATGAAATTCTCAGTAGCAGGTCGGAGTTTGGATTTGGGCCCGGTTAGTGGCAATAGGCTCGCCCCCTATTACATGGGACCTAAACATACCGGCGAACTGTGGGTGTACATTGGTACACCTCTGCCTAACCCTTCGGGGATACAGGCGTGATGGTATGTTATGTTATGTTATATTCCTGATGGCCATGACAAAAATAAACACACAGCTGTAAAGACAGAACATACACGACAATTTCCAAAACTTTGCCTATAGATAAGGACAGTTAAAGACAATTACATAACAGAAGTTACAAGTAAACTTTTGCTATAGAACTTCAAGACACCGAATACAGTCCTATCTTCAACGTAATGTTCGAAGACAAAATAAAATTTCCGAATAATTTGGTACGGAAAAAATTATGAAATTTAAGACCTAAGAGTAGTAGTTCACAGGGAAATTGATGACGGTAACGAAAATAAACTCAATTGTATAAAAAAGAATATAACGTTTTGCAGTGTTACAGCAAAGCATTTTGAACATTATTAATGTTTTTTTTTGTATTTTTTTTTTGTATCCCACTGCTGGGCAAAGGTCTCCCTCAATTTGCTCTAAGCTCTTCTGTTCGGCCGCCTCCCACCAATCCGTCAAATTAATTAGTCAGGTAAAAAATACAATGTACAAAATGACAGTCTTAAATAAATAGAGCCAAAGTGCGAGCTCTACTTTAACTTGGTTCAACTCGTAAAAGGAAGTTAGGAAATACCCCGGTCACTTACAGTCTGAAACCAGCTATAAGTTTAAGTTAACTTTAATGTGGTGCCGAAGTGGTTCATGTAAAATTTTCCAAGTACTAGCAATAACAGTGCCAAAAGTTTTATCGATTGATGTGAATTGGGTGGAGTGGATGATATTACAAAAAAAAAAGAAGTAGCAATAACTTATGTCCTAAAATCACCAATCTGCAATGAGCAAGCGTGATAATCAATGCTCGTTCCTTTCCTTTGTGGAATGACGCTTGTGCCCAGTAGTGAGAGGTTTATAGGTCGGTGTATTATTTTTATTATTTGACCAAATTGCGGGCACTTCTCCTTATGGAGATTAAATATTAGCGTTAGATATATCAATGTATGCGCAAACACAGTAACACTCTCTTTTCCTTCTGTCTCATAGCCCGATGGGTTGGCAATCCGACACGACCGGTGAGAGATTAGGCGCAAGACCCCTGGACACACTTGGAAGTTAACATAAATTAATAGTCTTGACATGGTACTTAGCAAGTAGCAATAGACACAAGTGGCTTAGAACAATTAGTATTTATTTATCGAGTGCCTTTATTTAGAAGCAGAAAGGCTCAACGCAATATAATTGTATACTTGGTCACTAAATAATTTTAAGCAACAATTACATAAAGAGCTGAAAATATATTTCGTACCCTATTGTATTCCGCCAAGGCAAATACCCCCTACCAATTCCAATTCACTAAGTAAGTACGTCTTGTAAATATAATGAAAACTTGCGATAGCTCCTCACTTCAAAGGGAAAGCAATTCTCTAATACCTTTTAATTCTGTTCAATTTACCATAATAATTTTTTGATGTCATAATCACCTTTGATTTTTTTGTCTGCGATCCAGAAACCTGCTCAAACAGCTAATTGAATTTAAAAGCTCAAGTTTTTTGAACAAGAAACTTTCTTCAAATCGTTTTTGGGGAAAATTTATGGGAAGATAAAAGGTCTTTCATAGAATCAGGAGCTTGTTTGCTCAGAGACGTCTAAGTGATTTCGAGTCTTTTTCTAAATGAAATTCTGATTGCGTCCACTCAAAGTTTAGTTAACGAAGTAAATAAATACGACCGAGTTTTGCTTTTAATGTTCCGGTAACTTGATTCTGGTTTGTCATTGCATTATTATTAATTGCGGACATAAAATTTCACTTTGAATCGTGTTGAAGACACATATTTCTAACAAAGCGGTAATGAAATAAAAATGTTATAATTAGGTAAGCTTATTTTTTATTTGATAGTAAATTAGCCAATAGTGCGCTTCGATTAGCTGTAGGATGATTGGATAGTTTTCATCACATGGCAGTGATGGTATGTTTTTGGAATGATTCAAACATTTAATTTTATGTTTAATCTGAATAGCAAATTTGCGGTAAGTGTCCATTTTACTGAAAGGTTGACTATACAGAATATTAGTTATTACATAAGCAGGTTGCACAAGTGCGCAGAAATTAATCCCATCCATTGTATTAATGTCAACCCTTTTCAAGTGACCGAGTCAGGAGACACATGTTATTGACAGATAGAATCAATAGGTAATGAATTAGTTTTTGGTCCAGAGATACCCATTTCCTAGAATTTTGATGGAATAGAATATTTGATAAAAACGAGAGGATAAGGTTCTGGCACATTATAAAGAAGAGTACAGAATATTCTTTATTGTGCACCATAACAGTTGATATTTTGAAGGCACTAATCGACAGATGCAAGTTTATATCCATATTAAAAATCTCTACAGCAATTTCTTAAAAAAAAACAACCCAAGTTTATTATCATTCAAATCATTCACACTGAAAAGCAATACGCAAAATTAATCTTTTGAAGCTCACACAGATAAACTACAAATCCAATCCTCCAGATTCAAAGTAAACAAGCTGTTAACTAATCCCGGCCACATGTACATCAAAGTTATAAAGTTACGCAATGACAAATAAACAAAAGTTAATTCATTATCGCAAACGTAAACTGCACCGGTGGGTACAGCAGTTTGCTAGTTTCAAACTTCGCAGATGTTATACGAGTGACAAAGACAGAAATAGAAAAAGGCAATGCGTAAGAAGGGGACAAGAAAAAAGATGTAACGAGGTTAAAAGTTAAGAATCTAGGGACAGTGTTAGCGCAGAAGGGTTTCTGGGAAAATTTCACTCGAGATGAGCCCGAAAAATTAGTCGGTTTTACCTTGTTGGTTTCGTTAAAGTAAGCTTAATAAGAAATATAAAAACTTTTACTTGGGTTTGTCTCCGAAAATTAGCCTTTTTGATACTAAGACTAAATAAGAGTAACATTAGACGTAATTCGCTTGGGGTCTTAAAGAAACTTATCTACTTTTTGGTTCCATTTAGCCCCAAAAAAGACATGAGTTTCACTACTCTTGACAAAAATTCTAAAGCAGAAAGCGAAGCTTAATATAATTAAAAGGGCACTACAACATTTTCAATAATGAATTTATAAATCAAATTGTAATAAAGACACGATCTATGACCAAAGGCTGCTAAACTTCACCACGTTAATCAAGGGCCAGCCAACATTTTCGAGGGAAATTACTCCGGTAATTGTACTGAAACCCTGTTATCCCTACCGTCTGGAAAGTAATTAGAAAATTAGAAAAATAATTGCCTTAGTATCAATAACTATAATGAATCTTATTATTTTCATTTACTTCTAGATGAGAATAAAAAGATTTTACATGTTTGAGGGTAAAATATTGTTACCATTTAAACTTGATTATAATTGGTTTTTTGACGCATTCAGGCTACGTTCTATAACTATTAGGTTATTTTCTATGACTATCATGTCAAAGAAAATAACTCAGTCAGAATATTGTTAAGTATATTGCATGAATGTAAATAGATATACTCGTACATGCAGAGGAAGACCAACAAAGAAATGGATGGATACTGTGAAAGATGATAAAAAAGCAGTGAAAGTGAAACCTCGTATTATAGATGAATGGAAGCCAAATACTTATTGCGCCGAACCCAAATCTTTAGAAACTGAACCAATAAGATAATGTTGCATAGTACCCATTTCATTACTAGACACTTAAATAAGAACCAATTAACTTTGTTAATATTATTTACTTCAACAGAACTTGCCTTATAACATGACGTCAGAAAAACATTGACGCATGTTGGTAGTTACAGTTGGTGAACTTCATAAGTTAGATTAGTTTGCCTTCCGCGTTTTGTGTACGCCATCTGGTGAGCGAACACGCAATCAGCTTTTTGTGAACCCCTATTAATAGACGAGCTGTCTTTAGAACAATCTATACATATCTATACATATAATAAAATGATAGGAAAGTCAAAACTGTACATTGAATATTTTTTTAAAAGAATACTTGGGGTATGATCTACAATCGATACCGAAGCCAAAAATATAGTTTTTAGAATTTTTGTCTGTTTGTCTGTTTGTCTGTTTGTCTGTATGTATGTCCGGGATAATCTCAAAAAGTACTGCATGGTTTTACTTCAAATTTGGCACGAATATTATTTAGAAGTCGGATCAACATATAGGCTACATATTATCACGCTATCACTTACGGGGAACGAGCAGTGAACCTTTATATTTTCAACGCATTCTGTAACAACGTGTAATCTAACGACGCATATTTGAATGTTGTTCTTATGTTGACCATGTTATAAGCTAGCTTTACACTATAAAAATCACGCAATATAAGTAACTTAGGCCGATAAACATAATTAAATGAAAATAGGTAGTATCAAGACATTCTTAAAGCAGCGCCATCTATGAGATTTCAAAAACATCAAGTGGAATTACATGTGTAAGCATTTTTTGTATATAAATAATTTAAATTTGATCATGTTGGCGAGGTTAATAGTTGATTTTAAAATTCATAGATGGAGTTGTGCATTTTCTTCTATACATATAATATTACAACATTCTTTTGCCGGGGATCAGATTTTATGTTACAGTATCAATTATGAACTACTGAATTGATAGCAGTAAAAAATTGACAGAATGTTTTCAGAAAATCGTAGACGGTTGTTAGCTATGTTTAAGCATGCTATTACATTTAGCTGATAAGGGGTGGAGCTTTAAATTTCCAAAATCATTTTCTCATCTGCACACGTAAATTGGTATTATTGACATATAAACAAGGGGTAACTATGGCACTCAGGTAGCCATAGCGATCAAATAACTTCATTTTGATTGAACTACACAATATACTTTTCGGAAAGCTAGCTGTCGTAGTAAACAGATTGGTGGTTGAACGAATAGATTTTAATGTTACTGCTGCAAGTTCAAATCCAGTTGTCAATGTTTGTGTATTTTTTTGCGTCCATTTTCTGAGTTTGAATGTTTTGTTACTTAAGTTCAAATCTCAGTAGAGCTAACCCTTTTTGTGTTTAACTAACAAAATAATTGTAACAAAATGCTAAAAAAGGGACGCTTTATTTTTAGCATTTTATTACAATTATTTTGTGTTTGTATTCACTATTTTCCCATAGGTAAGTTAGTTGCTCATTGCTGATCAAGCATAATTATCTTATACTGTAAATTAATAATAGATTTATATCTGGCCAGGACATTTACGCTCAGTTACTTCTCACTTGGAAACTTAAGATTCCTCATAGATCACTTTAAAGATGGTTAAAAACTTTAATCCACTTTTTAAATTATTTTTCCAACGTAATGTGTAATGTTTTCTTTTGGTCGCCTATAAGTAGTATTCCATGGTTAAGATTTTTTTGTATTTGTTATTTCTTATTGTTTTTACCCAAAAATCCTTTTTTAAAACACAATCTTTAGTGTGTGCGAACTCTTAAATACTCATTATAAGGTAGCTGGCTACTCATGTACGTTTTGATGCGTGCAATATTTTTTGTTTATTTGTTTAAATTTCATAAAGTTTTTGTATCCAATTACCGAAAGGTGGTTCATAACCTTAAGTAAAATAAACTTTCTATAGAATTCTCTACATTTTAAAATATATACCTACGTACGGTATTTGAGCCCCTCACCTTATGTTGGGCAGAATAAAGTGACTTTACTGTAAGGGATATAGCCTCCATCTTTATAAGGGTAAAATGAGATTGTCCTTGGTCAGCTATTACTTATTTTTCTAAACAGTTAGAAATAATTTTAAACACAGTTTTGGTTATTCTGCCCCTGCGCCTCTCAATACATACGTCAACTTTTTGTAACTACCTCCTCTTTCAGTCTCATGGGTCTCAGGTGTATTCCTTATTAACATGAAGTCACTGCCTATCTGACATCCCCTCTCATTTATAATGCGTAGTTCAGTATTTCTTGATATGGAATTTCGAATTTCGGAGTTTTGAACCTAAATCTCGCGCCCTGCAGTCTTACTGGGGACTACTGTATTAATGAGAACTATGGCATAAGAAACATAATTGTAACAAAAAAAAACACTTCAAAATATGTTAGCATAATCGTCAAACTTTACCTACAAAGTCACAAAGCCTACCTATTTGTCGAGTGCAAATCAAACCCTCGACTTAGTATAAAACCGACATTGCCCAGAAAGCTATTGCTTGGTTAGGTTCGACTTTGTGACAGAGATCAATAGGTTAGGTTAGGTTAGATATTGTGACCTTGGAACAGAGCGAGCGAAGCGAGCGACAACATATGTTATTCAAAATTAGTCTTTATTAACAATTACGTTCTATTTATAGATGATAACGTCAACGTTGCTAGGCGTTTAATAACCAGTTGACTACTCATTGTGTTATACCTAAAACCAACATGTACCAGCTGACAGCGGTAAAATTTAGCATTTACTAAATTCGAATGGTAAGAGCCCGAAAAAATCGTCCTATCTTCAGAAATACTTACTTTTACCAACTCATGTCGGTAAATGCTAGGACTTACGCGTAAATCTTAAGGTTTACCTTAGTTCAAGCTTTTAAAGTAACATATATAACGAATACGACTACATAGGAATATGAATCCAGCAAAACAATGTGTTGGAGTTTTGAAAATGTGTTTTATAAATTTTTAAATATTTAAAAAGAACACTTGAATTTGATTTATTTGTGCCATACGGAAAGTTACTCGCAGTAGGCAGTTCGTGTTGGTGGCCTTCTATATAACAGTCAAAATATTTATGCATAAAGATGAATGATATAAGCGAACAACGTCGCGGGTACAGCTAGTTTAATAAGAGTAGTGATGAAAAATTCATGTGGATTGCTATATGTGCATAATTAGCAGTTTCAAAGGGAAATTACAATGAAATAATTTATTGTAATTTCAAATGTATGCTTTAAAGATGATTTTAATATCTATATATAGCAGATTTTTTCTACCTTCAGGGAAAATGGAAATTATAGAAGAGAAAAGTGGATTAAGAAAACCAAAATCACCTTACTGAATTACATACATAGTAGGGAAGGCAATGAAAATTATCATCATAACGAATGGTACACAAACAAAACAAATATTATGTTTGTATCAATCAATAAGTTCGTTTAATCCTTTTATAGGAATTAATGAAAATAAGGATGGTGATGTGTAATGCGAAAAGACTTAAAATCTTCGTATACAATTCTCTTATTTTCTCGAAAACTTTTCCGCAAGCAAAGCCGCGGTCTGTAACACTAGTTTATAACACACAGCAATAAATAAACTCCACTCAGTCGTAACAGAGATAGTGCTAACGTTTTATAAGACGTAAAACGAACCTATCTGAGAAAGAAACACGAGAAATGCATTAACGTTGCACACGGACATGCATGTATGTATGTGTTTGTGTTTTATGTTGCATCTAAGAAAAAGAGTATGTGCTATATGCAAAAAGAACCACTATTAAATAATTGGATGAATTGGAAAAAGGCAAAAGGATAATCTGAAGGTAGTGAAAAATGGATAATTAAAAAAGATCAATTTTGTTTTGTGGCTCAAGAAGAATTTGTATTTTCTTATTTCGTAGTTTTCTTATTACAAGTTTTAATTATTGAAAGTTTGTTTCCTTTATTTGCATTAAATTAACCTTATTTTTTTTTAAATTAAAACCTGCCACTATAAAAATTACATCTAATGTAAATAAAAAATAATTGTCTATAGGTTGTTCTTTGTTTTCATTTTTTCTTTAACTGTTCGAAATGAAATAAAAACTGCCAGAGTCGGAGAGTTTATTGAATTGGGTACGAGAAAGCAAAGACCTAAAGCTGGTTACAAGAAATACCTTTCCTATTTGTTATTTTTTTTTTGTTTGTGTCCCGAATGAGATGGCGAATTTTCATTTTCAAAATTTTCATAGAATGCCATAAGACTATACAGAGTGGGAAAATGGAAATCCTTTGGACAGGACAGATATGAAAAATCAAAAAAATGTAATTAGGTGATTTATACGTTAAAACAAAAATTGTCTTTAGTGATAAAATACGATGGAATTGTACAGAGAGCTTCGTTTCTTTTTCACAGAGTATTTTATAAACATGTCCTGAAATTCGAGGGAGTGTTTACTTGTCTTGTGATTTTTAATGTGTATTGTGATTTTTCACGTTTATTTCCTTTATTATTGGTATTCTGCCCGTAGGTATGTTTATTAAGGTCATCCACCTTAAAATAGCTATATTTCGAGCTCCTATTATATCATTGATATTTCAATCACCTTTATAATTTGTGGTTATTTATTAAGTCGCACACTATTTGTCTGCCAATGTTCACGATTTCTTTTTTCACAGGTCTGCTGGCAGAGATTTCTTAAGATAAAAGCAGCACCTTTTTACAGCTACTATATTATGTTGTATTCAAAGTATTATGTGTCTAGATAAATTAATAAAATAATTTACTGAAGAAACAATTTCTGTCCATTCCAGCGAATTTTATACCAAGTTAACTTCACTTTGATAGTTAGCAGCAAACTAAGAAGTGACAGAGGAATCTCGTTACATCGCGTACGGATTTCATTTTAGCGGGGGATAACAATTGCTTATTAAAAAAGTTTCGTTTAAATTCGTTCTCAAGTTGATGCTTACTTGTTTTCTTTTTAGTTTGCACTATAATAAACACTTTTGTTGGTTATTTTTTTAGTTACTAAACCACTATTTTCATTTTGTATGTTGATAGTTTTAACTTGTTTTCATTTAATTGACTTCAAAGGAATAAGGTTTATGTACTCTCTGCGAATTTTCTTTCTTTACATTTAATTGTTTCGTGAACTGCAATGGTTTCTATTATTGGTAATTTTCTGAATTTTTGTAAATAAAAACCTTTTTCAAACGTTAAGAATTATATTCTACTACTTATCTAGACTGAATAAAAAACACAAATTCCTATACCTTTTTTTAGTACTTTCTTGGAAAAAAATAATGTTGGAATAAGGTGTAATATAGGCTTACGTGAAATATTTATGATTTATTGTAAATGGGTGGTAAATGAATATTCTAATAAATAAAGAATATTTATAAACACGTAAAATTGTTTTGATTGAAAATGAAATATTTAGTTATACTTCATGTGCTTGTTAATTTTGCAGGAAAAAGTTTTTTTAATATATTTTTTGTAAAACGAGTGACTTAACACGACACAATTCCTTGAAAAATGAAAACGAAGTACATTGCGTAGTAATTGTATTAGTGAACTTCTCACTTCCAGCAAACCACTTCAGTCTCACTTGAATTGGAAATTACTTGGCTTGTAACAGTTTGAATTAAATTAGATCTCCGTCTTTTGGTATCGAGCCTTTGCTTGGAAGTAACAAGTTGAAGTGTGTTAAATAAAAAGCAACAATTCACAGAACAAATTAATATATAAATTGTTTGATATACATAATCGCGAATAAAAATTCAAACACTAGTTATTATGCATTAAAATAAAAATTTTGATAAAGACGCTACGAAAACGTGAACGCTGTTTTGTTGCCAACACGACACACCAGCGATCAGCAAATTACACCATAGTTGCTGTGTCTGGTGGCGGCAGGCGGGCACAGTCACCGGTTGCCTGTTACAGCCACACGACTCTACACGAAACTTGCCTATACGAATATGTATCGCACATTATTACGGACATAATGTGGAACACAAAATTATAAGAAAAAGAAAAATGTACTTTTGATCGGCAATCGGTAGGTTGACGACCTCCGTGGTCGAGTGGCGTACGCACCGGTTTTCAAGGTGCCACTGACTCTGAGATCCAGGGTTCGATCCCCGGACGGGTCAATGTAGAAACTCACTTTTCTACATCGTCTCGGGTCTGGGTGTTTGTGGTACTTTCGTTGTTTCTGAATTCCATAACACATGTGCTTTACAGCTACTAACTTTGGGTTCAGAGCAATGTTGTCCGCATTTATTTATTTATTTATTATTTATTTATACCAAGTAAAAACAATTGCATACAAAAAGTATCCCCGTCTGCGCAAAGAGTATTTGTTTAGTGTTGAGTGAACCCTTCGTAGTCCACTGAAATACAAAAAACTTTACACAGAGACACTAGTATTCCTAAAACAATTTTTACGTGGTGTTTTTACTTCTATTTGAGTGAAACTGGAAAAATGTTTTATGTTTGCTTCCATAGAAATGAAAAATATCGGTACCGGTGTGATAGACATTGGATATTTATTTTACTATAAACTAAACTCCCTAGGTGTTAGGTTACTTTTTAACTTTTGTGCTTCTAATTTCTTTTACAACAAAAGTTCTCTTACAACAAACTCTCATCGAACAACCGACCTTAAAAAAGAGGAGGTTCTTAATTCATCTGCATGTACTTTTGTGTATGCTATGAACTTGTGGTCCGATTTGATAATTTTTGTGTCGATATTGTTATATTACCTCGCAGGTCTTTTGTTTTCTTTTTCTTGATGCGTTTTTTTCATTTATGAGCCACTTTTGAAATCTGTCGACTGTGGAATCCAGTAGGTTTAGTATTGGGTTCGACTCCAATAGGGAATATGCATAAAATTTGAAATGGCCTAAAATATTTTTTTCTCGAATACTTATTTTCGTAATATTATAATGAAAAGGATTTTTTTTTATTTACTTATTATTTAAACCCCTAAAATAATATTCAAAAAGTGCAAAATAAGGGAGCGAAATTCAAACTTCCAAAACGCGCCACCATTGTTGAACACAAATGTGACGTCATCTGACACGACATTGTATTCATCAGCGTCGAAACTCATACTGTTTTACAAGTTTTTGTGAAAAAAATAAATAATTTAAACCTGTATTCTTGTGCTGATTGTAGTGAAGTTTAGTTAAGATTTGTAGATATTACGAAGTAACTGAAAAGTCTACAGAAAACACTAAGGTAAACACCCACTGGACGTGTCATGTGACGTCACGCAAAGCGCGCGCAAAATGGCAGCGTTTGAACTGCTTAAATTTTTTAAAAGTTTTAAATTTCATTTTTAAAAATATCTAGAGCATTTTGAAGCCCATTAATATTTTTTTCTACGTTATAAAATAGTAAACTATAAATTTAAGACAAAAAAGAAAAACATGAATATTCCGTATTGCCGTAACTATCGCATAACATACATACAAAAAAAACATACAGTTAAATTACTAACCTCCTCTTTTAAACGTCGGTTAAAAATAATATGTAACCACTTATTCGTACATAAAATGCGGAATAGAAACAGCAAACTCCTTAAAACTAGATTTACAGCACTCATAAAGTAGAGAAATGGTCACAATACTGTCAGATTCTTTATTTTCAAATTTCAAATTCAAATTCAAATCGTTTATTTGTCAATGTAGGTATATAACAATAGATGGTAGAAAAACATAATATATCAGTTCGCCACATTGTATCTATACAGATATACAAATTTGTTTTATTTAATGTAGTTATAAGTACTTATTTAACACTATTGTGTTTATTATTATTTATAACTAGCTGAGCCCCGCGGTTTCACCCGCGTGAATGACAATTCATTCACTATCTTTATAAATTATAGCCTATGTGTTATTCCGATGTAAAAGCTACATTATTGTGAAGTTTCCTTAAAATCTATTCAGTAGTTTTTGCGTGAAAGAGTAACAAACATCCAAACAAACTTTCGCATTTATAATATAAGTAAGGATTATATCACAGACCACAAATCTAATTATGTCCATCAATGCATCTATTCTAATATATTAAACATGTAATTATAGAAACATAAAAATAACAGCAGTAGCACAATAATTTGGCTTTAATCTTATATTAACAATGTTATTCTACATAAATTATTCACTTGCAATAAAATTTATTTATTCTACATCTATACATAATTATTCATTTATTATTGGTACCTATATTTATATTATTTTTATTGCTTATATCTCCATCAGCCAAAAAAATCAGTCATAGTGTAGTAACACTTATTTATTAAAAATTGTTTTAATTTCTTTTTGAAGAGAGGTAAGTCTAAGGTTCTAATTTCCTGTGGTAATCTATTGTATATATGTGGAGCCATCACAAATATACTTTTACTGAAAAGGGCTGTATTTCCACGTTCTACCTGTAGGGCACCAGTATCCCTTTGCCTCAGCCTGGAATCCCGTGGGGGCTTCAAGACAAATAGATGCATGTTGGTTTTAACGAAAGTGGCCACTTCGTAAATATATAAAGACGGAAAAGTTAGTAATTTTAAATCATAAAAATGCGGCTTACAGCTTTCCCTAGGATGTAGACCACGTATTGCACGAACGCATTTCTTTTGCGCAATAAATACGTCTATTTTATCCGTAGAATTTCCCCAGAGAATAAGCCCAAATTTTACGCCCGATATACAACGCGTAAGAGATTTAAAGTTTATTCACTGTTTTCATAATAAAATAAATGCTTTTTGTATATTAATAAACTTGAATTGCGTTTTATAAAAGCGTCTTAAGTTCCTAAATTGTATGTATAGAATTTAGGGTTAATCCCGCAATAGGTTTTTTTTTTCTTTTTTTTTTTTTCTAGCCGTTTCTGTCCCACTGCAGGGCAAAGGCCTCTCTACGTAATAGGTTTGTTCTTACAATAATATACCTATTATAACAAAAACTATAAAGATCATAAAAACGTGAAATGATAAATACGTGTACAGAGAGAGATATCTTATACATATACAGACCTAGATTATACACTTGTTATATAAAAAACCGTCAAATATATTTTCAATGAATCAACACTTAACCGTTCTATGAAATTAACCCTACCACTTTAGCAGCTCAATGCTCAGTATTCTAATATCAGCTTGAGTTTCTAAGAACAACTTAACCTGTCCGTCGTCAATGGAAGGCGGACTATTGAGCGTTACTGTTGATTCGAGTTACTGCTTCACACACCCTTGTTATAGGGTTGTCTAGCAAGTGACTGTTTAACTCAAACGGGTTGAAACGTTACTGTATTACGTCGAATGACAGATGGTCTATTAATTTTTAGGTTTTGCAAAATGTTGTTAAGGTTCCATATAGGTGAATGATCATTCGGGTCTACTATTTAATTTTTGAGTCAAAACAGGCCAGTTAGTTATAAGTTTTGATCCCATATAGGATTGCTTTCTGAGGTTTACGAGAGTGTTGGTCACACTTTTTAAGGGTTTTATTGCGGTATATTATTAATAAGGTTTTAGTTCCAGATTTTTCGAGACCTTTGCAGTTGTCATGGTCACAGGCAGACTTGCTATTTTATAACATTTTTTCGGGGAAATAATCTGAAAATAGTAGCTTTTTCTTCGTCAATGACAGACATAAATAAACTTAAAGTAAAAGCGCGTTTTACTTACTTTGCAATCCCTTTAACGCTACCTATTGGTATCTTTGTTTTTATTAAATATTAATAAGCATTTATTGTTTATTAAATACCAATTACATAGGGTGTAAAAGATAATAATATTTAAAGGGATATTACACAAATTAAGTAGTGAGAGAAAGTTAGCCAGAATTTTGCCTGGCCGTTGCCAACAGACCCAACAAAAACAAGCCAGCAGCACTAAACTAAGTTTGGCTTTCAGATTAGGCTAACGATATATTATAACAAAATACATACAACAGAATATTTAATAATACAAGTAACTATACCTAACCTTACTTTTTAATAAACTTCGTTAAAAAACCGACAACAAACTTTAATTTAAACAACAAAATTAACAACAATTTCTAACTTTTAAGTACTTAAGTATTCTCTAAGATTATTAAGGCTAGCTGAGAATAACAAGCAGCTTACTACTTCATTACAAAACAAAAAAGGGATCTTAAAAATGCCAACCCTAGTCGTAGGGTTCGGCCGGGTCCAAACACCTGGTTAAGGGTACAAAGACAAAAGCTCAGTTTAGTTAATATAACTGCAACTGAATTTAAACCTTATGGTTTTGTGATAAGGTTTGAAATTGCAGGTGGTTGTGTTGGGTTTAATTGAAGTAGGTATTGTAAGTTTGGGGCGGTCAGCTTGTAAATTCGTGAAACTAAGTGGGAAGTACAATTGTCATTATAATAACTTCTGGAAGGAAGGAAGTGTTTTACCTTATAAGTTACCTGAAGTTATTTAAGGAATTTCTTGAAATATTTTGGACAAACTTTATTTATATGAATGAGGGTAAAATAAATAATAATATCATAATATTCCGGGACAACTCACACACGGTTATCTGATCCCAAGCTAAGCAGAGCTTGTGTTATGGTAACCAGGCAACTGATAAACATACTTATATATTTCTAAATACATACATATAATAGATAAATTACACCCAGACACAGAACAAATGATCATGCTCATCACACAACATTTTTCCTGGGTGGGAATCGAACCCACGACCTCCGGTATAGCAGTCAGGGTCACTAACCACTAGACCAAGATGGCCGACCCATACATAACATGAACATTGTGGAGTGGCTGTGAAATAGAAGATTGAGTATTGACATATTGTAGTTAGATCAATGTTTGTAAATGTAGATAGTATAAATGCATATACAAAACACAAAATTATACTAACATCTTGAATACAAGTACCTGACTACTAAACATCAAAATGTTATCATGACAAGCGTGAGATCATCATAAAAAGTAGATATAAATAAAATTGTTTGGAAGAAACAAAATAACATGATGATTATAATAATAAAACTGGAAGTTGAAAGCTTTTAAAGAAAAAATAAACTAACACATGTACGACCCTACCGCTTACCGTTCGACGTTCCACCCATGCCGGACCAGTATGCCTATTCTGTAAATAATTTCGGTATCGAGCGTCACCTGAGTGACAATAAAGCTCACTTCAAAAGTGAACCCAATTAGCCTTGATTTAAAATTCGAGAATACGTATTTGACATCTCACCGCGGATTCCGCTGTCGAGACATGAAAATAATGTTACAGAATAGCACTGGTCAGTCATTCATACTACACCGGGCTGTTTGCACTATTTATTGCAGCTACCGGCTCGTTTGCTTTGCTTACCTCACTAAGATTTGTCGTCAACTGCCGCAGTGTGGAAAGCGTTCGTGTTAAACCGTCGGAGTCGGGAAACAGAAAAGTATGTGTAACTTTAAACAATTTTGTTTTACTATTCCTCTTCTAGGCCTATCAGCTGTTTTTGGCTGAGTAGGTACTAGTCTAGGAAAAAAATAAATGCCATTGATCGACATGGCAAGAAGCGTTCCAGCCGTGCCCTTGAAAGCCACAGACTGCGTCTGGTCTGGCATAGCGAGAATCATCGTAAAAGTATACAACAGTAGGTACTGCTTTTTTTCCGGAAACGAATTCTCATCATTAAAAAATATCTGAAAAAAGCAACTTCCGCATTCCATCGCACGAATCGAAAAATTAATGAAAATCCACACCAAAGCAACCGAATCGATATAATCGAGAACCACATCAAACAAACGAAATTTCGAAATCAATCATTCGAATCGGCTCGTGTCAATCGAGACGAAATCCGAAGGCAATCGGAGGCATCCACAATTTGTATTCACATCAATGGCAATAAAAAATATCCCATTACTGATACACACTGACAAATCCCGACAAGTATGAACGAGTAAGGAATTTAATACAAGCTCAGCATTTCAACTGTGTGTCAGCTTCGGCAGTGAACACAGAAGGCTCTGTTGGAATATATAAATATTCATAAAACATATAAAACCTCAATGCGTTGACTTCCAGTCAATAATCAGTCAACAGTTCATTGTTCAAACGTTCTTAAAAACGTATTACAATGCTTCACTTAAAATAAAAATATGGTTGACGAGAGTAGCTGTTTTACTTTTTCCAAAACCCATTTTCCTGTTTCCAGTACTCACCTTCCTACTTCCAGACTCCAGTCTCTGAGACTCAGATTCGTCAAGAACGTAAAAAGTATCCGTTTCATTAGCTTGAACAATTATTTCCCGAAACTCGCTACAATTTCAGCGGTTAGTTGGAAGAGAAAGTAATACCAACCGCAGAAAATTGCAGTCAGTTTTATTAAATTGTCGAGTCTTAAAGCACGTTGGCTGTTTGGATTCAAGCGACTAATCAAATGATTGACTAATGAAATGAGTAATCATTTTAATGTCTCCAATAAGAAATGGGAGAGTGCGATTCGGACTCACACACGAAGGCTGCCATACTTTAATCTATAAAAACTTTATCTACAAAAATCATGTCTACTGTAATCCCTTAAATGTATATTATTTTGGATTAAGTATTTTTTGTTACAGCGGCAACAAAAATACATCAACTGTGAAAATTTTAACTCTGTAACTATCACGGTTCACGGCAACCTGGTGACAGAAGGACAGACGGACGGACAGCGTAGTCTAAGTAACAGGGTTCCGTTTTACCCTTTGGTTTTAACCATAAAAACTATAAATACAAATTGCTTTGCCATAGAAGTTTCTGATACTTTAAAGGTATTTTTACCTGACGTCGTTACGAAAAGCGAAGATGTCTCATTTCCTTTACCTGAGCACCAACATTCACGCAACTAGGTACGTTCTGCTTTCTTCCTGATTCGTTTCGATGCGAGTGCTATCTTCGTAGCATCTAAAGTAATTGCATCTTGTGACCTGGCTGTAAAAGACATTGGTTTTTCATTAATTTGTACAAATGTTTAAATGTAATGTACCTAAGTTGATTAATAAAAAAAAAACTACCATGGGTACCTTAAAAAAAGTATGTCACTTGGTCTATACAGGTAAATTTTTTGATTACTGGTCTGTATGTGTAGTTTGTTACTTGGTTTTTTTTTTTAATGAAAATACCGTTTTCGGAAATATAAATAATTAACTTGACTTTTACTTAAAAAGAGTTCATGATCCTTAGGTAAAATGTAAGTAAAGTGGATGGACAAAAAGTCAATCAGTCATAAATTGAATTCTCAATTTCAACACCCTAAGTACTACATAATAATATATCCAAGACACAATTTTCACGTTGACTAAAACTGAATCTAAAAAGAGGTCAATTTCTTCGATACCTACTCAAAATTATTATTATCTATACTTATAATAAATCTGTAAAAGTGAAAATTCTGTACATTGAAAATATCAAAAAAATAAATGGCGGGGGTTGTTACTAGACCGACACCGAAACCAAAAGTGTGAAAAAATAATTTTTTGTTTGTCTGTCTGTCTGTTTGTTCAGGTATCACGCAAAAACTACCGGTTCGATTACGATGAAACTTGGTATAATTATTCTTTATTATCCTGGGCACTACACTGGGTAGTTTTTATCCCGGAAAAATATAAACAATAAAAAACAAACTTAATTTTGCGGTTAAAAACTCATTGAAAAGTTTCGTCATCCACGCGAACGAAGTCGCAGGCACAGCTAGTCATGAATGTATTCTAAGTGTATTATCATCAATTTCATTTTCTTGTCTATCAAAATTGTGCCAAATCTTTCTATGTACGTCATGTTCGACATTTTCAAAGGGTATGCGGAGGCGTATTGATTTATTGCTTTTAATGTTATTACACCAAAAGTAATTGAATTTTGGACCTACTTAAAATTGTTTAGGGTGTTAATTGAATATTTATAGAATTGTAACTTAGCTTACTTCACAAGGGTGGTGTGGGATTTTCAAAACTTTTTCATACGTTTTTCGTCTTACAATAAGGAACATAATAAAAAAAGATTTATTCGATTTGGTGCAGTTGTTCATAAGTTGTAGCGTGACCAAGGGAATCTAATTTCAATTTCAAGTAAATTCCCTAAATAAAGATAGATAGGTTTTTAACCGACTTCTAAAAAAGGGGGAGGTTCTCAATTCGGATGTTCGTATTTTTTTTTTGTTTTTGTTTTTTAGGATGACATCGATCGCTTCTTAAGTGATTGGTGTCATGTGGCTCGAGACAGGAATGTCTGGAGTCAGACGGGGGAGACCTTTGCCCAGCAGTGGGACACTTAATAGGTTATTTAAAAAAAAAGGTTTTTGTAATAGGTACCTGATATTTTTAATATATTTTATACTTCTGAGAAACTGTTTTTGTGGGTAAATTCAAGTAGCTATTTTTCCCGTCTAACGTTATTGTTGACATAAAAGAATCTTGGAGAATACGCCAATCGTATGTTGATTAGAACCAATTACATTATTTACGATTGAAATTGAAATTTTATTATGTAATCGTATGTTGATTAGAACCAATTACATTATTTACGATTGAAATTGAAATTTTGAAACAAAGTACGGATATCAAAGCAAAAGAATTCTTGTTGATATTTATGAACAGGTAACGATTTATTATTAGAATTTTGCTTTGGAGATTGTTTCTTGTTACATGTTTATTCTTCTTAAACATGAGCTTACAATGAATAATATTTACAAAAAATTGGGTGTAGGTCGGAAGAAACAAAGGACCAATATAATTTTAATTGACTTGTAATTTGGACAAAGCATTTAATTTAGTTATAAATCGCAATTAAGTTTTTTTGTGTTAGCACTGACAAAATATAATATAACGGACCCCTTCTCAAATGACATCATATTATTATGAGATCACCTCCAAAGTATACCATTAAAAAAAATGCAAAAAAAAAAAACACCTGCGTCAAGTTTTGAAGTTGGTTAACAAAGTATTTTAATCTTTTTTTTGCCTATTTTACAGACTCAAACAACACTAAATAATTTAAATATCTCTTTTCTTGAAGACTAAACTACGTTCATTTAAGATCCTCGATTCCGTTCTAATTAAAGCCTCGTAAGCATCCCTGTCCAACAAACCAGGTCACTGCTAATGAGAATCAGAACTTGTCGCGGAACCCTTCCATTTATGTGTACAATACAATACAAGAGGGATGTAGAGCATTCAACACCTGCCTTTTGTTGTAATATTAATAACTTTGTTATGTTCTTTCTATAGATAACCTATAAAGTTAGTCTACTTTCAAAGATCTCTTCAAGAAAATCTTGTAGCTAAGTTAAATTATCACTGATTGAACAATCTTCGATATGATTCGAAGACACGATGTCAAGTATGAACGAAAAATTGGCGGTGGGATGGATTGGCCTACAAACATACCGAGAATGTATACTCCATGCTGTAACAGGCATGTCACGCCGTTTAATACGCCTGCAATATATTGCCCTTTGACAGTCGTTTCGTTTCAACGTTTCTGACAACTAGTTTTATTATAGTTCGTAATCTGAAGAGCCTAAAAGCCGACTCCGAGGGTGTAGGTAAAGGCTAGCCTAAGCTTTTGTATGGTGACCCGTGTAAAACATTGACTAAATTCTCATCTCTAGCATCTAAAAATACAGCCAGGACAATCGGTCTTGTCTTACTTAACTTATTTTTATTTTTATGAAAACGTTAGCTATTTTCACCATGTTCAAAACTGATAAAGTACGGCAAACTTCTTTTGAAATATCTAAAGATCGACGGCAAAATTACACTTTATTATTAAATGCCAATTTCTGGTGCAAATGGAACGTGTTAGGAATAAATCTGAATTATGCATGGAGACGCGTCACCTGCAAATTTCAAATTTAGGCGAGCTGTTAGGCAATAGGATCTTTATTTAGAATACTAGATCTTATATTAACAAGTTATGAGGTGATGAAGGCTACGACATAATTAATTAACGCCTGTTCGGTGCTTAGGGAAATATAAGATTTACACATTATCTACCTAACCAAAAATTTGGTGGACTCTACATAACACGCATTTTTAATGGTGGAACCATTAGTTACTTAGTTATAAGTATCTTTTTAGTCTTTCATTTTTGCCACTTCTGCTTGGACAAACCTGGAAGGACACTTATTTTACTTCATACGATAAATAAGATTTATAATTCTGATACATTTTCTGACTTCACTTCTAGTTTTTGGTTCTAAGCCAAATCTCCATAATTCAATTGCTTGAAATCATTTATTTTCAATCAAACTGACTGGTTTTTTTTTTCATAAGTCTAAAAAAACATGGTTATGTGGACTTCGCATGAAGAATATCTTGGAGACCCATGCCTCTTGCATGGACAAGAGGCATATTTTCAGTAGGGGATGAGTCATCAAATATGCTGAGTAGAAGAAGATTTGGGCTTCTAATCCCTGTTATTATTTCTATAGGTACAATAACCAAAACCTATGTAAGTCTAACATGTATATTCACCACGTCGAAGCTGTATGCTGTAAGTACACCGATTTACTTCGAGACTCCTACCACGGAGTTTTGAACAGTCATGTTTAGAATTTCAAATTTCACGCTTTTAACGCAAGTGATGGTATAGCATACTCAACGAGAGACGTGTGACGATCTAGTAACTAGTTACTTAGAAGTTTTCGGTTGCTGTTGAATAAATATCTAGATTTTGCATGTAGTAAATAACTAAATAGTACGTCCCAGTAGCGATAACTTAGACGGCTGCTTTTTTTTATTTGATGATTCTTTTCGCCCTCGTAAATACCACGATTAAAAAAAAATACGAAATATAAATCTTATCCTACGACATAACTATTAGATAAACTAGATACCCGATTAAAATGTAGCGCCTTCTACTAACAGCTGACTGACACTAGGTAACTACTAGCACTCCTTGACGACGCAAACTTTGAACGTTTCCGTTCAAAACGTGAAGAAAAAAAATGTGCATGCAATAGGTTGTGGTCCTCATGAATAAAGTTCTAAGCACCAGAAAAAGATAAAAGGACCAAAATAATACCTAAGAGTGCAATAAATATCGCATAAAGCCCAACGCCAGTTGACTGCGACGCCATTGTTAGTTGTTCAAGTAAATCCTAGTTGCATACATAAATATTTGCATTGTTCTGAATATGCATTCTCTTAAGCTTCTTAGACCTGGGCTGGGTGCTTATTTGCTTTAACTCTTTATTTGCAAATAATATTTTCATGTAAATAAAAAAATTTAAATGTCTTTTTTTAAGATGACTCTCCTTTCTCTTGATTAATCACCAAAGTAGTAACTATATTTTTTTGGTGAAAACAGTTTAATGATTTAAACACGCTTCCTAAATATACCCTCATTTATTTTGAACTAATTATTTTCGTACTGGTTTTTGTGACATATTATATTTTGAGATACATAATAATATCAGCATTATAGCACCTTTCTGATATTTTAACCCTTTCCCTGTCCCGTGAGTCACATGAATATTTCCATTGTTTAACTATTGTGTCTACTAGTGGGACAGTTAACCTGTTAATGTTGCAGTGTCTTGGCTCCTCAATGCCACTTTTCCAACCCACTCACTTAGGAACGACGTAGTGCCAGCACTGCCGCTTCATTTCACCGAGCTTGTGGGAGATCCAGAATTCTAAAACCAACAACGCAGTTTTAGATTTATGACACACTTTTTTTAATCAGACCTTTTTACATACGCAAAAGAATTTTCTTTCTCAAGCTAGGTACTGTATAACTAAAATATACCTTCTTAAATACACTAGACATTTTTTCTCAAGTTTATATGAGCTTAACTAGACACAGAAAACTAAAATTGTAAATGCCGCTCAAAACCGAAGCGCTCCTATTTGCATGGAATTTATACGAGCTTAAGCGGATGCTGTGACGTAATATATAGGCAGACTGAAAAGACAAAGAACTTAATTTTCGTTGTTAACAGTAGTATAGACATAAATGGAAAGAGCTGCACAGACAAGAGCATGGCTCTTAAATTGATGACTATGATGACAGAAGTATGAATAGATATTTTACTTCTTTGGGACGAAAAAGTCTGCTAAGTGTAGCTAATAATGATAAAATCCATAGACATTTATTTCACTCATGAACCGTTTGTTTAGGTTAGATTTTGTATCGCTTTAATGCTTTCAGAATAAGTGTGATAATTAATTTAAACCTAAATACTTTGAGAAACATAAGGTCATTACAAGGCTTTAAATAAATACACCATCATTATCATCGTCATCTTCAGTCCTATATAACACACAGCTGAGCTTAGGCATCCCTTTGTTTATAACACTCCCCTCTGTCTCGACAAAAGTAAAAACATATAAGTTAAAATATTAAAAATAAACAGTTTATTTTATTTATATCATTTACAAAACTTGATCAATAGTTTCTTTTCTCCAAGATATTTTTAAAATTTTTAGTTTAACAAGATTTTAGTTTAAAACAATATTTTTAAACTAAAATTCTTGACATAATAGAGAAGTGTGAAGCTGCATTCTACCAAACTGCATCCACATACCAGGTGGTTGCATGCGATTTTGGCTCTGCTTTTATAATGAATGTACCCACAATCCGCTTTTAGTCACCGGTCACAACTGCGGCATAACTTCTACACGGTCATATATTATACGTTGAAGAGCAAATTGGAGTAAGAGGATAGGAAAATGAATCTCTAATACTTAAGATAAAAAGAGTTGTGGTATCAGTTTATTTATGTATCTGTAGGTCAGTGTAGGTATATGGTATCCAATTGGTGAAAAGGTATGTCTTGATTATAATTTTTCATTTTTTAGAAAAAAAAAAGCTGTTTGAATTATAATGGTCAACTCCTTGGCACTTTTATTTTTCCTGTTTTTCTTAATATTCATTTTGATTTCTTCTCATAAACTGGGCTAACGTAGTATCAAATCCTTGGTCAACCTGAAAACTTTTTACGTTGGCAAAATTGGACGGAGAAAATCAATGTTAATAGAATCACTTCCCTTACTAAAACATAAGCCGTCACTGCCAGTTTAATGTGAAATGTGATAGATACAAGCACTGTACAAAGCAAGTGGAAATTCAAATACTCCCATTAAGTTATTACTGCAAAACTGAAGCCTTGTTTACATCCTAATTACCAAATTCAAAGGAATACCGACAAAGCATAATTGTACACTCAACAATCAAATTGGTCACTCTCAGTGGACGAAACTACATAAATTTCGCCAATAAGGGGACTAAAATTGTCGTTTTGCACAATCATTATTTTGATTGATAATTTTGATTTAATCACAATCGACGTTATGTAAGTCATCTTTCACATAAATGGTGCTATTTTAACGGGCTTGTTGGTCTAGTAGTTAGGGACTCTGAATGCTAAACCGGAGGTCGTGGGTTCCATTTCCACCAACGAGAAATCTTTGTGTGATAAGCATGATCTCTATAATGATGCCTCTAATATTGTGTATAATAACTGCCTCGTTGGCCTAGTGGTGCTTAGCGCGACTGCTACGCTAGAGGTCTTGGGTTCGATTCCCAAGTCGACCAAGGTGTTATTGGGTTTTTCTATGAAATTCTCAGTAGCAGGTCGGAGTTTGGATTTGTGCCCGGTTAGTGGCAATAGGCTCGCCCCCTATTACATGGGACCTAAACATACCGGCGAACTGTGGGTGTACATTGGTACACCTCTGCCTAACCCTTCGGGGATACAGGCGTGATGGTATGTTATGTTATGTAATATTGTGTATTTAGAAATTGATAAGTATGTTTGTCAGTTGTCTGGTTTCTATGGTAAAGGCTCTACTTGGTTTGAAATCAGAAGTCTGTGTGACTGGTCAGCACTTACATGAAATTTAGTCTAATATTCTTGAAATTCAGCAACTGAAATCGTAATATGCTTCTGCGAAAACACCCCTTCTATCCCCCCAAACTTATGTAAAGAGCTTACAATCAATCCAGTCCGCACTATTAAGGCATACCCGAAATATGCATAGTAGTAAGCTGCATTTGTGAAGCTTTTAAGCACTGTACGACCTTAATACCCAGCATTATAACCTAAACACTATTGTTACGGTAATGTTACAGTGCTACTTACAGTTTCCTGGTATTTAGGAGAATAATAGAGGACTTTTCGTATGGTGTTTATTGTAATATCAAAATATTACATATTCTTTTGCGAAACTATTATCAAATGAATCTTAATTAATAACAATAAGTTTTAAAGCTGTAAATTCGTCTTTGAAATAAAACTTCTTTAACGGATTTTATTGACGTTCCGACAGCTTTGCCGGTGTCATGGTGCGGTGTCGACCACACCATGACACCTGAAACACACGTCACAAGGACACGTCGGGACCTTAAACCAACATATAAACCGCCATAAAATCCGTAAAAGTAGTTTCCTTTTAAATACGTCTTTTTTTCTTTGTTTCAATAATTGTGGACACAGTCAAATTCATTGCTTTGAACGCAAAGTAAGTAGCGCAGATTTGCGTTATGGAGTCAGAGACAACAAGAATACCACAAATATTGAAAAATGGTTTTCTACATTAACCCGTCCGAGGATCGAAACGGGACTTTTGAGCTAACGATACCCACCTTGAAAACTGGCGTCTACGCCACTCGATTGTCGTAATCCGATCTAACTACCTATATATAGTATATAGACTATACAATCTATTGACGAGAACATCAATATACTGTTATGTTCAAGAAGCGACGTTGATATCGAGCGGCCATTGTTACAATCAAAATTATCGAGCCCACCATAAATTTTGGAACAATAGGGGTCCAATAATAACTTACATAATTCCAATCAGCCCTTGTCCACCCACGTCTACATACAATCTGGGTAATTTGTGCGGTCATTGTATTGAACTGTAATGTATACGCAAGATGTTTTGATACTTAGGGTTTGTGCATTTTGCTGGTCCTTTCGAGGAAGAGTAACTATGTTTAGGACCCCAAAAAAAATTTGGGTAATTATCTCCGACTGCGGCAATACGTAAAAGAAGAGTAATATTTGACCTGTATTGAAGTATGTGAGTGCGTTATTAGGCTGAATCCGGTAAGACTGGAAGCCGACCCCAACATAGATTGGGTTGAAAAGGCTAGAAAGAAAAAAAAATCATGTGAGTAAATAACAATAAATCTAGATCTTTTCCCATTAACTAAGTTTTTCTCTTTTTTAGGAGAATAGATTTTATTAAGCCTAAAAAGAGAATTAACCCCACTAAACCTATCTGAATTTCAGCTCGTAACAAAACAGTTTCCCAAGCGTCAACTGCCCGCTTACTAGAAAGACGTGTGAGAGAGTCGCAGCTACGTGCAGTAATGCGCCGTCTCGCTCCCACAACGCCAATGGTCCTACTTTAAGCGTTCATGGTACAAGTACTGGTTCCTCTAATGAATTAACTTGAGTTTGACATCAAAAACTTTTACGTATAAAACTGGTGAGGTGTAAAAATTTAAACACATTCTTAACAGCCTGTTGACAGGTTAATGTTTGAGTAAGTTCCATCCCAAGCGAGCATTTAAAGGTTAAAAATTGTTTAGTTGCCTGAGGTGTTTGGAATAATTTTAGTTTTCTTACAAAATGTTTTTGTGAAAAATGTTTGGTGGTATATTTTTTCTGGTAAATAAATAGTAAGTAAGGTAAGTAAATAGTAAATATTGTAGGGTTAGGCTATTTGGCAAGCTATCGAAATTCCATATAGTTTTTGCATTTAAATAAATATTTATGCTGCTATGAATTTTGCGAAAATTATTTTATATACCCCTTTTATAAGTGTCTCGAAAAGATTGAAGTTTATAAAATGACAATTTATAATTATTTTATTAGCCTACATAAGATCCCATTGCTGGGCAAAGGCCTCTCCTTCCGTGTTACAAACCTGTCCGTCTTTCGATATCTGGCCACAAAGACCCCGCTATATTTTAATCTAATAATTAAAATAGTTAACAGTTTATTACTATGTATAAAGCGACCATTGTACACATCAATAATTAACTAGTTTTGTTTGTTTTCGCTATCCAATAAATGGATTTGGGACTGGCTATCACACGATTGAATTATATCAGGGGTCTTGCTTGTTCAATGACTATTAAAATGTGTCTACAATGAAAATTAAACTAGTTAGTTGAGATTAAATTATTGTCCTAGTTATTATTAGTATTCAAGTTAAACACGACATCAAGGGTACACATACCTGTATATAGATACCTATTAACGTCGTATAATCAGTTAAATTTTAACTGATTATACCGTCAGTTAAATTTTAAAAATAGTGGAGGTCAATTAACTGGTCAATTTACGGTACGTTCACACGGCGTCGAGTGTTTCTCTACCGAATCGGTTTTTTGCAGGATTCGGTTTAGTGGCAACAGTATTTCAATAAATGAGTTCACACATGCATTCGGTTTTAAGATACGGCAAAAAAATCGAATCTGGCTGAAGTTGACATCCGATTTTGCGACTACAAACCGACCCGGTCGTACTGCAAAATTTAAGATCCGGTTCAGTGGTATAGCGCATTAAATACATGCGTTCATAGGATACACGCAGGGTAGATTCGGTTATTTGCCGAATCTTGAAACTGAATACATCGTTGTAAAAAAAATTGTGGATCACATTTTAAGAGTTGTAAAGGCACCAACTGTTGATCGTCTTTGTACTATTGGGTTTAACCACCATCTTCTTCCACGACGCTGACGGCGATAATACCAGTATATAATAGCAAGACTGTCAGGTCCATCGCTTCCAAATCAAAGTGAGGAACTGTGCGCGCTCTTGCTAGAAAAACCGGATAGTGTGTTCACACGGCATCTCGATTACGGTGCCGTCGGATACGGCAACGCAATATTTGCCGTGTGAATACCACATTCGGTTTTTCCAGATCCGATGAAAATAAGATTCGGGAAAACGTGGCTCCGTGTGAATGTACCGTAACTGATATATCTTTTTTTTTCGAAATACGGCAGATATCTTTATCTACTTCGCACAAAATAAATAACTGAGTCAACTGCCATATGTTCGTTTCTACGTAGGACTTTGTAATTACTGATTCCCAAATAATTTAATTGATTTAAATAATTTTCATTTAATTCTTCAAGAACAAACAAAGACTAAAATTAAATCTTATATAAATAAATCAAATCAAATCAAATCAAATCAAATCAAAATCATTTATTTGCGAAAATGGGTATAAAAGATGTTACAATATTGGTAAGTATCACCATAGTCAGCCTTTCAGCATGCAAATTTTTACACAGATTATAATTATTATTAGATACACAGACACTGAAATTACAATATTCTGATAAATTGATACAATGGCACAAATTATTGAATTATAGTATTAAATTAAATTTTACATAAATAAATTTTAATAGTAGAATATTTAACAATTTTATTGTAGACAATTTGATTAATGACACCAATTTCATTATTGAATTGCAATATTGAATTAAAATTATACAAAAGTCAATTAAATAAAAATGGCAATATAGAATTAAATGTCAATATTGTAAAAATAAATTAAAATTTGTCTTCAAGATATTCCTTAACTGAGTAATAGCATTTCTTAATCAGCAGATTCTTAACATTGTTACAGAATAGGTTGAGGTCTGATATTTCTAATAGAGATTTTGGTAAATGATTATACAATCTTGGGGCCATAAAGAATATGCTTTTATTGTAATAGGCAGTCTTACTATTTGGAAAACGTATTTTAGTATTATGCCTCCGACTATTTAGTTTTTCAAATAATGTTATATATTTTTTTGTAAATTTGATAACTTCTAATATGTAGATGCAGGGAAGCGTGAGTAACTGGAATTCTAGAAAGAATGGTCTGCAGCTCTCAGTTTGTTTTAGTCGGAATATTGACCGGATACACTTTTTTTGTGCTTTAAATGCCATTATATTGTCTGTAGAATTGCCCCAAAACATAACCCCGTACCTTAACAGAGGTGTGACATAACCATTATATGCCATTAGTACAACCGACTTGTCAACGGTTCGTGTTAACATAAATAGTGCGTAGGAGAATTTATTCAGTTTTGAACACAGATCGTCAATGTGTGCCTGCCAGTTTAGGTTGTTATCAATTTTCATTCCCAAAAACTTCGCTTCCTCTACTTCTATAATGTCATGTCCAAGGTAATTAATATTGATGTCAATTAATCTGGTCGTTCTATTTCTGAAAATCATTAAATTGGTCTTCAAGAGATTGATTTTCAAGCTATTCATTCCTAACCAATCTATTACTTTACTTAATGTGCTATTTATTTCCTTTATAGTTTCAAGAGTGTCATTACCAGTAAATATAAAAGTACTATCGTCTGCAAACAATATCGATTTATGAACTGTAACTTTAGGAAGGTCATTTATATATATGTTAAAGAGAAGTGGTCCAAGGACACTTCCCTGTGGAATTCCACATGATACTTCTTTGACATCAGATGTATAGTTAGTCATTTTTTTTGATACAGGGCATATTCTGCTTATCTGTGTTGACTGTTTTCTGTTGCTCAGGCTGTTGCTCATAAATAAAACTAACACGCGTCAAAATACTCATCGTCATCCTTGTCAATGGCAGGAAACGTGCCCAGAAGGCTGGCAGCATTGCCACGTTGAATGGCTATGCCGATTCTCTGTGCAAGGAACAAACCAGCTCTCTGATCACGAGTAGAGTCTACCAAACGTTTTGACAGTTCTTTAAAAAGATTTCGTGACTCGGACCCCATGACCCGAGCGTTTCAACCCCAAACGGCTCGAAAATATAATTACCCATTAGGTTATTATACTTTTGCCGTTTAAGGGTCTCCGCAGCTCCAGCAGCAGCGCCAGGAGAGGCCGCCGAACTTAGAACGTGGGATGGCGCAAGGGTGTCGACGCACGTTGCATCCCACACCAAAGGCCGACCCAATTTCCAAGGCAACAATGACATACCGTCAGGTCTCTTACCATCGCTGCGCACCAAACCATTGGGTTCCAAAACAGCTGGTACACCGGCAATGACAAGAGCACGACGAATAATGTCATTAATATTTGCGTGACGGGATATACGTCCTGCGCTCCTGCTGCAGGACAGGCCATGGTGACCGAGGCAATCGACTGTTTCACCGCATTGACACCGATGACATGCGACACAAGGTATACCTAAACGTAAACTGATGGCGAGCCGGAAAGTATTGTATTAGATTTAAGTATTGAATTGTAAATTCTTCAATGATTGCATTATCTATCAAATTTCAGAGATCTTCACTATTGTAAACATTTTTTTTTTTCGTTTTTTTGCCAAACTTAACAATAGTTTATTTCTTCTATTATACATGTTTCTTATAATGTACTATTATGATATGTAGATAAACAAAATAGAGGTTGTGGATGTAATTAAGTCCGCAAGTTAAAAAAAAGTCGACCACCCGTGACCCGTGACGAAACGGTCATGTGACTGATATCTTTGTTTATGGCACGCGTCGCGCCGAATTGTACGACGCACACACGGACAGCTGTAGGTGTTCGTGTGTATTTCGTTACTTTGCAAAAATAGGTGTAGTTGTCTTTATCTACGCGACAAAATACGCCGAAAAATTGAGCTTTTTTTTTGAAAAAAAAATATTACTAGGTAGAATAAAGAATTCTGAATTCCATTATGCAAAAAAGTGATTTTCGCAAAAATTTAGTTGTCTTTTTGTTCTTTGCTGCCGTCGAGACACACAAACAGATAGTGCAACTATCACACTCTTATCTCCAAAAGAAAAACCACAACAACAAATTAAAATGATACATAAACGTTTTACATTACGCAAAAACTATTCTCAAATATACCACACACTACTAAACATTGTTCTAAGTCACTTACAGCGAAAACTACCAGCATTTTAACATTAATCGATCCATTCATAGAGGGGTAGGCTCGCAACGTTGTTAATAATCCGTCAATGGATGTTGAATTGTGGTCAGCAGCCGCTATTGTGCGCGACTCATTGTATGGCGTACAGTGGCCATAGTACCTCTATAGAACGTCATTTCCTGTTTGTTTACTTTAGGGACGTTGAAGCTGGTATTTTTAACGAAAAATGTATTGATGGCTTTCTGAACGATGGTAGTTGTAAAATACTAGCTGATTTATAACAAGGGACCATTTTTCATTAATGATTGGGTATTATTTTCCTTTTAAAATGCAATGCATTTTTTAGTAACTAGGATAATTTCTTCTCTTTTTCTCGGAGAAGAAGGTGGAGTGACCACCTAGAGTCCTCCCGAAAGGACTGGAGCATCCTAGCTCAAGACATAAGTGCGTGGAAGATTGAGAGGGAGGCCTTTGCCCTGCAGTAGGACAAGACGGACAATATATATCATTTATAGGTTGCGCCCACACTGCTTCTGTATGGAGAACTATAAATGTATGGCTGCCCACATATAAATAAATAATAATAAATAAATGCGGACAACATCACATACATTGCTCTGGACCCAAAGTAAGTAGCTAAAGCACTTGTGTTATGGAATTCAGAATCAACGAAGTTACCACAAACACCCAGACCCGAGACAATGTAGAAAAGTTTGTTTCTACATTAACTCGTCCGGGGATCGAACCCGGGACCTCAGAGCTAGCGACACCTTGAAACCGGTGCGTACGCCACTCGACCACGGAGGTCGTCAAAACAACATAATATATGGACTGTATGAAGCAGTTTAACAGTCGACAAAACAAAAGGCAAGTGGGCAAGAGGCGCACGTAACTCGCGCAGTCCGTGTGCGTTGATCACTGACTAACTGCTCGAGCAGTTCGTTTACGGACTTACATGACACATTATAACTATTTTTCCGACTTTTCCGAACCAGTATTGAGGGGAAGCATCGGAACCAACTCACTTTGACAGCAAGGATACATGATTGATCTAAGGCTACGTCATGGAATGTGTTGGGCTATAAAAATGAAACATCTATTTAAGCTATCAGATAAAAAACATTTGACACGTATTTTTTGCGTCGTCGAAATAAAAAACTGGCCAAGTGCGAGTCGGACTCGCGCACGAAGGGTTCCGTACCACCGTCGTATGAGAACCCCCTTAAATATTCATTTTATGTGGTTTTTAGTATTTGTTGTCATAGCGGCAACGGAAATACATCATTTGTGAAAATTTCAGCTTTCTAGCTATCACGGTTTATGAGATACAGCCTGGAGACAGACAGACGGACAGACAGACAGCGGAGTCTAAGTAATAGGGTCCCGTTTTACCTTTTGGGTACGGAACCCTAAAAACTACTAGGAAAAAGCAAAATAAAGTTAAGGCAGGAAAGTTCTCTTTTAATGGATCGGATATTCCATCTTTAAAAAAAGTTTTACAATCAATGTTGAAGTTAATACTGATTTAAAATTGGAAATCTTCTTAGTTAATAAAACGTTTAACACAATTAAAAAAATAATTTGTAAGTTAAACTAACAACTCTTAATTTTTCATGTTACATTTTAACTTCGCTTTGTAAGCTTAAGAAGAATGTTCAAAGTTTGTGTAATTAAAGCCTTTTCTTATATATTATGATATTTTAGTTATAAAGAAGTAAGTTTGCCGGTGTCGTCTTAGGACGGGTTAAAACTTTGTATTATAATATTAACTTAAATTTTATTTACTGAAAAACCTCAACTTTAAAAACTAAAGTTTTTTAAGATTTATTTTATAGTGATGATAAATATATTGTATCTTAGACCATACTAAAACCCACTAACAGTGCTAGTTCAATTCTAATTTAAGCCAAAATTGCGATATTTCAAATTTTAATTAATAACAATTAATTAAAATTTGAATTTTCCCAAAAATAATTATTAAAAGTTTATGTAAGGTGCTGTGCTCGGCGTTAAATATTAAAATAATAATAATTTAGGTCTAATAAAATAAATCAATCATAAACTTAAAATAAATTGTAAATTATATTGTAATGAAACCAAAACGTGTTAAAAAGAAATTAAAATAATTTTTTTTTTTTTTTTTTTATCATTATTTTTTCTATATTTAATTAGTATAATAGAGAAAATCCACTAGATTAAACATAAGCATCAAAATGAAAGCATCACCGACCTTTAAATAAAACAATCAACTCTTTCTGAGGATAATTCGTATAAAATGAAGAGGAATATTGCGAGGACTTGACGTTTGAATAAAAGGAAGCTTGAAGCGAACATTGCAGTTAAACAGACACCCATTAAAGATGCCCCCGCCTTTGTGATGTGGTGCAAGTGATGGGCATAGCGGAAGGAGAGGGAAATAGTAAAAAATATTAAAAAAAAAAATGAGCCGTCACGGGTCGCCTGGCAGATGTGAAACGTCGACATTATTTTGTAAAAGTAATATGCAGAAAAGAACAGATTGCGATAGGAACTAAATATGTCATAATGATAAAATATTACGATTTTTTTTCGCGCATGCGCGCCACGGCAAGCGTCGCCACACCAGAAATCGGTTTTAGGTGCGGCTATAGATGTTTCACATCAAAAATACACCAATTACAAGTAAAATTTGAAGCGTGTCTCGATAAATAAATAAACTTCTTGTTATGGTAACCAGACAACTGATAAACATACTTATATATTTCTAAATACATACATATTATAGATAAATTACACCCAGACACAGAACAAATGATCGTGCTCATCACACAAAGATTTGTCCTGGGTGGGAATCGAACCCACGACCTCCGGTATAGCAGTCAGGGTCACTAACCACTAGACCAACAGGTCCGTCAAAATGTGACTTTAAGAAAGTGAGAGAAAGTGAGTAACTAAATGTATGTACTAAGGCTTTCTTTGTTGTCTTTTTCTGTGAGTAGCTCTTTTCAGTATGTAGTTTAGACCATACGCCAATAAGTAATATCTCAATGTCAGCTCCAAAGATATTTTGCCAATTTCGAGTTCTTAAGATTTGGAAATTCTCATTATAATTTCTTTTGTTTCCAGCTTATTCAGTAGACGTTTGACTTTGATAACCAGACGGTATGCATTAGTTTTATTCTGAGGTCAAATGGAAATTCGCGAAGAAGGGAAAATTTTACTTGCAGCAGCTTATCTTTGCTCATGAAAATATTTATTGCTTTTACACTGAAAGTGTAAAAGCAATAAATAGCACTGTTTGTTTTGAAGGTCTTGGAAATAACTAATTTATCAAGTTTGAGAAATAAAAGTGATGTGTCATGTGTCGCCTTCTTTTATTTTTCTTTTTGACCAGATAATATTATTATGTTCTATTTATAATTAACGCATTAGCGCCTGCGAAGCGGTTATATTTAATTACATGAAAATAGTAGAAAGGAAAGATTTTAACCTTAGGTAAGACTCGACAGGTCCTTTTTACTATTTAAATTTTATGACATTTAATAGATAATCCCAATGATATTATAAGTAAAAAGGTGGATAATCCACTATATTTTGCAATGGGGCTTATTAAATACATAGACCAGGAATTGAATGCAACACAATCCTTTCATCGGTCAGTGGCTGTTGACAATAGCAAGACATGCTACAAACTACAGTGACCATTTCACTCCAGTGAAATGTCTGTATATTTCAGTCTCAATCTATCCCTGCAACTGAGAACGAATGTACACACAATTTATCTTAGAACGATAACTCAAACTTATGTTAACAATTGATAGTTTTAAACTGTGTGGAAGTTTACTGTGATAATATTTCAACGATATCTATCAAGTAACTAGCTGACCCGGCAGACTTCGTACTGCCTCAATCGTAAAGCCTAAACTTTTGAATTAGTTTTTTTTTATTTAATTTCGAACATTTTCATATTTATTCACCTTTTAAACCTTCCCTATGCTTCCACAAATAATTCAATAGCAAAATAAGCCAAATGGGTCCAGCCGTTCTCGAGTTTTAGAGAGACTAACGAACAGCAATTCATTTTATATATATAGATTGTTACTGTTATATATATATATAATATATATATAAATAATACTGTTATTGGACAAAATTCTGATGTCTTATCTAAGCTTTGCCTCGCGGCTTCACCCGTATAAATAAGCCCCGTTCCCATAAGATATCTTCTTTTTTTTCCCATTTTCTAAAGATTTTATAGTTATTTTGCTTTTCGATGTGAAAATTAATCGGCACACCAATTGTTGTTATAAAAAAGGTGTAACAAAATCGACTTTGTGTTAAATATGAAAGAAGATAACAAAAAATATTATAAAATATTTAGTGTTAGTTTTATTTTATATAAGATTTAATTTTAGTGTAGTTGTAAGTGTTTGTTCTTGTATTAGATTTAAGTATTGAATTGTAAATAAATTTTACGTAATGGAATTATAAAATATTGTGTTAATATTCTGAAACACTGGAAAAGGACCTTTTTCAGTGTTTCAGTATATGCGAACATAGTTGAATTCTCTATGAAAATACTTACATCGGACGAAAAACCTATAAAACCAGAGTAAAATCAAGTTGATTTGCCTGCATCTCAGTTTACAATAATCCTGTAAAATAATTATAAAAAAAATTGAAATGTGAACTAGAAGTATTAAAGATCTCTCAAGGGCTTGCAAACTTAGTTACCTATTATGAAGTTAAACTGCCTCGTTGGCCTAGTGGCGCTAAGCGCGACTGCTACGCTAGTCGTCTTGGGTTCGATTCCCAAGTCGACGAAGGTGTTATTGGGTTTTTCTATGAAATTCTCAGTAGCAGGTCGGAGTTTGGATTTGTGCCCGGTTAGTGGCAATAGGCTCGCCCCTATTACATGGACCTAAACATACCGGCGAACTGTGGGTGTACATTGGTATACCTCTGCCTAACCCTTCGGGGATACAGGCGTGATGGTATGTTATGTATGTTTATGTTTTATTATGAAGTTATCATAATAAAAAACAATAATATAAGAGTCATGATTTGTCAGCAGTTTATAAAATTCCGAGAATGATTATAAATTATAAAGATATTATAATGTTTACAATAATCCGGTGACATAATTATATTACTCATATCGATATTATTAATATATTGTGAATCATAGATGTCACCGATTGCTAATAAATTGTTTATGCATTTTTTTGCTTTGTTGATGATGTATAAGTTATGTAAATTACCTTTGGTTTTGTAAACATTGTAAATGTTCATTGTTTTATTTGGATTGGGAACTATCGATCGTATACTTAATGATATATTATAAACACTTAGTGTTATACCTATAACAGTGTTTTTAACCCATTTTTTTTAATGATATACGTCTTTTGACTTAAGGCTCACCGTTATAAAAAAAAGTTTTTTTTACCATCAATAAAGCTGCTTGCTTGTCGAAAAAAGAAACGTGTACTAAACCCACCCTTATGAAATCATTTTATCTACCCATTTCATATTGATCAAGCCAAACTTAAATTATATTTCAACTATCAGAATATAAACACTTGCATTGATGTTTTCCTTATCACTTTTATCCAATGTTTGTGTTTTTCGAAGTGAAATTGAGATAAAAATAATATTTAGATAAATATTGAGTTCTAAGGTTTACGCGAATGTTAGACTTTTACGGATTTTATCGCGGTTAGTATTTCGATTTTAGGTTCCGACGTTTCAACACCTTTGCAGGTATCATGGTCTGCCCGTGACCGCAATAAAATCCGTAAAAGTAGTTTTAATTCAATAGATTAAATATATTTTTCTGATACATAGCCATAACATACCATCACGCCTGTATCCCCAAAGGGTTTGGCAGAGGTATACCAATGTACACCCACAGTTCGCCGGTATGTTTTAGGTCCCATGTAATAGGGGGCGAGTCTATTGCCACTAACCGGGCACAAATCCAAACGACCTGCTACTGAGAATTTCATAAAACAACCCAATAACACCTTGGTCGACTTGGGAATCGAAGACCTCTAGCGTAGCGGTCGCGCTTAGCACCGCTAGGCCAACGAGGCAGTTTTCTGATTCAATAATCCTATTTTACACTAACTTTAATTTATCGATCCATCATATCGATCCTTATCACGATCTATCATATGTAGGTATATTTTTATGTTCTACATAACATCCAACAAGTAATACACATTACATTTATTTATCACCAAACTATGGTAGGTAGATAGATGAATCGGAAGAAAAAAATAAATACTGTATTTGGGTTACTTATCTATAGCCTCGGTGGCGCAGTAGGCAGCGCGTAAGTCTCATAATCTTAAGGTCGTGAGTTCGATCCTCACCCGGGGCATAGTTTTTGATGTTTTGCAAAAATATTGCGAATGTTGTAATTTTTTGGTAGAACTTATTGTGAATTTCCTCAATTGCGTGATTCTTCTTAATTCTCTGAAAAGTAAAGGTCTACAATTCTTGAATAAAATTCATACAAACTCAAAAATACGGGGGTTGAAAACTTTTTGTTTTGCCGTCAATACATTAAAAAAAATTGTCGGAAGAGTCCTAATGAGGGCTACCGTTTTTGCGCTCACCAGTTGGCGCCACTGGCAAGTGAGGTCCCGATCTAAAGATCTAAAGTCTGTAAAAAAAGAAAAACAGCTGTAAACTCGGTAAAGAAGCTTAATTTCGACAAAATATTTTGTTTGTAAACAGTAAACAAACCTCTGAATTAGCTGTTCTTTCAGTCCGCTTAACTTTGCACCTCTTTTTCTTAGTTCCAATTTTAAAGCACTGACATTCATTGACCCATAACTCGTATTTGCCATAATAAGGATGTTTTAAATTAAATATTTTGTAATACCTCAAAATTAAACTTAAATGAAATAAATAAAACCACGCGGCCCACCCATTAAAGTGACAAGTGACATTTTGGAGACCTCACGCTACACTAGCGCCTCTAGCGGCGAATTCACACGCTTTAGCCCTCATTAATATTGTTATTAAATGCAAAATAAAACAAATGAAAATATGTTACATGAAGTACTAACCGCTTGCCTGTACCACAAAACGCACAACGACAGTATTTTAACGATAGTGATGAAACAACTAACGTATTGTCGCTTGCTATCGGTATGTAACTCAGTAGAGGTTAGGTTGTTTGTATTATTATTCTTAATCTCGTCTCGTCGGCCTTATCTTAGATAGGTTATTTTTATTAAATACTAAACTAAACATATCTCTGAAACATACACAAAAGTTATTTTTTATTATGTAAGTAATATTTGAAGCAGAGTTGAAAAGGCGCAATGGAATCCCAAATCGTGAATTATAATAATAATAATAATATTCCGGGACAACTCACACACGGTTATCTGATCCCAAGCTAAGCAGAGCTTGTGTTATGGTAACCAGACAACTGATAAACATACTTATATATTTCTAAATACATACATATTATAGATAAATTACACCCAGACACAGAACAAATGATCGTGCTCATCACACAAAGATTTGTCCCGAGTGGGAATCGAACCCACGACCTCCGGTATAGCGGTCAGGGTCACTAACCACTAGACCAACAGGCCTGTCAATTATAGAATAATAGAATTATCGAGTTCGAGTTTAGTACAAATTGCGTACGGCCGAAACAGGACTTCTGTTTTATAGATTAAAATATATTGTTATCGCTTTCGTTGTGACACTAGTTTAAGCGTTTGGTTTTACTCATCTAAAAGATATGCCCCGGGTGAGGATCGAACTCACGACCTTAAGATTATGAGACTTACGCGCTGCCTACTGCGCCACCGAGGCTATAGATAAATGACCCAAATATTGCATTCATTTATAGATGAATGAAAGTGAGGCCTTTGCCCTGCAGTGGGACGACAATGGCTGGAAATAATAAATTAATAATATTAAATGTCCTATTATCGCCTATTTACATCAGAACTAGATTTAAACTGCCGCTTTGCTCGCTTGTATCCTTGAGATCTAAGTATACCCTCTACCAAGTTTCATCAAAATCGTTTTAGCGGTATAGTCGTGAAAGCGTAACAGACAAACATACAGACAGAACTACTTTCACATTCAAATTAGTATGAAGGCCTTTGGCCCGAGTCCGCTATTTTAAATTCATTGGGTGGCAGGTTAATGAACGTTCCAGCGTACTTTTAGCCTAATTTTCATATTTAGATAATTTTAGTTTAATGACAAATGTAGGATTGACACTGACTGTTCACTGTAGGCTTATCTGAATACAAATATTAGGCACGATAAAAGTACGCTGGAACGTTCATTAACCTGCCAACCATTGACTTTAAAATAACGGACTCGGGCCCCTGTCACGGTAATATTATCATACAGTAGTGTAACTCGGCCGCATGATAGAAATAAATGCCTACAGCCGCGCGGTACGTAAACATGCGTTAGGGCTGCCCGTCTCCAACATTTTAATTACATTTGCCTACTTTCTGTTTCTATTTAGTTTTGTGATTGTAAATATCCTTTTTATATAAATAAATTCAATACTTTGTATATTGTATAGGAAGTGTTCAATAAAAATGCGTGTTGTTTTTTTATTGGTAGATTTAATTAAAAAACATGTTTTTGTTTGAAAAACAAATCGGGCTTATAAATTTGCGACCGAAAAATATTTGCGCCTCGACTGAGTCGTACGAAATGCTTTATTGTTAAATTTTAAAGTATAATAAATCCGCATTCTTATATAAAGCTTAATTAAAAATGCGTTATTGACGAATTCATACAACCAAAAACAGCACAATATTTCCTACTCGTCATATTAACTGATTTTTAGAGAAAAAATCGCGCGGTTATTGTTAAAAAAAAACACACCGTCCGTTCGACACTGCGGTACAGCCGTGACTGTCTGCGACCCGAGCGCACCCCGAGATCGAGCGCGTAGGTATAGCTCGCGTTTCGTCCGTTTGTATGAAGTTGGAGTACTGTATTATAGTATTACCGTGCCCCTGTATTCTCACCCACAATTCTAATCTTAAACCTTTGAATAATGACTGACATTTCGGCCCTATTTGTTTAAACAATAAACTTCAATCAGTACTCATGTGAATCAATTTCAATATGGTGACCATTTATTTTGGGACAATTTCCAGTCATCGGGTAGTAATAAAAATGTTTGTTTTATTTTCAGATGTTTTGTAATTTTGTTTGTTTGTTTAAAGAAGGAAAATAAAATGTTCATTTAGACTTATTTTTGAAAATAAAACAAATTTTAATTAACGCTTGTAACTGGCCGTTAAAACCCTTTTTTCTTCACAAAATATAGGAATGTAAATGCTATTTTTAAAATAAGTACTAACCTAACCTAACTATATAAGATGTTAAAAAAAATAACTTTAAGAAATTTGCAAAAAAAATAGTTTTAAAAATTACTTTATTTTAGTGAAAAAATAAAATCGCTCAAAAATTGTTTTTTTTTATTTATGTTTATTTATCGACACCGAGCATCCTCGTAAATTTTTTAAAGTTAATTTTTTAACACCTTATATACTTAGTATAGATTAACTCCTATAGAATAACTTATCATACAAGTATTAATACTTCTGTTTTGTTCGTTGCAATAATAAAGTAGTTACATACAACATACTTTGAGATGAGTAAAACCAAACGCATAAACTAGTGTCACAACAAAAAGAGATAACAGTATATTTTTATCAATAAAACAGAAGTCCTGTTACGGCCGTACGCAATTTGTACTAAACGGAACTCGATAATTCAGGATTTGTGATTCCATTGCGCCATTTCAACTCTGCTTCAATAACTTTCGATGAAGATATATTGCAATGGAATAGGTACACTGCAGCGATAGTAGCGAGATTAATGTGTGATAGTGACTGTAAAATATTATTTCAATTGTTTTGTTGGTGTTTCTAGCTGTAACCGTGATTTTGCGATAGATTATCTGAAATATCTTTAGTTTACCTAATTTATATTATTAAAAAGCTTCCTGTTACTATGTAAGTACTTAATAGGTAAGTTCGAAAAGTATCTATTTATAGTAATATTATAGAACGGGGATTAGCGCGTACTTGCTTAAATACCTTTAGGGCTTGACGTTTCCACCGGATTACGCCGTCACTCTGCTGCAGACTCAGTCTGTTTGCGACCACGGCCGGTGTAACCCGGAACTAATCCCCGTTCTATAATATTACTATAAACATGCAGCGCGTTAGTTTAAAAGTTAAGTATCTATTTACTAGGTATTTATAAATCAATAGACTTTCGTCCAATTCTTAACTAGTTAGAGTAGTTATGTTTGTACCTTCTTAAGTCAGTACCTATGCCGATACTCCTACTTAACTTATAATATGAACATATCCATAAGAAAATTAAAATCAATTATAATTGTTATGTTAATGAAATGCAAATAAAAGCATTAAACTTAGTTAAAATAGTTTATACGAATCGGTGAATGCCGCTCGTAATATCTAGTTTAAAACAAAATCATATTTAATTCAATTGTTTCGGGAAACTTGCTGTGAATATAATTCTACGTATTTTAGAGATTTGTTGGATGGACGGCCCATGTAAAGTATGCATATTCAGTTCAGTTTAGTCTGAAACCCGCAACGGTTTAACGTATCTAGCAAAGACCAAGCGACAGCAATTAACAGCAAAAATTGTGCAATAATTGCTGACTAATTTCTAATTTGTGTTACGTTATCTCATTTGTAATGCGGATTATCTTTTTGACAGCAATAATTGTGCATGTTTTGCTGTTGCTTTGCTGTTGCCAAATGTCCGCATCCTACTAAGTCATTTGCTAAAAGATGTATATACGCACCTACAGAAAAACCGTTTATACGGTTTTGTAGGGCCTATTTTTCTAATTACATTTAGTTTTATCATACTTAATAAAGACCATACAATACAAACCCATTTATAGTTGGCAAAAGGTTTAGATCATGAATTTTAATGCTGTGTTGTGTTTCGACTGGAAAGTTTTTGTATGTAAAGCAAACAGTTATGACGAATACCAAATGAATATATATTTAAACTGAAGTCTGAAAGGCAGATTATGCGTATAAAATTGTTAATGTAAAATCACCAGTCAAGTGACTGGTTACTAGTATTAAGTAATCGAATCACAGTCGCTGAAATAAGATTTTCTTTTGTCTTTTGGAACATTGTGAAAAGAGTTGTAAACCAATTTATAAATATGCTACTAGCTTTGGCTTACGATTTTGCCTGCGTGAATTTTGGAAATATCGGAAAAAAGTCTCTTATCGCCTCTTAGATTTATTTCTTTCAAGTTTTGTCATAATCGGCTCAGCCACAAAGCGTTATAGACCGACACACTTTAATTTACTACTACTACTACTACTGATAAACTTTTTACAAATCATCTATGTACAAAAATAAGACCAACAGAGAACAGGAATAGCAATCATTCTAAATTAGGTTATTAAAGCTAATTGCATTTGAAATTAAAATAAATAAGCACAGAGAAAAGCACATAACAAGATATCATTCCAAATACGGATCCAATAATATTACCTGCGATACAAACATTTCACGTTGTCATTAATCTGAAGACATCTAATGTAGGGCCACTAAACGAGCGATTGAAAACATTGACTGCAAGGATAACCGAGTGGTATAGATCACCACGCCAATTACTCCGTGCTTCGAGTTCGATCCCCGCGTGAGATATACATTCTAAGTCTAAGTGTTCTTTGTGCATGTAATTTGAATGTTTGATAAACTCCAAGCGAGAAGTGGATTAAATTCGAACAGCTAAGTCGTAATTACACTTAAAATCAACCCCGGACTTTATACGAAATGACATGCAGTTAAGTTTCTTCGATTAGGTACCTAATATCAGATTTTAACCTCAAAATAACTTTCGCAAGCGATCTCACAGCTCCGGCAAACGCAAGGACGGGCGTCATAATATACCCACGTCTTTAATAAATATTTATCATTATGATTTTAACAAAAAAAAAAATTAAGCCTGTAGCCTAAGGGGGCGACATCGCGACACCAGTACGGTTTTAGGGCGGAGGAAACACTCCTTCGAAAAAACAACAGTTAAAAGACTCGCTGGTTTCAGAGCCCACCTAACTGGTATCCAACCAATAAGCCAACAAAATAAGGATACAATATACTCGTGTTACATTTCGTTTTCACGTACGCTTACGAAGAAAATATTTTACCCATTAAATAACGCAATACTGTTACTTTTGTATGGTTCTACCAGATGAACAGCTATCTTCGTATTATGTGTTTGCAAAAAATTGAAAATAAAAAACGATTTCTTTTCGGAAAATATCAAAATTGTTTGGTGTTCTTCTTGCTATGTCAGAATGTATGGGATATTTTTTTTGGTAATTAAAAAGGTTATCTTATTATTTAATTAAATTTAATCCACAGATTAAGAGACAATTTGGATTTTATCCACAATGTTAAAATAAAAAAAAACGTTTTAATTTATACTTATAATAAATCTGTAAAAGTGAAAATTCTGTACATTGAAAATATCAAAAAAATAAATGGCGGGGGGGTTACTAGACCGACACCGATACAAAAGAGTAAAAAAAATTTTTTTGTCTGTCTGTCTGTCTGTTTGTTCAGGTATCACGCAAAAACTACCTGTTCGATTACGATGAAACTTGGTTTAATTATTCTTTATTATCCTGGGCACCACACTGGGTAGTTTATATCCCGGAAAAGTATAAACAATAAAAAACAAACTTAATTTTGCGGTTAAAAACTCATTGATAAGTTTCGCCATCCACGCGAACGAAGTCGCAGGCACAGCTAGTGTAATATAAAGCTTTTAAGAACGATTGCGTATTTTTGTATTCACTATCAAGGACATCTAATTTAACCCTATTCTGGTGGCGATAGTACTTGTAAAGAAAAATATATGCGCCAACATATTCGTTTACAGTCAAATGTGCTCCCAAAGGTACAAGAATACATTAAATTTCTATTATCACATACCTTTTATTTGCTTTCCATTATTGTAACTGAAATGATGCCTTAAAAGGCAGAAGATTTACTTCAATGGAAGACATTTATTGCATGAAATAAAAGTTGAAGAAATACGATGTATGGGTAACAAGAATGGGGATATGTGAATAAATGAGTCGAATTAATTTTAAATGGAATATAGAAATTTACGGATCAATATATAATTACAATAAATTATACACCACTATTTAACTTTAATTATAAAGTGTGTAAAAATCAATGAATAACTTTAAACATGAAATACGTGTCTACAAAATAAACCGTTGCATTCGACCGTTCTTCAGATCCTGACCTGATGGCCATATCACCATCTGATAAGTAATTAATCGGAGATAAAAAAGCTCGTGCTCGTGTAATGCTCGTTCGTCAGATGTGGACGCACCCTGATAAGCATATTTTTTTTTTAATTATACTAAAACCAAACATCTAAATGGTTTTATTTTCTCAAAAAGATACTTTACTTGGAATTCATCCTCCCATATTAAGTTTTACTGGGAAACACCGTCATTTTAATATTATTAAGTATGTATGTGAAAACGTACATTTTCCTACATTTAACTTGAGGGTACATTATAATGAAAAGTGAACGCTAACATTTGCATTAGTACTTGTAGAGACCTACTTTTATGTAAAAAATCTGGTTGTTTTTTTTATAACTTTTCCTTATTTTAGTTGTAATATCTTTCAATATATAAGAACTGTATTGGATGGAGCAAATGCCCATCATTAAATGATTATAACTATCATGAATGTAAATATAACGCAATAAAATATATAGTATTCAATTAAACTACCTTTTCACAGTCACCATCTTGAAAACAAGACCCATTAAAGTGTTAACAACATTTGATTCCAATAAGGAAGTATAATAATATGGAATAATATCTATCCACGCGGACGAAAGGCTAAAGACTAGTCGTTAAATAAATAACTTACATCCCAACCCTTGAAATTCATCCCTAAACGAGATACTTACCAATCCTTCACAGTAATTCTCGTCACCGCCCTAACAGTAAAGTTTCCAGATTTACTTACCCGTAAAAAGTTCACCGTACGTTTGTCAAATTTTTGTTGATAAAAGCCTTTTACCGTAGTTTTACCTCACAAAAATGGCATGTTTTGAAGATCGTTGTTAATAAGGGCCAATTTCTAAAGGCAATTTCACCGATGCTGTATGCAATGATATGAACGCGATCAGTATTAATTTCGGTACTTACGATTAACTGAGTTCAAAGCTGAACAAAAACCGATTACAATTTAAAAATAAAACTCATGCTTCGTTATTTGAAAATTTTAAACTCAATACAAAGAATAGAGTTCCATGGAAATCAGTTATTAATTTAATTTCAGATTTGTTAAAGACTCTCTGTATGTTTGTTCGTGCATCACATAAAGTGATTTTTACTTCTAATTCTACTGCAGTTTTCACAGATATACAAGTATATCTAGAAATCTACATAAAAATGGTTTACTTGAAATGCTTCGCCTAAGTTTAGAAATTAGTTACAAGAACGACGCAATAACTACAGAGTTAGTTCTAGATACGTTTACCTATCTAACTGCTATTGTTTTAAGACCTATTGTTATGAAAATACTTATTCAAATTAACTAAACTACCACTGTGACGCAAGTGTCAAGGTTCAAAGCCAGGTTTCTCCTAACATCGTAATACTGGCCTGTAATTGAGAGAGGCAATTAATTAAATTTGTTGTATTCGTTTGAAGGAATCTATTTAATAGATTTATTTGTTAAGAGTTTACAAAATATGGAAATGTACGGGGTAATTTTGTGTACTGTAACGTTTCAACAGTTTATTCATCGGCTAACTTTCTAATAATTAAAGTATCATAAAATATTTTGTTACGGTTTGGTTGAAAGTTAATTATTTAAAGAACTAATAGAAAGTTTAAGGCCCTAACTAGGTACTAACTAAGAAGCTATTACGATGAATTAAAAACGCTGTACAAAATTCTAACATCAAACTAGTTGGCATTTAAAATTTTAGTTATTTAACCGTAAGTTTTTAGTGACATAGAAAATGTTTTTCACTTAATTACCTTATACAACACTTTTACTTTATACAACAGTCCATATTTATAAGGACCCGCTCCAATTTACCACCCATATATTCCACGATCTTTAAATAATAAATCTGATAAAGGTTCTACCGTTTATTTTGGAACTCGAAGACAATAAACTCTTTACACAATTAAAAGCCGAACAGAGTCATTAATTAACTTCTCTTTAAGGCTGGTTGATGAGTACCTAACAATGAGTGAGCATTCACAGCGCAAATTAATTTAATATTTACTTAATTTTGATGAACTAAATATTTGTTGCTCTTCTCCGGTCTTTTAATCATACAGTTTTCGTTGATTGATTTTCGAGGTTTTGTTGTACAGTGCAGTAAAGGTATGTATCACTCAAAGTGAAGTAGGTACCTACTTTTTATATTTGTTTATTTACTTTTGAAAATTTCCATGTACGAGTGGCGTATACACTAGTTATCAAGTTGTCGCCAGCTCTGAGGTCCCGGGTTTGATTCCCGGACAGTTCAATCTAAAATTTCTCTTTTATACATTGTGTCGGGTAGGTAAGATATTTGTGGTACCTCCATTGTAACACGTACTTTACCTACTTACTTGGGGTTCAGAGCAATGTCTGTATTTGGCCAAATTTCTGCACAACGGTGAGAAGATTTATGTTTAGTTATTTTCTACTTTTTACTACTATTTTTACGATGTCCCTATAAACCTCTATTTTTAACCTTCTATAAAAGGAGGAGGTGTAATTAGGCATATGCTCTAAATATTTGATGTAACTGGTCTAAAAGTTCGACTGAATTTTTCATGTCGATGCCGATGGTGCTTAAATACATATTAACTAATGAATAAACTGTTAACTAATCGGCTTTACCATTTAATTATAATTAGTTACCGAATATAATTACCTGAAAACAAACACAAATATTGATTTAATTCTCAACATAACATGAATTAGTTATAGTCATGTTTCCTTCCGCTGGGATGTCGTGTCAAACAACCATTACATTATTTCATTAATAATAATGATATACTCGACATAGCTGCAACATTCCTATACGAAAGCCAATATGGAAAGAGAATTAAACGTTATTACTAATTACGCAATTATCAACTTTGACAACATGTATTTAAGTTCATTTTAGAATGACAAATATTACCGAAAAGGGCCTAAAAGTAATTTGAATGTGATGGAAACTGAACTATTAGTTATTGAATTTAGGTTCATAATCCAAAAGCACGTTCATTATTTCTTTAAAGTGGCTGATGTATAGTATATAATTAACTGAATTATATTGAGAGACTGACTTAGGATTAAATTAAGATTTAAGGTATATTTTTTCTTAACTCAGAATTCAGGCAAAAAAAGTATTCAAGTATGAAAGAGAAAACTTTTTTATTAAAAAGTCGTTAATTTAGTTCCGTTTTCTAAAACTCTGAAAAGATAAATAGATAAACTTAATACCTGCAACTCCTGCAAGTACCTACTGATACATTTTTAACACGCTTTTTAACGCGCTTTTATTAGCTTCACTTGTATGTATGTATGTATGTATGTATGTAGGTATGTATGTATGTATGTATGTATGTATGTAACCGACTCCTTTGGACTCGATTTTGACCCACTTTAAACGGACAGATTTAATTCAAACTTTGTACACTTATCAAGAATCAGCGACAATATAATAATTTCATAGGTTTATCTCATTATACTGATTAGGATCACCAGGATTAAATAAATAAAAAAAAAAATGAAAAAAAAATTAAGTCCACAAAGCAATACGTTTGAATTCAGACAACACGTATTGCTGCTAGGACTAAAAAGTTAAAAATAAATATAGTTTAAAAAAAAAACTATATTTATGGGTGGTGGGTTGCTCGATACACGAAAAATATGGCACAGAGCGCCCCACGCTTTGTCACAATAATACTAGTGTTTTTTGTTCATTACCAATTTCAGCTTACATAGGAATTATTTTTCACTTTTTTAGTTAGCAGTACTTTAAAAGCGTGTTTTTTAGTTTTTTTAAACTATATTTTTTTGTATATTTTGTAAAAATTATTATGTCAGTCAGACAGTCGTGGTGGCCTAGCGGTTCAATGAACGGATTTGTATGCACAAGGTTGCAGGTTCAAACCCAGGCAAGTAACAATGTGGCTTTTTTAAAAGTGATATGTACTTTCTTAATTATTCTAAGACACTTCTGACAACCGGTGAAGGAAAACATCGTGAGGAAACCTGGATTCCAAAATTTGGGATCTGAAATCGCCAATCCGCAGAGAACAAGCGTGGTGATCAATGCTCGTGCCTTCTCTATATAGGAAGATGCCTGTGCCCAGCAGTGGGACGTTTATAGGCTGGATTATTATTATGTCAGATACATTGTAATTATGTAAATAAGAGATATTTAGAAATAAGTTTTAACATAGTATGCTGCATATGTTATTATGTACTTAGCAGAGTTAAATAATTGAGTTCTAATAATAATATGAATATTGAATGTGATTAATTAAAGCTATTGAATTTATTGCATTACACCAATATTTAAATATGTACTGAACTCAGTTTAATCATAAAACCACAGAACATTATACATGATAGAAATGTTTTATTTAGAACGCTGTTTATTCAAATAACATATCCATGACCATACATATAGATTGCATGACCATATATATATATATATATATATATAGAAGTTCAATGTTTTATGGCATAAACATTTGAAATTTTGGCTCTGACACTTTACAATTTTTATCTCGATTCCGTGTAACTTTGTTTTTAGTCAAGTGTCTACTGTTAAAATTATCCTTTAGTTAGTTATGCTAACTCTAAATTAAATGGCTAACCATTCTTCGTGACTGTACGTCACATTAAACGAACATTGTCTGCTCTGGTAAGCGTTCTGTGTGGCACGAATTACAAACTTATCTTTACACATTGAATCAATTTGATAAGTCTCTATTGCTTTGTCAATAAGGTTGAGATTAGCGTGTTTTCTTGTTTGAGAGGTCCTGGTTATTGTTTGTTTGAGTGACATGTCCCCTGAGAAGTTTTAACAAAGTTCTCAGTTCTGTAGTGGATACAATAGAAGGCTGCCATTCGTGAGCCCACTATATCATAATAGTTTAATATTCCAGGATTTTCTAGGATTATATTGTGAATGGGTATTTATGGAGCTTTATGTGTACAACTTTCAGACACTTTTGTAATTGCCGTTACTTTATATTGAGTTGTATAATAAAAAGATTCCAGTTTGTTTGTAAGTAACCTTTTTTATACATCGTAAATATTTTTGTTAATAGTAGTTTTCATTATTTACACACAAAAAATAAAAAAACATTCTTATAACATACACGGTACGGCCGTCAAGGACAAACTTATGCATTTAAAACAATACTATAAAAGAAAACAATATCATACTCAATAAAAATCAAAGGCAAATTCATCATCATCATCTCCCGAGCCCTTTCCCAACTATGTTGGGGTCGGCTTCTAGTCTTACCGGATTCAGCTGAATACCGTATTTTACATGGAGAGACTACTTATCTAACCTCCACAACCCATTTTACTGGGTAACACAGAATCCAATAGTAAGACTGGTTGACAGAATTGACTTAACGACTGCCAAAGATCATAGTATGACAGTCGGGACCTACGGCTTAACGTGCTATCCGAGGCACGGAGGGGTCTCGGTATGTTTAGAAAACGGTTACCCATCCACGGACCAACCACGGCGAGCGTGGCTTAACCTGTACTATCGGTCAAACCGTGCGGCTTACAATTAGCCGCAAGCCCAAAAATCAAAGGCAAATTTTACATAATTTCTTCTCAAATAACTTATAATCGAATTTTAATATTTCCGAGAACATTACAAGCGGTAATTAATTCCTTGATCTCAATGTTAATGTTAATAACTTTAACACTTTCGAAAAATGATAATAAAATCTTTTATAAAAAGGACCTACCTACTGACATATTGAATAATTTAATATTTAATTGCACAATCAGTATGATAAATTATTTGTGTTTTGTTTATTTATTACGTTATTATTGTGTCATGCGAGTAACGAATCCATTCTTTTAGGTTACCCGAATCATAATTAACGTAATTATAAAATTACTATATTTGACGGGCCTGTTGGTCTAGTGGTTAGTGACCCTGACTGCTATACCGGAGGTCGTGGGTTCGATTCCCACCCAGGACAAATGTTTGTGTGATGAGCACGATCATTTGTTCTGGTCTGGGTGTAATTTATATATGTATGTATTTAGAAATATATAAGTAGGTATGTTTATCAGTTGTCTGGTTATCATAACACAAGCTCTGCTTAATTTGGGATCAGATAACCGTGTGGGAGATGTCCAGAAATATTATTATTATTATAAGCTACTCTTTTTGCAGTGTTTAATAACAGCTAGGGTCAAATCTTGCCAGGTGATAGAAACCTATTTTGTATTCCTAAAATTTATTAGAGCCACTTGAATTCGTTAGCCAGTTATCTAACTAGCTAGACAAAAGTCGAAAAATCTCGTCTACAATAAAAATACACAGCAAAAATACTGAATTCATTTTATATTTCGAAAATTATGTGTTTCACGAAGTACATTAATTTTAATTTGACATCATTACATATCAATATGCTCGAAAATACAGAATTATTTTAGGATTCCGTACCTTTCCAAAGGGTATCAAACGGAACTTTCGTTCATTTGGTTTCCTTTAAGTGGGCTATATATTTTATATGTGTACTAGCTGTACCTGTGCATGCGTTGCAATGCAATTTTTTCTACCTAGCACTAGTAGGCAGCTACTACCTACCTACTACCTACCTGCCTACTACCTACCTACTACCTACCTGCCTACTACCTACCTACTACCTACCTGCCTACTACCTACCTACTACCACTTAGGGGTATGAAAAATAGATAGTAGCTGATTCTCAGACCTACTGAATATGCATATAAAATTTCATAAAAATCGGTCAAGCCGTTTCGAAAGAGTATGGTAACTAACATTGTGACACGAGAATTTTATATATAAGAAGATTACATAATTTAAAAAGCCTACTTTAGTAAAAACAACCCAACTGCTTCGATTTTAATGTTAATATGGAACCACCTCTGAGCTATACTCTATCGATGACAAAAATGTTTTTTGAAATCGATCAACAATAGCCGTAGAAATCGCGTAACAAACACAAAAAAACATGAAGGCGAATTGAGAACCTTCTATTTTTGGAGTCGGTTGAAAATTAAATTAAATATTGTATGGAACCCGTACGTATATCCAGTCGTCTTTTATTTTAGTAATTATAAATAATACATTAAAACCAGGAAAATCATTTAATTTTCATCATTCATTCGAAAGTTTCTGTGAAGATCAGTATCATGAAAGTTCAATTAAATATAAAAGCATTTCATAAAAGAATTGGTTTCGAAAATGAAATAAAATGGTCGTCCGCTATTTTTTTAATATTTTATCATTTATTTGGGGCATACTGGTGTTGGCTTTATGCTTTTCCTGTGAAATTTTGGACTCTTGTTTTTGGTGAGCTTTTATTATATTATTCAAGCATTTTATTATATTTATGATAAACCTCATTGATGTCGTGATTATATTACTCGATCTTTACCTAAGATCGAGCCAAGTATCAGAAGTCATGTTTTGATGCGTGTTTTTTTTATATAAAAACTGTAACTTTCCCAGAGAGTGGCCTAATGGTAAGTAGTCACAGCTGAAAATAAATGTCTTCAAAACCGGAAGTCTTGAAGAAACGTCATCTAAATGAAATAAATGCCACATTTCTATTTAATTTTCCTGTAATACCAACTGGATCTGATAATATAATACTTATATAAATATTTCCACTTTTCAGCTTACCTTATGATGATTATTAATGCCTTGGGAATCACCTGCGGAGTCCACAGGCTATTCACTCACAAATCTTACAAAGTAAATACTCCATTGAAAATTCTACTCATTTTGTGTTTCACCTCTGCTGGTCAGGTTAGTACCAAGTGTTTTATTTTTCTTTTAGAAATAAATACCTTTATAATATATATATCTACACTAATATTATAAAGAGGAAAACTTTGTTTGTTTGTAATGAATAGGCTCAAAAACTACTGGACCGATTTTAAAAATTCTTTCACCATTCGAAAGCTACATTATCCACGAGTAACATAGGCTAAATTTTATTTTGGAAAAAAATAGGGGACCGTGTCTTTCCTGGGTAGGCTTTTTGCTGCGGTAACCGACATCCACGCGGGCGGAGCCGCGGGCGACCGCTAGTAATATATATTTGCAAAGTTATATAAATTAGGTTACATATTAAAAAATCAAAACTTTCTTGAGCAAATTTCAAAAGAACAACGTACAAATCAACAAAGTTTAAAATAACGATGGTCATTTAATCAAAAGTTCAGCTGACCAAAGTCTGGAATATCAATGTTTGAATTATTTTTTACACTATTGACCAAATCGTTTAAAGGTCAAATGGACTACTGGATAAATTATAATTTATCAAATGGATTAACTGAAAAAGGTAAAAATAATATTAATATTAGCGAATAACTTAGATATATTATAATAGAACAGAAAGCCTTTGCACAACATGACCGGTTTGCTAATACAAATAATATAGGCGTTATACTAATGCGTAATTTATGTACATAACATTGTTGGTTAAAAATTCTACATGTTGTGTTACAAAAGTTCCGAATCGCTGCAAAACCGACTTCACGTAGTCTTGTCTGCCCTACCCCTAGAGTGTTATTTAGAGTCGCGTAGGCGCGGAGGCGCGAGGCCCGCAGCGCCGGAGCCGTGACAGAAACCTGCATGTTGCATGCTTGCTTGCATGCTTCATCTAGCTTGCGTACCGCTCTTTGGGATTTAATCCATCGGTACACATCATCGGTACAATTTGTGATTATGTAATTTGATTAGTAATGATTTGATATTTTAAAATTACATCTAGCAACTTTTGATCAGTCGTTCATTTGATGTCACATACATTGGGATTCTAAAATTTTTCTAAATAAAACATTAGGTCATTTAAATTTTGTTAACTCGTTTATTGTTCTTTTGAAATTTGCTCGAGAAAGTTTTGATCTTTTAATATGTAACCATAAATTAACCCTAAACACTGAAAAAGAGTCGTTTAATGGTGGGTTACCCTTCCGGGAATTGAACATGGGACCTCAGAGTTGACGACACCTTGATAACCAGTGTGTCCGCCACTCGACCACGGACCTCTTTATGTGTGCTTCCGTTTGTATATTTTCATTTCATGAATTCTCTTCTTATTTAAATTGTTCATAAGTTTTATTATATCCATGTGTATTCAATTTAATCCTTTCAGAATTCCATATACCAATGGGTCCGCGACCACCGTCTCCACCACAAGTTCAGTGACACGGACGCAGACCCTCACAATTCTAGACGAGGATTGTTCTTCTCACATATCGGGTGGCTGATGATGAAGAAAAATGAAGAAGTTAAAACTCAAGGGAAGAAGATTGATATGAGTGATATAGAGAATGATGGGTTGTTGATGTTTCAAGATAGGTAAGCTTTTTTCTTTTAAACGTTTTAGGGTTTTTTTTAAGTTATGGAGCCTTACGTTTTGTTTCCCTTCTTTGATCAATGTATTTATTAATTACAATTTGATAAAATACTTTATTATATTATTATAATCTGAACTCGTTAACGGTTATCATTGAAGATTGAAGGCATGTTCATCAGTAAGACAATGACTATGTCGTCATAAGTATCAACTAATTATAACACTTTCCTTGTTAATTGCGTTACCCAATATTCATACCCTTTTCACCTGGATGATGTCTTAAATATACATAACATAACATACCATCACGCCTGTATCCCCGAAGGGTTAGGCAGAGGTGTACCAATGTACACCCACAGTTCGCCGATATGTTTTAGGTCCCATGTAATAGGGGGCGAGCCTATTGCCACTAACCGGGCACAAATCCAAACTCCGACCTACTACTGAGAATTTCATAGAAAAACCCAATAACACCTTGGTCGACTTGGGAATCGAACCCAAGACCTCTAGCGTAGCAGTCGCGCTTAGAACCACTAGGCCAACGAGACAGTCTTAAATATATCTAAAAATAAAGAAAACTTACTTACAGGTACTTTTTACTACTAAAGCTAATATTCTGCTACATTCTACCGACTACCTTTGGTATATACTTTTGGTCTGAAGGATGGAAATGTGCTGTCGCCTGGCAATGTTTTATTAGATACCTTATGGTGTTACACGTTGAAATGACTGTCAACAGTTTAGCACACGCCTACGGATACAAACCATATAACAAGTAAGATTACATGTCACTTATCATTTGTGTAAGATAAATTTAAAATATGCTTGCTTTATATAACAATAAAAAAAAAATTCACAAAAAGTTAGTTGATTAGTAAGTTGGGTATAATGTGAAAGTAAATGTTACAGAATCAAATTAGTGAAACCAACCCTTAAAGTATGATTTAAGGCCTTTTTCCTGTCACGCGTATTTTAGCCCGCACGCGGGTCTTGCCTTTATGCGGACTGCCTGCATCCTATCATTTGATACATGTTTTTCCTAACATGCGGGTAGCACGCGCGCGGACCGCGGATTGGCTGCGGGCGCGCAACACTGCAGCAGCAATCTAAATCTTTGTCCCGCGTGTGGCCCGGAGCGTGCTATCACCCGCATGCGGACGAGACCCGCGTGCGGACTAAAATACGCGTGACAGGAAAAGGGCCCTTAAGATTGGAGTTACACCGTGAATATTTTTAATCGCGTTGCCGGCGACTTCCCCTGCATCGAGGTCTAATATCGTCCGGATGTCAGTTATCGCAAAAATATAACTTAAATCCTTTCTTTGGACACAACCTTACAATATACCCAGTTTTATGAAAATCGGTTCAGTGGTTATGCGTGAAAGGGAAACATGCAGAAAAACAGACAATGTTACTATTGCATTCATAATAATTAGCATATCTATAGCTGGAAATGCACGTGTAGGTACATCCCAAATACATGAGTGCATAATAAAGTACGGCATATTTTATTTCCTAACTTTTCAGGCATATATCACCAAACGAAAACCTCTTCGTATCAACCATTACCCTCGGCGAAGGCTTTCACAACTACCACCACGTCTTTCCCTGCGATTACAAAGCTGCTGAATACTTCGATACCTTCAACTGGTCTGGTCTTCTCATCCGATGGTGGGCGAGCATGGGCTGGGCTTACGATCTGAAGGAAGCCAGTAATATGATGGTAGATGCTGTTGTTAGGAGGACTGGAGATAAACAGATTTATAAGGGCTAAGATAAATTGTTTTAGAAATAATTGTAATATGTGATCTATAATTGGCCTGTCATTAAGCCACTTGAAGTATTCTGGTTTTGTATCAATAAATATAAAAAAAAGTTTATTTCTTTAACTTTTACGAATTTAAAAGTGAATCTTTTCTCAATTTTTTTTAAATATAATTTTGTCATATGAGTAAAAAAGATTATTTATAACCTAACTTAGCTTACTGCCAACTGCCTCTGTACAAAAATGTAATTGATAATGTCAATCATTTTAAAATCTTTTCTTTGTAATGAGTTTTTTACAAAAAAGATCTGGTTTAAAAGTTTATCTGATACAACAGACATACCCACAAAATTCGTAGAATATTTCCCATTCATCTATCCTAACCCGTATCCAAATCAGCGTAAATAAATCTCCCAATATAAGGAAAATACTTTTTCGTAATAAGACCTATATATACATCATGATTTATATTCTTACAGTCAAATGAGACAATTCCTAGACATATCGTCGCCCGCCTCCAATATATTGGCTTTTTGCAATTTCGTCAATAACATGCCGAAACGGAATCGAAGATTATACTTGATGCGGAAACAATATAGGTCTACCTTGACGGGAAATCAATACACTGAGTTTAATTTGAAACACTGGGTTGCGATTTATATATTTTTTTGTATTTTTTTTTATCCGCTTAAAGTGGATTTAATTTTTTTTTTTTTTTTTTTTTTATTGATTAAATAAGTATACAAACATAATAATGCACTTAAAAGACACTGAAACCCTTATGGGTTTAAGTTGTGTCACGTCTGACAGTTAACAATATTCTTATAACTATGATTTACATGCAATCTTCACAATTGTTAATATGAATACAATTTTAAGTAGTACATTCATTATTAATTTAACATCTATAGTAAACAATCCGATATTATTTCCAACAAAAAAATGAAGGTAGGTAGGTAGAAATAAACTTAATAATAGTTACACTCATTACAATAAATTGTAAAAAACGTAAGGAACGGGCGAGTGCAAGCGAGACAAGTAATATTCCGCTGCATTAGGATGGTAGGTAGGTATGTGTTGTTCTGTCCGTCCTTTTACAATACACTGGCTATTACAGGATGTTACTTTTTTTATAATATAATTTTATTTTATTATTGAATCGTTTACTTCGGAAGTTGACTCTAAGGTCTATAGGTAATTTGTTGAGTAGTTTCGGTATTATTGCGTTTGCAGTCCTTGCTCCATAATAGTTGCTATGACTGGGTACGGTGTATTTTTGCGATGTCATCGCGCGTGTAGTTATTTTGTGTGATATTTTATTGAGTTGAACGCTTCTCGCCGTGTTGTTATTGTATTGTTTTAAAATTGTTAATTCGTGTTGTGCGGATACCGGTAGAGTGTTATAGTGATAAAATAGTTTACTGGGGTCATGTTTGTATTTATTTCGAATGTGAGTCGGTGATATTGTTTTTAGAATACGAAGCTGAAGTTTAAAGATATCATTCAAGTACGAGGGGAATGTTCGTCCATATGTGCTCAGTCCATATGTTACTATTGGATCTACCATAGATTTATACATCAGTATTAGTGTAGAAGTTGGCAAGCGGTATTTGAGGATTTTAAATTTTGACAGTAAAGCCTTTAACTTGTTACATATTAAGTCGATATGATTCCTCCAATTAAAGTCCTTGTCTACCAATATTCCAACATATCTGCACTCTGAAACTAACGCTATGGATGGACAACTACAGTTGGTGATAGGGTTATGGAGACACGAGTGTACATGTGAAACTATGTTAGGTATTGCTTGTGATTTGTTGTGTGCTGAGTGTACGTGCAGTAAGTTTGTTTTGTCTGCATTCAGTATTAGACCCATGTCGTGAGACCACTTGCATACATTGTCAAAGTCTATTTGTAGATTATGTTGTGCTTCTGCTAGGTTCACATGGGCAGACACAATTGCAGTATCGTCGGCAAATTGATACATGGTACATTTTTTAACAATTTTAGACATGTTGTTGACGTATATTATATACTCTATTGGGCCAAGCACAGAGCCTTGTGCTGTGCCATATTTGACATTGATTCTATCACTCTCAGCTTCACCTATTTTTACATATGTTCGCCTATTCCTATGATAATCTTGCAGTAGATTAAGCAGTGGGCCTCTGATACCACAGTGATGTAGTTCATTATAAAGGGTGTGATACAGTAATGTATCAAACGCCTTACTGTAGTCAATGAAACATATTAAAACATGCTTTTTGTTGTTTAAGTGTGCATTGATTTCATCGCTAAACATGTCTAGCATTTGGTTGGTACCTTTTTGAGGTTGAAAACCAAATTGATGTGGAGTTATAATGTTGTTTTTATTAAGGTAATTTTGAATTTGATTTCCTAAGAATTTTTCTAGTACTTTATTTATGGTAGGCAAAATAGTAATAGGACGATAATTGGAGTATAGGGCATGTTCACCCTTTTTGTATATAGGTCTTATCATTCCGATTTTAAGTTTATCAGGATAGATCCCTGTGGAAATACTTACATTAATTAAAGTTTGTAAAATGGGTGCTATGTCAGATACAACGGCTCTTATATCTTTACTTCGTATTAAGTCGGCTCCCGGTGCTTTATCTAGGTTTAAATTCATTACGAGTTTGACTACGTCTTGGACACCGGCTGTTTTCAATCTCATACTCCTGTTAACACTATCACTATAACTATTAGGACTAAGTAAAGGGATTGAACAGTCTATTTTAATTCTATCTACACAATTACTAAATTCTTCTGCAAATCTGTTTACAGTTTTATCTAATGTTACTTCAGACATATATTTTGTTATGTGATCTTCTATACTACACTGTGATTTTCCTGTCATTTCATTTATAATTTGCCATAGTTTGCGCGTATTTCCACTACAATTTACAATTTTTGTTCGTATATTCCTCTGTTTTGATTTGTAAATAGCCTTATTAGTTTTATTACGTAATTTATTGTAGTTAAGTCTTAGTATTGCATTAGATGGATCTCTTTTCCATTTCAGAAAAGCTGCATCTCTTTGCTTAGATAGACAGTTGATATATGTAGTATAAATATGCAATGGTAGCTGGGATATTTTTATATTCCTTTTAGCAAAATTGTAGCATTCATGAAAGGTATTAATTATGTAATTTAAGATGTCATTTGGGTCTGTCATAGAATAAATGCGAGTCCAGTCTACATTGTGAAGCATTTTATGGAGTTGTTTGCTATCGTAAATTGTAATAGATTTTGGAGCAACCTGTATACGTGAACTACTAACGAGCGCCAACGCAGTCATACAGTGATCCGCCAGTGCTATGCTCAACACGGCCGAGTGCGGATCATACTCACAGCTTTTGACAAATATATGGTCGATACATGTTTTTGTTATACTGTTATTGACTTTAGCTATTCGTGTATAATTAGAAATAGCCTGGTGTAATCCGCACTCGAGCAGTATATTAACGTACTCATTACGGGCTGATGAATTAGTTTTTAAGTCGATGTTCATATCTCCGATAACAATCAGGTTTCCACCGGATAATTTTTCTACAGTTAATAGTGATTTGAGTTCTTTTGTGAATAACCACTTACTAGTGTCCGGCGGCTTATATACACAACATAACTGTACATTGTGATTTGTGGGTGTTATAACAGTACCCACTATGCATTCAAATGAATAAGTTTTAGTTTTCATCGGCTTATAAGTTAAATGGTTCCTTACATACAGTAGAATACCACCTCCCTTTCGAGTTTTTCTCAATTCATAATGTTGCGTATACCCGTTGAGGTTAAATAGGGACACTGTTACATTGGAGATATTAACTTCGCTCAGTACTATAATATCAATGGACGATTTAGAGCTTTGGATTATGTGTTCCAGATTAGCGAAATTTTTTATGAGTGACCTTATATTAATGTGTATACATAAAATATTGTGTTTATTAGTAGGAATGAGCTTAGTGAAGTCCAGTACATCGGCAATATTGTCATATTCAGTAATATTTGAAAAAAATATATCATCTGAATCCATTTATAACAGGAATAATATAGATAGTGATCCACTAATGGGGAAAATACGACTGAATAATTTAAGATATTATTATACCCAGCTTACTTTTCTAAAAGTTGGTCGATATCCGTAGTATGGCGAATTTCGCGAACTTTGGACTTTTCAGTTTTCCGTGCCAATATCCTGCCCTCTTTACACCAGACGAATGCGTAATTTCCCTTCAATTGTTGCTTTGCCTGCCAGAGAAGCTTCTTTATTGGGCTCGTAAGTGCTTCTCGGATATGGATTTTCTCTTCTTTCAACATAGGGTCAACCACTGTGCTAAACAATTTTGCTTCTCGTCCCGCAGTTATCCAAGAAGTCTTCTTCTCTTCATTTTTCATAGTTAGGAGGATAGTCGATTTGTCAATTTCTCCATCCTTTCTACCGTCTGCTAGTTGTGGTGAGATCTTCTTGATTCGTTTGATCGAAGATACGTCATCCATGGATGTTTGTATGTTTTCAGATATTGTTTTGACTATATTAGCGACATCTTCATTAGGCTTAGTCGGTATCCCAGCTATTTCTACCATAGCACTAAGCTTTTCTTGTTCTATAGCAACAAGTCTTTGTTCTAGAGCTTGATACTTCAGCTCGAGGTTACGGTAATTATTGGTAGCATCGGCCAGCTTGCTTTGTAGTCCCTTTATGATCTCTTCAGCGGCAGCAGTTTTTTCTTCATACTCGTCGATTTTATCGCTGCTATACTGTGTGGAGGCTTTTATATCTCGTAGCTCAGCTTTCAACATTTTGCTAACCTCATTCCTGATCATTGCTGAGATTTGCTGTTTACTCACTGTTATTTCATCGATCGGAGTAGAGGAGCTTTCTTCGACATCTGGCATTATTACCGATAGGCGCCTCGGATTATTGTTGCATTTGCGGCATACCCAGTCAATACAATCCGTGTCAGCCAAGAGCGCAATTTTTTCATTAGAAATGCCAGCGCAGTCTGCATGTCGCCACTTACGGCATTTGCTGCATTCAATACCCGGCAGTTTTTTGGTGACTGATTTGTTACATTCAACACACTTTACCGGTGGCATTTCGAAAAAGAAAGAAAAACAAAGTAACGATTTTTATCTTAGTAGGTAGATCTAAAATACCGTAGGGAAGATTGCACGTAACACGACTGTGCGTAATTGGCGTCAGACGCGAACTGTTTTCCTGATCTCCTTGAAATCTGTTTTTATTAATCCGTCTTTTTTAATAATTTGAGAAGTAAATAGTGTCGGTTCGGCGTATGAAGAGTTTATTCATGGTTTCTAAAATGCGGATCAATTTAATATCTTGTGAATGATTATGATTGGTTGACCAGAAGGCTAACAACCAATTACAACCCTTAACTTGGGGTTTATCAGCAGATTAACAAATATTTATGTTGATAAGCTTCTCAGAAATAAAACGTTAGTCACTGCTCTTGTGCGTTATATATTGCAACTCTGGTTTTCTTTTTACTTTTGGAAATGTCCTTGAGTTGTAACAATCAAATTCAGAGATCATTTACTTGTTATCAGTGGTGTCTTATAATATATTAACTGTGAACAAAGTCAATTTTTAACCGACTTTAAAAAAAAAGGAGGAGGTTCTCAATTCGGATGTTTGTATGTTTTATAGCACTCGAGTTCGAAAATTTGACCTAGTAGGCCTACAACTTTTTCGAAGTGTAGGGGTCAGCTTCCAGTCTTACCAGATTCAGCAAAATTCTGTATTACACGAAGCGAATGAAAATCCTAGGCAATAAGTCACTACAAAAATAATGATATTTAAGAAAACAATACCATTAAAACACTTCCGTATAAATCCACCATTTAATCCCTCCTTTGTGGTCCGAAAAGCTTTTTCAGGTACATTATGACTATTTATGTAAATTCCAGTAAAAACATCATTTCCATGACTTTCTGGAATGAGGTGAAACCGTCAGAACCCAAAATGATAGATATGCTAATGAGGGTATTCCTAAAATCACCCAACATTCAACAATGTCTCCTGGAAATGGGACAGGGCTATATAGCTGAACTTTGGAATAGAATTACAGTTCCCAAGGTACTCTGAATCTATTAAACTGTGTAACTGATTATTTTGAGCCTATCAAAGGATATAGTTTGTGTATTTAATATCTACATTTCCTGTTATTGGTTCTGTATTTATGTTTTGATTTAGTTTAGCTAAATATTTCGTGGAAGCAGGCAGTTCTTCGCTCTTTAGTGATAACACTTTGATATTCAGGGCGTCTGTTTTAAAGTAAGTAAGGCTCTTCTGAATATTCGTGATCCAACATTTGTCATTGCCACTGCCATGCAGCTTGCAGTTGCCAATCAAGATTTCACCATCGACTAGGTATATTATTGTGTAGCGATGTTTTAGAACTATCTTTTTTATTTAAATACTGATAACCGAAATTAGAATCGACTAATACGTCGCGTCACTATTACCGGAATAACGAACAACTCTAGGGAGCAATGTGTCATGGCGGCGCGTGCGATTCTCGTTGTAGTAGTCTCTTGCATTATATAAATTAATAATAATCATTATGGCGTCGCCGGCCTTTAAAAGTATTGTAATTGTAACGTTGAATCCATTCTAATGGTAATATATTGTAAAGTTTAAAGCATCAGTGGTTTCCTTTTAACAATACGTAGTACCTACAAGGTTGAGAAACTGAAAAGTCTAATAAGAAGTTTCGCCGAACCAAAGACATTAAATAGAAAAAGGTTTTTCTCGTTTATAACTTTATCGAATGCTTATTAAATACCTATATTTTCCTAATATAACTTGTGGAACTCTATAAATACTGCCTTACTGAAGTGAAAAATTATATCTAAATAATTTTATGAGCAGTTGCTCGCTTAAATTATTTGATACTGTGGAATATCCCAAATGGGCCTAAAATGTGCATCACTCTTTAGTTGCCCTACATCTTTTTGTTAGACACGTCATCATCATGTTTCGGTAATCCAGTTTCCATGATTGACCTGAATACCTACGAGCATTTTAACGACGAAATTACCACACGAATGTCAAAGAGTTTATAAATGTAGGGGAGGTCCCAATGATACCACTTTTTACTAATATCTTGAATTTATTTTCAGAGAGCACATATTACAATCTTTCATTAAAAATGGCGTAGTCCCCCCGACCAGAGAGATATTCGCCACAGCCCAAAAAAACATTTTCGTTCAGAAATCAACTTATAGTTCTTTCGTTCAAAAATCCTACATAAATGTTGATATTTAAACCTCGTTAATTTACATTTATAAGTAAAACAGAATTTGAAGTGCATGTTAATGTGATATTTATTTTATGTTTCCAACCCCTGAAAAGGTAAAAGTTAAAGACCACTAACCGGTCTGAATTATTTTGCTCGTGATATCAGTAGCTCAGATATAACTGTATTCAGCTTATAATAAAGTAAGTAACTCAAATCCCAATAATTAATTCATCAGCTTTTTTAATAAAATATTCTAACCCGACTACCAAAGAAGGGTTATTTAGTGTATTTTTTTTTTCGTAGCCGTTTCTGTTCCACTGCAGGGCAAAGGCCTCTCTACCCTACTCCTTACTACTACTCCTTCCATCTCTCTGGTTAGGGCCGTGATCATCCACTCCTTATCAAAGGACTCCAGTTCGTCCCGCCATCTCCGTCTGTATTTAGTGTTATGTTACATTTATTTTCAGCCCATATAGTGCGACAGCTGTGCGAAAGCTTTCCTCTATTCTGTCCATTCGTTATTGTTTGTAAGTAGTTGGTAAGTTTAGATAATTCCACTTTTGCCCGAGTCTTTATATTATTATAAAGTTTTGAATAAAAGTCTAAAAATAAAAATGTATACTTACAAGAGAATATATTTTTTTCAATCAAATACAAAAAAAAGATAATTGCTAAAAAAAAATAAAAAAATATTGAAACTGTATTTGGTTGTATTAAAAAATATAAAGAGATTTTATACATAACATATAGGCTGGTGTACTGCTTGTTTTGTAATACTTATGTTGTAGTAATAACAATTTAAAATCCTAGCTTGAGTTATTACACACGCAAGGTCAGACATATCCCAGGGGCTAAAGCTCATCTTTACTTCAAATATTAATTCAGATTACGTAAATAATTTACGTAATCTGAAGAATTACGTAAATAATCTACGTAATCTAAAGCTCAAGAATTATTCTTGAGCCGTATAGGAGATTCTTAATTTAAAACTTGTGGTAACTTTCAAGAAAACTTTTTGGAGTACTTTAGAAAGTTTGGTTTTTCTAATCAGCCAGTAGTAAAATAATGATATATATAAACTGCCATAATTAATTATTCTTAGGTACACTGAAAAGTATGCATAGGTAGTTTTTTTTTTTAATTAAAATCTAAGAATACATTTTACAAATACACTGAAACAAGGACCGGTATAATTTTTACTTAAACATTAAGCAGGCTAGTAGGGGAAACTACCCAATCGTTGGCACCTACCCAATTATTGGCATTTTACTATTTAATTTAAAAATATAAGAAATGTCACAATACACAATGTTTACTGAATGATAAATTTAGTAAAAATCTACCTACATCTTATTTATAACAACATTCCAACTATCATTGAATTCAATATGGCTTCATAATCTGTAAGTAAAAAACTGCTGTAACCGAAACCGCCATTTTTGTAAAGTTTTGTAAGTAAATTTTTAAAGAGTCTGTATGAACTTAAATTCCATTAACATGTAAAGTGTGTAACATGTTTTTATAGTAAAATATGTTTACCAAAGCGTTTTATTGACACATCTGCAGAGATGGGATGATGAGAAAGTATGCCAATAATTGGAGTATACACCAAAGTTTGAAAATAATTATTTAATTTTTTTTCTTGCAACGCTGTACTTATATCGACGGCAGCAAAGAACAAAAAGACAAGTGCGTTTTTGCGAAAATCCCTTTTTTGCATAATTGAATTCAGAATTCTTTATTCTACCTAGTAATTTTTTTTTTTTCAAAAAAAAACTCATTTTTTCGGCGTATTTTGTCGCGTAGATAAAGACAACTACACCTATTTTTGCAAAGTAACGAAGTACACACGGACACCTACAGCTGTCCGTGTGTGCATCGTACAATTCGGCGCGACGCGTGCCATAAACAAAGATATCAGTCACATGACCGTTTCGTCACGGGTCACGGGTGGTCGACTTTTTGCTTGCGGACTTAATTACATCCACAACCTCTATTTTGTTTATCTACATATCATAATAGTACATTATAAGAAACATGTATAATAGAAGAAATAAACTATTGTTAAGTTTGGCAAAAAAACAAAAAAAAAAAATGTTTACAATAGTGAAGATCTCTCAAATTTGATAGATAATGCAATCATTGAAGAATTAAATGAAAATTATTTAAATTAATTAAATTATTTGGGAATCAGTAATTACAAAGTCCTACGTAGAAACGAACATAATATGGCAGTTGACTCAGTTAGTTATTTATTTTGTGCGAAGTAGATAAAGAAATCTGCCGTATTTCGAAAAAAAAAAGATATATCAGTTAATTGACCTCCAATATTTTCTTCGAAATGCCGTATTAATTAAGTATTGCAAATTTGAAAAAGCTAGCTTTGTTCTTGTAGAAGTAATTACATTTTTGCGTTAAAAACGCTCTCCTGAAAACTAGTGATTTTGTAGATAGCCGTTTGTTCTTTGCTGCCGTCGATATTTTCACCGTGAGAAATTAATACTAGATTAGCTGTGGAGTATCTAAGTTAAAAAATAATTATCAAAGTCCTATTAGGTTACACAAAAAGACACTTCTTACACACTAACGCCTTAAAGTGCCAATAATTGGGTAGTTTACGCTATATATATTCTGGAAAACTATGTTTCTAAATAAACAACCATCAATCAACTTCTAAAAACGTCTTTAATATCTTCCAAAAAAAAAAACAAAAAAACCTCATTTCACATACAAAAAAAATTATATGACTTTTATTATATAGCTCACGAGAAAAACGAACAAAAAGCCATTGAAAATTTATTAGCCATACCTTTATTGTAGTTCAGACGGTTTGACCACAATTGCTGAAGCCTTTATGTTACATCAGGCATTGTAATGGAGACTCACAATTTATGTTTTTCCTTAGAAAACTTACGAGTGTTGTGGTTTTGTAGGGCGTACTTTTTATTAAACAGGGACTTTTTCTTGATGAAAATAATATGGGTTAAATCTATGGTTTAGGATCTATTCTCTCTATACGTTTGTGTTTAGTATAAATATTTTTACCATATCCTGATAAAAGGTAAGTTATCATCATATTTCTAACTTCGTCCCAAACTACTCTAGGGTCGGCTACAGTTTTACCAGATTCGTGTTCGTAAATGGTCACCCTTCCACGGACCAACCGCGGCCAGTGCCGCTTAACTTGTATTATCGGTCAAATCATATGGTTTACGCTTACTGCTTTAAAATATACTTAAAGCCAAGAAAACTTGAGCACGAAAACAGAAATACATAATAATAGATAGTTAATGTATTCTTGAAAATCCCGCAACGTCTTCCGCAACCACTTTCATACTTTTTTCATAATACTCTATCACACAATGACGTATTCACATTTAAGAACTTCACTCACATTCAATATTGTTATACTTTTAAACTTGCTACTCCAAAACCAAGTTTCTTGTCTTTGAAATAGAGTTGAAAATAAATTCGCACGAAAGGGTTATTTAAAAACTTCTCCCATACTTTTTGTACATTGAGAAAGGCCTACCAATAACCGTTTGGCATTGTAACGCGGCCATTTTGACTTGAATATACAACAAGAGTCTTGCTATTAGGTTTTACGATGAAATACGGATAAATAAGGAAGTTATTCCTTATTTATCCGCAAGCAAAAGGATTCAAATAATTTTTATTCATACTCATGTTTAAAAACTAAGGTCCCGGTATGGACTATTATGCTTGTTAATCAAATCGAAATGTTTACATACTCGTAAATTAAGGTGACTTTACGAAATTACATAACCACTAAGTCTTTGGGTCAGTAAAAGGACGCAATGATGACTGGGGCCCGATTCTGAATACGAAAATTAAGCACAATAACAAGTACACTGGAACGTTCATTAACCTGCCACCCACTGACTTTAAAAGAGAAGAATCGGGCCCCTGGTATTTGCTTAAAGAGCTTTATATATAATCAGTTTTTTATCAATTTTGTCAGAAAAAATCCAAATAGCTGTACTTAATGTGTTTGTAAGTATCTCCAGCGAACAAATAATACTTGTTCATTCAAACACGGCAAGTTTTTTTTTTCTCATATTATACAACACCAAAATATTGGTGCTGTAATCATATTATTATTATTATCTTTAATTTAAAAACACGTAAGCAACTTTTGGGTAGAAATAATTACTCATCAAAATACATATTAATTTTGATGGCGAAATTGATTTAAGTGCAACAATTAAAACAATAAAATTTAAACGTTAGGTATATATTATTTATTACATCTTTTTTTTAAACATAAAAAATATGTTCAATACAAAATAATATAAAATTTAAAGTACTTTAATTATGCATTTTATTAATGTACATTCACTTTTTAAACTTAACAATATAGTTCTGGACATGCAAATTGAGCAACCAATTGTCTTTGGTGTATTTTTCTTCAAATTAAAGATTACTTACCTCTTAGCAACAATTTTTTTTGTTATCTACCATTATTTTATTTTTTCACGTTATCATGACTTTATACTATAATGCTCAATGTGAATATCCAGAAGAACAAAAAATTATCAAACAATATAAAAAAAAAAACATAATATACTTACAATACTATTTATAATACAAAACAAAATAATATATTATCACTAGCTGTACCCGGCATGCGTTGCAATGCAATTTTTTCTACCTAGCAGGTGCTAGGTAGTAGGCAGGTGCCTACTACCTACCTACTACCACTTAGGGGTATGAAAAATAGATAGTAGCCGATTCTCAGACCTACTGAATATGCATATAAAATTTCATAAAAATCGGTCAAGCCGTTTCGGAGGAGTATGGTAACTAACATTGTGACACGAGAATTTTATATATAAGACTAGCTGATCCCCGCGACTTCGTCCGCGTCAATTTCTGTTATTATGACCACGATTAAGAAGTTAAAAAAAAAAGTATTTCTGCGTAAATGATAATTATATATAATTAGTATAGATTATGTTGATAAAACTCTGTAGCAAATAATTGGCAATAATGCATTAATTTCGACCAAATGATTACCTTAAAAAAGGTTATAGTGAGTCAATTTTAAAAGATAGACATATACTGTCGCAGACATTTTTTTAGATCATTGAAAGCGGAACAATTCTTTCATACATATATTTTGGGTAACTCGAACCGTTTACGCAGCGCACGCAACGGAAGCTTTCAAGTATGAATATTTTCCCCCGTTTTTGTGACATTTTTCACTGCTGCTTCGCTCCTATTGGTCGCAGCGTGATGTTATATATCCTAAAGCCTTCCTCGATAAATGGACTATCTAACACAAAAAGATTTTTTCAATTCTAACCAGTATTTCCTGAGATTAGCGCGTTCAACCAAACAAACAAACAAACAAACTCTTCAGCTTTATAATATTAGTATAGATATAGATAATGCATTAATTTCGACCAAATGATTACCTTAAAAAAGGTTATAGTGAGTCAATTTTAAAAGATAGACATATACTGTCGCAGACATTTTTTTAGATCATTGAAAGCGGAACAATTCTTTCATACATATATTTTGGGTAACTCGAACCGTTTACGCAGCGCACGCAACGGAAGCTTTCAAGTATGAATATTTTCCCCCGTTTTTGTGACATTTTTCACTGCTGCTTCGCTCCTATTGGTCGCAGCGTGATGTTATATATCCTAAAGCCTTCCTCGATAAATGGACTATCTAACACAAAAAGATTTTTTCAATTCTAACCAGTATTTCCTGAGATTAGCGCGTTCAACCAAACAAACAAACAAACAAACAAACTCTTCAGCTTTATAATATTAGTATAGATATAGATAATGCATTAATTTCGACCAAATGATTACCTTAAAAAAGGTTATAGTGAGTCAATTTTAAAAGATGGACATATACTGTCGCAGACATTTTTTTAGATCATTCAAAGCGGAACAATTCTTTCATACATATATTTTGGGTAACTCGAACCGTTTACGCAGCGCACGCAACAGAAGCTTTCAAGTATGAATATTTTCCCCCGTTTTTGTGACATTTTTCACTGCTGCTTCGCTCCTATTGGTCGCAGCGTGATGTTATATATCCTAAAGCCTTCCTCGATAAATGGACTATCTAACACAAAAAGATTTTTTCAATTCTAACCAGTACTTCCTGAGATTAGCGCGTTCAACCAAACAAACAAACAAACAAACAAACTCTTCAGCTTTATAATATTAGTATAGATATAGATAATGCATTAATTTCGACCAAATGATTACCTTAAAAAAGGTTATAGTGAGTCAATTTTAAAAGATGGACATATACTGTCGCAGACATTTTTTTAGATCATTGAAAGCGGAACAATTCTTTCATACATATATTTTGGGTAACTCGAACCGTTTACGCAGCGCACGCAACGGAAGCTTTCAAGTATGAATATTTTCCCCCGTTTTTGTGACATTTTTCACTGCTGCTTCGCTCCTATTGGTCGCAGCGTGATGTTATATATCCTAAAGCCTTCCTCGATAAATGGACTATCTAACACAAAAAGATTTTTTCAATTCTAACCAGTACTTCCTGAGATTAGCGCGTTCAACCAAACAAACAAACAAACTCTTCAGCTTTATAATATTAGTATAGATAATGCATTAATTTCGACCAAATGATTACCTTAAAAAAGGTTATAGTGAGTCAATTTTAAAAGATAGACATATACTGTCGCATACATTTTTTTAGATCATTCAAAGAGGAACAATTCTTTCATACATATATTTTGGGTAACTCGAACCGTTTACGCAGCGCACGCAACGGAAGCTTTCAAGTATGAATATTTTCCCCCGTTTTTGTGACATTTTTCACTGCTGCTTCGCTCCTATTGGTCGCAGCGTGATGTTATATATCCTAAAGCCTTCCTCGATAAATGGACTATCTAACACAAAAAGATTTTTTCAATTCTAACCAGTATTTCCTGAGATTAGCGCGTTCAACCAAACAAACAAACAAACAAACAAACTCTTCAGCTTTATAATATTAGTATAGATATAGATAATGCATTAATTTCGACCAAATGATTACCTTAAAAAAGGTTATAGTGAGTCAATTTTAAAAGATGGACATATACTGTCGCAGACATTTTTTTAGATCATTCAAAGCGGAACAATTCTTTCATACATATATTTTGGGTAACTCGAACCGTTTACGCAGCGCACGCAACGGAAGCTTTCAAGTATGAATATTTTCCCCCGTTTTTGTGACATTTTTCACTGCTGCTTCGCTCCTATTGGTCGCAGCGTGATGTTATATATCCTAAAGCCTTCCTCGATAAATGGACTATCTAACACAAAAAGATTTTTTCAATTCTAACCAGTACTTCCTGAGATTAGCGCGTTCAACCAAACAAACAAACAAACAAACAAACAAACTCTTCAGCTTTATAATATTAGTATAGATAATGCATTAATTTCGACCAAATGATTACCTTAAAAAAGGTTATAGTGAGTCAATTTTAAAAGATAGACATATACTGTCGCAGACATTTTTTTAGATCATTGAAAGCGGAACAATTCTTTCATACATATATTTTGGGTAACTCGAACCGTTTACGCAGCGCACGCAACGGAAGCTTTCAAGTATGAATATTTTCCCCCGTTTTTGTGACATTTTTCACTGCTGCTTCGCTCCTATTGGTCGCAGCGTGATGTTATATATCCTAAAGCCTTCCTCGATAAATGGACTATCTAACACAAAAAGATTTTTTCAATTCTAACCAGTATTTCCTGAGATTAGCGCGTTCAACCAAACAAACAAACAAACAAACTCTTCAGCTTTATAATATTAGTATAGATATAGATAATGCATTAATTTCGACCAAATGATTACCTTAAAAAAGGTTATAGTGAGTCAATTTTAAAAGATAGACATATACTGTCGCAGACATTTTTTTAGATCATTGAAAGCGGAACAATTCTTTCATACATATATTTTGGGTAACTCGAACCGTTTACGCAGCGCACGCAACGGAAGCTTTCAAGTATGAATATTTTCCCCCGTTTTTGTGACATTTTTCACTGCTGCTTCGCTCCTATTGGTCGCAGCGTGATGTTATATATCCTAAAGCCTTCCTCGATAAATGGACTATCTAACACAAAAAGATTTTTTCAATTCTAACCAGTATTTCCTGAGATTAGCGCGTTCAACCAAACAAACAAACAAACAAACAAACTCTTCAGCTTTATAATATTAGTATAGATATAGATAATGCATTAATTTCGACCAAATGATTACCTTAAAAAAGGTTATAGTGAGTCAATTTTAAAAGATGGACATATACTGTCGCAGACATTTTTTTAGATCATTCAAAGCGGAACAATTCTTTCATACATATATTTTGGGTAACTCGAACCGTTTACGCAGCGCACGCAACGGAAGCTTTCAAGTATGAATATTTTCCCCCGTTTTTGTGACATTTTTCACTGCTGCTTCGCTCCTATTGGTCGCAGCGTGATGTTATATATCCTAAAGCCTTCCTCGATAAATGGACTATCTAACACAAAAAGATTTTTTCAATTCTAACCAGTACTTCCTGAGATTAGCGCGTTCAACCAAACAAACAAACAAACAAACAAACTCTTCAGCTTTATAATATTAGTATAGATTGTCATTTATTGAAAGTTTGAATGCTCTCATTTTTCACCGACTTCAATAGGACGAGTTTCTTAATTCATCTGTATTTTTTTATTGCATATTTTTGCTACATGTTATCTACAGCAACATATTATTAGAATAGATTAAAAAAAAATTGTTATAGATGATAGTCTGTCCCTCAGAGGTGGTCCCATATAAATTCCCTTGAAGTCGGTCTCTTTTCACAATTGTGTGTCCATTTTCACTTCGCCAAGAGTCTGGTTTGCCATCCTTCTCTCTCGACGAAGTTTAGTCTGATACCCTCAGTCGGTTGTGTGACGATGGATTTTGGATCAAAGTCTAGGTCCCTCTTCATGTTCGGTGCAAGCTCCACTCTGTATTTCTTCAGTATGGTTATAAGGCCAGCTGCCATCTGCATTTTAGCGAATCTCATTCCTAGAAACAAAAAAAAAATATGATAATTTATGCTCAATTATTTTTATGGATACTTTAGGATATACATACATCAAAGGTATTTAGACTAAACACATGAGGCATTAAAATTTAAATGAGATTCATTAGAACAGAAACTTTGAAGTATGGTTTTTATTAGCCCAAACTTCAGCCGCTACAGGACAAAGACCTTTCTTCAGTAAGATTGTTTAAATTAGATCATACAATTAAAAAAAGTTCTGATTCTGGACGTGTTCCGTAAGACACCAATAAAAACACTCAACAAAAAAAACATCATCTGCGTCATTATTAAAACCAACAACAACAGTGATTTAATAACTAGAAACATGTTGCCAAAGCGGCAATTTATTTACTTGCGTTGTTATTTTTTGTTGTCTATATTAGTTCGGCAGGGTTAAAAACGTTAAGTTTTCTTATAAGTTTTCAAATGGTTTAAATAAAACATAAAGTAATACATACCTATACAAATCCTAGGACCTTCACCGAACGGCATGTATGTGTACGGCTTGATGTTTCTCTTCTCTTCACCATAGAACCTCTCCGGACGGTATTCCTTAGGTTCAGGGAAGTAGTCAGGGTTCTGGTGCAAGTAGTACACCGGTAATTGCACTCGAAGGCCCTTTTCGATCTTTAACCCTGAAGGGAACATGTAGTCTTCCGCCACCTCACGGCCAACGACTGCCAACACTGGGTACAGACGAAGAGCTTCATCCACACACGCTTCAAGGTACGGAGTCTCAGCAACACACTCGTATTTCAGCTTGTTCCCATGACGACGCAAGTATGCATCGACTTCTTCGATCGCCTTATCCTGTTTCTCAGGGTTCTTTGCTAATTCGAACAATGTGAACGTCAATGTTGTAGACGATGTTTCAAAGCCGGCAACGAAGAACAAAACACATTGTGATACTAAAAATTCCTCGTCGATCTCCAAACTTACTTTAGATGATGAGTCTGACTTCAAGTTGCTCATACTGTCTCCAACTATTGAATCGTTTTTCTTCAGCTTCAACATGTAGTCAACGAAGTCGTTTCGACACGTTGGCTTGTAATCACGAGTTTCAAAAATGTTGACTAGCAAATTGTGGAAGAAAGTGTCGATTTCTTTCGGAATAGCCTTGAATCCTAATCCGTAGAAGATCGATGGCCAAATTGTCCTGACAACTTGTTTAAATGAAGGAATCGGTCTGGGGTCAATGATGACGTCACCCATTTTTTTGAAAACGTTGTTTTCAGTTTTCTCCATGGTTTGTGTATCAACCCCGAAAGCACAGGAGCAGATGCAGTCCATTGTAAACCGAGCCAGCATTGTCCTCACATCAAGAATGCTTGTTTTCTCGATTTCTCGGTCCAGCATCTTCTCAAATACGAAAGAGCATTTTTCAATCAAAGGGAACATGTTCTTCATCTTAGCGGATGAGAAAATAGGAGAAAGGTTTTGACGTAGAACCTTCCATCTGTCGCCATAGGTGAAGAAGAGGCTTTGGGTAAGCATTTCCTTGTGGGCAAAATCAGAGTTTTCACGGCCACTGAAGTAGTAGAAATCCTTCGTCGCGACCAGCTTGATGTGCTCAGGATCCTTAACAATGAGAGCTGGTTCAGTCCCATAAAAAGCGCCAATCAGGGGTGCGTCCGGGAACGTTTCACATAGCTTCTGAGCATTTAACCCAAAGTTTAGCTTTTGCAAAATAAAGTCGCCATAGTTACCCAAAACCGCCGTCGGCTTAACATGTGGAATATTCCTTTTCTCCCAATATGAGAACTTTCGTTTAGAGAAGAGATAGATAGAGTAGACTATTAAAAATAGCGTCACTGGCAGGAGTATCGCGATCATCTTGGAAAGACTTCCGAGACATCTGATTGTATTAAAAATATGTTAGAGCATTTATACGCGGCATAATCGTAAGTATCGCAGGATGACCACACGTTTCATAATTTTTAAGGACAATTCCCATTCACGATTATTGAACAAAATAAGGTCGGACATGTGAATTATTAATTTTAGTATTAGTTATGTTAACGGTTTTAATGTTTCTTGCTAGTAAAATATTAGATTTGAGACTGATCATCAGTTCATGTTAAATTATTTTCTGTAAAATAATAAGACATCGCTCTTCTTTAACTCACAAGATAATATGACAATGTGTGATTTTATATTTATGTAAAATTTAAGTAATTTCTTTGTTTTATCTAAGTTTTATTGACTTTCTCGGTATGTACACAACGTGTGTTCACTGTGCTTTAGAGTTGATAGGCTAGTCACGATGATTAGACACTTTTTGGTTGTTTTGTTTGTGTGTTACTACATAATAGTTTTCCCTATCTTATCTGCTTTATTGTACGCAATATGTATTTAGATACTCGTATTCAGTCGAGTGCAAATAACTGAAGCTGATACTTTTATGGTAGGTTAGTTTGTTGTTTAACAGAAATGTTGTTTAAGAGGAAAGGGGAGTGGACTTTTCTCCATACAAACGTTCTCGTCTGTTTTCTCGCTGGTTTCTGAACTTAGGGCTATGATTTTTTGCAGTAATATAAATATGAACTAGATCTATGCCCCTATTTTTTCCTTAATTGGTTAAGAATTGGGGGAGAAAATAGACGAGAGCCAAACCTCGATTTTTCGTCAGTTTTTCGGTCTGAGCTGCAGTTGTCCTTATCGCACGAATTAGAGGGCGGGGGGAATTAGAGCGACAGCAATACTTTCTTCAAAAACCGAATTTTCAAAAGTATGTCTGCTCCCCTTTCCTCCTAATATAATTTTGTATGATATGCTTACAAAAAGTGAATGCCTTGTCTTACTTCCTTTTTAATAGGTTTTTACCTAAAATCAGGTTGCTTTTGGATTATGGATGGATTGGAATGGTTTCATATTTTTATTCAATGTTTTAAAGTTTATTCAGTGTTTGAAGTACTTAGTCGTCCGGCAGCTAGATAATAACAATAATATGGGACACGCCTTGTCAATATTTCTTGAATTGAATAAGTTATAATAATAAAATAAATATTTAAAAAAAAAATTGGGCTTCTAACTTCACACCGTGGCAAAAGTTGTTGTTGTTGTTTTCATTATCTGTATCTTGAAAATGTTTTGTTTACGGGACAACATAAAAATTACATACTAATATTATTTATGAAGCCTGACGAACAAAAAAAGCTTATATCGTATCCAAGTTATAAAGTTAACTTGTAAGCAATCTACATTAAACCAGTTAGAAAAAGAATGATCAAGTGACGCATGCAAAGGGGCTGGTTTCTAGTAACTACAATCAGTTAAATAAGTAGTAGGTATAATCATTTGATATGATTCATTTATGATGTTTTTATTTTAGATTATTTATCAATTAGTAACATAAGAATATGTCTAGTCACTGTGATTCATATTGCCTTTAACATGTCCGTAACATGTCTTTCGCGTGGTAGATACGAAAAATTTGTATAAATCGAGATGGCATTATTGGTACCTTTTCATTTGATATTAAAAAACGCGAGATAAAGCTGGTCATAAAAAAATACGGTCAAGTAGAAGTCGGACTCGCGCACGAAGGGTTCCGTACCATCAACTAGGTTTTTTGTTGTTTTTAGAATTCGATGTTTTAGCGGCAACAGAAATACATAATCTGTGTAAATTTCAATTTGCCTAGCTGTCGCGGTTCTTAAGATACAGCCTGGTGACAGACGGACGGACAGACAGCGAAGTCTTAGTAATAGGGTCCCGTTTTACTCTTTGGGTACTGAAGCCTACAAACAAATAAATTGCATAATTGGCGGGACGAACTGGATGCCTTCCTTGGAAATTGGCATGAAGAAACAAATGACCGGGACTAATGGAAAGAATGAATAGCCTTTGCCCAGCAGTGGGATAATTCAGGCTAAATGTAATAATTATTATTATTTATCAATATGATAATTCTTATAACTTAGCATATAAGAACTCATTATGTCCCTTAGCGTTGATTTGTACTTTCTAGTCATTGGTGTGTCTATGACCGTTTTTTGTATCCGTAGATACAATACTTAGATGCTCAAGTGCATGCGAGATGCAGATGCATACTTGCATTTTTAATTTACTGTATGAATCATTACAACCTTCCTTCTAGATATTTTTTATAACTATAGTAACGGTATAGTAAGTAAATTCTTATGCTTTTTCTTTGGATGCAAATTACAATTAACTATTGCAATGCAACCTTGAGTCACAAGGTTTTTTTTTGTACCTATATAATAAATTGAAACCTTAGGTGCCCTAGCAGTTCAATGAACGTATTTGTATGCACGAGGTTGCAGGTTTGACCTCAGGCAAGTACCTAAGTTGTTTTTTCAAAGTTATAATATGTACTTTCTTAATTATTCTAAGACACTACTGATGAACGGTGAAAGAAAACATCGTGCGGAAATCTGGGTTCCAAAAATTGGAGTTTGAAATCGCCAATCCGAAGTGAGCAAGCGTGGTGATCAATGCTCGTTCTTACTCCATATGGGAAGAGGTCTGTGCCCAGCAGGGGGCCGTTAATAGACCGGTATAATTATATTATTTTAAACCTACATAGTTATACTTAAGATTTTCTGTGAATAATGGTGTATGCGACCTTGCTCAACACTTTTTATCAATATAACTTAAGTCGCAGGCACCTTCATCAGACAACGGTTGAATAATAAAGATTAAATATCTAATTGTTTTATCTGTTCTGAGGATTATTATTTTAAAAAGTACCTACTACCTATCATTATAATAATATATGTAATCGCGATGATTTTAAAACCGATACGAGTAAGGAATTATTCACAAATGATAAGAAAAGCCTTATAATTATCTAAGATCAATATTAATACATTTATTTATACACCTACCATCTAAAATGCGATTATAAGTTAGGGTTCCGTAGTCAAGGCCAACGGGACCCTATTACTATACTTCCGTCCGTTCGTATGTCTGCCAGCTAGCTGGATCTAATGAACCGCAAAAGGTAGACAAAACAAACATTCACAGAGTGAGTCACAACAAATAATGAAAAGTACATAGTGTTATATAGGGTGTTAAGAAAACCCTGTCCGACCCGAAAGGGTGATATAGGTTTCACAATCACATACCCCAAATAAAGTATTAAATTTGGAATATTTATAATAGTTTCAATAATAATGAACTTTGAATTAACGATTTTTTGACACGAAATTCCCTAAATTTCAGATTAAAGCAATAATTACAACACCATTTTCGTCGGTATTATTCAGTGGCCTTTTGTTTGATCATTTGGCAGCACCTGTGACTCTCTCACTCGCATATTGAGAGAAACAAAATTTTTTTTTTTTTTCTATTTTCATTTTTTTTTACTATATTTGTATCAGTTATCAATACCTAATAATACCCTAACGGATCGGACAGGGTTTTCTTAACACCCTGTATTTCTATCTTGTTCGATAGTACGCAACCCTTCGTGTGTGAGTCCGACTCGCACTTGACCTGTTTTTCAACTACGCATTTCCATTAATCTTTTATATTCTTTGCGTGGTAACGAGTTTGTCAAAATATTATGCTATTATTATTTTGTAAAGAACAATGCCTACAATGATATAGAGATGAAAAACCGCCTTTCCCAGGGCTGAGCAAGTCCATGAGGATTTCCCTGGAAAGAAAAACAAGGTATGTTGGATCTCAAAAAAGGACATAGGTAGTACTTTATGCTCCATTGTTAAAATTCAAGCGGGCGGAGCCGCGGTAAAAAGCTAGTTAATATATTTTTCTCAATACTTTACTGTCAACACAAACCCACATGAAATATATAGGTACCTATTTAAAACATATAATAATAGCTAATTAAATAGGTAAATTACCTGAGATAAAGATAATCTGATACAATCAATATTTCTGCTTTTCACACTTACATGACATTTCGTGGTCACATGGTCATGTTATCGATATAATCATGAAACTGCTTAATTTAAGACTAGAATTATCATATTATTTATTGTGCTGAAACAAAAGAATTCAGAATAATTAATGGACCACGTAGCTATTCCTTATTTTGATATTCAGGATTTCAAATTTTATAGTAATAAAAAATTATTAATTTTATTTTGTCCCATTAAAATGTTCCGACACAATAAATTTAATGCCTGTATCGTGGGGTCTTGTCATTGTCGTCTAGCGGTTCAATGAAAGGATTTGTACGCACAAGGTTGCAGTTTCGAACCCAAGCAATTAGAAATGTAACTTTTTAAAGTTATATGTACTTTCTTAATTATTCTAAGACTGACCAACGGTGAAGCAAAACACCGTGAGGAAACCTGTATTTCTAAAAATGGGTACTTAAATCACCAAGCCGCCAATGAGCAAGCGCGGTCATCAATGCTCGTGCCTTCTCTATATGGGAAGAAGCCTAATCCCTGCAGTGGGACGTTTATAGGCTGGTATTATTACACGTTTATCGCTTGGTGTCACAAACATTGAAATCACATATAGAAGAAGAAATCAGTCTTGGAACAGACACCTACAATTTATTTAGATATCCCTCCTGTCAGGAAATCCACTTGCAATGCCTCTTGACCAATGCCATGGTTTTATGGGTTATTTAACTTATAAATCTTTTAATTTAAATGTTTTTAATTATTTCAGTTTATTAGGTACCTACCCTGGAATAAATTCTAATTACAATAATGAAGCAATTGTACCTACTAGGTACTGCATTTAATTTTCACCCTCTACCACATTTTATGTTAGTAATTTTTTGTTAGTGTTAAGTAAATAAAATACATTTACAAAATCAGAGGGAGAGGGAAACCAAGCATTTTAGGGGATTTTTTAATACAATTTATTTTTGTGTTCCATTTTACTAGGCGTATCAGCTTTTGAACATTTTTGCCCATGTTATACTTCCAGGCAACCTTATTTTCAATGTTCGGCAACATCAAAATTGCTTCAGTATTGCCTAGCAATTGCGCAACAATTTATTACAACGTAAATTAATTTCAAAACTTGAACGATCTCAATGGTTTTTGCTTTTTAGTTATGTGATTGACAAACATTATTGATAAAATGTATTTAATTCGGATAAGCAATATCCATATGGGTTAGTAAACAAAAAGATACCTTATACCTATGTTAGTAAACTAATTTATAACTATTAAACTTAAAATATTTACAATAATATAAAAACTAAGCCTACACAAAAAATAAGAAAAATTATAAACTAAATAAAACTAAGAACTAAAATAAGGCATCAAAAAGTTCATCCACATCGCTGTCGACTGGGAGTGTGCCCAAAAGGCTGGCAGCATTGCCACGTTGTATGGCAATGCTTATTCGCTGACCTAGGTAGAAGCCAGCCTATGGGTCACGCGAAGTGTCAACCAGGAGTTTGGATAAATCTTTAAAAAATCTGTGTGCACTCGGACCTCACGGACAAGGATTTTTTTTTATTGAATATAAAAAGAAAACGAAATGTCAGATTTCTCGTTTGTAAATTTATCTAAACTTCAACAAAAACTAGTAACAGATTGCTACAAACTTTATAGTCAGTTGGACTATAGGTACAGACTTATATTACTGACTGATATTATTCATGAACCTTTTTATACGCGAACAAGGAAAACATTTGTATTGTTTATTTGTTAGATCTTCAGATAAGTCCTGAAATTTTGTATAAATAATTATTTTTAACATTAAATCATTTAAAACGTATTTGGGTTGTAGTATAATAATGTCTAGAAATGACACTATTAAACAATGAAGACATAAATTACTAACAAAATGACGCACACGCACTTAATTAATAAAATTAATATGAGATGTTTTTTAATATATTTTAATTTATCCCGCGACTTGACCCCTTTGTTACGAAAAATTCTTATTAAAACTGGTTTGACAGCAAATTACTACAAATCTGTTGTTTATTGCTTTCCTATACACAATGAAAAAAAATGATATCGTGATATATATATTTTTTCTGTTTTTTACAGTAGCAAGTAGGTATATCAATCAACAAAGTTTATCAAAAACAAAAATGCTGCTTGATAATTTGTAGATTTTTAAAAGCTGTGGTGAAAATGGATACATCTGCCAGAAATGTGTACATATATCTTACTCCAGTATTTGATGAGCGCAGATGTTATGTATTGAGGCGCTCGTGGCTAAGTATATGCCGTATGGTTTGACCGATAATACAGGTTAAGCCGCGCTCGCCGCGGTTGGTCCGTGGATGGGTGGCCATTTCTAAACATACCGAGACCCCTCCGTGATTTAGATAGCACGTTAAGCTGTAGGTCCTGACTGTCATGACGTTGATCTTTGGCAGTCGTTAAGTCAATTCTGAGAACCAGTCTTACTATGGGATACTGTGTTCCCCAGTAAAATGGGTTGTGGAGGTCAGATAGGCAATCGCTCCATGTAAAATACAGTGTTCAGCTAAATCCGGTAAGCCTGGAATCCGACCCCAATATAGTGGGGTAAAGGCTCGGGTGATGATAAGATGTTATGTACTGAAAACTACTCAAAATCTCTCATAATTTCAAAGAAGACAAGGTTAATATCAAAAAAAAAATACATTCAACGTTTATGCTATTAATTAATAGCATAAACAATTATCTCACGATAAATAAAACGAAACACATCTGTGAAAAACTTCAACAACAATAGTATAAAAGCATTTTTGTTAATTGCGTTTAAGTAATTTCTTTGATATAAGCGCAAGTGTTACCATGTCTGTGTTCTTCTATTTTGTCACCTGTTATTTATTTGTGAGTTCTAATGAAGCGGCTAGAATCCTAGCAGTGTTTCCCACACCTTCCTTCAGTCACCAAGTTGTGTTTCGTCCACTTACTCAGGAGCTAGCCAAGCGTGGTCATGACGTCACAATCATCACACCCGACCCAGTTTTCAAAAGTGTTAAACCACCTCCTAACATAACAGAAATCGACGTCCATGACATTTCTTACCGTATATGGGAAGAAACATTTATGAAACAAGCATCTAAAGGAGTCAAAAATGATATAGTTCCTCAAATTTCCATAGCTACAAAAGCGTTTGCTCAAATATTCGACGCACAATTGGAAACCAAAGAAGTACAATCGTTAATTAACGATAAGGAGAAACAATTTGATTTGTTGCTGCTCGAAGCTTGTGTTACTCCAGCAATAGCATTTTCTCATATCTATAAAAATATTCCAGTTATTCAAGTCAGTTCCCTAGGAGGGACATATGAAAATTTTAAAGTAATAGGTGCAGCCAATCATCCCGTCCTATACCCTACGTTCTTTCACCAGAGAATTTATAATCTCACTTTTTGGGATAAAGTCAATGAGCTGTATACTCATTACAAGTTTATAAAATTATATGAAAAAAATGCGGTGTTTGAAAACAGTATTCTTCAGAAACACTTTGGTCCTGACATACCCTCAGTTTATGAGTTGAATAACAACGTTGACATGTTGTTTTTGAATATACATCCATTGTTTGAAGGGATTCGGCCAGTTCCTCCGTCTGTGGTTTACATAGATGGCTTGCATCTGAAACCAGAAAAGGAATTACCAACGGTGAGTATCTAAATATTTATAAAAAAATGCATGTTTCGAAGATTATGTATTTAAGCCATAAACAAATAATGTAATATGCAGTTTGGACGTATCTATAATTAAATAAAAAAAAAACTTATCACAGCTATATATATGTACCGATACCCTAAGAAGATTGGTTGAAACGACTAGGAATTTTCTTTTTTTAAGTTTTTTCTGACCTGGTGTCAACCCATAAAAATATGTCTCCATTGTATTTATCATTAATCTTTCTCCACCCACTGCAGGATATAGGGGTCTTTTTTGGCTCCATTTATTATATGCATCGTCATTTGTTCCCGTTCTGTCCTGAACTTAGCCAGTCCAGTTACTGTTCTTCTGAAGTCTTGTGTTCCTACTCCTAGATAAAATTACGCACATCAAAAAAGTCTAAGTCGACGTCTTGCAGTCACTTGTTGTATCGATCTTGTCGAGCAGTTGTACTCCTCTCACGTCCTGGGGGCTGCTCAGCAGGTTCCCCAGTAACAGCGTAATGGTGCCAAAGACGACGAATCCCACTCCTATTTACACCAAAATGCTGAGAAACCTGGGACTGATTTCTTCAGACTTGTAGCATTCCTACAGTGCTATGCATTACATCAGCAGTGAAATAGCGTAATTTTATGACGTAAAAAATGTTCCAGCACTAAAATAAAAAAAAAAAACTGTGTTACATATCAAAATGATAAAAGTGAAATTAAAACCAAAATCAAGCAACAAAAACATATGAAATTCGGATAAAATCTTTAGGTAACATTTATTTTAATAAAAACAAAACAAAATCGTAGTGTTTCTGTTTTTAAAATATACTAGTAATGTTCCCAAGACAATGAAGATTGTATAACTATTTAATTTCGTAAGAAAAAAATAAAGGATCAGTTAGTAAAACTGTAACTGTAGATTCTGTAAATGATGCGTGTTGCTTAGACTTTATTGATGTGTGTAATGTGTATAAATTATTATTTACGATAAGGGCCATAAAATAAAAATATGCTTAAACACTTATTTGAAAGAAATTAAACTTAAAATTTTGGTTCCAGGAACTGAAATCATACCTAGATTCATCTAAGCATGGCGTGATATACTTCAGCTTTGGAACGAATGTAGCGCCTTCTATGTTACCTCCTGAGAGGATCGCTATCTTCACAAAGGTGTTCTCTCAGCTGCCTTACGACGTGCTCTGGAAGTGGGACACAGACGAGCTGCCTGGTCGTAGCGCTAACGTGAGGCTAGCAAAATGGTTGCCACAGTCGGATGTTCTAAGTAAGATTAGCTTATATAATATTTGTGGTTTGAAGGGGTACATATTAGAATATCGAAAATTAAAATATCTACGGTTAACATATCGACGTTCAAAACATCGAAAATGTGAATATCGAGTATATCATAACATCGATAATTGTTATACCTAAGCTCAAAAAGTCGAAAATTGAAATGCCGACTGATGAAAATATCTAATGATTAAAAATATCGATACTCATTATACCTAAGTTCAAAATGTCAACATTCAATTCATCGAAGTTCATTATATTTATTTTTAAAATACCTACTCGTTAAAATATCGAATAAATTTTCATTATGTGGTATTATGAGAGTACAGATTCAGTATGTTGTGTTATAAAAGTTTGTGACAGAACCGAATCGCTGCAAAACCGACCCCACGTAGTCTTGTCTGCCCTACCCCTAGAGTGTAATTTAGGGTCGCGTAGGCGCGGAGGGGCGAGGCGGCCCGCGGGCTGAGGAGCAAGCGGCTGCGAGCGAGCCGCCGCGGCTGAGGCTGGCCGGTGAAGCCGGCCAGCGAGCCGAAGCTGCGGTGGTGAGCGAAAGCCGTTTGCGACGATTAGCACGCGTGGGACCGCCGGAGGCCCGCAGCGCCGGAGCCGTGACAGAAACCTGCATGTTGCACGCTTGCTTGCATGCCTGATGTTTGCTTGTTTACATGTTGCATGCTTGCTGCATACATGGTATATGCTTGTGCCAAGTACATAATAATGAGATATCGATATTTAGAACGTTCGATACAGTGTACTTCGATATTTAGGACGTTCGATACTTTGTACTTTCGATATTTAGATATTTCGATGTCACTTTTGTAGATTATTCGATTTTAGATATTTTGGTCGTGGGTTATTTAACAATTCGACATTATAAACTTTCGATATTTTAATTTTCAATTATATGGTCATTCGATATTTTAATTTTCGATGTTTTGAACATTGATATTTTAACCGTAGATATTTTAATTTTCGATATTCAAATATGTACCCAGTTTTTACACATACACCTATATAATCACAAACTTTTATTTACCTGCTGGTTTATAGGAATATAATAATTTTAATACATTTGTGAGCGAAGGTAGAGGCCTTTGCCTATTTAGCACATTAGAGGGAACGAGCATAGATCACCATTTAACATTAATAATATGCCTATTACTTTACAGGGCATCCAAAAATCAAAGCATTTATAATGCAAGGAGGTTTACAATCAACTGACGAGGCCATTGTAGCTGAAGTGCCTCTGATCGGTTTCCCAATGCTGGCTGATCAGTGGTTCAACGTCGAAAAGTACGGTTACTATAAAATTGGAATTCAGCTCGATTTAGAAACTGTTACTGAGGAGTCGCTGAAAAATGCAATAAGAACTGTTATTGAAGATGAAAGGTAATTGGTTTTACTTTAACTACCCTGTCAGTTTTTTGGGTACCGTACCCAGACGGTGAAAACGGAACCCTATTACTAAGATTTAGCTGTCTGGCCGTCCGTATACCAGGCTATATCTCAAGAACCGCGATAGGTACACAGTTGATTTTTTTATCACAAAATTATGTATTTCTGTTGCCGCTGTAACAACATAATAATATACCAAAAACAAAATATAATAAATATTTTAGGGGCTCTCATACAACGGTGGTACGGAAACCTTCGTGCGCGGGTCCGACTTGCACTTGACCGGTTTTTTAATAGATTACACCTCAGAAACATGGTGCAACTAGCTTTAAAGCGCCTGTTGTGTGTTTGGTATTGTATGATGATGATCAGGATAATAAAACATGGCACATTCCTTATCAAATTGTCACTCACGTATTATATGTGAATGACAATTCCCAATGATTCGGTGACGATAAATAATATTTTTTTGTAGTAATAAAGAAATCATGCTAAAAAATTGTGAAAACAACTTGGGGATATTTCAGAGAAATTATAGCTCGTATATTTTGTTTTCAGCTATCGTCACAATATAGCAAAGCTGCGAAAGCTAATGCAGGATACCCCACAGCCACCTCTGGAGCGCGCCGTGTGGTGGACGGAGTACGTGCTGCGGCACGGCGGGGCGAAGCACCTGCGCTCACCCGCCGCTAACATCTCGTGGGCGGAGTATCTAGAACTGGAACTGGTGTTCACATTACTTGCAGGACTATTAGCTATCATAACTGTTCTTGTTATCGCTATTTATAAATTGTACGCCTATTTTATAAAGCCGAATTCTAAAGTCAAACTTTGTTAACGAAATTATTAGCATAAATCGTTTGTTTGAATATGTATATTCATTATTCATGTTATAATCCTAATCTTTTATGTTAGTTTCGTTGTTTCTAATAAATTGTAAGCGCCTGCTAAAAATGTTTGAAGTTCGGTAAGTCTATGAATTCTGAACATTAAAATTTCAATTGTTGTTACTATGTTCATTATCATTCAAATGCTTCGAACAGTATATTTTTAAACATTCTGTTTTTAATTGAATATAATAGGGTACTTAGACTTACTATTACTCTAATTAAAATTGAATACGTCATTACACACAAATAATTTTACCAATAAATTAACGTGAATTTATATTCAGAACCATTGTTTTTATTTACCAGCAGAATAATATTACAATCAGCTTTTCCACTTTTCCGTCTTCAGTGTATTTGTGAAAGAGTGAGTGAAAACATGTCAATTTGGTTGTATATATTTGCGTGTTTTTCAGTCGTGAGTGACAATGAAGCGGCTAGAATTCTAGCAGTGTTTCCCACACCTTCCATCAGCCACCAAGTAGTGTTTCGTCCTCTAACTCAGGAGCTAGCAAAGAGAGGTCATGACGTCACAGTCATCACAACAGATCCCGTTTTCAAAAATGTTGAAGCACCTTCTAACCTAACAGAAATTGATGTCCATGATATTTCATACAAAATATGGCAAGAAGTAGTTATGAAACAAACTTCAAAAGGAACTAAAAAAGATTTAGGACATCAAATCGAAATGTTTTTAAGAGCCATAACAGAAATTTTCAAAGCGCAATTAGAAAATAAAGAGGTAGAATCATTGATTAATGATAAGAAGAAACAATTTGATTTGTTGTTGCTCGAAGCTTGTGCTAGACCAGTGCTAGCATTATCCTATGTTTATAAAGATGCACCAGTAATTCTTGTTAGTTCACTGGGAGCTGTACCAGGAAACTATGACCTAATAGGAGCTTCAGAGCATCCGTTTCTATACCCAAACATTTTCCGACAGCGAGTCTACAACCTAAGTATTTCGGAGAAAATCTATGAAATGCTCAAACGCTATCTATCTATAAAGATTGCTGAAAGGCATATGGAGACAGAAAACAGTGTCTTACAAAAGATTTTTGGTCCAGATATACCATCAATTAAAGAATTAGGAAACAAAGTAGACATGTTATTTTTAAATGTAAATCCAATGTTTGAAGGAATTAGGCCAGTTCCCCCATCAGTGGTCTATATGGGAGGGCTACATTTGAAACCGCCAAAAGAATTGCCTGATGTAAGTATTTACTAATATTCCTTACTTCACTTGTGTAAATTCCAACTCTTGACATACTGTATATGAGAGCATTTGTTTTAACATGTAGCTTTTATAGCGTTTTTTTCTATGGGAATGCCATTTTGCTTTCGTACAAATTGAGTCTTGTTTCTATTTGTAAGGCGCTTGTGCGTCTCAATGCCATTACTGAATGACTTGATCATTGTATGTAGTACAGCATTACGAAGCAGAATCCGATAATTATGTTGTCAAAAAAGAACTAGCACCTTTTTGGAAATTATAAAATCAAGTTCAATGTGCGAGAAGTAGTTTGGACTTTGCTCTATACTGATGACATGATACTTTAAGAAAATATTTCGTTTTGGATAGATTTTTTATGAGACCGGATTAAGATATAAAAGCAAGTAAGTATAAGTATAAATAATTGAAATTAGGAAATATACGCCATTTCGTTTTATCATTAAAGTGAGAAAAATAGTTTTATTAAAGTGTTCCAATTATTTTAATACCACAACCGAGTTTAAAATCAATATTAAAAAAAAATAGATTTTTTTTTAAATTGGTTCATAATTGTCGGCGATATGATACACAAAAAACAATAAAATACAGACGTCACCTCATTTTGAAGTTTAAAAATAGTTTTATATATTATTCATGCGTGTGGTATGTATAATTAGAACATACCTAATCTTTTTTATTCACAACAGGAAAACATTATAAGCATCTCAGCCATCTGATTCTTTAGTGTAAACGTGTTGGAGTTTGCGTTAACATGTCAATTTTGTTGTATTTATTCACGTGCTATATTTTTATTGTGAGTGAAAATGAAGCTGCTCGAATTCTGGCCGTCTTTCCCACACCTTCCATAAGTCACCAAGTTGTATTCCGTCCTTTAACTCAAGAACTAGCGAAAAGAGGTCATGAGGTTACAGTCATCACAACAGATCCAGTTTTCAAAAATGTTGGATCACCTCCGAACTTAACAGAAATCGACGTCCATGACATTTCCTACAACATATGGATAGAGAATTTTATAAAATCTGAGTCGAGAGGAAACAAAAATGATTTGAAATCTCAAATCGATATATTTTTGTACACTTTTGCTAAAGTTTTTGAAGCACAAATTCAGGCAGATGAAGTGCAAACGATACTTAGTGATAAAAAGAGAAAATTTGATTTGTTGTTTATTGAAGCTTGTAACAGACCTGCTTTAGGATTGTCACATGTTTATAAAGATGTTCCTGTAATTCTTGTTAGTTCGTTGGGTGCAGTCCCAGGAAATTATGAAGCGATCGGTGCAGCAACTCATCCACTTCTTTACCCAACCGTTTTCCGACAACGGATCTACAACCTTACTATTTTGGAGAAAATTACTGAAATGTACAATCACTATCAATCAGAGATATCTGCTAAAAAAAATCTGGAAGTAGAAAATGGTGTATTAAGAAAGGCCTTTGGTCCAGATGTACCGTCAGTTGAAGATTTAAGTAAAAACGTTGATATGCTGTTTTTGAATATTAATCCGATATTTGAAGGGATTAGGCCTGTTCCCCCTTCCGTTGTTTATATGGGAGGGCTACATCTGAAACCTCAAAAGGAACTGCCTACTGTAAGTAGAAACTTAAAAAAGTATTATGAAATTAAACTGGTTTAAAATATTTTCGTAGTAGACAAATCACAAATTCCGATTCAATAATGAATCTTTAATGAATATTTAATCACGTTTGTTTTTATGCAATAAAATTTTTGATATTTTAGTTATGTAAAAATTAATGTAGTAGCGGATCAATGAGATTGTTTAGTAACTACCTTTTATTACTTCATCTTCATTGTTTTCTCATCTTCATTGTTGTCTTTGGAATTATGTCCAACTTTTAAGGAAGGATTAGAATAAAACTGTTTTTTTTTATGTAGCTTTGCTATGAGATATCTCAAGCAATTGTGGATCGAAATATAACCCTTTTTTTTCATCGATAGGGTCTTTAGAGGTTCCAAATGAATGTGAATGAGTATATTTTTGTAACAAAATTCGTAAAAAAATTGCTGTAGATCCTTAACTTAGCTGAATATCCAGTATTGTGTAGTGTTACTTTATGCAAAAATAGCTATGACGATATAATATATTACTTTAAACTAATCGCTTCAGTGTTTTATGATTAGACGAAACTAAGTTTAAGATAATAATTTAAGTACAAGACTTAACTAAGCATGTAATACAAAAAATTAAATGTATAAAATGTTTTTATACTGCAAATATATAGACGTATTCTCAGATACTAGGAACCTGTTTTACTCTAAGTATAAGTTGCAAAAAAGAGGTTTAAAATTTTGCGGATGTAAAAGTTGATACATGAGCATGATTAGTACATTCTTCAAAATACTAAATCAGCAAATGGGTAGATTTCTCGGATTATTATTGTTAGACGTTGGGCCTATTTACAGAGTCATGTGGCCTTCTTTTTCTAAGACAACATTGCAATCAATCTATATTTTTTTCTACCTTTGCGCTGCTATAATTATGGAACTCGATTGCCTTGATCACAAATAATGATGACAAATTACATCTCATTACAGGAACTCAAGAATTACCTAGATTTGAGTAAACATGGCGTGATATACTTCAGCTTTGGAACGAATGTAGCGCCTTCTATGTTACCGCCGGAGAGGATCGCGATCTTCACAAAGGTGTTCTCTCAACTGCCATACGACGTGCTCTGGAAGTGGGACAAGGATGAACTCCCTGGACGTAGTGATAACGTCAGGATATCAAAATGGCTGCCACAGTCAGACCTGCTAAGTAAGTTGCCCAACCTGGTAAAACTTTTGTATGGGACGTGTGAAACAGTAATTAGATTTTACAGGATGTGTAAAAATTGTAGTGATAAAACCTAGTTTGACGCTGAGAGTGGCATAATAGCCAGGTTTGCCATTGGCGATCCAGGTATTATTATCTAGAACGAGATTCATTATTATGCATCAAAAACCTCCCACCTTTTATTAATTATCCAAAAGTTCATTGCACTGATAACAAGAATGATGATTAACTGTTTTATTGTCCAAACATCCTCATATAATCCGTTCGTTTACAGGGCACCCCAAAGTCAAGCTATTTATAACTCAAGGAGGCTTACAATCAACTGACGAAGCTATTGTAGCTGGTGTACCTTTGATTGGTTTCCCAATCCTGGCTGACCAGTGGTTCAATGTTGAAAAATACGTCCATTTCAATATTGGATTACAATTAGACCTGGCAACTGTTACAGAGGAAAAATTACTGAATGCTATCAACACAGCTATTGGAGATGTCAGGTTAGTAAACAAAGTTTAGACAAATACATTTAAAAATAGGTTAATGATCAACAAATAAATACAAAAAAAATATTAATTGGAAACTGATAGAAATTTTATTGAGAAAAGGCTACACAGAAGATGGTAAATAAAGGTAATGAAAGTTGGTGACATAATTTTTAGGATCAAAATTTTATGGATTTATTTCTCAAAATGGAGAGTGATCAAAAAACTTGAGTAATTAAATACCTAAATTTGTTTCCCCATTTATTAAATACAAAGTTTGTCAAATGGTATAATAACGATTTTTTTTTTCAGCTTCCGTCGTAACATAGAAAAACTGCGAGATGTTATGCATGATCAGCCACAAAAGCCACTGGAGCGCGCCGTGTGGTGGACGGAGTACGTGCTGCGGCACGGCGGAGCGAAGCACCTGCGCTCGCCCGCCGCCAACATCTCGTGGGCGGATTATCTAGAACTGGAACTGGTCTTCACTGTACTTGCAGGACTATTAGCTGTTATAGTTGTCTTTTTAGGGTCTATTTATTTATTGTATAAGAAATTGACTAGCAGTGTTAGTAAAAAACCTAAAAGAAATTAGAATAAATTATTTAACATATTTTTTTGGTTTTCGATCATTGGTCTCCGTTACCGTTTTATGCGAAAAATATATGGACAAAAATTTGTAATCGGAGAAAATTTTTGATCATTGTTAGAGTTTCGTGTCGGGCATTCTAACATAATATAAACGTAGTAGCCAGACAGGAATAAGGCTTTAAGACTAACTTAACTTCGTACATAATAAGCATCTCGGGTGCTGCAATACAGTATCACGGAATTGTTCGTTTAATTCCGAGTTATCAACGAAATGCGTTCAATTTTGTGCGCTTATCTGTCTAATGGCTAAAGGAAACTTTGCTCATGAGCGGAAACCGGGTGGTACTAATGTAAGCGGAGTGAAAATGATTGCGATTATGATAATTTTTTATGTATGTTAATGAGTTTTTTCGGTGAGTAGCTCGTTATGGGTATTACGTCGCGTTTGTTTGTTTGTGTTATCTGTTAATCGTGATATACTAATTATGTCGGTATGTAGGTTCTTCTTCTTTTTGAGTCGTATATGGTGGCATATTTAATTTAAATATAAATTTATAATACCGGCTATTTTATGTCTCCATGTAAGGAACAGAAATGTCCTTATACAAGGATAGCAAGATCAGTAATCAATTCAACTGGTCATTACAATGTTAGCGATTTCCGATTCCAATTTGTAATATAGCTTAACTATATTTTCCTTAACGGTGTCTTAGGATATAATTGCATAAAACTATGATATCGTTTAGTCATTTGCTTGAGACCAAACCCGCAACCTTGATCCGTCCCACTAGTATACTACTTATTGTACATAACTGCAAGTAAAATTAGAAGGCATCTTCACCTTTAAAAGGTAAACTTTAGTACAATACTTTTTAAAATTACTGTTTTGAATACTGTTTTTTTTTCTGTGTCTCATTGACACAGAGAAAAAATATTGAGCTAAATTGAGCTAAGCATTGAAAATGTCATATAAATTAGTCAATTATTTATGTGTTTTATTTTGTGACTGGCTCTTTATTACCCATAATTTACTTGTGTTACGTCAATTTTATTGTATTACTAGCTGTGCCTGCGACTTCGTTCGCGTGGATGACGAAACTTATCAATGAGTTTTTAACCTCAAAATTAAGTTTATTTTTTATTGTTTATATTTTTTCGGGATAAAAACTACCCAGTGTGGTGCCCAGGATAATAAAGAATAATTATACCAAGTTTCATCGTAATTGAACCGGTAGTTTTTGCGTGATACCTGAACAAACAGACAGACAGACAGACAAAAAATTTTTTTTTCACACTTTTGGGTTCGGTGTCGGTCTAGTAACACACCCCGCCATTTATTTTTTTGATATTTTCAATGTACAGAATTTTCACTTCTACAGATTTATTATAAGTATAGATTTATAATTTAAACTAGTCTGTCGGTTTTGACTACTTTGAATTCAATTCACGCAGTTATGCTAAATGTTATGTAATTTAATGTAACGTATGTATTTTTTGACCAAGGACAGTACTTAACTATAATTTACATGAAATATTTAGGAGTAGTTCGTATTTTTTTTTTAACTATTCAATTAACGCGCAAGTCATTCAATCAAATATCAGATTCAATCAGATGACTGCGACAGATACATCACACATACCCGAACCGAGTGAGCTTGCGTGATGTAACCTGGTCGAAACGTCAAGCCCGAAAAAGGTATTTATGCATGTCTCGCGCTAATTCCCGTGAAATTACATTACTTTAAACAGGCACAATTTAAAAGTTAGTATGTGGAAACAATATAAGTTTTTTTTAAATATGGGTTAATTTATGAATGAAAACAATATTTAAAAAACCCATTGATTTTTCAACCAACTATTTTATTGTATATCTACTTTTGGGTAATAATAAACATGTTTACCATTGACGCACGTCACATGACTGTTAGTAGATGGGGGTCAATATAAACTCCCCCTTGGTTCTTTGGTCTTATACAGTGAAACTCTCGCCGTAACAAAGACCACATTCTCAAAACAAAACAAGCCAGTTTATTTTAAGTGTATACTAAAAGCATGGCGCCTATTTAATATTATTGGTTTTGTTTTTAATTACTTCGTTGTTCGCCTTTATCTAATAATGTTGTTTTGAAATTAATTCAATATTAATTTTGTCCGCAAATATTTACTTGAAGATGTTGCGTTGCTCAAATATTTTTGGCAGGCGTTTATTCGTATAATGTTTATTGGAGTTGAGTGCTTAATATTTTGTTTTAACTTTACTCATTTAAATTTATAACTGTACATTTGAGCGCAGTCTGCGCGATTTGTGTTAGTTTTATGAATGGCGACGATAAGCTTTGGCTTTTCGCCCGCTTAGTTGAAAAGTTGCACATAGTAAATTGTCAACTCTTTTGCAACACGTAATAATTTTGCTTACAATCTCTGAACGGGTAGGCAGAAATGTAGTTTATAGCACCTTTATTTTGCTGCTGAACTGAACGCCAATAAAAAAATCAGAGATGATTTTGGGCTAGGTACGGGAATAGTTATTTTATTACCTATCTACTAGGTAAATAAAATACTGGTTTGTTTAACTAAAGGTAAAAAGAAACATATTCGTATCTAAAGTTGCTTTATTATTAGGTAAAAGTTTACGATCCTTTAACCCAAATCACGTCTACAAATAATCTTTACAAAGACCAGAAGTTTTCACGAAATGAAATAAAAAGTTTATTCTTAAAAAGAACTTTAAAAACTCAGTAAGTGGAAACTAAGTGATACAAGAAAGGCCTTTTACTTAATGTGTAACTTTGGCTAGTTGTCAAGTGATTTAAAATAACATTTACTTTTTAACCGATTTCAAAAAAGGAGGATGTACTCAATTCGACTGTTTTTTTATGTTTGTTACCACAGAACTTTTGACTGGGTGAACCGATTTTGATGATTCTTTTTTTTATTTGAAAGCTGGTGCTTCCCGTGTGGTCCCGTATTTTGGTCAAGTTTTGACAGTGGGATCCATAAGAAATAAATATAAGACTTATTTTGAAGTCGGTATTTTTTGTTAGAATTATTAAAACATAGTTTTTACCAAAAACTATATATTTAACTATTTTGTTTAACGTTTATCACGAACTAAATAATTCTTACGAAAAGCGACTTCGAAATAAGTCTTATATGGATTTCTTAAGAAACCCACGGTCAATACTGGATCAAAAGTTCTTAGGTAACAAACATAAAAATACAGAATGAGAAGATTTGAGTGCGCTCCTGTGTTTAATTACCGTATTTAGTATGTTGACGACAATGTTACGTCATTATAGTGCGACTGTAAGATCTGAATTTATAAAATAATTTTAGAACGTAATGCTTTCAGATGCCATCCTCATAATTTGTTTTGTGTAATGGTTTTAATGTTATCATAAAGTTTTTAGTGATTATCTAAAAACTTACCGAATTTTGGTACAGTAATCCTATTCTTATTTCCTTATCTCTCATGAAATACGTAAACTTACCATCTCTATCTATTTATACATAACATAATAAAACCTACATACTAAAAGTCCATCTGTGGAGGGGCTCGTAGCTAAGTGTAAGCCGTACGGTTTGACCGATAATACAGGTTAAGCCGCGCTCGCCGCGGTTGGTCCGTGGATGGGTGACCATTTCCTAACATACCGGGTCTCGATAGGTAGCACGTTAAGCCGTAGGTCCCGACTGTCATACTATGATCTTTGGCAGTCGTTAAGTCAATTCTGACAACCAGTCATACCATGGGATACTGTGTTAATACCCAGTAAAATGGGTTGTGGAGGTCAGATAGGCAGTCGCTCCATGTAAAATACGGTATTCAGCTGAATCCGGTAAGACTGGTAGCCGACCCCAACATAGTTGGGAAAAAGGCTAGGGAGATGATGATGACTAAAAGTCCATCTGTCTGTCTGAACTGAAAACTACCGTAATCATTTTCATTTGGTCTTCACCAAAAGATAGAGTGATTTAAGAGAAAGGTTTGTATATATATTCATGAACATTTTGTCTCGACCGAAGCCCTGGCTGGTCGCTAGTTATAAATAAAAGTTAAATATAGAACATCTTTCTATTACTTTCCTCAGAGATTTTTAAGGACTCTATAAACAACGTGCCTACCTATATTCAAAAAATACATTTCGCTCTCGTTAAAAGAAGTCACAAAACTTTTTATAGTCCAATTATTCAAAGTTCACAACTAAGTTCTCGAGGTAATTTCCTAAAACTTTTTTACGAAACAAATTGGATTCTTTTGTCCCCAGCTTTTTATATTTTAGGACCCACTTACCTTAGGTGTAAAATTGATCCCATCAAAAACATAAATGTGAAAGGCTGCCAAGTTCGATACTATGGAAATGCTTCGCCTATAAAAGAAGTGAGATCTGAATAAGTACCAAGTTCCATAAAAATACCTCAAATCATAAATAGTTATAGGAATGCACACTTGATTTCCAGCAGTTTTTAAGGTACATTTTGAATAAGTATCACGTTACATAGAAATACCTAAAATTATAATAGTCAGAGAAACGCACACCGGTTTTTTTAGCGGTTTCCTGATAACATTTATTATTTTCAGCACTTTTTAATGATGTTACTTGGCAAGTTTTCACACATCGCACACCTTTTCAATGCAATGAATCGACACCTTTGGACTGCAATGTGTCAAGTATATAATTTTCTATTAAAACTTGCCAAGTTACATCATTAAAAAGTACTGAAAATAATAAATGTTATCAGGAAACTGCTAAAAAAACCGGTGTGCGTTTCTCTGACTATTATAATTTTAGGTATTTTTATGTAACGTGATACTTATTCAAAATGTACCTTAAAAACTGCTGGAAATCAAGTGTGCATTCCTATAACTATTTATGATTTGAGGTATTTTTATGGAACTTGGTACTTATTCAGATCTCACTTCTTTTATAGGCGAAGCATTTCCATAGTATCGAACTTGGCAGCCTTTCACATTTATGTTTTTGATGGGATTTCATTTATTTTTGTTAGGTGTAGGTTCTTTATTATTTTTTTATCACTTAATTGGTGGCCTATTATGTAGCCCTAGAAGTGTACCATCCCATCTCATCCCGTGGCTTATCGGAGGGTGAGATGGGCAGTAGTATATATAATTCCATCTTAGAGTATAATTATATGATTTCCATGTTCTTGAATCTGCGATTTTATTAGTTGTAAAATTAGAAATTATTTAGACTATGCGAGAAAAAATAGTCTTTTCATTTTTGTATGACTGATTTAGCGCACCTAGTGTACCTAGTGGACCTGCTTTGCACTTCGTAAATCGTGGGTTCGGTTCCCGCAACAGACACACACAGAGTGGTGAACAATTTTATTGTTCTTGTCTTTAAGACAAACATGTATTGTCTTAAATTGGTATGTATCTAAATTTAAATAAGTCTTATCTCATTTCCACTCCATACCTACTTATAGTAGAACAAAATTACACATTCGTTGTTTTCGAAACTGACTCACACTTGGCCGTTTTCAGATTTTTACTTTATTTCGACCTAAAGACAAACCTTCGAGCCAAATTTCAGGTCGGTACGACCATTGGAAGATAGACCCATTTAGTTCATTATGACTTCATAGTAGAACAAATTTACACCTTCGCTATTTTTAAAACTGACTCACACTTGGCCGTTTTCAGATTTTTCCCTTTACTTTGATCTTAAGACCTATCTCCATGCCAAATTTCAAGTCAGTACGACCATTGGAAGTGGTCTAGGTTTTTGATGAGTCAGTGAGTCAGTGAAACAGTGAATCAGTGAGTCAGTGAGTGTATAGTAAAAATAGCGATTTTCTGACGTCAATATCTCAAGAACTGCTATAGGTAGAATAATGAAATTTTGTATTCTAGACAATTAAGGGGATGTCAACAGACCCTCGAAATTTCATATGCGTAGATAAAATATGTTTTGAGTTATAGGGTGGTCGAAATTGGCCCGAAATGGTTCGTGTAATATAACCCACGGCCGGTGTGTCGCTTTTTTTTGCTCGAACTTGGCGGACACACTGCCGTGTGTCTAGATGTTTTGTAATTTTAGGTTATGTTTCGTGGTTTGTTAAAAATGCGGTTTATATGGCTTCCGTAGCATCGTACAAGATTTAACAATATGTTCTTACTTTATACACACTTAACTTAGCTTTATATTATGTTCCATATTACATGAGTTATTTTTACAAATACAAACATAAATACAGTTTTTCCTTCCATTAAATATGTTTAATAAATCAGTTCCTACAATGCTGAAAAGAGTTCGCCATTCCTGTGCCTCTACTATGAGCTCTTAAAGCAAGTCTGTTGCTATCTTTCGAGCGAGACAGCGCTCTACATTACGCGTAGCGTTGTCTCGCTTCCACAATAGCAACGGTCCTGTTTTAATAGCTTAAAATAAGGGTTTTGGGCCATTATTTGTGGTCTGTTCTCCTTTACAAAGGGTAGTGTCGACGCGTACACATTACTGTGGTCAGTTTTCGTAACGCAATTCTTTTGCTGTCTGACTAGAGTTATTGTCGAATCTTTTAATTTGGATCCACTTTTTGTAAAGGATAATAAAATGAATCGTTTTTCTTCCACATTTTGATTGATTAATAAAAAGAAAATGAAAAGTTCTGTTATACCTATACTCCATTTATTATAACATTAGAAAAAAGAGGCTCGCAGAAGCAGGAGTGCGAAACATTTTATTTCTATGTTAAATTAGAACAATTTAAATTAAAAGTGGTTTCATTAAAACTGTTTTAACATGACTTTAATAGATAGTATTAAAAACTATCCAAGATCTATTCATGAGAGTTTATCGGAAATAAAAAACATTTTTTGAAATTATTCTTTATTTATAATAGCATCTACATCACATGCTACAAACTTACAATGAAATGAATGAATGAAACCCACAATCTTAACATTTAGTCACTATCATCACATGATGATTTATATACAATTAAGATTAGAGGAAATAAGTATGTAATTCTTTTAATTAGATTTTATTTAAAATAACATCTTTACATGTTAAACTATATATATATATACACAGTGCATAAACGCGTTGGTAAAACTTCTTCATCTTCATAATCTAATTTAGTCACTATCATCAGATGATGAAGATGAAGAAGTTTCACCAACGTTAATAATGAATTTTTCTATGACATCATCCATTATGCCATCGAGCTGACAAAACCTTTCCTCTTCTTTAATTGCGTGAGCAATGCATGATTGCCATCGTTCTGGCGTAATATTTTCTAGAGCTTGGGTAAGTAATCGTTTTACATTGTCTAATTTAAATGTTTTATTATGTTGGGCCACATACCCCTTCATTTGAGCCCATATTAATTCTATAGGATTGAGCTCACAGTGGTAGGGCGGGAGGCGCAAAACTGAAATACCTTTCTCCATAGCCATCTCATCCACAACATACTTTTGGTATAAATGTTTTTGTTTTTTTACTTTTTCTAACAAAGTTGCCCTAAGGTCTTTTTCCCCAAATGGAATATTTTTGCTTTTTAACCACTCCTGTATGTCTGCTTTCCGTGTGGCTGTAGTTGGCAGCTTCTCCAGTTTCCTTGAGTGGTATGGCGCATTGTCCATTACAATTACAGCGCCACTCTCAATTTTAGACAATATTAATTTAAACCACTTCTCAAAGTTAAATGAGTCCATTTCAGAGTGGTAATCACCATCACCTTTCTTTGCATCAAATATTAAAGCAGCGTCAGCTACAAATCCTTCAGTTGATCCTGTGAAATAAATACAAGAATTTATACATATCACTTATTCTGTACCCATGGTAGCTCCTATTTCACTGCTGGAAATAGGTCTTATATACTATAATTAAGTAGCAAGTGAGTCAATGATTGCACTATGACTGTCAATATATGGGTTATACTCAGCATATTACAGTCCAGTGGTAGATAAAGTCGTGATATAGTCTTAACATGCATTCTCTATGGAGAGGCATCAACAATTAATCAACATTCAATGTCAATGGGATGTTGTTAATGGTGGCGACATTAAAAACAAATGCATGTTAATCAAGTACATACCAATATGACCAATAATAAGCCGTCTCCCTTTTCCACTTGGGTTCTTTAAACCAGTCGATAGACCTTCCCGGTGTGCTTCTTTTGTGGATTGAATTGTTGTGTCTTGCCATATCTTACTTTTTGTGTGACCTGTATGTAAGATAAAAGATTATTTATTTTAAATACAATATTCACAAAACAAATTTATGCAATTATGATACATCTCTTTTTTAGATATATCTTATGTATTGTTATTCACTGCTCACATTGCTCTGTGAATAAAAAACTGGTTAGAAATATTAGGAGCACTGTACCTTCATTTAGCCAAGTCTCATCTAAATAATAAATTTTTCTCCCTTCACTCCTTAGCCTTTTTATTTCATGAAGATATTTTATTCTCCATAGAACAATCTCCTGCTTGTCTATGAGTGCACTTTTTCTGCTCCGTTTAATATAAGTGAACTTTAATGTTTCTTTAATTATCTTATACAGACTACTTCTTTTAAAATCAGGCAGTGACTCATCACTATTAACTGCTTCCAATATCTTGTCCAAGGTGGGCAACTCATTATTAAAAAAGAAGGAATGAATTTTCCTGCGTATTCCACTTAATGTTATGTTATCAAAATCATCACGTTTCATGTGCTTCCGTTTTCGAGGAGGGGGAGATTGCAGGCGACCTTTTGTCTTGTACTCTTTGAGCATATTGTACACAGTAGCACGAGACACGCCTATAAATAAGAAATGCATGTTTCATCACATTGTATGTAACTTTTAAATATTTTAATAATAATAAGTTTATGAATCATCCTTACCGGCAACTTCTGCTGTTTTTTTTATCATCTCAGTTTTATAAGGAGTAGTACCTGCAGGCCAGGACTCCTTAACTTGTTTGAAAATATTAATTACTGTTTGCTTTTCTGAAGCACGAAGTGGATTTTGCTTCATTCTCTTTTTCTTAGGAGACATTATCATGTCGTCAGGGTCAACGTTGGGGCGACGTTTTGGTTGTAAGCCACTCGGGCCCGCACCGGGATCACTCATGCTTGTACAAAACGTTACGTTTTATACAAACAAAACAACAATCCAATAACAACACTAATAACGATAAGAAAACAATAACAAAACAGTAACAAATAACAACAAAATCACGAAAACTTGGCAATAACAACGAACAAGGCGCAGTATTCACAAGTGAATGACATTCAGACATTGATACTTTTGACAGATAACCTCAGATGACATAAACCGACAAAATGAGAAAATCCCTTCTGTCACAACTTTTGAAGGGATTATGTAACCTCTTAGATTTATTACAATTATACTGAAGCGAAAAACGTTCCGGGTATGGTGCATCGCTGCTTCTTTTAAGTTTTTAGCATTGACACTGGAATATTAATTTGGAACGAAATAATATATTTTAATGAAAGTCACTTATTTTCATCAGATAAATTATTGAAATGATTACAGTGATGTGTACGAACGGATATATAAATAGATGTGTAATAAATTCGGCGTCAATCATAATTTTAATATGTTTGTTGTATTTTTGTTACAAAGTGTGCCTTAAAAAGAAACCTTTTTAACTTCTGTCTAATGCTATAATAAATGGAGTATAGGTACTGCTAAGCTGGAGCCAAAAAGCCAATGAAGAAGCCATGAAAAATAGATAGTAGCCGATTCTCAGACCTACTGAATATGCATATAAAATTTCATAAAAATCGGTCAAGCCGTTTCGGAGGAGTATGGTAACTAACATTGTGACACGAGAATTTTATATACATATAATATTGTATAATATAATGTATAAGAAGACTAGCTGTACCCGGCATGCGTTGCAATGCAATTTTTTCTACCTACTACCTACCTACTACCTAACTACTACCTACCTACTACCTACCTACTACCTACCTACTACCTACCTACTACCTACCTACTACCTACCTACTACCTACCTACTACCTACCTACTACCTACCTACTACCTACCTACTACCTACCTACTACCTACCTACTACCTACCTACTACCTACCTACTACCTACCTACTACCTACCTACTACCTACCTACTACCTACCTACTACCTACCTACTACCTACCTACTACCTACCTACTACCTACCTACTACCTACCTACTACCTACCTACTACCTACCTACTACCTACCTACTACCTACCTACTACCTACCTACTACCTACCTACTACCTACCTACTACCTACCTACTACCTACCTACTACCTACCTACTACCTACCTACTACCTACCTACTACCTACCTACTACCTACCTACTACCTACCTACTACCTACCTACTACCTACCTACTACCTACCTACCTACTACCTACCTACTACCTACCTACTACCTACCTACTACCTACCTACTACCTACCTACTACCTACCTACTACCTACCTACTACCTACCTACTACCTACCTACTACCTACCTACTACCTACCTACTACCTACCTACTACCTACCTACTACCTACCTACTACCTACCTACTACCTACCTACTACCTACCTACTACCTACCTACTACCTACCTACTACCTACCTACCTACTACCTACCTACTACCTACCTACTACCTACCTACTACCTACCTACTACCTACCTACTACCTACCTACTACCTACCTACTACCTACCTACTACCTACCTACCTACTACCTACCTACCTACTACCTACTACCTACCTACCTACTACCTACCTACCTACCTACCTACTACCTACCTACCTACTACCTACCTACCTACTACCTACCTACCTACCTACCTACTACCTACCTACTACCTACCTACTACCTACCTACCTACTACCTACCTACCTACCTACTACCTAATTGTTTTTTTTTTTTTTTAATGTACAAAAGTATCCTATGTCCGTCTCCTGGCTCTAAGCTACCTCCCCACCAATTTTCAGCCATATCGGTCCAGCCGTTCTTTAGTTATAAATGGTGTAACTAACACGACTTTCTTTTATATATATAGATATAAGATTAAACTATGACGTCTCAGATCGGAGGCATACAGACATTTTTTTATAAATTACACTAGTTAATATTCCTTATGAGTATGCAAAAAGTTCTGTATCCACGTTTGGATTAAATTATAATGACATAATGAGCAACTGGTATAAACTTGTTTGACATGTCACAAAAAAACCAACGTGCACACAAAAAAATCTTTTGTCGTTAACTTTTTATATCGCTACGTATAAAAGACCAGTTTTTGTAGGCCAACTAACCTATAGATACGCATATTATTATCCAAGTATAACATCAAAATTAAACAAAGGAATATTTAAACATATCCCATTAGCTAATCAATGTTATCATTCTATTTAATTTTCATGTTGCTATCATAAATTGCTTTATCATATTTCGTGGTAATTAACATTACCTATACAGACACGTTTTATTTTACTTGTTTAAATACACTCACCACAATTCTAACCAGAAAGACATGGAAGAAGGGTTAAACAGTCTTTGCCCTCTAGTGGGACAGAACTGACTAGAGAAAATAATATAAAAATATTGTGAGGGGGATCATCGATTAACGTTATTGTGGAGTGCATGAAAGGAGCCTCCACGAGCGGTGTTAACACAAATCATATTGCGATTTCAATTCGAATCCAAACATCCGGCGCACCCTGGACAGCTAGCACCCGGTAACGCAGAGTCTAGCTGACTAATCCTTTCACCACGATGGTAGACCCAAAAAGCTCTTATCAGAGCCATAACCAACGGCCCTTCTCAGGGCCAAACCACATCACATTGTCGAAGGGCACACACCCCCAGCTTTCAAAGCCAGCCCTCACAGTTACCTCAATCAATATAACGTTATTGTAAACGAGATTTATCGTTAAATAGGTGATTTGTTCAAACAGTAAGTATGGCTATGATTAGGTACATGTTAAACAGATGACCTTAACCAGTATTAAGATAAGATTTTATCTATACTATAATATTATAAAGAGGTAAAGTTTGTGTGTTTGTTAAATTGTCAGGGGTAATCTCGGAATCTACTGCACCGATTTTAAAAATTCTTTCACTAATAGAAAGCCACATTATCGCTGAGTGTCATAGGCTATATAAAAAAAAAAAAAAAAAAAAAAAATTATATAGCCGAAAAATTAAAAGGTTTTTACGTGGTAGTCCGTTTTGTAAAGAGAATCGGAGAAAAACTCATCGTTATACGTGAAGGCCACAGCGTGCCACAGCAGCGCGGCAGCGGCGCGCGATGGTTTCGGCTTATTTCGGTTCGCGTTCGTGCTCACTTCGGAAGAAGGAGGCGTGACCTTCCTTTTAGACCTGAGAGGGTAGGTACCCGCGCGGCTCATTCGCGCGGTCGGCTCTTTAAGTCATGGGTCGTACTTGCAAAATCGAGTACCAGGGCTTTCAAGTAAGTCTATCATAAGAAACCAGGTCCTAAAACCAGGGTTCAGAATACTTTCAAGTATTTTCTATCTGCATAGGAAATTGAACCGTGACTTCCTATGAATAAGGAGCACAATCGCGTTTACAAATAAATACCTTCATAAAGACGGAAGTTTTTACTTTTATTTAATCCGAGCCCTGTTGAAAACTTGGAAGAAAAAATACTTGCATAGGAAATTGAACCGTGACTTCCTATGAATAAGGAGCACAATCGCGTTTACAAATAAATACCTTCATAAAGACGAAAGTTTTTACTTTTATGTCCAAGCCCTGTTGGAAACTTGGAAGAAAAAATACTTGCATAGGAAATTGAACCGTGATTTCGTATGAATAAGGAGCACAATCGCGTTTACAAATAAATAATTGCAAAGACAAACCAGTAAAGTAGAATAGACTTCCATACGAAATTCAAGGTTAAAAATAAAAATCAAATTGGAAATTTGTTCCTTACTTCCGTAGGTATATCCGATGTCATTATTTATTATTGTATTTGCTTATTAATTTGAATAAACTTCCTTGGAAAATGTTTTTCTTATATTTTATTGTTAAAATTGGTATTGTATCTGTTTGTTTCCCAAATAAAATAAAATAAAATAAAATGAAATAAAATAATCTATATATAAGGTGCTATTAAAGCAACTGCCTCGGCTTTAATGGGAGGTAGTATTGTGTTTATAGATTACAATAGTAAAGATAAATTATTGATTATTTATCATACTTTTTTTCATACAAAAAAAATAACGTATAAATTTGAATTGATGTATTAGTATAAAACCATCCCGTGTCATAAGCTGTTGCCGCTCCGCACCGAATTCAAACATTTCGCAAAACGCCGCCGCGCCGGCGCCGTTCATACACTGTTGCCATTCCTATCAAAGGATGCCGCCGCCGCCGTGCGCGCCGGCGCGGCTCGGTCGTCAAACACAGCCCCGCGCGCCCCCACCCTCACCCGCACTAGCACGTTCGTCGCACGCGCCAAGGCCAACCGACCGCGCGCCCGGTCGCCAGTCGCCCCCCGGCCGCGCTTTCGGTAGTTAGTTCTAGTTAGCGTCAGGAATATCGCGGCGCTTACATTAAAAATGCCTCCCAGACGACAGTATTCCAATCAAGAATATCTTGAAATGGTGTTGTGCTACCTACCGCGAGTGTAACTCAGTGTAACACGGCCGCTTTGACCCGCCTCCGGTTGACGCAGGCAGGCCTTCATACTCGGCCGAACTCGAAGAGGAAGTGCTTCAGTGTAATCCTCTTGCGAGCACCAGGGATGCTGCTCGAGTCTTCGACGTGAGCGACAACTACGTGTGGCGACTTTTAAATCGTGAAGGGCTCCATCCTTACCACTAAACAAGTGCCGTGGCCTCCTCGCTCGCCGGATTTAACCCCTCTAGGCTTTTTTTTGTGTGGTCGTGTGAAAGACCTTGGTGTGGTGAAAGAAGTGTGGTAGAACTAAAAAGGCGCATCAAACGCGCATTTAGGCAAGTGAAAAGTGAAACGGACACATTAAATAAAGTGAAGAGACATGTATGCAAGCGTGCCTTCATCTGTGTGCATATGCAGTGTAGATAAGTAGGTACTAGGTAGGGAGTGAGTAAATAACTGTAAATACGGTGCAATCGTTGTAAATAAAATGATTAACTTTTAAACACGCCAAGTTACTGTAATTTATCGTTATTCGATATTAATCTAAGTACCTACTGTTTGGTTTCTTAGATTTACGCGAATGTTAGACATTGATATAAAACTACTTTTTTACGGACTTTTAATAAAACCGCGACAACATCCGTAAAAAGTAGTTTTATTTCAATAACTACTGTTTATAAATAATACGAAAAAAGAATGCGATTCTTACACTAACTTGACAGTCACACAAGTTTATCATCTTATTTACCTACGTCAGTTTTTTTTGAAGAATGCTGTAGCTGGTAAGTAGTTGCACTTTTAAAACACTTGTATGCCTGCGTATTATTGCGTACCTAGTAGATTATGTAGTGACGAATTAGTCAGCTGATTACAGTTTTCATTCACATAAAAGATGGAAAGAGATAGCAGTTGTTTTCATTGACGAAGCGTCCACATTGCGCGTAATTTGTGAACCACGTTACGCAGAATAGAGTCAATGTTAATTTAACTATTTTATGTTCTCAAATTTGATTAACTGTTCCGGGGTACGAAAGTTCTTCACTATTGTAATCTATAAACACAATACTACCTCCCATTAAAGCCGTGGCAGATATTTTTATAGCACCTTATATATAAAAGAAAGTCGTGTTAGTTACACCATTTATAACTAAAGAACGGCTGGACCGATATGGCTGAAAATTGGTGGGGAGGTAGCTTAGAGCCAGGAGACGGACATAGGATACTTTTGTACATTAAAAAAAAAAAAAACAATTAGGTAGTAGGTAGGTAGGTAGTAGGTAGGTAGTAGGTAGGTAGGTAGGTCGTAGGTAGGTAGGTAGTAGGTAGGTAGGTAGTAGGTAGGTAGGTAGGTAGGTAGTAGGTAGGTAGGTAGTAGGTAGGTAGGTAGTAGGTAGGTAGGTAGTAGGTAGGTAGGTAGTAGGTAGGTAGGTAGGTAGTAGGTAGGTAGGTAGTAGGTAGGTAGTAGGTAGGTAGGTAGTAGGTAGGTAGGTAGTAGGTAGGTAGTAGGTAGGTAGGTAGTAGGTAGGTAGTAGGTAGGTAGTAGGTAGGTAGTAGGTAGGTAGTAGGTAGGTAGTAGGTAGGTAGTAGGTAGGTAGTAGGTAGGTAGTAGGTAGGTAGTAGGTAGGTAGTAGGTAGGTAGGTGGTAGGTAGTAGGTAGGTAGTAGGTAGGTAGTAGGTAGGTAGTAGGTAGGTAGTAGGTAGGTAGTAGGTAGGTAGTAGGTAGGTAGTAGGTAGGTAGTAGGTAGGTAGTAGGTAGGTAGTAGGTAGGTAGTAGGTAGGTAGTAGGTAGGTAGTAGGTAGGTAGTAGGTAGGTAGTAGGTAGGTAGTAGGTAGGTAGTAGGTAGGTAGTAGGTAGGTAGTAGGTAGGTAGTAGGTAGGTAGTAGGTAGGTAGTAGGTAGGTAGTAGGTAGGTAGTAGGTAGGTAGTAGGTAGGTAGTAGGTAGGTAGTAGGTAGGTAGTAGGTAGGTAGTAGGTAGGTAGTAGGTAGGTAGTAGGTAGGTAGTAGGTAGGTAGTAGGTAGGTAGTAGGTAGGTAGTAGGTAGGTAGTAGGTAGGTAGTAGGTAGGTAGTAGGTAGGTAGTAGGTAGGTAGTAGGTAGGTAGTAGGTAGGTAGTAGGTAGGTAGTAGGTAGGTAGTAGGTAGGTAGTAGGTAGGTAGTAGGTAGGTAGTAGGTAGGTAGTAGGTAGGTAGTAGGTAGGTAGTAGGTAGGTAGTAGGTAGGTAGTAGGTAGGTAGTAGGTAGAAAAAATTGCATTGCAACGCATGCCGGGTACAGCTAGTTATTAAATAAAATAAAATAAAATAAAATAAAAAGCAAGTTATCTTTACAGTGGCTTTCCAACAAAGATGAATCATCGTTCTCGCTCATACTTTTATAATCGAGAACGATGTATTAATATTGCAAACGCAACGAGTGTGCGCCGCTCTCTCTAGGCCCGAACGCGGCCGAAGTGGACCGAAGCGCGGCCACGCCACGTCACGAATCAGCGTCCAGCGAGACTCGGGTGGACTCGGGCGAGCGTCGAGCCCCGACCGGAGCGAGTCCGAGTCGTCCGGCCGTATAAAATACTTTGAAGTCTTGCAAGTATTTCGGTAAATACCTGCAGGCTTAGCCAAGTTGCCAATCTACAATCGTAAACGCTAATAGAAAACTAATCAAATGTATGGGAATGACGTCATCTCAACGTTAAGTCACGTGGTCAAAACAAACGAATAGAAAAATCGTAGCCAAGTTTACATCGTTCAAAATGATAGAATGAAATGTGAGCGTTTCTACAAGGTTGAACGCTACATCCCATGTAAATCGTAGCCAAGTTACAGTTTTGACAATCGACAACGAAACGATGTCGAAGTTTTTGTACGACTACTTACCGCTCGCCGAGACCCAAGAGAAAACGATAAAAAAATGGCGTTTATATGATCCAGCTGTGTTGAGACCGAGAAGTGTTTTGTTTATTTACCATTAAACATTTAAAATGCATACTTTAAATATGTTGTGGTGCGCTCATAATGAAGAAGTGTGGCTTAGGCGCCGAAAAAGAGACATAAATCGTCAGTGCATGGAAACAATACGCGAAATGCCGGAAACTTTATTTGTGCAGCATTTTCGGCTAGACAAATCGACTTTCCAAGACCTTTGTCAAGAACTCCGACACAAAATCGTTATATCGCCATGGCTAGAAAATAAGTTAAAACTATTTCAGGGAAACAGAGGATCTATTGATTAAGGTCAAACACAATTGTTTTGTTTGGTTTATAAGTAGTAGTATTAGTTCAAGTCGCGTATCACGTCATTGTTTATGTTTCTAACTTTCAAGTGCCCCAAGTATGAATATTTTAACAAAGGAAGATTACGAAATATCTAATCATTTACGTACCTTTCCATAAATTCTAATAAAGCTGCGAACTGTTCTGAGCTTGCTCGAGATCTAGATTCCATCCTATAAAAGTTATCACTTCATTTAAGGTACCTATCTTTCATTTAAATGCACGATATCATATTATTTCGAATGATATTAATGTTTAAAATTATATTCCACACTGTGATATTATAATAAACCAATTATAAGAAGAACTTGTACGTTATTTTGCTTACTTTTTTAACACTTAAAACAATTATTCCTTTCTTAAAAATTCAAAACAAAACTTAAGCCCGCGCACAAAGTAAACAACTGTGACTTTGACATTAGTTTGACGTTTCTGGGAACGCTCACCATAGACTAAAGTACAGGTTTTTTCTAAGGTCATTGTAGAACGAGCGATCGACTCAGTCCTGTCAAGTTGGCTACCAAGATAGCGTTGTTTATAATTGCTTACGCCGGAGCGTTAACAATTGTAGAAAGAGAATCGATACGAAACGATTGTAACTTGGCTAGGCCTGCTGGTGTAAAAACCTGGTCGCGTAAATACGTACCTTCCCTAACTCTTTACGCAGCGGACGTCCCCAAAATTGAATTTTTCGTAACACACTTTCGACATTCATTAATTTTATTTTCGGTACATTAAAAAAAAAATCTTTTATGTTTATATAGTTTTCATTTAATTTAGGTTATAGATAGGCATTAAGTTTGTTTCATGTACCTAGATATTAAATTAGGTTATAGGTAGGTATTAAGTTTGTTTTGTGTAGATATTAATTTAGGTTATAGGTAGGTATTAAGTTAGTTTCATGTAGATATTAATTTAGGTTATAGGTAGGTGTTAAGTTAGTTTCATGTAGATATTAATTTAGGTTATAGGTAGGTATTAAGTTTGTTTCGTGTAGATATTAATTTAGGTTATAGGTATTAAGTTAGTTTCATGTAGATATTAATTTAGGTTATAGGTATTTAGTTTTTTGCAATTAGGTTAGGTTAGGTTGTTATTTTGAAATCATAACTTCTGTCAATATGCCTAAAAGAAAATCTCAACTGTCTCGACATACATCCCAGACACGAGCGAGACAGAGACAGAGACTCGGAGAGACTTCCTCTGAGTATGAACAGCGCCTTGCGAATGAGACAGAATATAGATCGCGAGCGCGTAATAGAGAGTCTAGCACCGAAAGGTCTCAGCGACTGGCTTACTCTAGACAGTATATGGCAGATACATGTGATAGGGAGTCGAGCATAGAGCGTTCCCAGACTTGGTCTTCATGGAATTCGTTAATCGGAAACTCCGAATTCGTTAATCGGAATCTCGGGAATCTTCTTTCACGAATAGAAAGACACATTATTGCTGAGTGTCATAGGTTATACATATAAAAAACCGAAAAATAAAAAGGCTTTTACATGGTAGTTCGTTTTGCAAAGTGAATCGGCGAAAAAACATTCGAATGAAAACGTTTCTTACGAACGCTGCCTTAACTATGAAAGATATATATTTTTGAACATTATGCCCAACGAAGTGGGCACGGGTCAGCTAGTGATCAATAAAATAAGCCAGCATTTAATTTTGTCTATCCATTGTACACAGGTCATGTGGACGGGCCTTTTTAAGTTAAAGTTATAATACATATTGTGTGGCGCATTTTACAGTATGTTTAACCCATTTACCCGTCAAATTTAATCCATCTATACGTCTGAGTCCAAGGTCAGAACAAAAATAATGAATCGAGTCGTTCATTGGTGCACTGATAATGTTATCATCAGTGATCATATAATATTACACAAGGCTAAGACCCAAAACAAATACCTGAGGTCATTAGGGTGAATCCTATCTAAAATAAACACTAATAGATGATTAAAATTTATTCGACTACGTGGTAAATACTTAAAAATCTCAACCACTCAACACACTATATAGACATAATTAATACTAAATTCAATATACAGAACTATTGAATACAGTCTTATAAGGAGTTATAATATTTCTTGTCAAACACAAAAGTGCATTAATTTCGTTTCGTCTTAGCAGGAGATTTTAAACTTTTACATAAGAATTTGTACAATTTACGGACAATAATAACAAATACAATTAAAATAGCTAAAAGTCCCGCAAGTAAAGTGAGGACTAGTTCCAGTTCTAGATACTCCGCCCACGAGATGTTGGCGGCGGGCGAGCGCAAGTGCTTCGCGCCGCCGTGCCGCAGGACGTACTCCGTCCACCACACGGCGCGCTCCAGTGGGGTCTGGACCTGGTCTTGCATCAGACTACGCAGTTTTACAATATTCTGGCGATAGCTGAAACAAAATGATGATGCTCATATAAAACTGCCTCGTTGGCCTAGTGGTTCTAAGCGCGACTGCTACGTTAGAGGTCTTGGGTTCGATTCCCAAGTCGACCAGGGTGTTATTGGGTTTTTCTATGAAATTCTCAGTAGCGGGTCGGAGTTTAGATTTGTGCCCGGTTAGTGGCAATAGGCTCGCCCCCTATTACATGGGACCTAAACATACCGGCGAACTGTGGTTGTACATTGGTACACCTCTGCCTAACCCTTCGGGGATACAGGCGTGATGGTATGTAATGTTATGTTTTCATATAAAATCTATAATCAGCAATCTCCAGGATTTTTTAAATAGTGTCAATCAATCATTAAATGAACCAAGTACTTCTATTGGCTTGTTAATTAATCGAACTTCAAAATATGGACATCAAGAATTATAATATAATAATATTGAGTATATAAAATTATTTATAACAACTGAGAATCAAGACGAGTGTGAAAGACCAGGTCAAGAGTACCCTAAACTAAAGAGCATGTATGAAGGGAATAATGAAAGTGGACGAAGCTAAACAAGTGTGTAAGGATCGTAGCAAGTGGAAAGAAGTGGTCTCTGCCTACCCTTACAAGGGAAAGAGACGTGCTTATATGTATGTATTTTAATCAAGCCTTACCTGTCATTTTCAACAACTTCAACGATCGCATTCTTGAACTTTTCCTCTGTTACATCTTCCAAGTCCACTCGAACTCCAATCTTGTGATAAACATATCTCTCAACATTGAACCATTGGTCGACCATCAATGGAATACCAATCAGTGGAACGCCAGACGCTATCGCTTCATCAGTTGATTGTAGACCTCCTTGGGTTATAAATGCCTTGACTTTCGGATGTTCTGCAATTGCAAGAAAACGTTTAATTTAAAATATGTCTATGTACAAAAATGTCCATGCACTTAAACAGTAAATAAAAGATAAAGTATGGTCATTTAGGAAATAGGGATAAAACACACAGGACAGCACACAATGGCAAAAAAATATAAATAAATTGCTCACTGAGTAGATCTGACTGCGGTAACCACTTTGATATTTTGATGTTCTTTGAGCGTCCAGGCAGCTCGTCTCCGTTCCACTTCCATAACACGTCGTAAGGCAACTTTGAGAATGCTTTCACTAGAACTTGGATTCTCTCAGGAGGTAGTAGAGTAGGATCCACGTTCGTACCAAAACTTATGTATATTACTCCATTTTTGGAAGAGTCTAGATATGTTTTGAGGTCCTGGAAATAACATGTATGGATGGATTAACTCAGATTGTAACCATTGGTTTTCAGTCTTGTGTAAATATCGATACTCTTCTTGAAAACGAAGATATTATTAAATCCTTATATATCTATCACTGAATCAATATTAAAAGATGTAGAGTGTCATGGCAAGCCAACATGTTTTATGTAACATAGTGTGTCCTTGTTTCTATTTTTTATCATACAACATAACACAAAAATGTATGTGTGCTTACACGTATTGAAGCAAATAAATAAATAATGTAATTAAAGTGATAATTTTTTTTATAAAATACTCACAGCTGGTAAATCTTTCTCAGGAATTTTATGCAGTCCTCCCACATACACCATATTCGGCGGTACAGGTCGGACACCTTCAAATATCGGATTCACATTCAATAACAGCAAATCAACATTATTAGTTAATTCTGTCACACTTGGAATTTCCGGTCCAAAATGTTTTCTCAGCAACGCATTTTCAGATATTAATGATTCTCCAATTACGCTCTGGTACCTATAGTAGATGTAGGTTTCCGTTATCTTGTCCCATAATGAGAGATTGTTTAAGCGTGCACGCGGAACTGCCGGGTAAAGTAGCGGATGAGCAGGAGCACCCATAGTCACGTAATTATCAAGAACAGCTCCCAAAGAACTGAATAATATTACAGGCACCTTGTGGAAGTGGGATAATGCTAGTGCAGGCCGCACACAATCTTCAAGGACCAACAAATCAAATTGTTGGTCTTTCCCACGAACCAAATTGGCCACACGTTCATCTTGTAGCTGAATATCAACTACCGCAACCAGTAAGTTTAAAAGTATCTTCGATTGAGTTAACAAATCATCTGTGCGAGGACTTGACATAAAAGTTTTGATCCATACATCGTAGGATATATCATGGACGTCGATTTCTGTCAGATTAGGTGGTGCTCCTCCTTTCGGGAAGGCGGGATCTGGTGTGATGACGGTGACATCGTGTCCTCTCTTAGCCAGCTCTTGCGTCACAGGTCGGAACACCACCTGGTGACTGATTGACGGTGTTGGGAAGACCGCCAATATTCGCGCCGCTTCGTTTGTATTTACGAATAAAAGATAACACGTTAATAAATACACCAACATGTTCACTGTTTCGGTAACGTGTTTACACTTAACAACTACACTCGGGCGATTACTATTATATACTGATATGGTGAAGCGATACGATCATTCAAGCTTACGGCGTGATATGTAAAAATGATTGTAGGTCCTGTTACTTAATGAATTAGGTCAGGGTAATGATCAACACTGTCTTCTAACTAAGACTTCAAATGTATAATTATTCAGATTTTTTAGGATCATAAGCCGTTTTCATTTATAAACACAGACAATTCATATCAATATTGCTGTAGAAAGCGTGAAACGGTCATGCAGACTCCATAAAACATAATTGGATTCATTTTAGAAGTCATGTAGTTCCTTAATGTAGGAAGGTTAGATTTGGTATTTTTTATTTTATTTGTTGCAAATAAAAGTACTGGCTTGCATCATTTATAGTTCTCGACTAGTTCCGTTCATGTTTGAAACACGTTGTATCTTGTTGCTGAAGTATCTAATAATTTATTTATATCCAAACTGCTATCAGATCAATCAGTAGTAAGTCAATGTTATCAGCTGAATATTTTAAATTACATTTATCTACGAGACTGATTATGATAATATAACCTACCTTGTCTTTTTCAATCTGTCAAGTACCACAGATAGTTGACAACTTACTTCAATGGTAGTGCCTTCAAATTTAATTCCATTGTTTCGTTTTTCCATCATTTGATTCTATCAATTTAGAAAAGTATAGAGCCCTGGATATCCCTGGTCCAACGTCAGATCCTGACTTAATGACCTTGGGGCCAACTAAAAAAGTGTACACTTTCAAACTACAAAAAACGTATTCCAAATCAGTCCACGCGTGTTCGAATAATCAGGGAACATGAGTAAATAATTAAATAAATATAAATAAAAAAAAAAAATGCGGACAACATCACATACATTGCTCTGAACCCAAAGTAAGTAGCTAAAGCACTTGTCTTATGGAATTCAGAAACAACGAAGGTACCACAAACACCCAGACCCGGGACAATGTAGAAAAGTTGGTTTCTACATTGACCCGTCCGGGGATCGAACCCGGGACCTCAGAGCTAGCGACACCTTGAAACCGGTGCGTACGCCACTCGAGTACGGAGGTCGTTTTAATAATTCAAACATTATTTCGATGAATTGAAAACCTTGTATTTTTTAAGTCAGTTAATAAGTATCAAAATGATACATGGAGCGACAGCTTCTCTGACTAGCCCAGAACTTAAAAAAAATCACCCGGACATGAAAAATAATAGCTTATCACAAAAACGGAATCTTAATAGAGTAAAAAATCTGAGACCGACCATTTGGGTACTAGTTTGGCATCATTTTGAATTATTTAATTTTGATGTGTGACGTGTAAGAATTCAGATCGTACCTCAAATAAGATTAGGTATATAAGGTATTCATATGTGTGTGTGCATTTTTAAGTACATGAAAAATTGGGAATAAATAAACGCCTTTTTGATAATGAACATTTTACTTCTATAATAATAATAATAATAATAAAACCTTTTATTTCGAGTATCTTTGACTCATATAAACAAAACATAACCATACAAAAATTAATACAAAAAATTGTTAGTAAGACTTATATCTATGTTAGCAGTTACATTTTGTGCTTGTGTCACAAAATCCCATGAGAGACCGCACAACAGCGACCCAAGTACACACAGTCAAGCCTGCTTGCTATCATGCTTAGAATACTGTTGGAGCTGACCCATACTCTGTTCACCAGGGATGCGCACCTCTTACGCATTGTTGCATAAAAACAATCTATTTTTGCGTCTGCAAACATCCCCGATGCACTACAAAAGCGAGGCAGCCCCACAAGCACTCTAAACGCATTATTATATTGAACACGGAGAGCGTTGTATGTCCTTTGCGTATATCCAGCCCACAGGCTGCACGTGTAAAAGTTGGTACAGTAAGCTCTGAAAAGAGTGAGCTTAACTTCAAGTGAACATCGTGCAAACCTGCGAGCTATCATGTTTGCTCGAACAGACAACGCTCTCCGCTCTCGCTCAATGTCTTCATCGTCTTTGAGATCAGGCGTCAACACATGGCCAAGATATTTAAATTTGTGTACCCTTGTCAATGGTGTTCCATTGAGTATTACAGGTGGTATATTATCATGTGTCCTACCCCTGGTCTCAAAGAACATGATTTCAGACTTTTTGCAATTGTACACCAAACCGTGGGATTTGGCGTACTCCTCACACAAAGACACAAGTTTTCTTAGGCCACAGACAGATGCACTCAGCAGCACCATGTCATCTGCGTAACTGATATTGTTTACGCACACCCCGTCTATGAAACAACCGACCCTGGTACTGCTGAGCTTGCCAATCAGTTCGTTCACATACAGGTTGAAGAGCGTAGGCGAACTCAACCCCCCTTGTCTCACCCCGCACTCCAACCTATACGGAAGAGATAAAGCCCCGGCCCATCGAACATTATTGATTTGGTTCCCGTACCAGTACTTAAAGATGTTGATTATTTCAGTGGGCAGTTTGATATTTTGCAATTTATTCCACAAGTAGTCGTAGGAAACCAAATCAAATGCCCTAGACAGGTCAAGAAAACACGCGTAAACAGCTGTTCCGCGCTGAGTGTAGTATCTTACAGCATGCTTAAGACTCAAAATTGCACTCTCTGTTGACAATCCTGAACGAAATCCGAATTGATTGTCATACAGACTTACATATTTATTTAATTGAGTATTAAGCATGCTGTCCAATACCTTCGATATAACAGTGGCTAAGGAGATGGGCCTGTAGTTATCCTTATCTGCTAGATCTCCAGTTTTATTCTTCACAATCGGAACTACTACCGTTCGCATCATATCGCTTGGTAAGTAACTATGTCCTACACAGATATTAAATAACATTGAGAGGATTCTAGACATGTGGACGCCTGCATAACGCAAGTGCTCGATGCTGAGCCCATCATGACCTGGAGACTTACCTCGCGACATATATCTAATTGTCCTTTCAATGTCCTTAGATTTAAATGTTACTCCAATTTTCATGCCGGGCTCAACGTCGAGCACCGACCTTGACGGTCCTAACGGCGAAGACACAAAGAACCGTTCCTTAAAAAGATTAGCGATCTGTTCTGGTTCACTCACACCACCGACGCTCACAGGTATTGGCGGCCTATCCTTAAGTTTATTTGTGTGCTTCCAGAAGCCACGAAAATCATTTTTAGAATGATGTGAAGCTAGAATATCCATTCTTATTTGGTTCTCATTATCTTGACACCATTTTAGTCTAGATTTAAAAACTCTTCTAGCTTCACACATCTCATTATACGCATGTCCAGAAGTAGGCTTACCGTAGTCAACCCACAGTAAAAACTTTTGCCTAGCCTCACTGTGAGCCTCGGCGACATGTTTGTTCCAGCCCACCACTGCTCTCCTAGCACGTTTAACTCCGCGTTCCCGACCGACAAATGCCGCTTCTCTTAACGCATTTACTATGTACGCGTACAATTTATCTATCACTTCTCTGTGACTCAAATCTGTACACACATTATCACAGCATTTACTCAGCTCTTGAGGAAAATCAATTAGTCGTAATCTTTTATGACATTCTTTCTGATAACTTTCTATTTGATGAGTACTTCTCTCACCCCACATAACATTATTACATTTAATTATAACTTCAGATCTCCTTACAGTTATATTCTCTAACCTACATTCCACTACCAGAGGATAGTGATCTGACCATAGAACATCATATAACACATACACATTCTCAACCGAGCTCACAGCAGCCTCTGTAACCACACAATGATCGAGCCATCTTTTTGACCCATGAGCCTCGCTTAAAAAGGTGTACGTGCTAGATCTTATTCCTAACAATTTTGTGTCTATACATGTCCAATTTTGTTCATCACAATATGCAGATAATTCATCATAAAATTTTTCAGAGGGATGTGCATTAAAATCTCCCATTATATAAACAGAGTCAATATTACAGTTCTCTATAATAGCACTCACCGCGCTCAGGATGTCCGTAAAATCCATTAGATTAGCCTCCGTGTCCGTGGGCATGTACACACTAAACACTAAAATAGATTTATCCTGCAATGTAACTTTTATAGCACAAATACGTTGGTTATCACACTGAACTATCACTACATCCTGGAACAGACTTCGTCTCCACAGTAGGGCGACGCCACCGTGTGGTCTACCTCGCAGAATACCCGATGAGGTATCCACAGCTGATACTCCAGTGCAGCTGAACTCGTGAGTCACATTGTCGAGGAATGATATTTCGTCAGGCATTAACCAGGTTTCCTGAAGAGCTATTATATCCGAATGTTTACATAAATCACGGATACTTTGCACGGAGCGCTTGGCATTCTTGCAATTAAAAGATACTATTTTATAAATATCACACATTATTGGTGTTGTATGTGCCGTGTACTAACGTCTCATTATTACGTTTCGGTCTGTAATGTATAAATCGTCGAAAAATAATTCCTTCAGGCCATACCTTATCATTCAAAAACATATGTAGCTTACTTTGTGACACTATAAACTTATATGCGTTGTGTTCACATTGCCGTTTGATATTTATACGTTCTAAATTCACGTTCTCTCCAGTTTTCTTTAGTATGTAATCAGTAATATCTGATTCTAATGTAGCCTTGTCAACGTTGGTTATGAACATAGGCGTTTTCCGATCCGCAGACCTAAACTTCTCAGTCGATTCCACTACTACACTACCTATACTGCCTTTAAATTTATTGTTATGTTTTTTCTTAGACTGGACCAATGTAAATCCATCGTTATTTTCATCGTTATTTTGTTGCGTAACCACGCTAGCATACGATTGACTGAGTGTGATCGGCGGCGGCGCTGTAGTTCTCGTTGTTTCACTCAGCTGTTCGACGGACATGCAAGTGCCAGCTGATAACGGTAGCAATGACTCATCATTCCCACCAGGTTTACTCGCTGCGTTGTCATTATTCTCACTAACGCGGGTGGCAGACACTTCACATCGCGGAAGTTTTTCACTCCCACCTTCCATTGAACAATATGCACCTTTCTTTGCGGTAAGATTTGTAGATAATGAAATTTGATCACATTTTGTCCTCAAATCTTGCAATTCATCTTGAGTCACGTACGATGACTTGATGTTTTTTATTTCATTCTGTACCAGAATGAGATCTTTTAGCAGTTTCGATACATCTAAGTGATCGAAAGTGATCGGCGGTAACTTATTTAGATCTCGAGCCACAAACACTGGCAACGCATCAGGTTCTGTTTTGAAGATAGCAATGATGTCGTTTAACACTCGATTCTCCTTTCCCTTTCCTTTACGAGCTGTACTCGGCACATCAGTTGACATAGATTCTAGCAACAGCGTTTTAGATCTTTGGATTTGCTCACTAGTAAAAGCCGAAGCACAAATTTTCACTAAACTCGCCTCATCTGCGATGGATACTTTATTTTGAATGTAAGCTAACAGCTCATCGATAACAATATTACACGATGCACATTTTACTGTATTCGACATTTTTTGTTAATTGCGCACGGGCAGCGCATCAAACCGATAACACTAGCGAGGTCAATGACCGCTCGCGCGTGACTGATATTTTATTTTAGTTCTATGGTATTGCTATTATAAAAATGTTGGGCGCATTTTCTTAAAAAATATTACACAAAAATCTATAAATAGTAGGTACATCTATCAATTAAGGACAGCACTACTTAAATATGAGTTATTCGTATTATATACTTTTCATACCGATACGTATGTTGAACCTGATGTATAAAAATTAGGACTTTTTAAAATTCCGAAAAATGCACTTATGTTTGTAAACAAAAATAATATGAAACGTCAAGTAAAAATAGAATTCGTCAGTATCTAGGAATTGATGTATACAAAGATAATTATGTTGTAAGGTTCACGTAGTTACATAGATAACGTTAACTGAATCAATAATATTTACATTTTAATCAAGAAACTTATCCCACTTCATGAATCAATAACAAAGTGATAAATTTGTAGTAACTGGGTTTTTCCATAGATTCATAAGTAGGTATGTCTTCAGATGGTTGTATGAAATTGTTTACTCATTAAGTGGTTACTCGTGAACCATCGTTTATAAATAAAACAGAGTTCGGATCAATCAATCAATTTATTTAATTTTAAACGAAACATGAATACTTTATGTTTCAAATTTGGGGATGCCAACATCAAACTCATCATTTATTTGATCATTGAAGAAACCTAGGAGTCCAAAGCTCTTGTCGCCATTCACTGGCCAAGATTTAGGAGAGACAAACCAGCTGGCCTGTCTTTCAATAGGGACAGTCTTCATTCTAAAATATGATCTATCACTGAATCGACATATTCAACTCAATTAAGTCCGTTTAACTTTGACTTTGACATTACGCCTAAAGACCAACTTGTACAATGTTTTGACAATAGTAAATGATACAATGATAATTGCTAATAGCCCTGCAAGTAAAGTGAGAACTAGTTCCAGTTCTAGATACTCCGCCCACGAGATTTTGGCGGCGGGCGAGCGCAGGTGCTTCGCGCCGCCGTGCCGCAGCACGTACTCCGTCCACCACACGGCGCGCTCCAGTGGGGTCTGTACCTGGTCACGCATTAGACTACGCAGTCTCACAATGTTTTGGCGGTAGCTGAAACATAAATTAACTACCATTTTTATTCTTTACAAACTAAGCCATAACACTATCATCTTTGGTTTATGTATTTATAGTCTTAAAGAAAAATCTGTAATTAAATTTATTCTAGTCTTACCTTTCATCATTAACAACTTCAAGTATTGCATTCTTAAATATTTCCTCTGTCAGATTATTCAGGTCCAATCGAACTCCAATCTTGTGATATACATATCTTTCAGAGTTAAAGAACTGATCGCCCAACATAGGAATAGCAATAAGTGGTATGCCAGCTGTTATTGCTTCGTCTGTTGACTGAAGACCTGCTTGTGTCACGAATAACCTGACTTTAGGATGCCCTGCAAAATAAAACAATTTTCGATCATTAAATTTATTTCAAAAAGTGCAGACAAAGATAAAAGGGCAATGTTTGCACAATGGTTTAACTTATATGGTTTGAAAAACAATTTTCCAGTAAATGGCTTATTATGACATGAAATTTTAACAACACATTTCGAAAATGTTAGTTTAGAATGATTGAACCCAATTTCGTATGTAAGGTTACACAGGATAAGTTAAGTCTACTGTTATTACCGTAAATTACTTACAGAGTAGGTCTGACTGCGGCAACCACTTAGAGATTTTGATGTTCTCAGTACGTCCAGGCAGCTCGTCTCCGTTCCACTTCCATAACACGTCGTAAGGCAACTGAGAGACTGCTTTCACCAGGACTTGGATTCTTTCGGGAGGTAGTCGAGTTGGATCAACGTTTGTTCCAAAACTTATGTAAATCACGCCATTTTTGGAGGAGTCTAAAAATGCTTTGAGTCCCTGAAAAGAAATTAAATTTAGCTGATGATTTAATAAAAAATAAGCTGATGATGGTTATTTACTTTAAAAGGCAGCAGCTGTACTAAAATCAAGAAATGTAATCTATAATATAATTACCAACCGTGGGCTAATTGGTACAAAATAAGCAACGAAATTACTGTTTTGCAAGAAATAAAAAAAACTTCTTACCTCGGGTAATTCCTTTTTAGGTTTTTGATGAAGACCTCCAGTGAACACAACATTTGGTGGTACAGGTCTTATACCTTCGAACACTGGATTAATATTCAGAAACATCATATCAACATTTTTACTTAGCTCAGTCACTGAAGGTATGTCTGGACCAAAATGTTTTTTTAGCATACTATCTTCGATTGGTATGAACTTTGTATACATTACTTCAGTTTTGTAATATATGTAAAGTTCATTTATTTTTTCCCATATAGTAAGATTGTTTTGTCGCGTAGTAGGAATGGATGGATATAGTAATGGATGAAGAGGAGCACCAACCGTTCTAATATTATCGTATAGAAATCCAAAAGAACCCATTTGAATCACAGGAGCCCTAAAAATGTAGGAAAATGCTAAAGCAGGTCGAAAACAAGCTTCTAGAATCAATAAATCAAACTTTTGGTTTTTGTCATGAAGCAGTCTTCTCACGTTTTCATTTTGTACTTGAGCGTCAAATATATCAACAAACATTTCAGAGATCAAGTGCATTTGGGTAAGTATTCCATCATCATTAGTGGGTCTGGACAATAATGTATTCGTCCATATATCATAGGATATATCATGGACGTCGATTTCTGTGAGGTTAGCAGGGGCACCTCCCTTCGGGAAGACGGGATCTGTTGTGATGACGGTGACATCGTGTCCTCTCCTAGCGAGTTCTAGAGTTAAAGGTCGATACACTATTTGATGACTGATAGAAGGCGTTGGAAACACTGCTAATATTTTCGACGCTTCATTTGTTTTGATGAGTAAAAGGTAACTCGTTAATAAATACAAATACACTGCCATGTTCACTCTCTCGCACACTTTTACTACTATTACAGATCAGTATTAAATAACTCTTTATATACTTAATTGAATGAAAGATAATACTTATTCCAGCTGACTTCATTTTATTGCTTACGGACGTAATTAAGACTGTAGTAATGTATATCAGCAACTGATATGATTGTATAGCGCCAACTTCGTTCAACGTGTTTAAACATGTTCGTTTCTTGATATTGCGCAAACCTTCAAAATTATAGTTATGAATAAAACCTCATAAATAAAGGTACTTGTCGTTCATAATTATGTGAACCGCGATATCTTGATTGAAGTCTTTCATTATAAAAAGGTCTACTGAAAATCAGGCACTAATTTTTAAACCATCGTTGCGCATGTTAATGTGCCATTAACAGCTTGACTTTGTGACCAGGTTCACATACTAGGAAAACACACGGACACAGCATTGCCAGTCTGTCAGTCATACGGAGTCTAAATTAAAAAAAAAATATTTATCATCATACTACATAAATGGTGATTTTTAGTTTTTACATCACATAAAACATTGGTATATCGCAACCAGGTGATAGATAGGATTCTGTGGCAAAGTAACGTAGGCATTCATGATAATTTGTGGTGTCAATTGACTGTTTATGAATTTGACACAATGGTAATGAGATTTTTTTGTATCTATCAATGACTATTTTTTAATTATCACCTTCCATTCGTCCAAAAAATAACAACAAAATAACAAAAAAAAAGTTTATTTAATACTTCACTAAAAACTAAAATCCTTGTGTCACACTTATAGATACTTATTGTATGTATTTCGATCTCTATCTAATCTTCGGAATTCCACTTTGCCATGCACTGGCAGTGGTTTTTGCCATGAGATAACAATTTAGTCAATACGTCAGTCATTACGTCATTCAGGAACTCAGGACGGTTCTCGTAAACGGCTTATATCACAGAAAAGACCAATTCAACTCATTTACGCTTGTTTAGGTTTGGAGCTCACGACGAAAGAATTGTACAATTTTCGGATAATAATAACGAAGACAACTAGAATTGCTAATAGTCCTGACAGTATAGTAAGGACTAGTTCCAGTTCGAAATAGTCCCACAATGAGATGTTGGCGGCGGGCGAGCGCAGGTGCTTCGCGCCGCCGTGCCGCAGCACGTACTCCGTCCACCACACGGCGCGCTCCAGTGGGGTCTGGGTTTCGTCACGCATCAGACTGCGCAATCTTGCTATGTTCTTTCGATAGCTGAAATAGAATTATGCCTTCATTATCATCTATCTATTTAGTTATTAGTGACTTGTATCTAGGTATTTTGAAAAATTATATACGATGGTTAAAGAGTTTGTAATCCTTTTTAGGTTACGTGGAAGGTCACAAAAATTTCAAGATAACTTCTATTCTTGACAAGCGAAGTTATTTTTAAAGTCTAACCTGTCATCGTTAATCACTTTGAGTATGGTATTCTTGAACTTTTCTTCGCTGAGTTCATCCAATTCAATTCGAACTCCAATCTTGTGGTATTCGTATCTTTCAGCATTGAACCACTGGTCACCCAACATTGGAATAGCAATAAATGGTACTCCAGCAGTAATCGATTCATCGGTTGATTGTAAACCTGCCTGTGTTACAAACACCTTGATTTTGGGATGCTCTGAAAAATTTAATCATTTTCATTAGTAATTGTTCTTACAAGTAATAAATATGTACTGTAAATAAGGTTTCAAAATTTTATTTAAAAACATTTTTTTTTACTTAAGAATAATGATTTTTGTTACATTCAAAAGTCTAAGCTTAGAAGAATTGATTGTAATGTGATCAAGACTTTTTTCTAAAATTGATGCAATGAATTCTGATTTTTACTTACTAAGTAGATCTGACTGCGGTAACCATTTTGATATTCTGATGTTCGGAGTGCGTCCAGGCAGCTCGTCTCCGTTCCACTTCCATAACACATCGTAAGGCAACTTCGAGAATGCTTTCACTAGAATCTGGATTCTCTCGGGAGGAAGTAGAGTAGGATCTACATTTGTTCCAAAGCTAATGTAAATCACGCCATTTTTAGAAGAGTCTAAAAATTCTTTGAGATCCTAAAAAAAAAATTAAAAACATTTGCAGGGTTCTAATCATGTAAAATATTGATCTTAAGTCGTCTGAATTCAGTTAAGATTTACAATCAAAATCAGTCTTTCCGAACGTTTAAAGAATTGTAGTGATATTAGTCAATAAGTAGAGATGAATTTAAAAAAAAAAAACACTTACCTTTGGCAATTCCTTTTGTGGTAATTGATGAAGCCCTCCTGTATATATAACATTTGGTGGCATGGGTCGAACACCTTCAAATACAGGATAAACATTCAGAAACAGCATATCAACATTATCTCTCAGATCCCGAACCGATGGTATTTCCGGGCCGAAGTGTCGTTTTAGCAGATTGTCTTCTATAGGTATGAATTGCTGATCAATGCCCTGTGTTCTGTAGAACAGATACGTTTCACTTATCTTCTCCCAATTGGTAAGATTATTGAGGCGGCGACGAGGAAGAGAGGGATACAGCATAGGATGAATAGGAGCCCCAACAGTTATGTAATTCTCAAATACGGCACCAAAAGAACTCATTTGAATCACCGGCACTTTATAAAGGTAGGAAAATGCTAGAGCAGGTCGGAAACAAGCTTCTAGAATCAGTAAATCGAACTTTTGACTTTTATCATTAATTAATTTTCTCACGTTTACATCTTGTACTTGAGCGTCGAATATATCGACAAACATTTCAGAGAAAAGTCGCAATTGAGCATAAATTGAATCGTCGTTGCTGGCTCTATTCAAAAATGTTTTCTTCCAAATATCGTAAGATATATCATGGACATCTATTTCCGTGAAGTTAGTGGGAGTTTTTCCATCTGGGAATATAGGATCTGTTGTGATGAGGGTGACATCGTGTCCTCTCTTGACGAGTTCTAACAGCAGAGGTCGGAACACCACCTGGTGACTGATAGAGGGAGTCGGAATCACAGCCAATATTCTCGCCGCTTCATTTGCACTTATAAATAACGTGAAACACGTAACTAAATATATAAACACTGCCATGTTACTAGCACGCTCACTTGTGACTACTATAGTGATCGAGTGTATAATTACTATATATATACAGAGATTGATAAAAGATAATACTAATTCTAGCTGACTGCACCGTGGTCACGGCCGTGGTCTTCAAAGCGATGAGCGATCGTAGTGATTTGAATCAACTGATATCAAAGTTTTATTTTCAGGATGACTTGCTGACATTATTTATTTATTATTTATTATTTATTTATAATAATTTACTATCAAAAAGTTAAGCTACAGTAGTTGAAGTCATGATTCTAGTGCAGCAGTATTCAGTAGTTTTTGTCGAACACAATAATTATATAAAACTGGTTTTCGTTATAATTATATTGATGTTTATAACTATGTGAGTGAAGGACATAAAAACATAATTAAAAGATAATTTTCGAGGTATCCTTTGAGTATTTGTAGAAGTACCTACGAAGTATTTTAAAAGTGTATTTACTGTATTTTTTCTACATTTTGTGATTATAAAATAGGAATCTTTACTTTATCTGATATAATATGTACTGTTTGTTTTTGTCAGCGATCTACGCAGTTAGGCTTCGTGTAGACTTTGACCGCTTCCCCGGACTTTGTACGTCTATTAGAGTAGGATGTGAATATGGTATATTCCACTTTGTTCACCTGGGTGATATCACCCAGGTGAACAAAGTAGACTTTTTTGTCTCCTCATTTCACCTCGGAATCAATTCACCCAGGTGATATCACCTGGGTGAAATGAGTCGACTTTTTATGTGTAATTTGTTCACCTTGGAACTGTATCACCCAGGTGAACAAACGCGACTTTTTGAATTATTCTAGTCGACTTATATCACCCGCATACAAAGTGGCAAGAAATTCAATAAATTATATTAAAATATATTTTTATTTTACTGATTGTTCTTATAATAAATACAAGAAAATATTTATAGTGGAATATACCGTGAATATGATTGTATATCAGTGTGCTGCCTTCTCTACTACAGGGGCCCAATTCCGCTACTTTAAAGTCAGTGGGTGGCAGGTTAATGAACGTTCCAGTGTGTACCTAATTTTCGTATTCAGATGATTTTAGTTTAATGACAAATGTACACCTACTTGCCACTGTTGTCATTATAGGATTGCCGCTGACTGTTCTTTGTAAGCTTATCTGAACATGAAAATTAGGCACAAAAACAAGTACACTGGAACGTTAATTAACCTGCCACCCACTGACTTTAAAATAGCGGAATAAGGCCCCTGAAGTCAGGTCATAGAAAAGGAAATTAATTTTAGTTGGTGCGAAATAGTGTTCAGTCGCATATGTATATAACCCTAATGTATCTACACCTCTGTATTTGTAATACAATAAAAGTAAGGTGTATGAAATGTCTTATTTATGAATCAATAGATTGCTTGATGTGTGATACTCTTTCATTAAAAAATAATGGATGGGTTTAAAGAAAGGCACATGTACAAAACAGGTAGTTGATATCCTAGATTAGACATGCATACAAGAACCTTTTCATCCCTTTAACGGGATCGGAGGATAAATTATGTAAGACTAGCTTGAAGAGGAAATTAATGATCCAAACGTTGCCAGTAATTCGTTTTATTAAGTTTAATAATTTTGATATTGACTACACGCACATCACGCGTGTTCGATCTACGCATGAAATATTATTATCTTTACTTTTTCTTTTAGCATCAATGTAGAATATTTATTTATGCAATTAATAAATGACACAAACTCAAACCAAAATGAGGTACCTATGTAATTTAAAGAGAACCTCTTGTTTTTTTTTCTGTTATAATTCATTATAATTGGTAGAACTAAATTGCCAATCATAAACATCACCGAACGGATCCTAACAAAAATGCTGAGTTGTTATACCTAAATAACAAGGCTGAATATTGTGATATCAATATAAAAATTGACGACATATTGCTAATCTAATCTGCAACACACGAAACATTACAACCGATTTTTGTCATGTCTAGTGACGAACAAAATATACATTTACAGAAACTGGAAAATGCTGCACAATTGTGGATAAACATGACGAAGAATTTATTATGTCCTTATTTGTTATAGTTATTTCTGATATGTTACGATTAAACACCTGATACAATTTGGATGATATTTGTTACGGAAAAATACTAATCATCAAGGTAACGCAGGATACGTTTTATGAGAATTGGTGTAGTAAGAATATTGATGAAACTACTAATTCCATAATATGGAAATAATAATTATAAGTAATGATCTTACATGAAACTCTCCAACTATGGGTGTGAAAAGGTTAACACGTTTGGATCAAACCCGCAAAATGATCAGAAATGCTTCACATTCATATAACGGAAAATATTTGAATACTGACAAACATAATATCAACAAACATAAAAAGACTGCTATACACCTTTTGGGGTAGAATAAAATTGCTAATCTTCCTCTCTGCACACGCTGACGTCACAAGGGAAGCATACAGTCGCAAAAACCTTTGCATTGGTTTTATGGAACTAACAACTCAAAATCCGTTTCACCTTTTTGCAAATGAAAGTAGCAACTGAATGATTACATGGCTTTTAATACCTCCTGGAACAAGTATTCCAGTAACGTAAAAATATCAAAAATCATCCTAATATTTATTATCTTATCATAAAACAAAATAAGTTGAAATAATTATGTTGCCAGTTTAGGCGAACACGTTTCGTGACGTCATAATCCATGACAATGTTAACATGCATAAATATACAAGCAAATTTATCAGCTGTACCCTACTAAAATCAAATTTTGAGTGAGCTGCATTATTTTATATCTTATCTATGTATGAATACAATATTTATGCATTACTAGCTTTTTTATTATATCAGGTGATGATAGAATGGCTATTCTAATCTCTTCGAATCCAATAATGACACATCTATACTTATAATAAATCTGTAGAAGTGAAAATTCTGTACATTGAAAATATCGAAAAAATAAATGGCGGGGGGTGTTACTAGACAGACACCGAACCAAAAAATGAGAAAAAAAAATTTTTTGTCTGTGTGTCTGTCTGTTTGTTCAGGTATCACGCAAAAACTACTGGTTCGATTACGATGAAACTTGGTATAATTATTCTTTATTATCCTGGGCACCACACTGGGTAGTTTTTATCCCGGAAAAGTATAAACAATAAAAAAAACTTAATTTTGCGGTTAAAAACTCATTGGTAAGTTTCGTCATCCACGCGAACGAAGTCGCAGGCACAGCTAGTTGAGAATATAAGTGGGTACTTATATTTCACTTGGTAAACAAGGTTAGGGATTTCGTAAAACTTTTACGTCACTTGACTAAAAACAAATTAAGTAGTAACATACAAATGAACGGGAAAATGCCAAAACATGGACAAATTGAGGTTAAAATTTTATTGAATGTTGGCAAGAACTTGGTCTTATGCTAAAGCAGGATGGTGGCCCTAGGAATTATGAAATGAAATTACAACATTTCATTGATCGTGGTATTGCTTTCACTGATCCAAAACTATGAACGCTTACATTGAAAAAAAAAAACATTATGTTCGATAAGTAAACTTTTTTACTCTTTTTTAATTAATATAATAATAATATTCCGGGACAACTCACACACGGTTATCTGATCCCAAGCTAAGCAGAGCTTGTGTTATGGTAACCAGACAACTGATAAACATACTTATATATTTCTAAATACATACATATTATAGGTAAATTACACCCAGACAACCAGAACAAATGATCGTGCTCATCACACAAAAATTTGTACTGGGTGGGAATCGAACCCACGACCTCCGGTATAGCAGTCAGGATCACTAACCACTAGACCAACAGGCCTGTCAAGCCTGTCAAGCCTACTTTTTTAATTGTAAGAGTATTCCGATTTAGGTGTTGATGTTAAAAAAGACTTACTAGTCACTATTAGTCTGTCTAGTTAGTACCGGGATAGTAATAAAAAATAGTCTTAAATAAAATTAAAAAAATATATTTATTTTTCTTAACACTATATCACATTCTTTACTCCTGTGAGTTGATCCGTGAAACGCTAGGATTAGTTTCCTAATTTTTAATATCAAAGACGCATATATTATACTGAATTACCAGTAAATCAAACAATATACAAAAATATGAAACATCTTAAATGTCTTCTAATTTACATCCTTAGAGGTAGAAACAGACAAACATTATTTTTTAGCAGACGCTGACGACATTCAGGAAACGCGCTATCAGAAAATCTATTTCCAACTTTAGTGACTCACGCTCTGCATTTGAAAACTAATAAGCTACGACACTTCTTTTAAATTTAAAGACCCGTAATAGAACGATAGAACTATACCAACTTTTAAACTATCGCGTTGAATTAAATTACTGTAAAGAACTATGCATTACGTACGTTTAACTTTTTCGGGAGTTACATATTGACTGAGGACATAATAGTATATTTTGCGGATAATAAGAACAAGCAAAATTGCGATAACAGTCAGTCCTGCTAACAAAGTAGAGACCAGTTCCAGTTCTAAATACTCAGCCCAAGAGATGAGGGCAGTTGGAGAGCGCAGGTGCTTCGCGCCGCCGTGCCTCAGCACGTACTCCGTCCACCACACGGCGCGCTCCAGTGGGGTCTGGACCTGGTCATATATCCGACTGCGCAGTTTCGCTACGTTCTGTCGGTAACTGAAAGAAAAATATTCATATATACCTTAAAAATAAATTTTAGTTTCTTTACGGAATCAATATGGATTACAAATCAATATGGATTTCAAATACGTCAAAATTAACATCGACATGTTAGGCTCAGCCTTACCTGTCATCTCCAATGATTTTAAGAATGGTGCTTCTAAACTTTTCCTCCGTTAGTTGGTCCAAATCGATTCTGATTCCAATTTTATGGTACTCATATCTTTCAGCATTAAACCACTGGTCAGCAAACATAGGCATGACAATTAATGGAACGCCAGCTGTTATTGCTTCGTCCGTAGATTGTAGACCTCCTTGTGTTACGAATAATTTAACGTTGGGATGCCCTGGAAGGTGAATAAATAAAAATTAAAAATTCAGCTACTCACTTTTACTGGATACAAGCAACGAATTGGTACTGGTAATTAATTACTCACTCAGTAAATCGGATTGCGGCCACCACTTTGATATTCTGATGTTGTCAGTGCGTCCTGGCAGCTCGTCTCCGTTCCACTTCCATAACACGTCGTAAGGTAGTTTAGAGAATGTGTTCACGAGGGCTTGGATTTTTTCGGGAGCTATTCGAGTAGGGTCCACGTTTGTACCAAAACTTATGTAAATGACACCATTCTTGGAATTATCTAAATAAGATTTAAGGTCCTGGAAAGCAATATAAATATTTATTAGTATACTTTATATTTCTAACAAAGGATTTTGTTACATCTAGTTGAACTGCCAAGATAATAAAATTTGAAAAATGCCTACCTTTGGTAAATCTTTTTTTGGATTTTGATGTAATCCTCCCATGTAAATCACATTCGGTGGTATAGGTCTGCTACCTTCAAACACCTGATAGACATTTAGGAAAAGCATGTCAACATTCTTGTTTAATTCCATTATAGAAGGTGTTTCTGGTCCAAAGTGTTTCGTCAACATCTCATGCTCTATAGATTTGTATCTCTCTGTTATAAATATGTCATTTACGTAGTAGTAATACAATTCAGTCATTTTCTCCCATAAAGTGAGATTGTTTATGCGCTGACGAGGAATAGATGGGTAGAGTAGAGCATGAACGGGAATTCCCATTGTTTCCAAATTGTAAGGCAAAGCACCAAGCGAGCTCATTAGAATAACAGGCGCTTTAAAGCGATGAGAATATCCTAATGCAGGTCTAGCACAAGCTTCAAGGATTAGTAAATCAAACTCTTGGTCTTTGTTATTTATGATTTTTTTCACTTTTTCGTCTTTTAGCTGTGCGTCTATAATTGACACGTACAAACCATAAAATATTTCATTTTGAGACAGCATATCATCATCGGTATTAGATCTTAACAAGAATTTTTCTCTCCATAAATCGTAGGACATATCATGGACGTCTATTTCTGTGAGGTTAGCAGGTGCTCCACCCTTTGGAAAGGCGGGATCTGTTGTGATGACGGTGACATGGTGTCCTCTCTTAACTAACTCTTGTATCACAGGTCGGAACACCACCTGGTGGCTGATTGACGGTGTTGGGAACACTGCCAATATCCTCGCGGCTTCATTTGTAGTCACGAATAAAATGTAACACGCTAATAAATTTAAAACCACAGCCATTTTCACAATCGCGCACAGTTGTCTCAGTTATTATCATTGTTGTGAAGACGGTACAATGAACTGTTACTATTTATACGTAACAGTTCATGTGATGATAATTGTTATGGCTGTATCGTTAGATATGGATATAGATTTAAATCAAGTGTCATCCTAAATTTACCATTTCCCTTATCTTTCTAGGGAGAAATAATGACGTTGCTAGTTAGCCAGACATGTTTCACTCCGTCATGTAGAGGAAACTTGCTCGTCATACACAATGATAAAAACGGGTATATAAACATGTTATCTATTTACGTTCGCTTATTTGTGAGTAAATCGTAAGTATTTTTATACGTAATATCGATGCTTTAAATCAGTTCGTGATAAAATAAACTTCTATATATTGCAAAATTGTTTCTTCTACTTAATTATCCAGTGTAATTGCTAAGTAAAATGATTAAAAAAAATTACTTTAATATTCTGTAGGTGGTATTCTTCAATCGTTAGTTGGTGAAGTTGTTTCCTCTGATCTTGAACCGTAAAGTTCTTCGCTGAAATTCTGTACTGTTTATAATAATTCGACTCTATATCTGTTATTATTGTACCATCATCTGCTTTAAGTTTAAGGATTTGTTGGGATTGATTTTCTTTCTAAATAATTTGGGTCTCTTTTTTGTTCTATTGTTGTTCTAATTATTTCAGTATTATATTATTTCCTTACTTATTTGATCCTTCTTACTTATTTGCCGATTAATGTGTTTTATGATCTTGTGTTGTATGATTTTGCATAGATCTTCTTTGCTCAATGAGCGCCAAGGTTTCGGAAGTGAGTTTATGTTGTTTCTTACGAACTTTACCAGGGTGTTTTTGTGTGGTTTCGATAATTGGCTTGCATAAAATCTTATTAATCTGGTCAACATCTAGATTTGATTTATTCAGTCCTTAAAATATGTTACTCAAATGCCAGTCTATATTCATCTGGTAGGGAAAGTATTGCAAGTATTTTATACTTGGATTAAATCTTCAAATCATTTTAGTTCTTTGCTTCTTTAAATCTAATCTAAAATCTGCTCTGACTAGACGATGATTGCTTCCAGTCTTAAAGCGACTGTGGACTGTAATGTTTGTAACTATGAGCTTTTGAGCGGTTATAACGTAACCTCAATTGGGTGTTGCCGTCTGGGCTCGCTCAGGTACATTTTTTTGAGGGCCGGTGCTTAAAAAAAGTGTTCAATAGTATTCATACATTCGCTACTCACCAACAGCTTGTCACAAGCAGCCCTGTTGCCCTTCTAAAAAGTTATTTCATAGAAATCGCCAAAAAGATTAACTTGTTATTACTACGTTATGTAACTATCTATCTATATCTCTAAATTCTGTTTAATAGATAGACTGCCTCGTTGGCCTTGTGGTTCTAAGCGCGACTGCTACGCTAGCGGTCTTGGGTTCGATTCCCAAGTCGACCAAGGGTTTTTCTATGAAATTCTCAGAAGCAGGTCGGAGTTTAGATTTGTGCCCGGTTAGTGGCAATAGGCTCGCCCCCTATTACATGGGACCTAAACATACCGGCGAACTGTGGGTGTACATTGGTACACCTCTGCCTAACCCTTCGGGGATACAGGCGTGATGGTATGCTATAATTATGTTATGTAGATAGATAAATAAACACGCTGTAATACATGCCTTATTACTTTTACGATTAATCTACTGAAGACCTATTTACATAAGTGAATAAATTATTTTGACTGGGTAACAATTTGTTTGTTTTCTTCTTGAATCAAAACTAAATTAATAATGATAATTATATTAAAAACGATAAATCTTTAATAACGTATAAGTTGCATTGATTTTTAATAATCTGTTCATTTTATCTTGTTTCTCAAATCTTTAAAGTATGATACTACTAGATATGATAAAGGTAAAGATAACAACAGATGGTGTGAAGCCATTTTTTTTTTAATATCAAGATAAAGTAAGATATGGATAATAAACCACATTATTTGTTGAGATTTAATTTACAGCAATATCAAAATTTTAATAACGACTTATTTAAAAGTATCTACTTTGAAAAATTCTTAGTACCTACGATTCTCATTGCTCTGATAGTAAATATCGTACAAAAAATAATAATCGTAAAAATTTTACCGACCGATTTTTTTATTTTGACGACCTCCGTGGTCGAGTATCGTACGCACCGGTTTCAAGGTGTCGCTAGCTCTGAGGTCCCGGGTTCGATCCCCGGACGGGTCAATGTAGAAAAAAACTTTTCTACATTGTCCCGGGTCTGGGTGTTTGTGGTACCTTCGTTGTTTCTGAATTCCATAACACAAGTGCTTACTACGTACTTACTTACCTTGGGTTCAGAGCAATGTATGTGATGTTGTCCGCATTTATTTATTATTTATTTACCGGAATTAAATTGCAAAGTTATTTCAACTGAATTAAATGTTATAGTTAAAACAAATGTCGAACGTTTAATCAAGTTCATTATACATTCATTCAAGTTCAGTGTTACAAGATCAGCGCGCTTGCCTTGAACTCTAAAAGCAGGTAAGCGCTGTGTGAGCGAGACGCAGCTACGTGCGGTATAGTGCTGTCTCGCTTCCACAACGGCTACAGTCTGTTTTATTATTATATAAAATTATTGCGCAATACACAAGAACGCTACTGTTAGAACAGCTGAGTTGTATTATTACCTATTTACTTGCGCACTCCAAAAAATAATAGAAAAAAAAAAAAAAAAATCGTGTTTGAATAGGCGTTGTGTATTTAATTTATTCTATGTGATAGGTATCTAGTGTGATTACGAAATACAAAACTTTTTATTTAACAAAGATCTCAGCCCGTTTCGTTCAAGGCCATAATTATTTTGCTTTGTTGGGATATCGTTAATTTGTGAATTTCACTTTTAAGTGCCTAACATGGTAATTCTTGCCGATTATTCATACAAATGACATTTTGCAATCGTGCATCTACAGTCATTTAGAAGTAAAACGCCTTTAAATTTTGTAGGAAGTTAAAAATGTATAATTATGATAGAATATTTATGATAGTAAATGGTAATGGAGAATGATAATTTAATGGATATCATCATCTCCCGAGCCTTTTCCCAACTATGTTGGAGTCGGCTACCAGTCTTACCGGATTCAGCTGAATACCGTATTTTACATGGAGCGACTACCTTTTTTTTTTTTTTTTTTTTTTTTTTTTTTTTTTTTGTCAGGTGAAACTCATTTATGAGCCAGCCTTGCATCCCCAGGGGGTTGAGGATGAAAGAGTCCGGGCTTCCAGAGCCTTGATAAAGGCTCCGACTACTCCGGCAAAACACCTGGTGCCATCCTTCGCCTTAGTGGCGGCGTTACGGGTCCAACCGAAGTCTTAGCACCATAACGCCCCCGGCGACTGCCCGCTTAGTGGCGGGCCCGACATGACCTCCGCCCTATGTAGGAAGGAGGACAGCGGGGGCAGTGCATGGCACTACACCACCCCCACCCAGCAAGGAAGGAGACGCGTGATGGAGCGACTACCTATCTGACCTCCACAACCCATTTTACTCAGTATCCCATGGTAAAACTGGTAGTCAGAATTGACTTAACGACTGCCAAAGATCATAGTATGACAGTCGGGACCTACGGCTTAAAGTGCTATCCGAGGCACGGAGGGGACTCGGTTTATTTGTAAATGGTCACCCATCCACGGACCAACCGTGGCGAGCGCGGCTTAACCTATATTATCGGTCAAACCGTACGGCTTATACTTAGCCACGAGCCCCTCATAACGCAGAATGATAATATTGCAAAAAAAACTGCTTTTAGAATTAAAAATTGCCGACCCATAGTGATTAACCATAGTTATCAAAGCTATGGCCGGTAGTCTCCGGCTGGTCGTATAAAAAAAAAAACATTTGTTTTATTCATGTACAGAGGATGTAATTTTTCCATAGGTAAGTTGTATGCTTATATTCATGACATCCTTTTTAAAATGATATTATAACACAAAGATGTAACTTTAATATTGTGGTATGTACCTATGATATAAAAATGGTCAAGGTCAATTTGTTTGATAATACTAACAATATTGATATTGTGAGACACTAACAAAATGACCTTCGCTTTTTAATTGCTTCTGATAAAGAAGTAGTGGATTTAATCCTTATCTTTGTTATGTATATACAGCCTTATTTTAGTTCTTAGTTTTATATCTAAAATAAAAATCCAAATGAAGTATTTATTCTGTTTTTACGTTATTTTGGTTCTGACATAATTTATGGAAAGTCTAGATTATGTTTCACCAGCTGCCGGCTCTGGCTTTGCACTGGTGGTGTGAGATTTTTAAAACATTTAGTAGATATATAGTATATTTTTCTGTCTTGTACAGGGTGTTAAGAAAACCCTGTCCGACCCGAAAGGGTGATATATTATAGGGTTCACAATCACATGCCCAAACAAAATATCAAATTTGGAAAATTCATGATAGAAAAAATAATAATGAATTTTGAAATAACCATTTTTCGCCCTGAAATTCCCTAAATTTGAGATTAAAACAAAAACTACAACAAAAATTTCGTGGGTATTCTTGGGGGCCTTTTGTTAGGTAATTAGACTCTCTGTCTCAACTTTTGCGAAAAAAATATTTTTTTAGGTTATAATTTTAAGCTATTGCATAGCTTCTATCGCGGGCCTTGAGCGTGGAGACCGAATCCAGAAATTCCGTAACGAAAATAACCTAACACCCCCCACTCCGACCAGCACAGCGGTGATACTTTTTAGTTTTGCCATCTATCGATGAATAGCAGAACTTTTAATTGAAATATCACGCTTGTCTCTTTAGTTCTGCAAATCGCCTCTAGGAGGCATTGGTTGTATCGGCGTTACTAATTATAACTTTTAATAACTTGCGTTAATATCAAAGAAAAACAAAGGAAAAAAAATACTGCATAAATAAAATAAATAAATAATTATAATTAAAATTACATAAGTTGATAAAAAATGCTATGCAACAGCTTTACCGCGAAAGCGGCAGTCTCCAAGTGGCACACGTCTTTTTTTTTCTTTTTTCCATTTTTTTTCACATTTTTGTAATCAGATATCGATACCTAACAACACCTTCACGGATCGGACAGGGTTTTCTTAACATCCTGTATATGTATAAAATTTGTCTCCAATGGAACATAGCAGATGAAAAAAAAACTAATTTGGCGCATTATTTCGGAAGTGACCAAGGGAAATCGAAGTTATTTTTATAAATATTAACTCGTATGTACTTAATGGTAAAATCTTTTAAATAGTTTTAAAAAAATACATTATTTTCATATTCTTCTTCTGAGCTTACGGTTCTTAAAGTGATGCCTTGCTCTTTATTTATCAACTTAACTTTAGTGTATAGACTAGTATTAGCCTTAGTAACACTATGCAATATAGTTTCAATCCAACATTTGGTCCAATTCTCATGCATTACTCGCAATCTTCTTTTATATTTTATTTACTGACAATTTTGTAACAGCTATTTGCACGCGCGACATTTGCTTGATCAATTGATCAGGCGCTTACTGTTATTATAATGTGCGTGTGCGTTTTGCAATGTATTGTTTTTTTGCTAACCTATGCAGCTATCCCACTGCTGTGAAAGGCCTCCGAAAAGTCGTTCCATATTCCTCTAAAAATAATATAATTAATTAAACTTTTTTTTTTATTATTTTCATCTCAGTATCGTTGAGACAAATCAAAAATTTAAATAAGGCGTCAAAAATTCATCCACATCGCTGTCGACTGGGAGAGTGCCCAAAAGGCTAGCAGATGCTGCCATTGCAGTTATTAATGTTTTTTTTTGTTGTTGGGTAGTGTCTTTGGTCCTAACCTTGACACGTTTTAATTGTTTTTTTTTTCCATCTAGGTGCAAGAGATGATTTAAAATAGCGTTTAGTACACACCATCGGCCATTAGCTTTATTCTGGCTGATAGATACTGTATATGAATTTTCACAAAAAAAGACAAATCAAAATTTCACACGCGGGCTAAGCAACATTTTCTCATGGCGTAATTGTTAAGTAATTTAGAATTCACATCACCTTTCGAATGATGCTGTACCTACTACTGTTACTACCTATTTGCAAAAAGAAAATTGCACAACCGAGCAAAAAATACACCAAAATTGATCGCCATTCCATTAAATAAATTTTAATTAATACTAGCCCTGATTCTGTTACAAACGAACTAAAATTGTTTAAGGCAATCAATTTTTTTTTCAATTGTATTTAATTAGAAAAGTACCTTTAAAAAGCTAGGTCGAGGAAGCTTGTGTATTATTCATACATATTATTATTAACATAATATAAATAAATATTTAATCAAGCCTTGGTCAATTATCTTAAATGATAATCACTGTTCCAATAGATAACTTACTGTTCAACGTGCAGTGGCTTATCTTACATACTTCATACAGATATAACAAAAATAATATCTCTTATAGTTATTATTATTTATTGTAATAAAGTGCATTTATTCATAATCATCAAAATCATGACTCAAAGTGAGCAGCAATGAACTCAAAGTCCGTAGAAGCTATCAAAGCCTGCGTTCAGGCTAACTGAGTAGACTACCTAAACAAACCCGTGTGTACCTTGCTTCAAAATGGCTTTCGTGATAAAGAATCATTTATCAATTCCGAAAGACTTCCATATGGTAATATTCTTCTTTTATATGTTTATCTATTTGAGGAACATTATTTCTTATCCTCACCAAACAAATTTTTGAATCACTTGATCACTCAACGGTTAGATGTAACAACGCCTGTGAACCTGTCTACATTTTATTTGTACTAACAAACAATAACTATAGAAACATAGAAACAAATTTTAAAACTATAAAGTAAGGCAGTTTATTAATTAAAGTTAAAATTACTGTAACATATACATATAACATAATAATTATGTACAAAATTAATTACTTAAACATTAATTGCGCTTTACTTTTGTAGATGTTGACTTTTGACTAAAAAGAGACTTATACAATTTACGGAAAATAATGATCACTATAATTAAAGCAGCTAATAGTCCTCCAAGTAAAGTGAAGACTAGTTCCAGTTCCAAATATTCTGACCACGAGATGTGAGCGGCGGGCGAGCGCAGGTGCTTCGCCCCGCCGTGCCGCAGCACGTACTCCGTCCACCACACGGCGCGCTCCAGTGGGGTCTGGACCTGGTCACCCAGCAAGCCACGCAGTCTGACTATATTTTGTCGATAACTGAAATACAATAGTACAATTATGAAAACTCCAATACAATTGAGTTTCTACAAAAAAAGAAGTTTGTACGAACTTCAGACAGAAAGCAAGTAACGATGATTGGGGAAATGTCCTAGCCAAGATAAGTTAGTCGAAAAATAGCTGAGACATCATTACTCTCATCTTTTACTCTTAATCATAATCATCATCATCATCATTCAGCCAATCATAATCATAATAACGGTCTGTAAATGTGAAACTGTAAGGCACAGTCCTCCTCTGCAGAGAAGGAAAGACGTTGCAGGTATCCTCACGAAATTTTCCTTTAGCGATTTTTAATAGTAACTTGCAATATAATAAATATATATAAAGCCTTTTGATGGGTTCAAACTTGTCACCTGGTACATAGAGGTCTGTCCCTTTAACCGCTATGCCACCATAATAAATAGCCAATATAATGCCAAATAATATCCATTACTATAATTAGAGTACTATGTTTTGTATCTTACCTGTCATCTCCAATAACTTTTAGAACCGTTTGCTTAAATTTCTCTACTGTGAGACCTTCCAAGTCTACTCGTATCCCAATCTTGTGATATTCATATCTTTCAACATTGAAAAACTGATCGCCCAACAATGGGACACCAACTAATGGAACGCCAGCTGTTATTGCTTCATCTGTAGATTGGAGACCTCCCTGTGTTATGAATAACTTGATTTTTGGATGCCCTGAAAATAACCAAATATTAAGTCTATCAAGAAGAAAATTCATCAATAAAGGGATGTAAAAGTCCCACGAAATCCAATAGACCAACAGATTGTTTTTCATTAAAATCATCTAAAGACGGAAGCAAGAATCTAGTTAAAGAACGATGTTTTATGGAAAGAGATTAAGGCCTAATGATATAGGTACAAAATGCCACTTGAAGAATCCCATATAAATCTGATCGTCGTACTTAAAAGTCATCATGACTGGTACAACTTTCTTGTTTATCTATTAGACAAATTACTTACTGAGTAAATCTGACTGCGGCAACCACTTTGAGATTTTGATATTTTCAGTGCGTCCAGGCAACTCATCTTCGTTCCACTTCCATAACACATCGTAAGGCAACTGTGATACTGCTTTCACCAGGACTTGGATTCTCTCAGGAGGTAGTAGGGCAGGATCCACGCTTGTACCAAAACTCAAAAAGATCACGCCGTTTTTAGAAGAATCCAAATATGTTTTAAGGTCCTGAAAGTGACCATATGAGTATTAAGTGATGTAATATTTGCATAATTATATTGTAATCCTTGACAAAATAATAAAGATCTTGACTAAAATACTTACCGCAGGCAATTCTTTTTCGATTATTTGATGCAATCCTCCTGTGAACACGACATTTGGCGGTACAGGTCGAATACCATCGAAAATTGGGAAAATATTCAGAAAAAGCATATCAACATTTTTGCTCAGTTCCCTCACCGAGGGAATCTCTGGCCCCATCAGTTTTCGCAACAGGATATCTTCTCGATCCATAGCTTCTTCATGAATATTATTTATTAAATAGAAATTATATATTTCGTACACTTTTTCCCACATAGTTAGATTGTTGAAACGCAATCTAGAAATGTTCGGATAAAGTAAAGGATGAGTTGGGACACCAAAATTAATTAGAGAGTCATGAAAAGCTCCACCACTACTCATTTGAATCACAGGCACTTTGTAAATGTGAGAATATAGCAGTAATGGCCGACAGTATGCCTCCAAAATTAGTAAATCAAACTGTCGGTTTTTGTCGCGAAGCAAACTTGCTACTTGTTCATCTTTTACCTGAACTTCAATTACGTTCAAAATCACTTCCATCAGAACTTTTATTTGAGAATTTATGTCGTCTGCCCAAGGATGTGATAAAATGGTTTTTTTCCATGTCTCGTAGGTTATATCATGTACGTCGATTTCTGTTACGTTCGCAGGCGCTTTTCCCTTCGGGAAGGCGGGATTTGCTGTGATGACGGTGACATCGTGTCCTCTCTTAGCCAGCTCCTGAGACAATGGTCGGAACACAACCTGGTGACTGATAGCTGCAGTTGGCACTACTACTAATATTCTCGCTGCTTCATTTGTCATAAACAAAATACAGCACGTAAGTAAATATAAAAATTTGCCCATTTCCACTGTGTTTAATTGCTGCTTAAAAAGTACTGAGATATAACCTTTAAAATTACGCGTTTTATATCAAATTGGAGCAACGCAAACAAAGATAACGGTTCCAGCTGACTGAAATAGAATCAGTATGTTATGCTATCTAGATTGTTTTATTTTGTGATAATAAATAAATAAATAAAATAAATGCGGAGAGAAACATCACATACATTGCTCTGAACCCAAAGTAAGTTGCTAAAGCACTTGTGTTATGGAAGTCAGAAACAACGAAGGTACCACAAACACCCAGACCCGAGACAATGTAGAAAAGTAATTTTTCTACATTGACCCGTCCGGGGTTCGAACCCGGGACCTCAGAGCTAGCGGCACCTTGAAAACCGGTGCGTACGCCACTCGACCACGGAGGTCGTCGAAATATAATAATATGATTATTATTATGTTTCAATGTTTTGGGAATGATTACAAGATAATAATAATATCCTGGTACAGATCAAACATGGTCATCTGATCCCAAACTAAGCAGAGCTTGGACTATGGAAACCAGAAAACTGAGATACATACTTATATATTTTTAAATACAATATTATAGATAAATTACACCCAAACACGGAACAAATGATCGTGTTTATCACACAAACATTTGTCCTGTGTGGGAATCGAACCCACGACCTCCGGTATAGCAGTCAGGGTCACTAACCACTAGACCAACAGGCCCGTTATTAGTTAGATAGTTATCATTAGTTTTTTAATCTATTATTGCCGCAATTCTCTATGATAACACTACTGTTTACCAATGACCTAGGTCAATATGAATAGAATTGTGGCCGTCGTGAATAAATGGATAATTTATGGAAAAAACTTAAGGAATATTTTGAGTTTATCGTATTTAGACAAACAGAAGCCTGATTTGTAAAAAGTATATGGAGGATATAAAATGATAGGTAGATTAAGATATAGACAGATAATTTTTAAACACAGGTCATGATGAGAGTCAGAATTTGCCGGTGATAATTTTATTATTATAAATTAACGGTCATGTACTTAATGTTTAAAAATATAAATATATTTATTGGTGTGTCCGAAACACCATCTTAGATTAACTGCCTAATTTATAAATTACAGCTAGTCCTTTCTAATAAACACTTTGATCAACAATACAAAAACTAAACTTATTAGCTTTGAACAGTTTTAAACAATTATCAATAGATGGCACTACCAGAGATAGAAGCAAACTGAAAAAACATCAGTTTTTTCATATGTAAAATTGCAAAACAAATGAGTTCTGCTTTATGAGATTTTAAAGAAGTGTTTGTTAAAAATATTAACTACGGTATAAAAATGTTCATGGAATGTAATATTAACTGACAGGGTTTGTGTAGGTGCTTCTTAATATTTAAACAAATTATTATATAAGAGATATTTATCAATCCTCATATCAAAGAATAATCTGTTTTTAAATAAATACCGTCTAGCCAATCTTAAGCAGATAGAGCCTGTTAATTATTACTTGATGTTGAATACGTGATTTTTTTTCTTCTGACTTTTTATTTCTATCCTGCATTTTATCTTTGAAATATTTTGTAAATTGGATGTCTGAACTCGCCAGTCAACAATTAATGATCAAGCGTGGTGATCAATGCTCGTGCCTTCTTTATATGGAAAGAACCTTTGGCCAGCAGTGGGACTTTAATAACCTGGAATTATTTATTTTGTTATGCTTTTTCAACTTTCCACGAATTGTTGTACATTTAACTTTTAAACATGGACGAGATTTGTTAGGAGTTTGGTAAAAAAAAACAAGAAATTTCTAAAACGTTGTGTTTAATTTTTAACCGACTTTAAAAAAAAGGAGGAGGTTCTCAATTCGGATGTTTGTATGTTTTTTTTTTTTTTTTTTATGTTTGTTCGCGCATAACTCCGTTGTTTTCCAACCGATTTGAAATATTTTTTCTTTGTTGGAAAGGGTATACTTCCCAAATGGTCCCATAGTCACCAAGTCGGGATCTGATGATGGAATCTTGGCGAAATCGAGGGAACTCTTCAAATTTTATAGGAAAACGTATAGCGATTTTGGTATTTTCTTCAACAAGTGAAGCATTTACGTTCAATAAGAACCATTCTACTATCAGACCTGATGATGAAGCTAAGATGACCTCGTGAATGTAGCGGGAATTCGTTGGATGTGAGATGCGGGGCACTGGATTTCGTTTGATGGAAATTATCATGAGGATGATGAAAGGGTGTCAGCTGAAGGCCTACCCATATTATCTAAGATTAAAAAAAGTCACTAAAAATAAACAAATAAAAAATTTTTTTGCAAAAAAAAAACCGACTTCAAAAATCGATAAAAGCACTAAAAAGTTAAAAATAATTCTATAACCTACCTATATTAATAAACCTAACCTAAACTACGATTAACCAATAATACAATTTAACATTTTTTTGGAGTCGGGGCCAAGCAATATACAAAACTTACAGCTTATAAATATTAATTCTAATCGGAAAACAACAAAAATACTTTATGACAGATAACCTAATATTAAGACACAAAGACAAAAGATTCTAACGTTTACACTTAACAATATTGATAATATATTTTTACAAACACAATACACATCAATATACTCAGGAATTACCAGTTGTTTCATTACTTAGCTTGGCACCGACTCCAAAAATTGTTAAATTGTATTATTGGTTAATCGTAGTTTAGGTTAGGTTTATTAATATAGGTAGGTTATAGAATTATTTTTAACTTTTTAGTGCTTTTATCAATTTTTGAAGTCGGTTTTTTTTTTTTGCAAAAAAAATTTTATAGTTTCCTATAAGACATTTTATTCGTAACTAATTCTAATTAATTAAACTACGTCTTTTTCACTTTAACTGGAGTCCTTGGTGTCCTTTTAACTGGAGATAGAAATAGTTTATACAACTGTCTAAATAATTTACGTACAACAATGAGCAACACAATTAAACTAGCTAAAAGTCCTGCAAGTAAAGTGAGGACCAGTTCTAGTTCTAGATACTCCGCCCACGAGATGTTGGCGGCGGGCGAGCGCAGGTGCTTCGCGCCGCCGGCGCCGTGCCGCAGCACGTACTCCGTCCACCACACGGTTCGCTCCATTGGCGTTTGGACCCCGTCTAGTAAAAGACTGCGTAATCGAACTACATTCTGACGATAACTGAAAATAAGAAATTGACTTTAGAGTTTTCCTCATATAGGTACTTAATTGCTTTTGTTTTGGACGTAAAAAAGGCAGAAAACGGTGGTATGGAAATGGGAAGTATCCAGCGATAAAATGAAGAACAAACTGAGTACTTTGATGAATTGCTCAAAGGTGATTCTAGATAGCAATCTTTTCACACATTTTTCTTATTAAATATCATACCTGTCATCTCCAATAACTTTTAGTGCAGCGTTCTTCAATTCCTCTTCTGTGAAAGTACCAAAGTCCAATCTTACGCCAATCTTGTGAGTTTCATATCTTTCCACATTGAACCACTGATCGCCTACCAATGGGATACCAACTAAAGGAACGCCAGCTGTTATCGCTTCGTCAGTAGAATGAAGACCTCCCTGAGTTATGAATAACTTGATTTTGGGATGCCCTGAAAAAACGACACAAATTAATTATATTCTATTTCTTGTCGTCATTAGCTAATATATACATATAGCTAATGACGACAATAGTTTAATTGTGTTGTTCATTGTTGTACGTAAATTATTTAGACAGTTGTATAAACTATTTCTATCTCCAGTTAAAAGGACACCAAGGACTCCAGTTAAAGTGAAAAAGACGTAGTTTAATTAATTAGATTTAGTTACGAATAAAATGTCTTACAGGAAACTATAAAATTAAACACAACGTTTTAGAAATTTCTTGTTTTTTTTTACCAAACTCCTAACAAATCTCGTCCATGTTTAAAAGTTAAATGTACAACAATTCGTGGAAAGTTGTATAGTAAATCTATATAATGATTAATTAGCGTTACGGATTTGTTACATAACTACATGCAGACATTGCATGTAGATAATATAATTAAGCTTCGTAATGGTCATTTATTCACATGTTACTACACTACAAAATCACGAGGGTTGTATTTGATATCAGATTGTATGAATCATAAGAGTACAAACACACGACGCCGCCACCGCACAGCCATCGCACCTTAGTACGCCGTACGTCGTTTGTTTTTATCCTACATTATATGGTGGTATACAAATACATTGGTTGCTACGTTCATTTGGCGATCAGTAGTCGCATAGCAAAATAAAGAACACGGCGGGTGCGGTGAAGCGGTTTGCCCGGATTCGTTCCGTGTGCACAGCGTTGCGGCGGTGGCGTCGTGGGCACGAGCACTTTTTTTATACAGGGTGTTACCGAAAGGGTATATCTATCCAAAGAGGGTGAAGAAAACATCTGGTGTAGAGTCAGTTTACAAAAGTTCAGATCAAACTGAGTTAAAAATTGACATCCAATTTCACGTCTAAATTTTTGACACCAACAATTTGTTACGTCCTTTATAAACACACGAACACCGTTATAATATGACGTCGATAAAATAGTGACAACAAATCTATGAAAATGACATGACTTTTCGAAAACTCATTTGACTTAAACTCTCTCTCTCTCGTACTCTTCCGTACATTTTAGTGATTCGATCTGCGTTAGAGCTTGTAGAAATATCACTTGTCTTGTCTGTTTATTGGCAATCCCATAAGAAAGAGCATATTATTTCCATATTTATTATATTCAGCTCAAAGCTGTTAGATAAAGAAAAGATTAAAAGATAAAATCCATTGCCCGAGGCTATTTTGCCCGCGCTAGTCGTTTCTACGATGCGTTCAAGTGTCTATTCTGTTGCGACTCATAAATTTTTATGTTTATCATAGTTATAAAAATATATTCTGGACTTAGCGTGGTTTAAGTGAAAAGAAACGGTTTATTCTCTGCAGAAGATTGTTTAGCTTTTCGTGGAGTTTTAAGTTTAAATTGTGAAAGAAAGTAAGCACCTACAAAATATGAGGTAAAACCTAAAAAGCAATAAAATAAGTGTTTTTTTCTATTTATATACTTACATAAATGCAGTCTCGCTATTGCTTTTTTATACACAACCGTCAATCACATAATTACTAATAAGAATAAAGATGTTACTAACTAAGAATTTTAAATTAGATTAATGTCTTGGAGTTCTATGATAAGGAGTGGATGACCAAGTCCCTAACCAGAGAGAAATGGAAAGAGGGTAGAGAGGCCTTTGCAATGCAATGGGACAGAAATGGCTAGGAAAAAAAATCATTACATGAATATACTTTAAATAACACTTAACTTGGCTATCTTTAGATTTAAAGTAGTTTTTTCAGGTTTTTCAAATAAAAAATCCGGAAAATTTAATTCTCTAACTACATACATAACCGTTTATCACATAAGTAACTCTTTCAAGTTTAAACTCACACCTGTGACCAGTTTTTTCCCGATTGACCCCGATGTGGATTTTTACGTAGGTACCTATGAAAACTGGAACTAAATGAAAATTGCCCTTATAGAGGAAAAAAACCTGTGCATTTACTTATTTGTTAATTATAATACTGTCAACTGGTATTATCCTGCCAACAAGCGGTTTTCTACAACTTTAACTAGAGTTATTTTTTAATCCTTTAATTAATGAGAATTTTTGCGCTGGTGCACCAAGTCAGCCTCGCGAGGTAACAAAAATACCAATAAAAATCTCATCGCTAAATATGTATAATATAAGGCCACTAAAGATAGACAAGTTCGCAATAAAAGAACACTCAAAAAGCTTAAAACACTAATTACGAAGTTCAACTAAACAAAACAAAACTGAAGAAAACTGTCTTCGCCTTGTTCAAGGAACGCTTAAAGAATTCAACGAAACAATAAAAGCAAAATTTTAAATAAAGGAAAGTTGCGACATCGTCTTATGACAGGAAACTAAAAATTACGGGGAAATATTAGTTGGGGATGTTGTATAAAGGTGGGTACTCACTGATGGAACGAAGTGTAATGTAAGAATGTTACATAGCGGGTAGTTAGGGTCAGTGCTTACCTGAACCACGAACATGTTCATTATTTAATTGTCCATGCTATTTAATGTACAGTCACGAGCAAAAATATGTATACACTCTCCAATTTTTCATTGCTTTTCTTTAATGCTAGATTGGTATTATAAAACATGTTATGAAGAAATTATTATATTTTATATTTGACGGGCCCGTTGGTCTAGTGGTTAGTGACCCTGACTGCTATACCGGAGGTCGTGGGTTTGATTCCCACCCAGGACAAATGTTTGTGTGATGAGCACGATCATTTTTTGTTCTGGTTGTCTGGGTGTAATTTATCTATAATATGTATGTATTTATAAATATATAAGTATGTTTATCAGCCTGGTTACCATAACACAAGCTCTGCTTAGCTTGGGATCAGATAACCGTGTGTGAGATGTCCCGGAATATTATTATTATTATTGAAAAAAGTTCTTCAAAAATCTCGCCAATTTTATGTTACAATTTCGCTATGTGTATATTTTTGCTCGTGACTTATTAGTGATTGCTGAGCAACCAGACTGTCCATTCCTGATGCACTGGTCCTATGCTGGTGATATTCAAAAAATATTTTGTTTTATTTATTCTGTTACTAACATAGTTGTAAGTATTTCTGATACTAAGTTAACACATTATGGATGTTTATATCTAAAATAAAGTTTATTATTATTTTCTTTATTTTCCAATACACATATAAAATACATTTTTAAATATATACAAAAAGTTATTATTATTATTATTGTCTGCTCTAATGCTTGATTTGTAACTGGTAAGTACAACAGATCAAGTTAAAACTGAATAAAGCAGATAAAGTAATTGCTTCCATTTTAGGTATTTTCTTGTAAAACAATTCAAGCCACTGAGCTCTACTTCAATACGGTGGAATGACGACAGTTACTTTTTTTTGTATTCCAGTTGGAAATTGCCATATTGGCAAGATCTGAGATCAGTGAAATAACAGTTATAAGTGTGTTTATAACTAAATTATTGGCAATCTAATTCTTACTTACACTTACACACCTTCCTTACCTTACACTTAGGTTTTATCGTTTGACCTCAGTCTTCTTATACGAGGTTTTTATCTATACTTATAATAAATCTGTAGAAAGGTCAATTCTGCACATTAAATATATTTTCAAAATAACTTTCAGGGGGTGATTAGTGATCGATACTGATGCCAAAAATGCAATCAGTAAAATTTTTGTCTGTCTGTCTGTCTGTCTGTATGTTCCTTATAGAAACAAAAACTACTCGACGGATTTTAACGAAACTTGGTACAATTATTCTTCATACTCCTGGGCAGGTTATAGTATACTTTTCATCACGCTACAATCAATAGGAGCAGAGCAGTGAAGGGAAATGTTGGGAAAACGTTACTCAATTTTTTAAGCTTCCGTCGCGTGTGCAGCCTTAATGGTTAAAGACTCATTGATAAGCTTCGTCATCCACGCGAACGAAGTTGCAGGCACAGCTAGTATTCTAATAAAATGATAAAATATCTTAAACCTAAACATTAACATTATTATCTGTTATATAATATTATCTTTCGTTTCGTGTCAATATTCTTTGACTAATTACTCTTCATATGTATGTATTAATAAAAATGCGAAATAAGTATCAAAATAGAAAAACAAAAAACAATAACTCTATGTTACTTTGATTACTATCATAATATGCATAGTGAAACTAAAAACCAAAATAAAAATATTAAGTATTAAAAAAATATTGAAGTTTAAAGCTAAAAATAATTTAATTATCACTAAATAGAAATAGGATTATACTAAAAAAAAGTGTATGGTAAATTGCTTAAAATTGTGAACATCCTGTATTTTACGTGTGAAAGTACCGTGGAAGAAGGTGCTCATAGAACCTAATCCCGACCTACTATACATCGGAATAGCGTTTCATACCAAAAAATCTCGTTTCCTAATTCCGATTATTAAAAAATGAATGATTTTTTAGTAGTTTATACAGAAATTAATACTTCATTGCAAAATCTTCTTAAATATGATGTAATACTTGCTAAAAGTTATATCAATTGCGTATGAACTTAAATTTTTCTTCTTAGCTTTCCCATACAATGAATTAACAAAATACCTTAATAGATCACCTTTGACATGCTGTAATTACTGAATGAAAAGCAAAAGTATACCTCGGAAATAGATTTTAATATTCATTGTCTTTTTTTGTGTTATCGAACCCAAAGCGGGAAAGGCCTAATCATAAAAAACAACACTGAAAATTAAAAAAGAAATCAAGACTGTGAAATCGCTATTCCGCGGTATACATCGGAATTAGGAACCGGCTAAAATATTTGGCACCTAATGCCGCGGTATTTTCAAAACGTATTTTCACTTTGATTTATTCAGAAAAACATACAAAGGTTAAGTGTTTTCGATTAAAAATATAATCCTTTAAATAGTTTAACTCAAAGAATTACACACACAGTATAAAAATAATCAAAAAATCACTATTTAAAAAAACGTTGTACTCACTGTACACAGAGGCCAAAATGTATGAAGGTTGCGTTCGGACCAGTTGCTGACGCAAAACTAACCAATTATTTTAAAACGTATACACATTACTCCAGACCTTTGATGATATAACTACGCCAGGATAAATTATCAATTGAATAAGTGATCTTGCAGTAAAAAAGACCTTGTAAATCGGTCGTAAATGCAGTTTTTCTAAATACCTCGGAATTAGGTGCCAATTTTAGAACCCCTCGGAATTAGGGCACTTTACCTTATAGTTAATAAAAAAAATATATAACTCAAGAACGGCTGAACTGATTTTGCTGAAAATTGTGGGTAAGTAGCTAAAAACCAGGAGACGGATATAGACAGAATAACTATAAAAACATCGGGTATGGAACCTAGGTATTCGCACGGGTGAAACCGCGGGGTACAGCTAGTAATATCTAATTTTGTATTTCACGCAACCCATCAATAACCATATAATAAGGCGAGTGTGAATAAAAAGGGCCAGTACCATAAACCGAACAGCATGTATGAAGGGAATAATGAAAGTGGACAAAGCGAAACAAGTGTAAAGATCATAGCAAGTGGAAAGAAGTGGTCTCTGCCTACCCCTACAGGGAAAGAGGCGTGATTATATATATGTATGTATGTAATCAATAACCGATACATAAGAACCAAAATCCAACTTACAATTACAGTCACGTAATATAATGAAAAAAACAGGATCTTTTATCGATAAAGAAAACTTGAGACCCCTCAAAGGAAATAGCAAAAAAAAATCTTAATAAAATCCTCTTTAATGAATGTTGCTTTTTGAATTAGTCACCGTCCCACCGCGGTCAACGTGATTTCCCTAAGGGGTTCCGTTTATTCATATTATTTATTTTGTACTTAAGGGAGTTGTCCGACTTACGGGCGAGAAGCGAGTAACTATCGACTATAAAATCGCTCAAGAAACGTACCAGATATAGATCCCGTGTAAATGAAGGAGATGCATGTAGAAATAGTTACTCGCAGACTGTTGACATTACCGGAGAGAACTCTCTCAGCATTTGTTTTTTGCGGCGAGTACAACTATAAAAATATACTCGCTGAGCGATACTCGCTTGGTGATCAAAACACTCGCCGAAGACCAAGCAGTGTTATTCTGCATAAAAGTGCGGTTTCGAATTTAAAACAATTTTTAGTAGGGGAAGGGAGGGCAAGGTGGAAGGCTTAACCTCACGATATAATAAAACAAAAACATTTAATTATTTTGGACTTTTCCAAACTATCAAAACTACATACTCGCTACTCGCTGCTCGCCGACTCGTTTTGAGTTTATCGTTCTACTCGCTACTCGCTTCTCGCTCTAAGTCGGACAAGTGCCTATATGGTGGGTTTTTTTACAGTTGTCCTTAAAGAGATTCTAGTTCAATCTGTTCATGTTACTGAGAATTGGCAGTGATCCGGTGATAACTTTAATATGTTAGCCTTTTTAGTATGCTAGGCTGGTTAGAATACAGTTTTTAACCGACTTACAAAAAAGGGCTATGGATATTTATTTACCATTTTTCATATAAACATCAAAATCCATTTAATAGGTAATGTTTGGGTGTTAAGGTTGAGGTTTGCTTGATCGGATTTTGAATAAAACGACGTGTGATCTTGACATATATCTATTGGACACTGCCTTGAACTAAAGAATGAGTAACTTGAATACGTTAATGAATGTATATGTGAATGTAATGAAAGCTGTAGGCGACAGTTTTAACCGAACAGGTAATCTTATAAAAAATACTAGCAGTACCCGGCATGCGTTGCAATGCAATTTTTTCTACCTAGCACCAACCTACTACCTATCTGCCTACTACCTACCTACTACCACTTAGGGTATGAAAAATAGATAGTAGCCGAATCTCAGACCTACTGAATATGCATATAAAATTTCATAAAAATCGGTCAAGCCGTTTCGGAGGAGTATGATAACTAACATTGTGACACGAGAATTTTATATAAAAAAAATATATTAACTCCATAAATGTACCACGAAAACACGTAACCAGCTATATCCCCTAAATATTTTTTTAATAGATTTATGTTATTTAGTTTTAAGTCTCTCTACAAAAAATAGGGTCAGAATTGCTCTGAAATGAAACAGAATACAGATCTAATTTAACAATACCCTAATTTGTACCTAAAAAGCAGTAAAAATAACGATCCACCAAAACAGCTGTTCTCGACTAACCCAATAGTTATTTGTTCCAAATTTGTCCCTTGCCCATCGTTAGGACAATAATTCTCACGTACCTACTTACTTATTAACCCTTTTATACTCGCGTCGAATTATGTAATACAACTATGAGAGAGTGGTCTGTTGGAACGAGAGTCTGAAGGGCTATTTGGTCTGGTTTTTCATAAACACAATATTATATTTAATTTTAATTAGGTGATTACTAGTCCATAATCGTATAAAAATGTGCAATTACAAAATTTGACCTACTAAAATAACCGAAATAAAGATAATATCAGCATGTGATGTACCTACCTATAAAGTTATAAATTCCATCAATTTATCTCTCAAATATAATAATAATATGTCGTCCCCCGTGAACAAGTATATTTTCGATAAGCGTTACCGATGATAAAAATCACTTCACACACTAAAAGGAAATCGTTTGCTAATAGCCCTACTCTACGGTACCTAGGTGCACCATTGCCTAGTAAAAATCTTTATAATTCTTTACCACTGAATACCGACTATTATTATGGTAATATTTTTCCAAAGCGATTGTCACTACAACTGTTTCCGGGTGCATAAAAGTACTGCGAAAGTAAAACATAATTTTACATTTCCGTGTAGGAAAATAAGTATACTGTGTTTTCAAATATTTTCAATTATTATGCAAAACACGAATTTAAAGAAAATCAACTGTAATGTGTACACATAAGGTTCGTTTTGCGTTACAAGTGTGTATTTCTTTTGACTTTTTCAACAGAACTGCAGCCCAAATTGAACTTAGTTCATAAGCTTTCAAAGTTGTTTTTTGCTTAAGTGGCAATAGCATCAATTGGCTGCAAATTTGATAGAGACTATAGAGTAGGAATTTAAAATTGAAACAACTCATGCATGTTTGCGTCCTCAGGCGCTTGTTAACAGAATCGTTAAATACGAGAAGCTTTCGAATTACTATTGTTGAAAAATAACACAAATGTGTTCGTGTCTAAAGGCACTAGTTATAGAGCAAAAACCTAGAGTTAAAGTAGTACTTTGCAGTGCTAATATTAATTAGGTGTTCATAGAGATTGGGCAGTAGTAGGACTTTATGTATTAACAGGTGTTGAAAAATATTTTTCGGGTCCTTACATGAACCGCTAGTCCGTGTAAGTCAGTGATCAACGCACACGGACTGCGCGAGCAGTCGGCCAGTCTCGCGCGTAATGTGCGCCTGCCGCCCGCTTGCTTTTTTAAAACATTCGAAACTATTACAGTCGAACTGCTTCAAGCATAATTATGTAGTTAAATTGGAGTCGCAACTTGAAGCGGTAGGTAACGACTGCTTCAAGCAGTCCAAGTGCTCGTCGCCTAGTGAGTTAGTTTAGCTAATAACTGTCCTGAACAAAATAAATGCTGTTGCTCGATACGTTAAGAAAAAGAAGTAAGCCTCGCAGATAGTCTTGCTTTTGTATAAAGTATTATAATCTCATTTAACTTTCAATGACAACAAATAATTGCACAGCAAAATAAAGAAGAAATTAAAGTGCCTATCCAAAGAATTGATCAGTCTAAGATTAGACTTCATGCTTCGAAGAAGTCTTGAAAGCCTTCAATAAAAATATAAGTATTTACTCCTTCCATAGTTTATAGGAAGAAAAGCAGTAAACATTTTTATGTTTCCGCGAAAGAGGATTTTACTAGCTTAGCATTGTTATTGAAAAAAGTCCAAGTAATTTTATAACAAAGGAGGCGCACTATTTTTATTGTTTATCGTCTATTTTTATTAACATCGATCTTTGTTTCTCTGAAGAATCAAGTAGACTTGCAAGGTTGACGCTTCTATTTTATTTTTAGTTTTGTTTTGTTAAGGTTTGTTCTGCATTTGTGTAAAAAAAACAACAAAAAATTACTGCACCCTTGCGAAGAAATAGGTGCTGAAATAGTTAAAGTTATTATGTATCACGAAAATAAATGTAGTGTACATTTCGTCGTGCTGTGGTGGCGCTGCTGCTACGGCTGCAGAGAACCTCAAGCGGCGGAAATATACCAACCTAGTTGGAAGTTATATATTCGAGCCGTTTGGGGTTGAGACCCTTGGTCCGTGGGGTCCGAGTGCAGATTTTTTCAGGATTTGTCCAAACGCCTGGTTGACACTTCGCGTGACCCAAAGGCTGCCTACTACCTAGGTCAGCAAATAAGCATTGCCATACAACGTGGCAATGCTGCCAGCCTTTTGGGCACACACCCAGTCGACAGCGATGTGGATGAATTTTTTTATGCCTTATTTTAGTTCTTAGTTTTATTTAGTTTATAATTTTCCTTATTTATTGTGTAGGCTTAGTTTTTATATTGTTGTAAATATTTTAAGTTTAATAATTGTAAACCCCAAAAAAAGAAATATTTCAGGTTTATACATGTCTAAAAGGTACTAAATATAAATACAGAAGAGGATGAATGTATCTTCTTATAATTTTTCAGCATAGCTTTATCCTTAGCTATGTTGGCGTCGGCTTCTAGTCTTACTGGATTCACCTGAATACTGTATATGTTAATGAAATTCATTATAAACATTTTTCATTTCACCGAAAATTTAATATTGACGTAAAGTAATTCAGAATGATAAGCTATTAGCCTATATAAACTAAAAGAACTTAAATGAGTAGAACTAACGTAGGTACTTACTCACTCCCTAACCTATTTTCTTTTCATTTTATTTTTATAAACACATGTTTATTCAAATGATTCATTAAGCATTCCTTTCAGGTATTTTAAGCTCTAATTCCAGCAATGATTTGAGTTGGTACGCACGGTATAACGTGAAAATATGTGGCATGAGTCGTTAGAAAGTGCAAACCTGGCTTAAAAATTATAAACACACAACTAAGGGGGTAGGGTGCAAGTTATAAGCGGTTTGAAGGCTCAAAATATTAAAAAGATTTTAACATCAGTTAAAGAAAAAATATGGACAACTTTATATACATTGCTCTGAACCCAGTAGTTAAAGCACTTATGTTATGAAATTCAGATACAACTAAGATACCAAATGGACCCAGACCTATTACAATGTAGAAAAGTGATATTCTACATTGAACCGTCCAGGGATCGAACCCGGGACCTCAAGGCTTGCGACATTGAAAACCGGTGTATACGTCTATCGACCATGGAGGTAGTAAAAAAATCAACAACCTCGATCGAACAGTAAAAGCAGAACTTTTGAAGTCGCTTTGCAGTTTCAAATTTTTACAGTCTGTGAACATAGATTTACAAATACCTTAAGTTTTGACTATATGTATAAAAGATCTTTTTTCTCACCAAAATCTAATTCTTTGGATAAGTTAATGTTTGACTGAATATGTGACACATTTACATAATCTTAGGCTTGAGTGGGTGACTAACAATATTTTCTACTTTATTATTTACCTTCAGAAAAACTTTTACTTTTAGAGCTTTGAACGTTTTTCTCATTCAAATTTGATTCTTGACACGTTTTCGAGTAAAACTTTTCAGCTATTTTAGTCACTGAGGATCAATGATAATATATAGTACACAAAAACTCACTAAGGCATCAAAAATGAGGAATAAAAATTCTGACTATCTCTATTCTCTAATTATGTCCATTACTATCAATTATTAAATAATAATAATAATAATTCTTTATTGTACACATTAACTTTTAAAAGATATACATTAATAAAAGTCGATGTACAGAGGCGAGCTTAACTCAAAATTGAGTTTTCTTCCAGCAAACCTTAAAAATAAACTCATATTGACCTAAACTTTTGTAAACTGACTCTATACCAGATGTACTTTTCACCCTTCTTGGATAGATATACCCTTTTGTTAACACCATGTATATCATCTGTTTCATTCACAAAGGACGGACATGTAAATCGGGATTCGGGCAATTTATCTCAGGCGTTAATATTCGGACAATTGTTTTAATTTCGTCTATTTCAATCAATTTCCGGTTTGCAAACTTTATCCTTACTAATAAATAAATAAGTGCGAAAGTTTGTTTGGATGTATGGATGTTTGTTACTCTTTCACACAAAAACTACTGAATGGATTTTAATGAAACTTTACAGTAATGTAGCTTATACATCGGAATAACACATACGCTATAATTTATAAATATAGTGTATGAATAGTCATTTGCTCGGGAGAAACCGCGGGGCACAGCTAATTAGTATAATCTATTTCATTCTCTCATGTAACGACAGATTTGCAATCGGGATCATTTTTTAAACGTCTCACAGTATCGATATGCGCCATATATCTGAGGATCAACAAATAGACACGGCAGTTTTGTGGTTCGGCGTATTGGGCTTTAGATTGCAAAGCGACAGGCGTCGAGCTCGGTTGTTTCCCATAGGTTTATAGGCAATCAGACTATCTACTATTTGTACTGTCTGTAGTAATGGAACTGACACTTCTATCCTCCGAGACGGGTTAAGTTACACTGTCTTTAGTGAGAATTGATATTTGATTGTCAAAGTGCCGATATGTGACGGTGGCTTAGCTGAGACTTAAGTGTTGGAATGAGTAGATACTGAGTGTATTAACAAAATTGAGGACTAATTTAATTAATAGCACCGTTGATGATGTCTACCATTAAATAATGTAATGTAAATAAATAAATTATGAAATGAATGAAATTAAATGAATTTATTCTTCTCACAAATGCTATTTGACAAATATACTTAAATAAATAATATCACACACGGCCAACTGATCTCAAAGTAAGCAGAGCCTGTAATAATGAAACCAGAAAAACATCAACAAGACTTATGTATTTCATACATAAATTAATTATAGTTAAACTACGCCCAGATAATCACACACAAAGATTTGTCCTAAGTGGAAATCAAAACCAAGACCTTCGGTTTGGCAGTAAGGATCAGTTACCACTACATAAATATTATCTTTATAGGTACATAGCTTTAATCCAAACTATACCACATTCACCTTCCCTCACTTGGGCCAAACCCGCAAAGTAGAAGAGAGTACATTTTACAGTAATTAAGATATTAAAGAGCCGAGTGTTTTGAGCCGTTTCGAGCACTCATTTGGAAGCGTAAAAGCCTAGAATTTTCAGGTTAAGCTCCGTTATAGTAAAGGGTTTCTGATGTTTTCGACGAATGCGAGAAAATTTCTGACTGTACAAAATTTTGTGATCCTTTTTGCCGCTTTTCGAGTTATGTGGACCAGAAAATGTTTTGTTTGTGGATTTGTGTATTTCTTTTGACTTTTGTGTCGTTAAATGTTCAGTGAACTTAAAAATATTTTGTAGCTTCTTTTGGCTGGGCACTTTAAATAATATAGCCGATTCTCACTAGTGACTCTTGGTTAAATATAGGAAGTAAACACGTTGATGGATATTATATGAGAGAAGAAACTTTTGTGGGATGGTTTTAGATTACTATTATGAAGGTAGAATACTTGAAACCAAGCAAAATAATATCTTGTGGACAGTAGACTAAACTAAAGTACAGAGCAGATACATTATTATTGCATTCATATACGTATGTTAGTCTTCCATATTGTTTTCAATGTTTAGTTCTTGACTCATATTTTGTATCAACAATTAGTTTGATTAAATTTAATTTAAAAAATTAGTTTTATAGAAACACATACAACTAGGTAACATTCATCATCATCTCCCGAGCCTTTTCCCAACTATGTTGGGGTCGGCTACCAGTCTTACCGGATTCAGCTGAATACCGTATTTTACATGGAGCGACTGCCTATCTGACCTCCACAACCCATTTTACTGGGGACACAGTATCCCATAGTAAGACTGGTTTCCAGAATTGACTTAACGACTGCCAAAGATCATAGTATGACAGTCGGGACCTACGGCTTAACGTGCTATCCGAGGCACGGAGGGGTCTCGTATGTTTAAAAATGGTCACTCATCCACGGAGAGCGCGGCATAACCTGTATTATCGGTCAAACCGTACGGCTTACACTTAGCCACGAGCCCCTCAACAACTAGGTAACATATAACTAGGTATATTGTCACTCCTATAGCATGACCAAAGGTTTAATAGATAATTTATGGCATGTTTAGCCTTTTAGAATTCGCTGGTATATGTCGTTGCATCCACTTGGACCTGACTGAAAACTAAGTCTTGTAATATAATAAGTTAAAGTTTTCGGCCATTAGCTTCAATAATGAGTTCTGGTGCAACAAACACCGCTGATGACCTCGGTAATGAACTTTGGAAGTTTCACAGAATAGTGACGTCACCCTAAGGACTATGTTCTTCCTTCCTGACCACAATTACAGGAACATTCTGTAAGAAATTCTCTTTATCTCATTGTGTTTATGGAACTTAATCATGAAATTGAGTTGATTGAATTTTATTAGAGTGGTAACAAATGGTAGGTTTTTTAATATAAGTATAATAACTTGTTTATAAAATGATCATAAATATAATTGACAAAAAAAGAGAGACTTCTTTAAATTATCATCATTGGATGTGTTTTTCAGTTTCATTACTCCAGATCTAACCGAAAATACGGTGCATGTTTAGTTTTGAAACGAGACTAAAATGGTTGGTACCTTCTTCCAACTTCCACACAAGCGCAGTTACGGGTATTTATCACTTAGGCTGTATAAAAAAGGTTAGCAACATTTTCAGGCTTCTGCAAAAGTAACGTAGTACAGCTATATGTAGAGCCTAGATATTTGTAAATCTATCTGTATTTATATCATCATATCAGCCTGTTGCAGTCCACTGCTAGACATAGGCCTCCCCCAAGGAACGCCACAGTGCACGATCTCCCGCCCTTTGCATCCAGTCACTGCCAGTCAAGGTCAGTGGTTTGTGGCAGCCGTCCGTAGCCCGGGGATTCTTCGCACCCCCTGCCCTACCGTAACCGAGGCCGCTGCCGTGACCCAGAATAGTAGGGCGGCTGGGAACTAGGGGCCGTGGTTTTTTTCTTTTATTCATGGGGGGTACATGCCCATACTCACCACGCTGGGCAAGCGGGTTGGTGAGCGCAGCACAGAGCCTCGCACCAGTGACGCTGCTACCCGCCACTGGCCAGAGATATTTGGCTCTGCGTTTAGGTGGTTATACCGCCAACGGTTCGGTCGCCAGAGCCTCGTCCGTTATCCAGCAGGGTGCACCACGGGCAGGTGAGGTTGGCACTTGGGGCAGAAGATGTGCGTTTTCCCCCTACCCCCTCCTGTATGTATATAGCCTGGCTATATTAACAGTCTGTATAAATAAATGGCTTGAGTCTCGTTATGTAAGATGACGAGACGTGAAAATGAATTGACTTTGATACATATCACTTTCCAGTTATAATAAAGCTAATTGCGCTTGCGGTCAGCCGGACGGCTAGCCGCATTGCGGGTAACCGCATCGTGCGTATGAACCCTTAATGACGATCGAACTGAAAGCGGAGGTTTTTTCACCCTTCGAGAACCTAAGGAACCCTAAAAATAGAACAACAATATAAGGTCATCACTCCAAGTGAAACGTATGCTTTCTATTTTAAGGTGCTACCTCTCCCCTCTTTGTCTAAAAATGTTTTAAAAGCTCTCATTTGAACCGTACTCCCATAAAATTACAGTAAGTACACGTAATATTTCAGGTTGTTGCCACATCAAGTAATACAGGGTGTTACAGAAATGTATGATCATTTTGGAAATACTGCTTGTGTCCATAGAAACAAACAACTTTCTCAAAGAAATAGCCTGTTACGTAAAATTATTTTGGATCATCCGTAGACATCAATTTTGATTCGCTGATGATCATTTTATTGTGGTAATGCTACATTTTTTTCAAAAGTTTATTATAGCTTCCTTATAGAAAGCCTTCTATTTGTGTAGGCAGAACCGCAGTTCAAATATGACCACACATTTTTGTTACACCCTGTATAACAAAGCACCACTGCACTTTGTGTAATGTGCCATGATATTTTTCAGGATATAATGTTAAGGCAACGTTTTATAGTGCACAAAGGACACCGTATGAAAGGACCAGTATTTTAGGACCCGGCTTTCTGTATAAAGCTTAAAATATTATAGGAGATTTTTTCTGTTTGAATGTTGTCTTTTATTATAATAAAAACATTTGTATTGCAATTTAATCTACAATACGTAATATCAAAAATATAGGTAACTCAAACTAAATTAGCTCTGTCTGTCTGCTTCCCTTTATCGGCTAAACTGCTTAATCTATTTTGATGACTCGCGATAATTATTTATACACTTGCCATAACCATAGGCAACAGGTAATAATTAAACGGTTAGTTAAAAAAAAAAACGAATCATATAACATATTAAAATAAATAAGTCATGCATTCCATGTTCCTTTGCCATAGCCCCGCAAATACATTGCCAAATTAACACTGATTAAGACAATTTAATTTCCAAGTCCAGAAATAAAAACTTGTGTCTTATAAAACATCTACAACTGTATCTTTCAGTAAACGAATGTACTTGATACAGACAAAAAAGTGCTCTCGCTTGGCACAAAGGGAAACTAGCGATACTAGCGGTCTATAGTATATCTAAAGTCTATGATCCTGAACAAAACGTAGATTAGCTCCAAAAACACCACTGAAACAGCGTACCTCATAAGATCTCGATTAGAAACAAAAGCAAACGAGCAACGCTTGCAGAAGCACTTTGTATACCTATGATAAGGTACCAATAAATCAATAAGAAAGTTCTTCCCGATAAAAGCAAATGTTGTGTTTCTTAATTTTCATATGAAATATGTCTTTTGATAAGAACTCGTAGGAGCCGGAGTAACGATACGGAGTTTGTTTACTGTACTGTTGCCTCCTTTTGAAGAAGTATGTATGTCATACTATAAATTAGTATTTATTTATTACGACAAATACTTACAACTATACTAAAAAAAGATCTTATATAAATAAATTTAACTAACACGCGTTAAAAAATTCGTGGTCATCCTTGTCACTGGCGGGAAACGTGCCCAGAAGGCTGGCAGTATTGCCAAGTTGAATGCCTATGGCTATGCCGATTCTCTGTGCAAGGAACAAACCAGCCCTCTGATCACGAGTAGAGTCTACCAAACGTTTTGACAGTTCTTATTTAAATTTTATTTTAAAGTTAGTATTTATATTTAGTTTGAATAACAATATTCCAGGGATTTTGCATTTCTTTGGCATAAATAAGGAACGAGTGTTTGCATCACCGCTGCGTAAGCTCATGATTCAGAAATATAGTTGGTTTAGCTGAAGGTCTTCCATACAAAGAAAATAAATATAAATCATGATCATCCATCCCAAAACTTTTTATGATGATAATAAAAATCAGTCAAGAAACTAGTTAATAACAAATTCCAAATTATCTGTTTTTTTTTTTGAGAAATATTGTTAAGAAACATATCTTTAAGTTTTCAACGTTTATACACTCTATCATAGTTTTTGCTACAGTTGAATTCAAAGCCTCTATTATCTATGATTATTAATTACAAATATTTTCCATTACCATACCGAATTTAGTACATTTGCCTTAAATCCTAACATTAACAGATAACTCTAGTTCACGTGTTTGTCATAAATGCAAATAGCATTTCGTAATACGTAACAATTGTATCCACACCGCATTACCGTTGTGCTATGATAATTGGAACGCGTCCGCCAATTAGTCTATACTTCATACTTCATTCCAGTTTACAATCCTCTGAAATGTACTATGTTAGTTACCATTATTATAAAATTAAATGGAACTGAATAGAAATTTTAACATTATTTTTCGCAGTACTTGTCATCATATGGCTGGGCCTTTTTATTTTTGTACTGGCAAGTCTATAGAATACAAACCATAATTATGTTTTAACATTTTCTCTTTATTTTCTGAAGGGGCCTTTCCAATCATTGTTTATATTATTTTGAGAACACACTTAAATGTTAATAAAATAAAATAACTGCATATTATCTAAGAGAACTTATAATTACTTGATTTATTTATAAATAATAATATTTTTAAATCAAGTAATTGGTTCAGGGGATGGATGGTTCAGGGGGTGGATCTACCAGTAATCTGTCCGACAGCTGGCTAGATCCACTACGGGTACGCGACCCCGAACTGCCCTAGCTGTTACTGTTACATTCATTGTACCTCCGTGATGGTAGCATCCTATAACCCGTCCTACCTTGTTATCCTTTCCAACGCATCCTTTCCCAATTCCTTATCCCGCAGGAACGCAATGGATAATCATAAAAATAATTTAATTATCTAAAATGGCGGCGATGTGGTTCGCCACCCATCACGTCTCGTTTCTCGCGGGGGCGAAAAGTGGCCCACGGAGAGCCGCTTCGCTAAGCTGAATGTAAGAGGAGGAATGGATGGTAAGGTGGATGAAGTATGTCAGATGATGGATGTTGAGACAAAAATAACGAAAGGTATGCTGAGATGGTTTGGCTTTGTCGAGAGAATGAATGAAGAACGATTGACGAAAAAAAAAAGGATAAGGCGAGTGTGAATGAAAAAAGGCCAGGTCAAGAGTACCATAAACCGAACAGCATGTATATGTATAAGGGAATAAAGAAAGTGGACAAAGTGAAACAAGTGTGTAAGGATCGTAGCAAGTGGAAAGAAGTGGTCTCTGCCTACCCCTACAAGGAAAAGAGGCGTGATTATATGTATGTATGTAAAAAAAATAAAACAAACTGTTGACCAAAATTATTTAAATGTTCGGGTATTCCTAATTTACTTTTGTTTTCTTGCCAGATTGGCTCTTATAACAATTTAATAGTAACTTAAACAAGATATGCAATACTGTTAACATTAAAAACACAGCTGTTAATACAACAGCTACTAGTTTCAGCTCATAATACTCTGCCCACGTCATATTAATGGTTGGGGGGCGCAAGTGCTTAGCGCCTCCGTGCCTTAAGACATACTCTATCCACCAGACAGCTCGCTGTAAGGGAGTCTGCGGTTGATCTGACATCCGGGTACGAAGTCGAATGATGTTCTCCCGATAACTAAAAAACAAGGAAGAGTATCCAGTTAACAAGAAATTACATATTGTGTTTAAGATAATGGGCACCTTAGTATGGAAACTATACCCACGCTGTACAAAAACAAAATAAGGTGAAATAGACAGATTAATGTATCTAGTTTACGATAGTAAAGGTTGCATTACTGTGGGTATAGTCTGAAGTTACGCAAGAGAAGAGTGTCTGGCAGGATATGGGGAAGGCTATTGCCCAGCATTGTAACATTGTTCTTTGACCTACTTATGTTTAATAAAAAAAATGCAATGTTTTATCTATTAAATAACACATAAATGATTACTGTTCACATTTGGCCCAATGATGTATGGATTTCTGGCGATCTCCTTTAAAAGTGGGGTATAACTTAACAATTTTTGACGGGCCTTTTGGTCTAGTGGTTAGAGACCCGACCCTGACTGCTATACCGGAGGTTGTGGGTTCGATTCCCACTCAGGACAAATCTTTGTGTGATGAGCACGATCATTTATTCTGTGTCTGGGTGTAATTTATCTATAATATGTGTATTGTATGTATTTAGAAATATATAAGTATGTTTATCAGTTGTCTGGTTACCATGACACAAGCTTAATCTGCTTAGCTTGGGATCAGATAACCGTGTGTGAGTTGTCTCGGAATATTATTATTTATTATTAATTTAAATCTAGTTTAGTTTCACAAGTTTTCACAAACTGGGTCAGATTACTCCCAATGACCTTTTTGATCTGAAGAACTATCTGATCCAGGTATTTGAATTTTCAAATCTGTTTCAAAGTTCAAGCAACATCTTAATATATATAAATCTCGTGTCACAATGTTTGTCCTCAATGGACTCCTAAACCACTAAACCGATTATAATAAAATTCGCACACCATGTGCAGTTCGATCCAACTTGAGAGATAGGATAGTTTAAATCTCAAATTACAGTCGCAATTTTAATTTATTGCTAATTATTTGTCTGTTATTATATACAAAGGCACCGGGAACGGGACCTAGGTATTCACGCGGGTGAAACCGCGGGACACAGCTAGTAAAGATATAAATACATAATGCTTCACATGACTGTTGTTAAGCTAGAGAAAATCACATGAGTGTTAAATGAGATTCGAACGACGCAATACAAGAAATGAAAATTTATGTAATTAACTATCCCCTTTAAATCTCAAAACTAACATGCGTTTGGAATGATAGCTCAGTTTTTCAAATATTTTCAATACATTAAAATAACAAGAATTCGTTTGCAGATATCGCAAGACTTCAAACTAAATATTTTTCATAGCACATACGATAGAATTTTCTTTATTGTACACCATTAGAGTTACATACATCATTTTCTACAACGAACCTTTTCAACGATATAATGGAGGAAACAAAGGAACTTGTTTACTTTTTGTAATAGTAAAGTATTTACCTTTTATCGTTAATAACAGTTTGGATGGCACTTGTAAACGATTTCTCTGTAAGTGCACTTAGTTCCAGTTGTACTCCGATTCCATGATGAACGTATTTCTCAGCATTGTACCACTGGTCTGTTAATAGAGGTATGACAACACATGGTACCCCTGCTAATATAGCTTCATCAGTTGATTGAAGACCTCCTTGAGTTATGAATAACTTTATTTTTGGATGCTCTGAAAGGATTGTCAAATGACTGAGTATTATAATATTTTTTGTGTTCATAAATCATCAAATTGTGAAGCTATTTTTGAAAATTGTGATCTTGTGGCTGCATTCAAGTGGGAATATAACAATTTTACAATTGATAAAAAAAATATATACAAGGTGTTGAGAAAACCCTGTCCGACCCATTAACGTGTTGTTAGGTAACGATAACTGATTACACTAAAATAAAAAAAAATGGAAAAAAACAAACTATAACCTAAAAAAAATATTTTTTCCTCTCAAAATTCGAGTTTGAGATTCGGTGTCGTCACAGATGCTGCCAAATGATCAAAACAAAAGACCGCCAATAATACCGACGAATAATAATGGCCTTGTCTACACTAATATTATAAAGAAGAAAGATTTGATTGTTTGTTTGTTTGTTTGTTTGTTTGTTTGAAATGAATAGGCTCCGAAACTACTTGACCGATTTGAAAAATTCTTTCACTGTTGGGAAACTACACTATCTCAGGTGAACATAGGCTATATTAAATTTTCAAAAAAGTTAGGGATCCATACTAAAACTCCAATAATGTAACCCAAGGTGTGAAAAATTTACCAAAAAACTTTCTTACATCGCGTGCACTGCGAAAACTATTGATTATAGAACAAAATAATGTACTACGTCTTTGTAGAACATATAATTATCTAGAAAAAATATTGCGACAGCGTATGTCTAACTACTATAGTTATGTCACAATAAGTGTCTTTTTCATTTTTTTAAATATATAAATGCCACCGCTATAAAAGCTCTTTTATTTATACTTTGGAATTAATCCTTATCAAAATAAATGATATTTAAGTCTGCTTTAATACCATTATATGACTTTTTGAATTATTCAATTTGGAAGTTCCATTCGAAAGATATCACAAGTTTAAAAATGTACGTTATTTAATAAAAAACGTCGCATGCTCACGCGGGCCGCTCTGTTAGACGGCACCATAATAATAAGCGAATTGATAATAATAGCAATTTAGCCTTTCGGGAATAAAATTGGTTTGTTAATGTTTATTATTCCAAAGTAAGTTTACTATTATCAAATTAGTAAAGGAACTAAAGACGTAACGGGGTTAAAGAGGTAGTACGAGATAGGTATGGAACCGCGAGGTGTTAGTTACACTATTCTTAACTCAAGAACGGGTAGACCGATTTTCAAAATCTTTAATTTTTTGGATTCGTCTCGCCCCGTATAACAAAGTAACGATAAAGACATCGGGAACGGAATATAGGTATTAACGCGGGTGAAACCGCGGGGCACAGCTAGTAGTTTATATTTTTATCTCAAATTTAGGGAAATTTGTGGCAAAAAATGGTTATTTCAAAATTCATTATTATTTTAACCATAAAAAATATTCCAAATTTTATATTTTATTTGGGTATGTGATTATGAGCCCTATACCACCCTTTCGGGTCGGACAGGGTTTTCTTAACACGCTGTATTATAATATCCTGAGACAACTTACAATCCAAACTAGGCAGAGTCTCGTACCAGACATCTTTTAGATAACCAAAATTAGACCCAAATGTCTTCCAACACAATGCTTAGTTCGGCCCATAGTTATAATTTGTACAAGTCTTACTTACTAAGTAAATCTGATTGTGGGAACCACTTCGATATCTTGATATTATTTGATCTCCCAGGCAGTTCATCAGTGTTCCATTTCCATAGCACATTATATGGTAACTTTGAGAAAGCGTTGACGATTATTTGTATTTTATCTGGCGGTAAGAAACTTGGATTTACGTTTGTACCAAAACTGATGTATATTACACCATTTTTTGCTGAGTTTAAATAAGACTGCAGATCCTAAAAAAAAAATATAATTGTAAGTCCTGTTAGTTCAGGTAAACATTTTACCAATGATAGTGATGAAACAAAAACGGTTTGAATCAGAATATTATTCGCAAAATCAAAGTATCAGTCTAAAATAATTAATCGAGGGAGTCTATTGAAACTAGTATCAAATTAAGGAATTATTTTTCATGTATAAACTTCTCCACTTGTTCTATTGTTGACTTAATAGCTATTCAAGGACTTACCTCGGGCAAAGGTTTGTCAGGTTTCCTCGGCAAGCCTCCCATATGGATCACGTTTGGAGCCACAGGACGAATTCCTTCCCAAATTGGATTTACATTAACAAACAATAAAGCATTGTTATTTTGTAATTCCGCAATCGACGGAACATTTGGACCAAAATGTTTTTTCAAAATATTATCTTCCAATTCTCCAAATTTATATAATCTAGCATACATGGAAACAATTCTTATTATTATTTGAAATTTCTCCCACATTGTAAGGTTATAAATTTTCTTATTCACGTAATCGGGATAAAATAACAGATGCGTAGGGGCACCAAACTCTTCATAAAGAAAAGATATAGCTCCATGCGAACTGATTCGGATTACTGGCACTTTGTAAATATGTGAAAACACCGTCATTGCCCTAACGCCGGCTTCTGATAGCAACAAATTAAATTTCCCTTTTCCTTTCATAAGATCTTTGACTTCTTTCACCTGAAATTGCTTATCTAGTACTTCGAAACTTGCATGAACTATTTTTTCCATTTGGAACACAATATCGCCATTGTAAAATTTAGCTGATGATAAAATAGGTCTCCAAGATTCATAGGATATATCATGAAGATCAATTTCCGTTAAGTTTATTGGTCCTTCGCCTTTCTTATACATAGGGTCTGTAGTTAGTACCACAAGTTCATGACCCCTCTTGACAAGTTCTTCTGTGATTGGTCGAAATACTACTTGATGGCTAATTGATGGTGTAGGATAGATTGCCAGGATTCTCGCAGCGTCCGAATATATAATTTTCAGAATTATATACAAGGCAAGGTTTTGTGTGAACCGTGCCATCGTGAGTCGCTAATTAAACCTGATGTCGATGTAGGAAAGCAAGTGTTTTATATAGAATACTAGATAAGATAAGGTCTACCTTTTGCAAAGTAGAAGTAATTACTTTCGCTGCGGTTTTGCCCTTTGTAATAAAATATTTTCTTCATATTTTTTGTCTCAAATAGATTAACAGTTGCCTGTAACATTAAAGAATAAAAGCCTCTTAAAGTAAGAATCAACAAGCATTGATCGCCATAATTATTATTATGTATCTCTTTATTTTCACGGGATATCTTCAGAAGAAGAGACCCGGTCCTTTGAAAGGCTTACGTATACGATACAGATCCAACACGCAGCGGCCTTGTTGAGAACTTTACTCTAATATTTAATGGGGCAACTACCAGAGGCCATTCATCCCTGCCCTATGGGAGAACAGACATGAGCGGCCAAAGGTAGCTACAGAACTATTGTGAAGTGTGGTGATAAAACTAATATGGTTATGGGTAGGTACATGTTAAGTGGATTGTATATTTAAATAAAATCGGATATTATGGCACCTGCCTTTTAATACATGTATATGCAATTAAATAGGCAGGTGGTGACTCGCCAGCTCACCAGATGGGCTCCCGAAACAGCCGCCACGATAGGCAGCGAGGGGCAACACCAGTGCGAGCGGCTAGGGGTGTAGAGCGGTGCGGCCCCGATTTCGCAATCACGGGTCACCGAAGCGGCCCGGAGCGGGTTTCCTCGCTATTATGCCATTAGACACTTCCACCCCCGAGCATATAGCTCTAGCGGCCCCTCTCTAGCCAGCCAGTTAAGGCAAGAAAGAGCTGGGAGCCCTCCTAAGGAGTGGCCCCCTGAGGCAGTCAGGTCCGTTGTGTCGCTACTCACAAACACAGCGAGCCACAAGCTGCCCTGCGGATGTATGCTCCTACATAATTATACCTTCAGATACAGTTTTTATTTATATCTCAAGGTTGGAAAAAGCAAGTTAATATGCCCTCAGGTATTGCGTTATTCTCATGATGAGGTAACGACTTGCTATTATTATTATTATTGTCTTATTATTATTATTATTATTGTCTTTAATGATAAATAATTAGCAAATAGAGCATTAAACTATAATCTTTTTACTGCGACACGATTGCGATAACGCCTGCTTATATTTTCAACACGACTTATCGATATCTTTGATTACTTTTTCATGAAATAGCCTACTTCAACAATAGACACATATGGCTCGATGCAGGGGTTTTTTTCAAGAAATTACAATATTCATGCAATTTACAATACTAACTTTATGAGATAAAAATACTTATGGCCTAAAACCTACGAGAAGGAAAGAAAATTAATCGTTTATTTCAATAAAATATAATAATTATAGCAAAATTTAAGATTTAATTTAGTATAATAAATGCATTTAGCGAAATCAGTCATCTGATTTCCTTTGTTTTTTTTCTATCCTAATTATATCGGCAGTGAAAGCTACAAATTGGAAGTGTAAAACATTAATTCTTCTTCACTTTAGCTTTAAGTCCAACCGGTTTGCTTTTTCTTGTAACTAACTTATACAATTTATACAAAATTGCAATGCTGACTAGAATTATTGATATAAAAACTGATAATACTACTGCTACTAAATCCAGTTCTAGATACTCTCTCCAGGTGATAAAAGCAGCTGGTGACCTCAGATGCTTAGCGCCACCATGCCGCAAGACGTACTCTATCCACCACATCGCGCGCTCCAGCGGCTGCTGCGGCTGGTCATACATCCTGTTGCGAAGCTTAATGATGTTTTCCCGATAGCTGAAACAAAAGAAGCTGTATGTAGAGACTGGACAAATGATTAAGATATTTTGACCAGCCTACTACTTAAGTAAGTTATTGAACAATATCATCAGAAAATTGTAAAACGATTGACCAACAATTTAGCAAGTTACATAAGAAGATATTGACTCTCGCAGTGCGGTGACACGTTTAGTATGATTTTTCGTGTTTAGTAATTGATATGGAAGTTGGATATCAATCATTAAATTAACTCAGTTTGAGCTGAAATTTTGTAAACTGAGTCTTTACGATGTGTACTCTTCACCCCCTTTGGATAGATATACCCTTTCAGTAACACCTTGTATAAATAATTACCTTTTATCCTCGATAACAGTTTTGATTGCCCTTGCAAATGACTCTTCATTGATATCAATTGCTTCTAGTTTTACCCCAATTCTATGGTACTCATATTTCTCAGCATTAAACCACTGGTCTCCCAACATTGGTATAATAACCGCTGGTACACCTGCTACTATAGTTTCATCAGCAGATTGAAGACCTCCTTGAGTTACGAATAACTTAATATTACGGTGTTCTGTAAAGAAATATGTGATGAATATAGCAAGGTTTTCAGAAGTTTTGCTAAGTAAGTATATATTTAAATATCCATCACGATGGTATATCAAATAAACTTTCTTCGGAGACACCAACGGCCCATAAAAGGGTTTCAAGGCCAAACCAACGGCTCTTTTCAGAGCCAAACAAAAATGCACTGTAGTTAGTATATTCAACTATTGGATGCATTTAACTTGAAAATGTAATATACCATCGCTGCATCGCCTCAAAAAGAACAAGAAGATTTAAATATGAACTCACTGAGCAGATCTGACTGCGGCAGCCATTTCGATATCTTGATGTTTGATGATTTTCCTGGTAATTCATCGGAGTCCCATTTCCATAACACATTGTACGGTAACTTAGATAACGCTGCCACCATCTGCTTTAATACCACTGGTGGAATTAAACTTGTCTTCACGTTTGTCCCAAAACTGATGTAAATTACACCGTTTTCGGATGCGTTTAGGTATGACTCCAATTCCTAAAAAAAATGTGGATTAAATCCTTTATTAAAAATTATCTTTGTAATGCAATAGGCAACTGGGTATATTATAAATATTCAGCCTCGGTAAAATAAAAGTAAACTACCCATATCCTGATATTTTCTGTGTTCATGTTGTTTTGAATATCATTTATTTCTTACTACATGGTAATAACAGATAGAACAATTATAAAATGGGCCATATGACAAAGTTTGTTTAAAAAAAATAGAAGACTTACAGCAGCTAATGGTTTGTCAGGTCTCGATGGCAATCCTCCCATGTGGATCACGTTTGGAGGTACTGGCCGGATTCCTTCCCAAAGAGGGTTAATATTTAAAAACACCATATCAACGTTTTTTTCTAGCTCTGCTGTAGGAGGTGTACTTGGTGGAAAATGTTTCATAATTAACTTACGTTCTTCAACTTCACCATTACTCATGAACCTATCCAATCTGTATGTAAAATACAACGAATCCAGTTTTTCAAACATTGTCAGATTGTTTATTTTCCGATGCAAGCTACTTGGATACAAAAATGGATGACCAGGAGCACCAAGTGTTTCATAACTACCGTGGATGGCACCAAAAGAACTGATTTGAATTAAAGGCACTTTGTAAATATGTGTAAACGCCAATAAAATCCTCGCTAAACCTTCGGTGAGTAACAAATCAAATTTGTCTTTTCCTTCGATAAATTTTTTCACTTCTTGGTCAGAGAGTATCTGGTCCATTACCTTCATAAACACACCGTTCATTGCTTCTATTTGTGAAAAGGGGTCTTCATTCATTGTCGATGATAATAGCGCTTCCTGCCATGTGGAATAAGCCATATCATGGAGATCTATTTCTGTTAGATTTTTTGGGGCTTGTCCTTTTGGGAATAAGGGATCTGTGGTTACCACTACTACTTCATGGCCACGTTTGATTAGTTCTTCGGTTATTGGCCTGAAGACTATTTGATGGCTGATCGACGGAGTAGGGTATATAGCCAGTATTCGCGCGGCGTCCGCACTAAAAACTTGAAGAACGACAAGCAACACAAATTGCACCCGAAAAGATAACATTTTGTTGATTTTTTTATCAAAAATGAGTATTTTTGTAGCGTTCGTGTGTTTTGTAGTAAAATTTGGAGGTAAACTAGATAAGACAATGAAGAATTTTATCGTTTACGTTTTTGATATGAGATTTATTTTTGGACATGACGTTGATATTATTATTATGTAACATTAATTTCTTATTAGATTTCAATAAAGAAGGACAAAGGTTAAAGTTTAGTCGTAGGTAGTGTAGTTAATGTCGTAGGTATTAACTGAACTCATAATACATGAAAAGTGCCTTTGACTTTATTTCGATTGTCGATTAGCTTATGTATGGATTGCTAATTTACTTTACCCAGAACTCCCATTAATATTGAGAAATGGTCGTACTTAAAGTTTCTTGAACTCAACTCATTTTCGACTTGGTCGTTATTTTTTTTTTTTCTTAAATCGCTTGTGAGACATCACCCTTTGGAGTCAGACGGAGTTTTCTTAACATAATATTGTATCTAAGTTATTATTAGATCAATGATGTCATTTTCTGATCAAACTCCAACTTTTATCTTCTCATTTTGTGACATCATTTATCATCGCAAAAAGTGCTTGATAATGATGACTGGAAGATATTGATAGATTTAAAAATATTTATTATTTTAAGTACCACTGAGATAGATTATGAAAATTTATAATAATTTTAACGGGAGAGCAATATTTTTATAATATTAGCATTATACGATTACTTGACAGAATAATTAAAAAAAAACATCATCATCATACACAGCTCTTTTTCATACCACTACTGGGCATAGGCCTCTCTTTTCTCTTGCCATTTTTTGCGACCCAGTGCCAGTCTCATCCAGGCTCGACCTGAAACTTTCTACGTCGTCGTCCCATCTTGCTTCTGGATGACCGACGCTTCTTTTGTCTTGCGTTATGGGTCAAACATGACCTTATAATATAATAATATGTTGTTAGAAATTGTACGACTGATAGATTGTGTACTACGTATGACGTCAGTTTCGTTAATTATAGAAATATATTCGATGTAATAGTTGGCGAGAACAAATGCATTCTCTGGGCATCATTCCAAGGTTCAGTGTCAATGAACGATAGTGCTGCATTCAGCCTTGGTGAGATAATTTTAGTTATAGGCTATTTAAGTTTAAATACTCAAGGAAAATTAAATTTTCTAGATATCATGAAAATTTGTAATAACCCTTTGTAATAACCGTAGATTTTTGAAACTAATAAAATAAAGAAAATAATTTAATGACATCATTACGGCCTTTCTTACATGAGTTCTCGTAATTTTCGGCTAGTGATAGAAATATAAACAAACACAAAATAAATAAAATTAGAATTTTATTTTAGCAATAAATTAATCTATTTACATCGAAGATAACATTTACACAAAACCAAATCCAGACCTAACTATTCATCCTTAAATTTCTCAGTCTCACAGATAGCTCTACACAAACAATACACAAACGTCAAAAATATCAAAAATACTACTAACGCAATTCCTAGCAGTGTAAGCACTAGATCTAGTTCTAGATACTGCGCCCACGTGATATTGGCTGCAGGGGCGCGCAGGTGCTTCGCGCCGCCATGCCGCAGCACGTGCTCCGTCCACCACACTGCGCGCTCCAGTGGCTCTTGTGGCTGATCTCTCATTAAAGTTCGTAGTCTTGCCACGTTGTGACGGTAGCTGAGGAAATGAAAAGGAAATATTTATAATTTTTATGGTCATTATTTTTTTGCACAGCTTCAAGTTGAACAATTTTTAGTATCCCACCAGTAGACACTATAAGTAAACAATGAGACTGTGTGGACGGGGTAGTGGTAAACATTTCACTATAGGTTCAGTTAGTCATTTACGGAGGAAAGTAATTGTGTATCTGTTTTAGGTATTATATTTTAACACGACTACTTAATTACTACACGACTACTTTACTACGTATTAAATAACGCGACCATAATTATTATCTTACTAGCGAGCCACCCAGGTTTCATACGAGTAGCCAAAACCTTCCTCTTGAATAGATCTATTGGTGAAAACCATATGGAAATTCGTTTTGTAGTTTCCGAATTTACAAAATCAAATTTATGCATCGGATTCGATATAGGAGACCAGTTTCGAAGACCATAAAGAAATTTACGATTTTAAGATATGTTGTGATAGTAAAAAAATAAAGAGAAATTGTAACTTACCTATCATCTCCAATAACAGTCTCAATAGCATTCATAAATTCTTCTTCAGTCAACGTCTCCATATTAAGTCTGACCCCGATCTTATGGTACGTGTATTTCTCTACATTGTACCACTGATCGCCTAACATCGGAATACCAATTAATGGTACACCAGCTGTTATCGCTTCATCTGTAGATTGTAGACCTCCTTGGGTTATGAATACCTTGATTTTGGGATGCCCTGAAAGTGAAAAATTATGATATTAGATTTAATACTTGTTATGTCTTGTAAGAAGCTTTATTCAATAGTGAGCTGTGATAGGCTGAGCTGTTTGATTGATTGAAACGCATATAATTTTTAACCTAATATTTTTGTCATCATTCGTGTGAATAACATTGATAACAAAGGCACAATCACAAATCCCCTTATTCAAAAAAATACTTGTATGTAAAGTACTTGAAACAGTACTCGTTAAGCAAAAGAAAACATTGCACATACACGCAGCCAAATTATAAAAATGAAATAGCTTCAACATAATATTTCATTAAATAAGCTTGAAAACCAAATATACAACTTGACACAATGTACAGAAACATTTTCCACTCCAGTTTACTTACAGCTAATTAATTCATTGTTCCAGTAAAGAGACTAGAGAGAAACTAGAAACTAGGCAGTGTTTGGGCTCTACACCTTCTAGTTAGGGAAAACTAAACAACCTTATCAGTAAGCTTAAATAATTTCAGCTTAACTCCAAAAGAGACCTAACCAAATAAACCTATTTTTAGTAGAATAACATTTCAACAAAGGTCGAGCGTCCAATGAAAATTTGAATACTCTAAAAGGGTACTACACCATTTTGTTTAGTATTCAATCAAACAAACATAAAACAACACAACCTACCTACAACTATCCAATACAATTAGAATATTTTAAAATGTATTAGGTATATTCAGGTGTCTGGTTTATATAAGCTAATGGACTCGACCCCATAGCATAGTGATAATGAACTAAGCTGGGAATAGTAGGTTTGATGGACTGGACAAATCTTTGTGTGATGAGCATGATCATTTGTTTTGACTGGCCTGTGGGTCTAGTGGTTAGTTACCCTGACTGCAGAACCGGATGTCGTTGGGTTCAATTCCCACCCAGGACAAAGTTTGTGTGATGAGCATGTTCATATTTTGTTCTGTCTGGGGATAATTTGTCTATTTATTTACGTATTTAAAAAAAATAAAAAAACCCGACTGCATAAAAAACACTTTAAATAAAAACTGAAAAGTAAAAAACAAGTTCAATAAGTCTAGAAGTGTAGATAGCAATGTTACTGTCACAGTCGGGACCCATAATGAATGATTTTAGTCTAGCTTATTTAATGGGTAATCGATACGAATCTAACGATACCCTAATTATCGAAATCCATTCGTCTGTTTCGAAGATATGAGGTAATAAAGAATATTACACACATACATACATACATACATACATACATACATACATACATACATACATACATACAAGATACGCGCGAAAAACATAACCCTTCTTGGCAGTCGGGTAAAAACATATAGGTATGTTTATCAGTTGTCTGGTTACCATAGCACAAACTCATCTTAGTTTCAAATCAGATGACCGTGTGTGACTTGTCCAAGGACATTAAAAAGTATAAAGATACTTACTTAAAAGATCAGATTGTGGTAACCATTTGGATATCCTTATGTTTTCCGTCTGTCCAGGAAGTTCATCTTTATCCCATTTCCATAACACATTATAAGGTAGTTGGGAGAACACGCCCACAATCATTTCAATCCTCTCTGGGGGTAACAGTGAAGGTTTCACGTTAGTTCCTAAGCTCATGTAGACGACTCCATTTTCTGACGAATCTAAATACTCTTTGAGGTCCTGAAATTTTAATCATTAAACTTTATCCTAATTAATTATCTCATATAACCAATGAACGTTTCAAGGCTGTTTCTCTTATGTTTACTTAGTTATTATAGCTCACCATTTATCTCTACGTTACGTTAATTTATTAGATTTTCACACAATTTCTTCTTCTTTGTATAAACTAACTGAATGTGCTACAAACATGTTAGTATATGTGAACGACATCGAATGGTAATTTTAATGACAATTAAATATAAATAAATAAATAATGAGAAAATTATCTTATTTATTATTATTTATTTATTTATATTTTAACTGTCTAAAAAAATTACCATTCGATGTCTTCGAATGGTAATTTTTTTAATAATTTTACTTATCATCAAAACTCACCGCTGGTAATTCTGTGACAGGCTTTTGATGCAATCCTCCCATATAAATAACACTGGGTGGCACAGGCCGATTGCCTTCCCAAATAGGATGTATATTCAAAAACATCATATGAACATTATTCTGTAACTCATTTATCGTCGGCACATCAGGCCCAAACAGCCTCTTTGCCATTTCATCCTCTTCATCCCTTATCGCATCCATAGCACTTTCTATTCTATAAAAATTCCAAAGCTCCTTAATTTTTTCCCACTGAGTCATATTGTATAATCTTTGGCTCAAATTATTTGGATATAGTAAAGGATGCCATGATGCTCCAATTGTTTCCACATTGTAAGTTAAAGGTCCAAATGAAGCGACTTGAATTACAGGTGCTTTAAATACATGTGATAGAACCAATGCAGGTCTCGCACAAGCTTCTAACAATAATAAATCGTATTTATTGTTATCTTGTATTAATGCTTGAACTGCATCAACTTTCAGTTGTTCTTCTACTATTTCTACTAACATTTTAAATGCTGCTATGATCGTCGACACCATACCGGCTTTCGCTTTCGAAGTCAGCTTGTAAAGTTCTTCCCATTTCGCATACGATAAGTCGTGTACATCTATTTCCGTGAAATTCGGTGGTGTTCCACCTTCTGGGAAGGCTGGATCTGGTGTGATGACCGTGACGTCGTGTCCTCGTTTGGCCAGCTCCTGAGTTAAAGGTCGAAACACTATTTGATGACTGATCGATGGCACTGGGAACACAGCCAATATTCTCGCGGCTTCATTTTGAGTGAATAGAAACGTAATAACTAGTGCATTTGTTAGTATTGACATTATCAGTCCCGCGTCTATGACTGTAATGCGAAGATTTAATGATTGCTTGTGTATAAATAGAAAATTGTTATGTGGATGCAGAAACGTAACGAATACTGACCGTATGCGTCATCAGTGCATTATTATGGCGACTTGTGTGTCTTTTAGTGCATTTTTTATTGCCGTGACTATGCTACTATGGAGCGGAAATTGTTATTTATTTCACCTTCATATAATACCGGCTATGTAGTGTCCCAAGTGTGCAGCCCAAGAAAACTGTATGTTAACAGCATACGACAAGCGGCGAACTCAGTATTAGTGCAAAATCTAGGTAATAGATTAACATATTTGTTAGACTATTTTTAACAAAAATATATATTTTTTTTAATAGATAATATAATTATAATAATAATAATAATAATCCAGCCTATAAACGTCCCACTGCTGGGCACAGGCCTCATCCCATATAGAGAAAGCACGAGCATTGATCACCACGCTTGCTCTCTGCGGATTGGCGATTTCAGATCCCAAATTTTGGAATCCAGGTTTCCTCACGATGTTTTCCTTCACCGTTTGTCAGAAGTATGTTAGAATAATTAAGAAAGTACTTTTTAAAGTTAATAGATAAATAACAATAAAATTTCCAATTATAAATATTGCGAGCACTATAAGTAATGTCAGATACAACTCTGCTTTTAATAAAATGAGTAGTCATCATTACTAAACATAAATGGGTAATTATGTTTGATAGCTCACATAAGTATTCCCTTACGTACTACTGACAAGATAAATAGCAGATGCGTAAGATAATGGTCGTAGTTATTTAAATGATTGTTTTGATGTACATTTCCGGCGTCGATAATGTATACAATGACACGTATTTTTTGAAAAATATGTGTATGTATCGATAGTAAATAATTCCCTTAAGTTACCATTAGCGAGTCTGAGTGCGCCAGTAAGTCACGTGAATTATCTTTTTTTTTCAAGCAGTGTCTATCATCGTTTACTCTTATTGAACAGTCTTGTCAAATAAATGTTGATTTGAGGACTGTTCAATGTACTATGTAGTAACAATACAAGTTAGCCAGTACATTACCTAAACACCTCATCATCTCCTGAGCTTTTTCCCAACTATGTTGGGGTCAGCTACCAGTCTTACTGGATTCAGCTGAATACCGTATTTTACATGGAGCGACTGCCTATCTGACCTCCACAACCCATTTTACTTTGAAACACAGTATCCTATAGTAAAACTGGTTGTCAGAATTGACTTAACGACTGCCAAAGATCAATGTATGAAAGCCGGGACCTACTGTTTAACGTGCTTTCCGAAACACGGAGGGGTCTCGGTATGTTATAAATGGTCACCCATCCACGGACCAACCGCGGCGAGCGCGGCTTAACCTGTATTATCGGTGAAACCGTACGGCTTACACTTAGCCACGATCCCCTTAAATAACATACTAAACACCTATACCAACCTAAACACCTATAACAATACAAATACCTACTCCCTAAATCATTTACCCATTTTACTGGGAAACACAGTATCCTATAGTAAGACTGGTTGTCAGAATTGACTTAACGACTGCCAAAGATCTATGTATGACAGCCGGGACCTACTGTTTAACGTGCTTTCCGAAACACGGAGGGGTCTCGGTATGTTATAAATGGTCACCCATCCACGGACCAACCGCGGCGAGCGCGGCTTAACCTGTATTATCGGTAAATCGGTACGGCTTACACTTAGCCACGAGCCCCTCAAATAACATACTAAACATCTATAACAAATAAACACCTATAACAATAAAAATACCTACTCCCTAAATCATTTACCAACACAATTTATTTCTCCCTAAAAGCCATAATGAAAGACTTGTTTTACGTTTACTGCTTGACTCCATACTGTTTTATTGTTTTTCTGAGTAGATCTCCAGTCTGAAACAAAGTACGAAAGAAACGCCCTTAGCAGCAGAGTCTCATTAAAATTGAGTAAGTGGTTCTTGAGACGAATATGCCAGATATACTTCTAGATTTAATGTTGTATTCGTCGTATTGTAATAAAGGGATGGACTTTAATTTTGTGTTAATCGTAAGATAATTGTTACATAATAAGTTTAGGTATAACGACTCCTGTGAAAGTTTTTTACCCAAAAACACTAAGTGCAATTATATACTTTTTAAAATGCTGGTGCAGCAATAGCAAGTCATTCATAAAATTATTTTTCTCTTTTAAGCATATAATACTGGTTTGTTTAACTAAAGGTAAAAAGAAACATATTCGTATCTAAAGTTGTTTTATTATTAGGTAAAAGTTTACGATCCTTTAACCCAAATCACGTCTACAAATAATCTTTACAAAGACCAGAAGTTTTCAAAAAATAAAATAAAAAGTTTATTCTTAAAAAATAACTTTAAAAACTCAGTAAGTGGAAAGTAAGTGATACAAGAAAGGCCTTTTACTTAATGTGTAACTTTGGCTAGTTGTCAAGTGATGTAAAATAACATTTACTTTTTAACCGATTTCAAAAAAGAAGGATGTACTCAATTCGACTGTTTTTTTTTATGTTTGTTACCACAGAACTTTTGACTACGTGAACCGCCTTTGATGATTCTTTTTTTATTTGAAAGCTGGTACTTCCCGTGTGGATCCCACTGTCAAAACTTGACCAAAATACAGTTAAATTGAGTACCTCCTCTTTTTTTTGAAGACGATTAACAAAGGAAATATTAAAAAAATATGTTTTAACAAGAAACACCAAATTATATCAGCAATACAGATAAAAATAAACTAGACTCTACGTCTGTGCACAATGAGAAGATTTGAGTGCGCTCCTGTGTTTAATTACCGTATTTAGTATGTTGACGACAACGTTGTTGCGTCATTATAGTGCGACTGTAAGATCTGAATTTACAAAATAATTTTAGAACGTAATGCTTTCAGATGCCATCCGCATAATTTGTTTTGTGTAACGGTTTTAATCTATACATATAATAAATCTGTAGAAAAGTCATTTTTGTACATTGAAGAAATTTAAAAAAAAAATAGCCAGCGTGTTAAAGGATAACTAACAGAACCAATTTCCATCATTTTTGAAATTTTTGTCTGTTTGTCTGTTTGTCTGTTTGTCTGTTTATATGTTTGTTTGTGCACGCATCACGTAAAATCTACGAATTGAATGCAGACAATGTTTATATACAAAAATTATACACAACTTGAGGTATAACTTAGTTTTTGTTTCATCGAAATCGGTTCACTCTATCAAAAGATATAATTAGTTTAGTGAGTTCAAGAAGTAAAATATTACAACACGCAATTCAGTACAGTAGGTACTTGCATTACAACTGTCTTTTGCCGGGGGTCAGATTTCATGTTACAGTATCAAACATAAACTACTTAATCGAATGGTGAAAAAAATTGAGAGGTGGTTTTCAAGAAATCGTAGATGGTTGTTAGCTATGTTGAAACATGCTATTGAATCTAGCTGATAAGGGGAGGAGCTTTAAATTTCCAAAATCATTTTCTCAACTGCACACATAAATTGGCATTATTGACAGATCAAAAGATAAACAAGAGGGTAACCATGGCAGACTGAGGTAGCCATAGCAATCTTCAATTTGATTAGAACCTATATTTTAGTGAACTAGCTATCGAGGTAAACAGCTTGGCGGTTGAACGATTGGAAATGAGTGATGTTGCTGCAAGTTCAAATCCGGTTGTTAATGTTTGTATTTTTTTCATGCGTCCATTTTCTTATATAAGTTTGAATTTTTTGATACCCAAGTTCAAATCTCAGTAGAGATAACTCTTTTTGTGTTTTACTAACGTATCTTTTTTAAGTAAAAAAATATTTGTAACATTTTGTTGTATTTTTAGTCGCAATAAACGACATCTTTAAGTCGTGAATTTTTTCTCAACCGATATATAAACTTACAATTATTTAGTGTTTGTATTTACTAATCTCCGTAGGTAAGTTTGTTCCTCATTGCTGATCATGGAGGAACAAACGTGCATGGCATGTACCGTAAAGTGATTCAGGCGTAAATGTCCTGGCCATTTGCTTGGAAATTTACGCATTCGCTGACTTGAAAACGTAAGCTTCCCCATAGATCACTTTATAGTTGGTTAAAAACTTTAATCCACTGTTAAACTATTTTTCCAACATAATGTGTAATGTTTTCTATTGGTCATCTATATTATATTCCATGGACAAGATCTTTTTGTATTTGTTATTTATTTTCTTTTACCCAAAAACCCAATGATATTTTTATCACACAATCTTTAGTATGTACTACCTCTTTAATATTCTTGCTTCTCATGTAGGTTTTTATGCGTACATGATATTTTATTTATGTGTTTAAATTTCATTAAGTTTTTGTACCCTATTACCGGAAGGTTGGGCCAAACCCCTAAATAAAATAAACTTTCTATCGCATTCTCTACATTTTAAAATATATACGTACGGTATTTAAGCCCATCACCTTATGCTGCACCTTACACTTAATAAAGCGAATTGTACAGGATACAGCCTCTGACTTTAATCAGGGTAGAATGAGATTGTCCTTGGACAGCTATTACTTAATCTTTCCAAACAAATAATTTTAAACACAGTTTTGGTAATTCTGCCACTGCGCCTCTCAAACCGTACGTCAACTTTTTGTAACTACCTCCTCTGTCAGTTTCATGGGTCTCATGTCAGTCACTGCCTATCTGATATCCACTCTCAATTTAACGGCGTAGTTCAATTTCGAGGTTTCGCACCAAAACCTCGCGTCCTGTAGTCTCACTAGGGACTACGGTACCAACGAGAACTATAGCATAAAAAATGGACTAATTTGTTTTTATGGATTCGGTTTTTGGGTGCCCTTTGCCATTTACTGCCTAGAGCGACAGCTGCTTTCACTTTAACTAGTAGACTCAATACCAAAACATTGACCTTCAATTATTGTAACCAACTGGGTAAAGCACAAAAGAGAAAACATACTACATATATAAAAGAGTCAGTTCAAAACTGCCCAAGGTAGACATATTTTGGACATTGACATCGAAAGCCACCATGAAAATTATAATTTTTTCTCACGGTTCTGGACTTGGAAGATAAATCTAAAATTTTTAAACAAAGTAGCATCAAAACCAATCCTTAAAATTTTTAATGGTACTTTTTTATTTTGAGACTTTATACAAACAGCAACATTTGTGACAAAATTTACTCGGCAGTAGGCAGTTCGTGTTAGTGGCCCTCTATATCACAGTCAAATATTTATTCATAAAGATGAATGATAGGTATATAAGCGAACAACGTCGCGGGTACAGCTAGTCATTCATAAAATTATTTTTCTCTTTTAAGCATATTTATAAATATATGTTACATATTCATTTACATCAAACAAATAATATGCAATACTTTACCTACATTTCCATTGCAGACTTTAGAAGTCTTAAGTCTTGCCATTAGTTCGCTAAAAATACCTTTCTACTTACTTAACTATAAGTAAGACAAAATTAAATGTAAATAAAGAAAAGTAAAACAGTAAAAAAGTAAAAGTAAACTTTTATCTATATAAACCAATGTGAATGGTACTGGTTTAAAAACCCAACTCTTACCCACTGCGCTATCCACCCCATCATTATTCTTAACCGTTCTGAAAGCAAGAAGCGGCTTTATCTTCGTATCGCCCGCCTTTTAACCTACTGAATGGTAGAATTAAAAGAGTAACTACCCAAGCCATGAGAAGCACAAAAGTGGCTTTTTAAATAAAACGAAAAGTAATGAACGTTGCTCTCAAATTGCATTTTCCGATCGGAAAACTTTTTCTCATGTCATTGAAGTTGGGACACTAGTTTAATCTGAATATGGGAGGTAGGGGTATCTGGGTTGCCGATTTATGTAACATAGATGTATTTTATCCAAACTAAGTTGGATAACGAATCTCTGTATTCCTTTTGGTCGATTATCATTATTACTGAGTGTTTGCATATTATATTATGTTAGCATCATAGATGACACTATTTTTAAGAGAAAAATGTGGAAAGAGGAAAAGTAGGCCTTGACCCTGCAGTGAGATAGTTCGAGGTTAAAATAAAAATAACATAATATTCTGATTCTTGAATAAACCTTAATAAAGATGAAGGCGTTCGGATAGATTAAAAAAATACGTAAATAGCGTTTAAATAATTTATTATTGTATTCCTTTAGTTATTGAGATGATCGTACAACATGTCTGAGGCGTAAGCTGAAGATGTTGCGGTCGATCCAAGGGCGAAGTTCTGAGATTTTAGCGTATACTCCTGGGTATTCGGGACGAGCACAGCCGAGGCCCCAAGACACGATGCCAGCTAGTTTGTTGTTATAGACCATGGGGCCACCACTGTCGCCCTAAAAAAGAATTTGAAAGACATGTTTTATTATTTTTGACAGATCAGTCTAGGAGATTAAGAATCTTAAGTTATTAAGGCATATTCAAATTAAGCAGAATAAACCATAAAAGCACTCAATCATAACGTGAAAGAAACAATGCTGCACGTGGTAGGAAATCCTTTTCGTCTTCTATATACGCAAATGAAGATGGATGTATGATGGTGTCCGTGTAATAAAGGTATCTTACCTGGCAGGCATCCTTTCCACCTTCATCAGTACCAGCGCAGAGCATCCTGGATGTGATGGTGTACACAGGTTTGTAAGCAGCATCGCAAATCTTAGAGTTGATCTTAGGAACCAAGACCCTTTGCAGTATCGAGGGGTAGCCACCGCCTTCCTGTAATGTTAGTCTTTGTTTAGCATTTTTATATTATTAAGAAAGTTCTTCAAAAATTTTACGAGACATTTTTACATGAACTGTTAAACATAAAAAATAATTTAATCTATACTTATAATAAATCTGTAGAAGTGAAAATTCTGTACATTGAAAATATCAAAAAAATAAATGGCGGGGGATGTTACTAGACCGACACCGAACCCAAAAGTGTGAAAAAAAAAATTGTTGTCTGTCTGTCTGTCTGTTTGTTCAGGTATCACGCAAAAACTACCAGTTCGATTACGATGAAACTTGGTATAATTATTCTTTATTATCCTTTACCACACTGGGTAGTTTTTATCCCGGAAAAGTATGAACAATAAAAAACAAACTTAATTTTGCGGTTTAAAACTCATTGATAAGTTTCGTCATCCACGCGAACGAAGTCGTAGGCACAGCTAGTATTTTCATAATTATGGTCAAGGCGCTAAAACAATTGGGACAATTTTAAGATTGAAGAATTTAATAAACAAAGTAAATATTCAAGAGCTTTGAATCTAATGATGTCTTTGTTCAATCAAACTTTGATCTTAAATAAAGTAGGTATTTTTGATCTAAGTTTCTGTATTTGCATGACAATGATAGAGAATATTTCAAAGTAATTCCAAAATTGGTTTTATAATCTTATCATCTTAAACTTTGTAAAGTTTTGAAAGTAATTGTTATTTTAAAAGAAATAAGTGTTTATCATAAAATAAATTACTAAAGAAAATTGCTATTTTAACCACCATGGCTAGTGGATAGCCAACAAAGGCATTTCTGACCGGAACCAAATTTACTAAGCCTAATAACTACGTATAATACTTTTGTCGAATAGGCGTTTTTTAACTGAACAAAAGGCACTACGAGACCCAGTTCCTTATGTTACCAGAGTTGACACAAAAGTCCATCGTCCTTTCTTTATCAACTGGCAAAAAAATAACACTAAGAAGGAAATTTCCTCATCAATTTTTAACTGAAAACAAGTTACTCTGGCACCCAGTTCCATTTGTTACCAAAGTTCACAGAAATCCCCATCATCCTTACATTATAAACTACCAAAAAAAAACCACTTACAAAGATATTTCCCCATCCAGTAACCACAGTAAGATCCCCATCATCAATCTCCTCATGAGATGCCATCAGTTCCACTGGAGCTACACTGTCACTGAAGTTCAAAGGTTTCGATAACCAGACGATGGCAATATCGTGGTCCATGTTGTAGTAGCTAAAGGCTGGGTTCGATAGTATGTCTCCAACTGGGTATAAGTGTCCGCCGCTATGACTGTATGAGGAGCCAACTCGAACCTGATACTCATATGGTGAAGATCTGAAAAAAAAGATTTAATTAAAAAAATAAATTACTGCTAGACTAATGTGATTGGGAATGGGATTTCCAAATGAAAATTGTCATATGTTTGGGAAGATAATCTATGAACATAGAATTCCTTTTTTTAAATAATTACTTTTTTATCAAACCACTTTCTTAAGCTATAATATAATATCCTGGGACAACTCACACACGGTTGCCTGATCCCAAACTAAGCAGAGCTTGTACTATGGTAACCAGACAACTGATAAACATATTTATATATTTCTAAATACATATATATTATAGAAAAATTACACCAAGACACAGAACAAATGATCATGCTCATCACAAAAACATTTGTCTTGGGTGGGAATTGAGCCCCATCCAAATATACCCTCCGGTATAGTCAGGGTCACTAACCACTAGACCAACAGGCCAGTCTCTAAGCTATGCAGGGGTTGGCTTCCAGTCTCACCAGATTCAGCTGAATACCATATTTCAGAATCCTTTTTCGGGGTCACAATAAATAAAACAGCGAAATATAAATTATAAACGTAGCTAAAAAAGTAGATATTTTTAACGTAAAATTTAAAGTTTTGGTCTTTATATGCCAATCGTGTATTAGCTATATATGAAATTTTGTTTCTTCAATTTTATTTCTATCATGTTACGTTTGAGATCCTTACCCGCTAACACAATGAGCAGCTGTTAGCACAATATCCTTATCAATGATAGCACCACCACAGGAATGTCTTCCTCGTCTCACCAGCGACACTTGGTAAGGGGCATCAGTGATCTCGATATCTTCGCCACCAACGATTTTCAGGTCCGCCAAGGATTTTATAGTTGGTGTCGATACTGAAATATAATCAAATGTTTTTATTTCACTAGCTTTTTTTACTCTTTTATTGACATTTTAATAAAGAAAAGTAATCAGGCACTCTAAATTATTATAAAGTAATGTTTACTGGATATTTCTTAAACTTTATGTATAAATTTATGGATAGTTAAATTACTATAAAGATAAAAGACTAAATATTAAGAGGATTCAAGTAGTTCTTCACTTGTATTTAATTAAAAAATATTAATTTTCATTTATCGAAAGACATGATCTCGGCCACTTTAGGGAAGGAAATCATGAAAAATAAGAATAAAATGCACAAAATGGAAAGCTAAGAGCAAGATTTTTTGTATGTCATAAAAAGGGTAAAGGGATCACAAATTGAAAACCTACATAGAAATATAAAAAAGTTTCTTTATATTGTATACAAAGGCTGGAGACACGAGAAATTGAAACAAATACTTATTAATTCTCAAACTATCTTGCCACCCAACCCTCAAATGAAAAAACTTTACAAAATTGTCTTCAAAAACTTACCGACACAACTAACGAACGTCAAACACAACAAATATGGAAGCATGTTGAATTAATTACAACTGAACTATTGTTCGTAATAATTGAACATTTATACCTGAAAGTTACAAAAGATTATTGAGGTCAACATAATTTAACTGATAATGAAACCTTCACTCTACACTCGACTGATAAAAATCTCAAGTTTATTATTTTATTTATTTTAAGGGACGAAGGGAATGAGCATGATTGATAAGAGTGTGACGTTTAGTCGCGTCGTTTTAGGGTTAGGGTTCTGTATAGATAAATTGAATTAAACATCGAAAATATTATAAATGATACTGGCCTGGTTTTCTACTGATGGTCAAAAGCTTTTTTCCATAATTATTTAGAAGGAGCGAGCATTAATCAAGCTTGCTCATTTGCTGGTTGGCGATTTCAGATTAAAATTTTTGATTCCTGGATAAAATTTACTTTCAATTAGTTTTGAAATTATAGAGTTAAATGCTTTAATCTTTGACCTGTTAAATAAATACAATTTAAATATAAATATAAATATGGACAACATCACATACATTGCTCTGAACCCAAAGTAAGTAGCTAAAGCACTTGTGTTATGGAATTCAGAGACATCGAAGGTACCACATACACCCAGACCCGAGACAATGTAGAAAAGTGATTTTCAACATTGTCCCGTCCGGGGATCGAACCCGGGACCTCAGAGCAAGCGACACCTTGAAAACCGGTGCGTACGCCACTCGTCATTTATAATATTTAACTCAGTATCAGGCTTCTAAAAACTAAACCTAAAACATACTCCATCTACTGTCGGATGGTAATTTAAACCTCATCAAAAATATAGTATAATATACTAGTTTATAGTATATTTTTGATGAAGTTATGTCTATTATTATCTGTTATTATGTAAAGGCAGAACGATTTATACCCATACTCATCTCATTCTGTCTCTATCACTTTTAGGTGTGAAATAGGGACGGATAGACGTATAAAAATGCTTCAAAGTTTATTAACGTTTCGACGTTTTAAGACCAAGTCTAGTTAATTCTCTGTAACTCAAACTACCAGTGAATAAAGCGGCTAAATTGAGTAGACCGTATTAGTATCCAGTACGGCCTTACTCATGTTAAATTTTCGGATGGTTCCGAGTAGTTTTCAACTAGGGTCCTTTATCATGAAGTTTTTGAGCGAGGTCAGTTTGGCTCGCGACCTAATGAGGACAAAGACTTATGCAGAGCTTTGTTACGAAGAGAAAGACGTATGCATACTTAATGCGGATTTTCAAGTTATGTACTGCATTGTATAATAAGTCATGGTAAAAATTATCCAGTGTATATTAACAATAAATAAGCTTATTGTTTAAAAAAAGAAAGAAGTGAATGCTGAGATAACGAGTAGTAGAGATGGATGGAAAATGAATCCGCGTTGCGATGACCACAAATATTGGGAACAAAGCAGGGAGATGATGAGATGTTAAGCTTATTGCTTAAAAAGACACTGTTATGTCACTATTTATCTAGATTAATTTACTTGTACAAAAACTAAACTTCCCAAACAAGTGACAATCGATTTGTCTGTACTGCAGAAAATTTTAATAAAGAAATACATTCAAAATAATATAATATAATATAATATTTATTTATTTTATTAAAATTGCTTACAATATGTATACATTTACATATTTTATTTAAATAATAATCAAATCAATTATTTAATTCATTAATCAGTTTTTGTACGGAACTCTTATCAAGTCTCGCGTTTGACCGCATTCCCAAACCAAATAATGTTTGCATACAATGATATCTTATCGTTATAATTACAGTAATTTATTGAGTCATCATAATATTATATCTTACTAAATATTCATCTTTATCTGATATCATATTATGTCAAGGTCACTGAGACGATCTATGTTGTTACTATTAATGACCTTGGATCTGTCTTTGAGGGTTTTTGTATGTAAATATGTATTAGTATTTAGTGTATATTAGTATATTAATTACTAATAAAAATATTTGAAATTGTAACTGGCATTAATGATCGAAAATTAGCCAACTTACTTTTTTTCAGCCTGATTATAATCAATGTAGTATCAAAAATAATTATCTACATGTACAAAACTATTGAGCAAAATGTAAAGGAATACATTAATATTATTATACCTTTTTTTTTCGACTGCCTCGTTGGCCTAGTGGTTCTAAGCGCGACTGCTACGCTAGAGGTCTTGGGTTCGATTCCCAAGTTGACCAAGGTGTTATTGGGTTTTTCTATAAATTCTCAGTAGCAGGTCGGAGTTTGGATTTGTGCTCGGTTAGTGGCAATAGGCTCGCCCGCTATTACATGGGACCTAAACATACCGGCGAACTGTTGGTGTACAATTGTACATTGGTACACCTCTGCCTAACCCTTCGGGGATACAGGCGTGATGGTATGTTATGTTTTATTTTTCGGGTCGATACTCTAATGATTTCAACCCACGCTGAGGGCACAGCGTGGGGATATGTCGGACTTGCACCGACTAAAAACACCCCGGTCCCATCTTAGCCTTATAATACCTACCTACCTAATTTTTAGGGTTCCGTACCCAAAGGGTAAAACGGGACCCTATTACTAAGACTCCGCTGTCTGTCTGTCCGTCTGTCTGTCTCCAGGCTGTATCTCATAAACCGTGATAGCTAGAAAGCTGAAATTTTCACAAATGATGTATTTCCGTTGCCGCTATAACAACAAATACTAAAAACCACATAAAATGAATATTTAAGGGGGGCTCTCATACGACGGTGGTACGGAACCCTTCGTGCGCGAGTCCGACTCGCACTTGGCCAGTTTTATTTATTTTATATATATTTTATTCATTGGTCCACGACCGATGTTGAATTGGCAAAAAGTATTTTTTAATTTATTAAGAACTTACATACTATGTAAAAATCATCTTGTTACTAGCCTGAACTGGGCTTGAACCTGCAAAAAAGCTACGACGTAAAGAATAAAGGAAAATATACTAAAAATAACTAAAGGTATCCAAATTCAAATTTCCTTTACCCTTAGCGAGAGATCGCGAGAATCCGTAATTGTTTCTCAGAAAAACACAGGAAAATAATAGCGAAGGAATAAAGTTCCAATTAGTATTTTTTTGTTAATCCATGTAATCGATAACAACTACAAAGAGTTTCTATTTATATTTTTAACCCTCGACACAAAAAGAGCATTGTAGCTTCTAAACGAATTGATCAATTCGGTATGATGCAGTTTCTTTTGTTTGAATGCTGATGTGATTGACAGTTTTATTTTATGGATTTAAAAATAAACTCATTTTTATAGATAACTAACTGTACCCGGCATGCATTGCAATGCAATTTTTTCTACCTAGCATTTGCCTACTACCTACCTGCCTACTACCTACTACCACTTAGAGGTATGAAAAATAGATAGTAGCCGATTCTCAGACCTACTGAATATGAGTATAAAATTTCATAAAAATCGGTCAAGCCGTTTCGGAGGAGTATGGTGACTAACATTGTGACACGAGAATTTTATTTATAAGAACATTTTGATGATAATAAATTATTGTAAATGTCGTGGTAGCCTAGCGGTTCACTGAACGGATTTGTATGCACAAGGTTGCAGTTTCGAACCCAGGCATGTACCAATGTGGCTTTTTCAGAGTTATATATATGTACTTTCTTAATTCTAAGACACTTCTGACAAACGGTGGAGGAAAACATAGTGAGGAAACCTGGATTCCAAAATTTGGGATCTGAATTCGCTAATCCGCAAATGAGCAAGCGTGGTGATCAATGCTCGTGCCTTCTCTATACAGGGTGTTAAGAAAACCCTGTCCGATCCGTTAAGGTATTGTTAGGTATCGATAACAGATTCCATTAATATAAAAACAAATGGAAAAAAACTAAAAAAAAATCTCGAAAGTCGAGAGAGAGTCTCGTCACTGGTGCTGCCAAATGGTGCTGTAGTTTTTGTTTTAATCCCAAATTTAGGGAATTTCGAGGCAAAAATTGGTTATTTCAAACTTCGTTATTATTGTTTTTATCATGAATATTCCAAATATGATATTTTATTTGGGCATGTGATTGTAAGATCTATATCACAGTTTCGGGTCGGACAGGGTTTTCTTAACACCCTGTATGGCAAAAAGACTGTGCCCGGCAGTGGGACGTTTATAGGCTGGATTATTATTATTAAATTATTGAAAACCTAATGGTATGGTTCTCGTCAACTACCGCATCGTAATTTTAGTATTTGCTTGGCGTGAAAACTGCATTGGTATGAATACATATAATTTAAATCAGCTAATTATAATGGAAGGCAATTTTTCTACAAAATTTTGGTAAACTTTATTTTGCTTTTCAGCTTGGTGACAGGGTAAAATAAACTAATTAACACTGACGGCTTCTCAAGTTTTAAGTCAATTAAAAAACAAGACAACCTCTTTGGGATCTTGTACTTTGTAATTTAATTATATAGAATTAAGTATTCTTTTTGCATGTTCTTTTTAATTTTATTTTTAATAACTTCCTGTTACAGATTAATGTCCGAAATATTAATTTGCAATCCTTGACCTGATTGTATTAGTTAGTCGCGTAAAAATCCAAAACAAAAAAAAGTTTTTTTTTGTAGACTTGCTAATATTTATTTTGACCCTATTATACCATGTGCCTACATGCGAAAAAAACTGCCTTTTGTTTGTTTATTTGTTTTTCTGTTTATCTATTAAGTTCTTACGACTGTACCACATAACTTATGAATCATACATATTAAAAAAGTTTCATTTAAATATATATATATAAAAAAAAAAAATTACATCATTTGAAATTATTTACATTCAGAAAAGTTAAATAAGGTTCCAAAAAATCAATATAGTAGTTTCGTAGCTAAAACTTCAAAAAACTGTTTACCAAAATCCCTTCCTCAAATATTACGTCACCAAAAAGTAATATCTTCTAACAAAATGGCCGCGGGTTGAAATTATTCAAGGTTTCGATTTAAATCGGGCGACCGCCAAATAGCATTACCCGGCCTCCGGGTAAACAAGTTTAAATGATATCCGGGTCCTTTTACTCATCAGTCAAATGTCAGCATGACCGATGAGCTTCACTGAACAATGGTCTTCTTTATTAATATTAAATTAAAGTGAGCTTGTTTGTTTTGGGATTTAAAGACCGATGCATCGTAGGGATATAGGACTCATTATTGAGTTTTATTTATGTTGTATGTTGAGGGCAAGAATCATATCAAGAGATTTTGTACTTTAGTGTTTAGTTAATTAGTTTAGTCTATTTATTTAGCCTTATAACTCGATACGATGGTATTTTATAAATAAGTTCTCATGAATGGAAAACCAACAACCTTACGGATCAAGACAGATAGCCTGACAACGAAAAGAAAAATTACAATTTTTTTTATTAAAAATAATGTGATTGCTCTATTCGATGGTATTACTTGAAATTTTTGATGAACACTAAAATATTTTTGTTATTTCATCACCACCCTGCGTAGCGTATACTATATTATTCTACTATACTTACTATTTAAAACAAAAGAGATGGCACCCAAAGATTTCTAACACCTGAAAAACTAATAAATACCGCAAAAAACTTCCCAATAACATTATTATTATCTTTAGAAGTTATACACCACAATACATATTCCACCGGTAAAACAGTGTGTTTATTCATTGTTACATCCGCCTTCCCTTTATAAGAAGTTGTATAACTAACTTTATTGTTTTCTTCGTGAAAACAAAGTGGGGACATACCTTTACCTTTTTCTTACTTTAGTCAAGTTGCAGGTAATTTACGCGTTGTTTGGGATATCATGGAAGTTTCTTTATAAGTCCGAATGTAGCTTTCATTGGGTATTCGGGTAATCGATTTGTTTATAGGAAGTGTTTGTTCAAGCGTAGATAATAGAAATATTGTTTTGTAAAAGATTGGTGTTTCTGTACGAGTTGACGCAGAAGTAATTTTGTTGGTGTTAAATAAATAAATAATATTTTTTTTCGTAAATAATTGTGGCAAAAAATAAATAGGTTTTGATTTTTTTTATCTATTTAAAAATTAGCTGTACTCCTCCCTTGTGTGAGCTAAACATTAAAGAAAGAAAGAAATCATTTATTGACATGCAGACAGAGTTATTTTTTTATAACATTTGTGGAGATAATTATGCGGCAAAGCGACAATTTGCTACAAAAAAAATAGTTAAGCAATTGATATTCGTGTAGTTGGCTCACAATTTCGATCATTAAAACGTTGGACTAGGAACCAAATAAGGCAGTACAAAACCCTGTTAAAGATGTACTACGTTTGGAATGCACTGATCAAATTATTTCTGATAAAAACACCAACAAACAAAACACCCAATATCTCCAGGAAGGTTATAAAGTCAAGTTCAGTCACGATGGCAGAGAAATTCAATTTAGCCTTCAAGTGTTCACGTATCAACACACTCGGAGATGCAATAACATTGGATCAGAAGATTGCAATAATGCATGTGGTGTCGGAAGAAAGATGTGTGAAGAAAAGGATATGATATCATAAAATAAATAATAATAAGAACTGCCTATAAACATCCCACTGCTGGGCACAGCCTCCTATGTAGATATGAAATGTATACTAAAAAATACTAATTAACTTAATTTGTTTGTTAATTAAAATGTTAAAATTGAACGGCTGAAGCAAATAACACTTTTTAAGCGATACATAATTATAATTTAAGATGCACATTTGCATACTCGCGCATCGGAAAGACCAGTTGACCTGACTCAAAGAATCCAGATAGTCAACATAAATGAGTGCATGTATATAAAACAGAAAACTAGTAAAATAGACATTCCATTAAAATAAAAAGTCAGTGACACACCATCGTTTAAAACAATAATAAGATAGATATAATAATATTAATAACTGTGTTTATATTTACTTTCCAACAAATTCAGTTTAATTTATTTTATCTCATAACCAAATAATTGTTTCAAAACAATTAACAAAACTACAAACAAACTTGTTAAGTACCTAGAAAATAAATTTTCATACTCTTCTGTTTAATTTAGTTCTTATCTCATATTTGCAGGCTAATAAATTTTCTAGAACTTTACAATGAAATACTAAATAACAAAACTTATGATGATGGTACTTTAACTTATTTTATCACTTAATTAATTAAAGAACAAACAAATACTAAAATTAAATCTTATACATAAATAAATAAAACTAACACGTGTCAAAAAACTCATCGTCATCCTTGTCAATGGCGGGAAACGTGCCCAGAAGGCTGGCAGCATTGCCACGTTGAATGGCTATGCCGATTCTCTGTGCAAGGAACAAACCAGCTCTCTGATCACGAGTAGAGTCTACCAATTAATTAAAGTAAGCTAATGATGCCTGTGCTCAGCAGTGGGATTTGTAGTCTGATATAATTATTATGTGGTTTACTTACCCTAGGATTTTTTAAAATGTATTTCTTCATAGTCCATCATAATGTATAAAAAGTGATGTTTTCAAGTTTATTATTGGCGGAATGAAAAGCTTACAAAAATATTTAAAAATGTCCTGAATATTATTCGTTTGTGAATACATTTTTGGTTTCATTTATTAACTAAACACCGATGTTTATTTTTTGTAAAGACAATGTAAAAAAAAAACGGTATTTATTTATTGTTTATTAGTGCTGTCTGTTGTTGAAATTTTAATGATGACTGGAGCATGAATCCCACTTAAATGCTAGAACTGAGACAACATTATGAAACTTCATTCTTCGTTTATATGAAGGCGTAAATCGGCCTTAAATTATATATTACACGTCTATTTCGTTTCTATAATCCTAAACATTGTTTGAGTATATCTGTTTTCCCACGAAAAGCGCGGAAACCGACGTTCGACTTTATAAGGTTCGACTCAGGTATTCTGTCAATTTTATGTTTATTACCAGAAAATTCCCAAACTGGTGAATATGTCGCCACAATTCGTTTGTTTATGTGATCCGGATACGGGAAAGAATATGAAATAGTTCAGCTGCTTGTGGGAGATAATGTAGAGGAAAACTGTTTATCATACTTTCAGTTATTTTGAAGACAGTCGCAGGTAATAGAATATCATGGATTTGTAATTATAATGGCACGAAGATTATTGAGTCATATTCATTGATTAAAGGTAGATAGTTCACTAAAGTATCAGCATGCAGAAATAAATTTATGACTAAAAATAAAATAAGTACGATTCAAATAATTTTGAGATAGATGTTTGAGACATGAGCAAGATTGATACAGAATCTAAAGTAGAGAAGTAGAGTAAATAATATCATAAACGAAATTAAACTACTTTTTGCCAACTGTAAACTGTAAACTTTTATAGCCAACTGTAGATACATTCGGTCGGTTTTTTATAGGCAGACTTCCCTTTCAGCGTTCGTCACATGAAACCTTCGCGTTAGCTTCTAAGGCATTAAAACCTCCTTTTCATGTCAGCAAAGAAGCCTACACAATTATGTACGTGTCTGTCTGAGGGTTTGCCGAAAGGGAAGGATCCCTGGCAATAAACGGACTGAGTCCCGGATAGGATTTATTCCGAAACTATTTTGTGAAAGCCTTGGTAGGTTTAAGAAAAATATTTTTGTTTTGGTGTGGACTTTTTGTGTGTTGAACGTTTTTGTGATTTTTGTTTTGTTGCTTGATATCTCTAATCACTGCTCTAACAGATTACATACACAAACGAATATCTTAAGCTTATTATTTTTTAATTTGATAATTAGAAAAGTAAATCTTTAATTTTTAACCTGATCTTTATTCAAATATCTCTCTCTTTTCTCGAGGGTATTGGAACATTGTCAGTTAATTAATCTTTACTCATTAAAAAAATATAGTTTTCTTTGTGCCCGTATTGAATTATAAAAGTTGTTACCGAAAGGATATATCGGTGAAGTATATATCTGGATAGAGATATATAGAGTCAGTTTAAAATGAGTTAATTTAATAACTGATATCTGAATTTTCGTACTAATTATTAACACCAAACAGAAACATATAATGGTATTATTTGATAGGCGATAGTATTCAGTGAATTTTTTTATATATTTTTTTTTTTTTTTTTATATCCGGGACATCTCACACACGGTTATCTGATCCCAAGCTAAGCAGAGCTTGTGTTATGGTAACCAGACAACTGATAAACATACTTATATATTTCTAAATACATACATATTATAGATAAATTACACCCAGACCAGAACAAATGATCGTGCTCATCACACAAACATTTGTCCTGGGTGGGAATCGAACCCACGGCCTCCGGTATAGCAGTCAGGGTCACTAACCACTAGACCAATAGGCCCGTCAAATCCCACTTACTCGTAATTACATCATGAGTAAGTGGTGTAATTTTCTTGTGTTCAACACCCCTGAAGTTTCGTATAGCCCATTTTGAAATCTACACAATTTATATGCCTAGAGAAAAAATTAGTATTTTAAAAACAGTCTTATATACGGATACAGCATTATATACTTCAAAACAAACAGAAAAACAAATCGTAAAATTAAGATTTAAACCTCTTTTTTCCTTAATACCACCTCAATACAATCACTGTGCGGCTTGCGACGAAATTTACGGCCGCTTTGACTGGAAACCGTAGAATTACGGGACTGGCCTAGAAATGGGAGATACAAGGATTTAACTCCCGAGATTCTGAGCACCAAACTGGGGACGTTCAATTGTACATAATCTGTCTAAAACCCGCATCGTACTCAGATTGTCACTTAGCATTGCAATGCTCGAATAAGGATTAATATTAGTGATTTAGAGGCATTAATTTTGTTTGAAAAGACGAAATTGGAATGTGTATACTTTAATCTTGGACATAATAGATTTCTTATCTACAATACTTTAAAATTTATAGTATAATAGAAAACAGTATTATACTTGGGGGTTATGTATCACAAAGGGACATGCAACCTCTATGTAATACATACTGTATTACATAGAGGTTGCATGTAATTAGATTTACATTTACATTAGATAATTACATTTAAAATCCCCATTCCATTCTTCTAGATAACCATTTTTTTTCTTTATTTCAAATCTTTATAATTAACAATTCAATTTTGTATTTTTTTATTTAATGAGGTACAAGGTACATCTTATGAGATAAATATATTTTGTTCTATTTATCTCAAAGCACAGTTATTTTATTGTATGTAAAAAAAACCTATTGAGAGTCCAGTATGTGTTCGAACTAGTATTTAAATAAAATATTATTCAAAAGACAAAAAAATCTTTTATGCACAAAATCTTTAAAATATAATATACTGCGAGCCTGCAAGACGTACAATGTTGTGAGATATTATGATTACCTATAAAATTTAATACATTACAGTAGTCTAGCCATCTCAGGTGTTCAGAAAGCTTACAGGAGGCGAAAAACAACGATTTACGCTTGTATACAGGGTGTTACCGAAAGGGTATATCTATCCAAAAGGGGTGAAGAGTACATCTGGCATAGAGTCAGTTTACAAAAATTCAGCTCATAATTAGTTAATTTGATAATTGACATCAATTATTTTGTATCAATTTTAATTATTTCACAGTCGCTATAGCCAATACGCCTACAAATTTTTCTATAGTGTAAAAAATCATGACTGTTTTTTTTATCCCTTATGAATATGAAAAAAATGGCCTTTGAATGAAAAGACTAAAACATTTTTTAAACTCTTCGCTCTCTTGTCATAGGCTTTTTGGCCATGACGTTTGTTTCATTTCGAATACTTTGCTTTTACCGTATGTCATGTATAATTAAAAAGAGGCATAAACTACACATGACTTTTTAATTGTGCTGTAACTGTAAATACTAAAATACCTAATAAAATATGTAATCTAACTTTAACTTTTTCTCCTTTTTCACTTAAGTATATAAAAAATATTTAATTAAATTTTATTTAAAAACTTAAGAGATAAATGTCTGACGCCTTTTAATCATTTTAATTTAATTAGAGTCTAGACCTGATCAATATAAAATCAAATTCTCAGGCTCTAAAAATGTAACCTTATTTCTCAATTTGCGAACTACAAGTTTTCAAGTGAAAATTATCTGGAAGGTTCCATCCATCACTTGTAATCAAAGTTCGTCTGATTGATGAGGCAGGGATCCCTACGATTGTAACGTCTCCCTTTGAAGAATCATCATAATTAATAGCTTGGAGATTCAAAAAGAATCTAATCTGTCATTTTGTTCAATTACTTTCCTGAAAGAAATTTAATTTGTGTTATTAACCGACTTCAAAAGAAGGTTCTCTATTTTATTTGTGTGTCTTTTCTTTTGTTACACGTAATCCACGAAAATGGTGTCTATGCTTTTTGAGACACCATATTCCTGACATTAACCGATTAAGAATAATAATTTCGCAGATTAAAAGAAATAAATATGTACTACTAATTTTGTTTAATGATACATATTTTTTTTTGTTATTTTAAATTTAAAACCCATATTAGTATACTTACCTACCTATTTCAATCAATCAGTCACGTTACCTACCACTTCTAGCTAAAAAAAACCTTGACCTTACCAAATACTGCCAAAAGTACTTGTAATGGTCAACGAAATGTGCAAAATTTAATTAAAATACCTTTGCCAAGAGATTTCGTAGTCGCGGCCGTTTTCATTAAAAGTTGGGCGACATTAAATTCGTCGCAGTCGACTCACATACCGACATACGAAACCTTCGCAACTTTAAACCTTTCAATTTAGTTCACTTGAGTTTTTTTGGAGAGGAAAAAGGCATAAAAAATGTACTCTTGTAACCTATTGTATTAGGATTCAAAATTCTGTTCAAAAAACTGTGTTTGATTTTCTATGGCAATAAACTACTATCTGCGTACCAATATAATAATTATACTATTATATACTTTGATTCTCTACTTACGTATAAATTGACTGCACTGATAGCCGAATGGTAGAGGTCAATCATCTACCACCACTATGGCCTGTGTTGTGCTTTCGATCCTCATATTTGTTCTAAACTTTAACTTTTTAATAAGGTCGATTTCTAAAAAAGAAAAAGAAAACCCAACCGATTTAGGAACAAGATGTAGTGACAAGAACGCGGGTCGCGATATGTTCAATGATCGCCACGTCGATCGCATCGCATCGATCGAGGCATCACTAAAAAACAAAAACGTCTTTATGTCTGAGTCATAAGGTCGGTTATTGCAGCACTACACCGCTGACTTGTGGTCAAATCACTATGAAACAAAAACGTCTTTATATCAACGCAATAAGGTCGATTTTTGCAGGACTTCACCGCTGACTTGTGGTCAATTGATTGAACGTGTGTGTAGATTGATCATGTCAATCAAATAGCACAAAGGGTAACTGACGTTTTAGGTGACTGCTCATCGCTTTATATCAGATTCTGTGAGGTTTTGATTGATATTAATGTTCTGATTTTGTTTCTAGTAATTTATTTAGAGTTAAAGGTAAATTAGGAATTGTTTATTCGTTTACTCAGCATACGAAGTATATGTATACATAATTTTAATAGATTTAAATCGAATGGTTAACTGTTTTTCTTTTTTTTTTAAACTCCCGATCTGTATATTGTTATTGTATTTTTATGGAAATTGCAGATGAAATATTAGACATAATTCCGGATATTTCAGTTATATTCATAGAGACTAAAACAAATCATGTATTTTATATGACACCTACTTATTATAATCGACCACCCAAATTATAATTCATGACGAAATATTCTTCTAGGTATCAGTCACTATTTAAAAACTGCAAACCTTCTACCCTTCAACTTCAAAAAATAGTAATTATCTACATTCGAAGACTTATGAAGTCTTACGTTAATTTGCCCGAGAGGGGAGGACGGGGTCTTTTGAACATGGTAGAGGAAACTCTAATGACATCCAACTTCCCTTACACGTAGCGCGTAAATAGATTTATATCTGGCTTTTTAGTTTGACGAAAGAGTGTTAGGGCGGAAACATATTTTTTATGTTTCTTTGCTGGTTTTTTGTAAACGTTTGGAGATTCATTTTACTAGATGAAAATTTTAGACTAGGGAATAGACAGTTTATCTTTGGGAATATTTTATTTAAATGCATTCAAATCTTAGATGGTGTCTCAGAATATTCTTATTTGCCTTCAGCTCTTAATGTAATTTAACGATTCCTATGTCTCCCTGAAGTAAAAAAATAACCGACTTCCAAAGAGGAAGAGGTTCTCAATTATTGAAGGTTTGTTTTTTTATATTGTTACTGGATCGATTTAGAAAAATATATAAGTATTGTCACCCTTATACCTCATACCATATCATACCTCAAAGGTCAAACATTTAAATCCATTATTTTATCATGTCACATTATTTCCCTTCTCCAAAATAAACTAAAACTTTAATATTAAACACAATATATTTCAAACACCATCCCATCTCAAGACAGGCACCGAAACTTACAGCAATACCCACATCTGTGCGAACTATAAAAACTTAGCGGTTGCAGCGAAGAAAGTCGCTGCATAAATCATTGTGACACCTAAAGTGGACAAATTTCTTCCTTTTAGCGTCTCTGTACGTTTAAAGCGCTTTAAGCTTTAAGGTAATATGAATATCTGGAATGCCGCAAATTGTGGGACGTAAGAATTGTATTTTAGGCTTTTGTTCGGTTTTTGTTAATGTTTTCTTCGTGCTAGTTATTGCTTCATAAATCTTTAAGTTTTATGTTTTCGAATGTTTTTGACTCTTTGAGTAAAAATAGTCTAGGAATTTCAGCTAATCTAGACTTATAATCTAACAGAAACAGAAGGGCTATCCAAAATATCGAATTGATTGAATATTGAAAATCAATAAAGTTTCTCATATTTTATCTATATCTACACATATATCACAAAGCGAGTCATGTAATTCAGAATATCAAGTTACGCTAATACACTAACATTATGTCAGTTAATGACGACTTATTAGTTCAATGACCGGACTCGAGTAGAATCGGAAACCGCTATGTACGCATGCTAGCTGCAATGAGACCACAAAAACAAAAGTCAATCAACTCTACAGTCTACTACAATCAGGAGTCAGGACCAACAATTACGCTGTCTGATTGCAACGAGAATTCAAGCCAAATAAAAAACTAACCTAAAATTGTCTTCAATCTAGCCAATACCTATTTCAATTCGATTTTCGATTCTCGTTTCTACCTTAACTATCGTGGAATTTAAAGGGTCTGATCGACTAGCGAGCTACGAGCTTACGGTAAAGCTCGCGGTGCTTTCACTCGCGGCTCGTCGTGCATTACACAGGAGCGAGCTAAACCTGCGTTGTTTGGAAAGGCTAGGCGCCGCGCAAAAATTTCGAACATGCGTGACGAGCTTGGCTCGCTTGCCACCCAATAAAACCGCGTTCTTGAGGTGATACACGACCGAGCTTCACCGGCGACCCAACAAAATCGCGGCAAAGCTCGCTCGTCATTCACACCCTTAAAATGGGTTACAGTAAAGAGCAATCTCCGAAATCAGGAGATTGGACGGAATGGTATAAAACATTTTTTTTCGTACTATTTGAGCTTGTTTATTCGGTAAATACTTCACATGCTCGGATGTCGGAAGTACGATCGAGTTGGCAATTGAGTTCAATATTTTTTGCCACTGTTTTAACCGGTTACTTTTTATTTAATAATTTAAATGTTGAAATGGCTTTGCACCTGTTTTGTGAATTCGCTTCTCAGGGGGTAAGAGTAAAATATTGATCATACTTTTAAGATTTTCCATCTATGTGTGTATGTATATTGTTTTTCCGATTACCTACCTACCTATCCTACCCTAAATAAATATGTGTTCAAAACACTATGTTGTATGATTTATGAAGGATTTTTTTATGTTTTTTAATTATTATCTAAATCATTACTATTCACCACATACAACACAAATCATTATTAACTACAAATTCACGACATTAACCATTCCAACTAAAATTAATTACGTCATGAATGCATAATAATTAGGTGTATCTATCGGAACAATACAATAGGTACAAGTATTGACAACGGCGGTCCAATTATACTGCGATCTCGTACGAGACCGTTTGTACGTTTGTAATACAATCCGATAGTATGCAGCAGTAACGTGAGATTGGTTAAGGTACTGATACTGCTCTATCTATGTCTATTTTATTATTTGGGTATGTCTCTCTTTCTGATATGGCCAGGAATCGCAAAAGACAGGCAGGTTTGGAGGAGGGAAGCAGAGGCCTTTGCCCAGCAGCGGGACCTTACGTAGGCTACAAAAAAAATATGTCTCAAAATGCCAATATTTTTTTGCTTAAACAAAGGACTATCTTGTGGCAAACCCAGGAGGAAATGGCAAGACTAACTCGACATCTTTGAGCGAAATTAAATTAATAAATAAATGAGTGAAGGAGGCCTTTGCCCTGCAGTAGGAAACTTCACGCTCTTAATATAACATAGGTATATCCATGTGTAAAATAAAAATAAATAAATAAAAAAAAAAAACCCGACTGCATGAAAAACACTTTAAATAAAAACTGAAAAGTAAAAAACAAGTTCAATAAGTCTAGAAGTGTAGATAGCAATGTTACTGTCACAGTCGGGACCCATAATGAATGATTTTAGTCTAGCTTATTTAATGGGGCCCGACTGTTACAGTAACATTGCTATCTACACTTCTAGACTTATTGAACTTGTTTTTTACTTTTCAGTTTTTATTTAAAGTGTTTTTCATGCAGTCGGGTTTTTTTATTTTTTAAATTTATTTATTTTTTATTTAACACTTTTTAGTTAAAATCATACTAAATTCACCTAGCATACGGCATTCGAGTATGTATTTAGTTTGGATAAAGAACAATTTTTCACATAGTATTTTTTTATACGTTAATGATATACCATTTTGGAATCCTCGTTACAAGCCCTTTAATTTGATACCCATATTGTAGCAAACATATTTTTTTTATATTTTTTTTTACCAAATCTACGGCACCTCGTGGCCGCCATGTTGGTTTTTGTTTGGCGTGACATATCTAAGAACACTTGGGTAATCGATACGAATCCAACAATACCCTAATTATCGAAATTCATTTGGCCGTTTCGAAGATATGAGGTAATAAAGAATATTACACACATACATACATACATACAAGATACGCGCGAAAAACATAACCCTTCTTGGCAGTCGGGTAAAAAATATGTCTCTTTTTATTTACTTGATGAGAATTACCCATTTTCTAGCTTTTGCTTATGGTTTTGCCGGCGCGTCGTAGGTCAGTTATGCGGCAAATAGTAGCTTATGTCATTTTTTGGGCTCCAAGCTTACCTCATACCAAGATTGATAAAAATCGGTTTAGCGGTTTAGCCGTAAAAAGATAACAGATGGACTATTTCACATGTTGATAATGTTTAGTATGCGATTATGTATTTTATTTAAAAATACACTCGTAAGCGGGGTAGGCCGAAAAGACGCTGGCGCGATGACATCGATCGCTATCTGCCGGGTTGGTGGGAGGGTGCTCCAAACAGAAAAGCCTGGAGCGAATTGGGGGTGACCTTTGCCCAGCAGTGGGACACATAAAAGGTTATTAAAAAAAAAAAAAAAAAAAGTGTGGATTTTAGAGACGTTAAAGAATATTGTTTAAATTAGTAGTTAGTTTATAATATGTTACTTCAGTAACCTAAAGAAACTAGATCTATTTTTTATTATTTAGTCTTGCTGTCCGATAAAGAGTTGTCGTTTTTTATCTATGTTCGTTGGTTAGAAATATGACTGAATGGGACTGCTTGTATTTCTGAAATAAATGGAATGTTTACTTACATAAAGGACGGAAACGGTAAGCCTTTAAGAGTGAGTTAATCTCTTGTCTGGTATGTAGGAGTTCAACGTAATAGCATTCTTATCAGACAATGTTATATTTTTCCAAGAGCCCTTTGTCCAACCTTGTCCCACTTTCCTTGGTGTTAATGTCACAGTTTTGTAATACTGTTTGTTTTATTACGCACGGAAAATTTTCTAGTAGCTGTATTTGGTTAAATATACAAAGTTGATACGACAGAGGGGCTTTTCTTTAAACTGCCTATACTAGATACCATTTTCAAGCTCTGTACCAAAAATCAATTAAATAGGAGCAGTAGTTTAGTCGCAAATGATTTTTTAAGATTTTGCACTGTTTCAACACGATGTATCTTTCCTAACAGCTGATTATGTCTAAGCATTGACGCATGTCACAAGTAGGTAAGTCAGTCAAATTTATTTACACAGGCTGGTTGCGTTTTATTCTAATTTGTAAGCTATTTAGTTTGTTTAAAAAAATATTTTGTAATTTTTGGCGCTTTTTATTTTTATACCGTATCGAATTAATACTAAACACGTATAGTAGTAGTGTAATTTAATGCCCCTCTGTCATATCAACTCTGTATGTATAACGTGTCATGGAAATATTAGATTTTTTCTTCATTCTTATTCCATACTAATATTATAAAACTGAAACTCGTCCAGTCTGTTTGTAATGCTTTTATTTAAATGCATAGTTAGTCGACCTAAGGAGAAGTTCATTTCTGAAAAAAAAAAAAAAAAAAAACATCTTCTTTATTGATTTTCAGAAGCAACATTCTAGAAAGAAAATTAGTCGCAAACAACTTTCCCATTCATAGATTTCGACTCTAAGAAATTCAATTTGAAGTTTGTCAAAACGTGTAATCTAGTCAAGTTCATACTACACCTAAGGGAGTTACCTGGGCGGATAAAAGGCCTAAACTGCGCGAACGAAAGGACCCAAAACTTTCATTGTCATGGTCCTTCGGGAATCTAAGTAACAAGAAGTCTGTTCTTAAGTTTCCCATTTTGTAAACCGAGCCTGTACTACGAGATCTTATTACTTAACTGTTGTCGTTGTGGAAGAGGGACGCAGCTACGCTGTGTATAGCGGCGTCTCGCTGCCACAACGGCAATAGCCCAGCTTTAAGAGTTCGTAGTAAGGGGTGACGGTTGTCTTTTCACTATTCCTCGGTTCTTGGTTTCTGAGGTTTTAAACTAAAATGTCGAGCGTAAAATGTGGTCAGGAAAATGTTGTTAAGTTTGACTGTTGACAATTTCTCAGAATCTTGATTTCGAAATGTCTCTCAAGCAATTTATAAATAGCACTTAAAGTATGATTTATTATACTGTGAATAAAATTTATGATTTTTTAAGATTTTTTTTGCAAAATTAAATAAAATAGTATTTTTTTAAGTAAAATGGGAAACGAAATATCAAGTTTAAAAGATTATTTTTTCCGTTATTGATTTATTTCAGTAATGTTTAAAACTTAATCTCAAACTAACGTAAGTAAAGAGAGAAAATAAATAAGTTTGACAATCTATTTTTAATGCATTCATTTATTTTGTAATGCAGTCATTCAAGTAAAACACTTTTTCAAAGTGATAAATAATTAATTGCGGTGCAAAAAGTTAATTAGCCGTCTGAATTGCGGCAAACTCTGAATGGCAATAAAGCCGCTTACAGCAGACTATTAAGTCGATACTATTAGTGCTGGAAAACTAATGACAAGATTTTGCTTCAATATGAAAATAAAAATCAGATATAACTATTTATGTTTCAATAAAAATAAATAAAATTATGTGTATACGTAATATCACAATACTTTTTAACAGTCGCAGTCTAAGTCCATTTGTTGATTCTAATCTTCAAAAGGGTTAAAACCATTTTGATAAAATTTAACTGGGAGCTTATTATATAAGGAGTTACTTATGCTATAATGTATCTTAAAGCAATGATATCTGACAGATGTTAAATATCTACGAGAATGAAACCGCGGGGCTCTGGTATTAAATTATAATAAAGCAAGGAGATCATTCAAAAGTTACTATTAATCACAACAAACATTATAATAATGGTTCATTTATCACATGCCTACGTACTCCTGAAACCTTTCTTTATTAAAAGGACTTTCTATACTCGTCAAAAATATCTCAGCTCTAAGAGTATCTATATCATTTTTAATAAAAATCGAGCTGTACGCCGTTTGTGGACGAAGCCAATTGTTTTCTAATCAAGCCGCAATCTTAGAAAATAATATATCTAAAATAGTTGTCTATTGTGGAACACCACTTTTCTCATTTACTTTATTTTTGCTATATATTATGAAACTTAAATAATTGACTGTACTTGATTGTGCCGAATCAGTTTAATTATTCGATCGAATTGATAGCATTTTTTTTACAACATTTCGGTGAAGCGGAATCCTTCAACAACTCACATAACATAACATACATAACATACCATAACGCCTGTATCCCCGAAGGGTTAGGCAGAGGTGTACCAATGTACACCCACAGTTCGCCGGTATGTTTAGGTCCCATGTAATAGGGGGCGAGCCTATTGCCACTAACCGGGCACAAATCCAAACTCCGACCTGCTACTGAGAATTTCATAGAAAACCCAATAACACTACTTTCACTAACAGTTTGATGTCAAAGGATGGTCCGCATTCAATTACTTCAAGATTTCAGTTTTCGACGTTTTCTAAATATAAATTGTAGCTAGTTCTTGACTCGGTGCTCGGACGTCACTTAGTGGCTCTCTCTAGAGATGTCAGAAGGAATAAATATGCTAGATGTAATTAAAATAATTAAAAAAGTTTTTTTTTTCTTTGGTTGAGTGCTGACCACAATAAACGAAGATCGGAAGTCGGCTTTCGAAATAATGTGATTTTTTTTTGTAAGTCTTCGATGTGTTTTCAAATATATTGTTGCAATTTAGATCAGATAAGAAAGCTAAAATATAATTAAGCTTGATAAATAAACTTTTAAAAACTGATTTCGATATCCTAATTACTGAAAGCGCAATATTAAGGCGGAGTGGCCATCGGATAACCGTGAAATTGTTATTCTTTTGTGGTACTTGTAAAATTAAAACTTTAATCTTAAAGCAGCACTTATTCAAGTTTGATTGTTGTCAAAAAAAAATATGCAAAAATTTATGCATTACTTATCTTACACATAAATTACTGTCTTTTGCTCAACGCTCTGCTTTCTAGTAAGTCAAAAAGTAGTAAGCAAAATCTAACCTAAGCTCTCTCTCTCTCTCTTCCAGAGAGTTTAAAACCCCAAACCCTGTTTCAACATAATCAGTTGTATAGTTTAGCTTTGAAAACATAACAAAAATTCACATTTTATTTAAATACCCTATCTAGTATATTAATATCATTGTAAGTAGTTGAAACCACTTCGCCAGCCATTGTTGAAGACGGCTTCAGTCTCCAATGTCGTTTCAAAAATAAAAGACTTGTACGTCGTAATTATTTGGTCTACGATAGTCGTATATTTTGTTCAAGAATATAATTAGATTTTATTATTAAGATATATAAGATTGGTAGTGCTTGTTTGCATTTATTTATTGTTTACCAACCTTTGTAGCTTACATGTAACATAATGTGATGGTAATCAATTTCGTTCTAATTTTAAGGATCTGGTATAATATTTCTTCGTAATAATTTAAAAAATCGGTGGATAACCTTAACGTTGTATAATTTCTGGTCTTGTAAATAATTAATCGAAAAATAAATAAAAACGAATACTTGTACAATGCATGTTTTGAATGTGTTAAAGGATATAGTTAAAGACACAATAGTCTATGAACACAAAAATGACTTTTTGATTCCAATTCACCTAGGTTTTATTTCCAATGAACCTACAAAAAATCCCAGTAAGTGATACTCCCGCAATATATTTCTCTTATAAAAGAAATCGTTTTTTCTGGTCTCGGCTTCCGTAACAGGTGAAACAAAACATCTATTGCTTTCCTCAATGGATTTAACCTCACGATTCAATTAATTACAAACGTTTTCTCACACCGTTTGAGGTTGAAAGGAATCTTTGTTGAGTTCGCTTGTATTGTGTTTATAATATAAAGAGGTGTAGAATTTATGATTGTGTATTTATTTTCTACGCGCTCTTAAATAACAATAATAAAATTCCGGGACAACTCACACATGGTTATCTGATCCCAAGCTAAGCAGAGCTTGTGTTATGGTAACCAGACAACTGATAAACATACTTATATATTTCTAAATACATACATATTATAGATAAATTACACCCAGACAACCAGAACAAATGATTGTGCTCATCACACAAACATTTGTCCTGGGTGGGAATCGAACCCACGACCTCCGGTATAGCAGTCAGGGTCACTAACCACTAGACCAACAGGCCCGCAAATAAAGTTCAGTTTCTAGCCCTAACCTCTTACATATTAGTTAAAGACTGTCTTGTTGGTCTGGTGATCGGGACCGCGACTGCCGTGAACGAGGTCTCGGGTTCGAATCATGGGTCAAGTAAAAAAAAAACATTACCGCAGTTTGCTTGTAAGACATAGTCAGTACTTAGAGCTGACAGTCCGTAAATTAGGATGGTCAAAACAGTACTGTGGCTCGTTTCATCATTTCAATTCCGATAAGCATTTAACTATGGGATACTGCATTACCCAGAAAAAGAGGATGTAGACGTCTGATGACTATCGCGCTGCATGTTTATAGAAATATTATAAAACGGGGATTACACCGGGGACGTACACCGCATCTCCAGTCTGCTTGTGACCACGGCCTGTGTAACCCGGTCGAAATGTCAAGCCCTAAAGGTATTTATGCATGTACGCGATAATCTTCGTTTTATAATATTTCTATAAATGAGACTGGGAAGCCCCCTCAACATAGCTTAAAAGAAAACTATAAAAAAAAAAATTGTAGTGTAAGCCTGAACTATGCCGTATTTTACCAAAATGCGTTAGCGATACAAACATTTAAATATTTTTACAATTCGTTACTGTAATGTAAGTGGTATTTCACATAAATCACGAGTTAGCTACCTTTAGATTTATCACCGTTTCTTTATTTTTAAATATTTGTTTATCCGGGTTTAAGGCCTTAGTGATAAGAGAAGGTTCGATAAATTAATTACTTATTTTAATGGTAATTTATTTATTTTGTTTGAGATTGAATGTAATACTGACAACATTCTATGGATTCTCGTGGGTCTGAAATAAATTGTTTTTATTTTATTATTTTTTTGTAACGGCTTTACTTACCTTTAGGTAAAAGAGGATGTCGATGAGTAATTAGTTTATGTTTATAGGCTCTGCTTCAGCCAGAAAATAGTTCGTTAATCGTTACAGTATTTGAAATAGTATTAAAGTAGATAATTTTTATTAAAGAAGTGAGTGGGACAACGACTGGGTTTTGTCTTATTCTTAGTTACAATGAAAAAAATCTAATATTGAAAAAAAAATCGCAATAATGCCTGATTTCATTGATTTTATAATCCGACGTCACTCTTTTGTAATTAAACAAAAATAACGTGAGATAGGATAATAGCTCTAAAAAAACACGATGATGATTGAGTAATTAATGTAATATATTATTTTAATACAAATAATAAATCAAAATATTTTTCCAATCAATTAATATAGAAGCTTTAAAAATCACTAATAAAAAGGTTTGAATATTAATTAAAAAACGTAATAAAATGTAATGAAAACAAATAAAAGCAATTACATTGATGTTCAAAATTCTACGTTCCTAAACAAATATTGATGGGATTTAAAACACCCAAGTTTTTGTGTGTTTTAAAAGCAGCTAAAACATTTAAACGTTTCGGAAGAATAATATTATTATTGGGTAAAAATAACGCTTTGAACTCGAATGGCCTTGTTATGTTTTTGTAATAGGTAAACCTACCTGCTAGAAAACATAGTTTCATACTTTTAAAGGATTTTCTAGTTGTTTATTTGTTTTTAGCGTTCTGTACTCTACTGTTCTCGGTATGTCTTTTAGTGGGCTGTATTTCAAGAACTGTAATAGGTTGACATTTCGAAATTATCATAGAGTTTGTACTTTTGTGGATATGACAATTAACGATGGTATATTCCACTTTGTTCACCTGAAGGACTGTATTACCCATATACAGGGTGTTAAGAAAACCTTGTGCGATCCGTTAAGGTGTTGTTAGGTATCGATATCTGATTACATTAATGTAAAAAAAATGGAAAAAAGGAAAAAAAAATATAACCTAAAAATGAGTGATTCCCCAAAAGCCGAGAAAAAGATTCGGCGTAGTCACAGGTGGTGCCAAATGATTAAAACAAAAGGCCGCCAATAATACTGATAATAATGGTGTTTTAGTCTCATTTTTTGGAAATTTTGCGACAAAAAATGTTAATTTCAAAGTTCATTATTATTTTTACCATCATAAATATTCCAAATATATTATTTTATTTGGGCATGTGATTATGAGCCCTATATCACCCTTTCGGTTCGGACAGGATTTTCTTAACACCCTGTACAAAATGATATAAACATGGAGACTTAAGTATTTTTTTAGAAATCAGTCTTGTAATCAGGCATACATACTTTCCTGCCGGAGCTGCGCTGAGAATGCTTAGCGATCCCGCGGCTCCAGCAAAGGCGAGAAGGGGACCGGGGTGTTTTTGGTCGGTGCAAGTCCGACATATCCCCACGTCGTGCCCTCGTGGTGGGTCGAAATCATTAGATTTTCACCCCGTAAAAAAAAAAGGCATACATACTTTAAGTAAAAACTAGTAGTAAAATACTTCAATTTCCATGTTTATATCATTTTGTACGCACTTGACAGGTTTTTAGACAATCTGTTCAAAACAATTGACAACTCACAAAGTCCAAAAAAGCAATCAATTTATCTCCTATGATCAGTATTACTTGTAGATATGTGCATTATCCTCTTTAGAAACTTAGTTTCATTGAACTTCGTTCTATATGTGAGACACGTAGGGACTCTTAGCTGTTTATCCGTCCATTAACCCCCTATACTAATAGATAATATTGATCTCTCTTTCATTTAGGATTTGTTTTCCTTTTCTTCTTCGAGGCAATAAATCCAACCTATGTGAATTGACTGCACGGATAGCCTAATTTGGTTTTTCGAATAGTCCTAGTTTATACTTCTGATCAATCATGTTAAATTTCGTTGTGGGTTACAAGGCATTAAATTGTTTCCCTTGGTCGCACTGAACAGGGTTTGCACAGATAGCTAAATGGTTTAAGTCGTGCTACCAATTTAAAATTAACTATTAATAATAAAATATTAGAGAAGAATGGAAGGAAGTGCAGCAGTGGGACAGCATGGGCTGAAAATAATAATTAAATATTGAATAATTAAATTAATTAATCATTTCCGATTATTCTCGTCTTGCCATCGGCAAATACTTGCACAGGCATAACCAAGTGGCCAGATTTATCCATCAGCAGCTTGCTTTGAGACACAAACTTGTAGAATCTGAGGTGCCGTACTACAGGTATGTTCCCGACCCAGTTCTCAATAACGGTCGTGTCACATAATCCTGGGACCGATCTATCATCACTCACAGGACTATTGTAGCCAATAAGCCTGATATAGTGGTGATAGATCGATTAGAGCGACGGGCGATGATTGTTGACGTAACGATCCAAGCATGACGAGAACCTCGTGAAAGCTGAAAAAGTAAAACAAATGAAATATTTGGATTTAGCGCACGAGGTTGTCGACATGTGGGAGGTGGACTCAACAATTATCGTCCCGATAGTCATTACAGCCAACGGCATAATAGCTAAGAGCCTCGACCAACACCTCAAGAGGCTCTCGTTAGGCATCTAGGTCATTCAGAAAGCGGTACTTTTCGACACGGCGCGTATCGTGAGGAGGTTAATTTCTCTGGAGCCTTAACCACCGGCAGCTTGGACCCTGTCTCGAGGCCGGTTGGACACTATATTTTATAATTTTTAATGTAGATATATATTTTTTTTGTATATATTTAAAAATGTATTTTATATGTTTATTGAAAAATAAAGGAAATTAAATTTTGAGTCCAAAATTATGTCTTTGAGAAGTCAAATGTATTTATTACTTTTTATGTTTATTGGATACTAGCGGTCGCCCGCGGCTCCGCCCGCGTGGACCATTGGATTTATTTTGGATTTTTCCAAAATAAAATTTAGCCTATGTTACTCGTGGATAATGTAGCTTTCGAATGGTGAAATAATTTTTAAAATCGGTCCAGTAGTTTTTGAGCCTATTCATTACAAACAAACAAAGTTTTCCTCTTTATAATATTAGTGTAGATGAAAATTCCTAATGCTTCATTGAATCTTTTAACTTGCTTATCGTAATCATATTAACTAGTCATAAATGATATAAAAACAAAAAAAAAAAACATAATCTACTAATACATAATCTAAAAATAGATAAAACAACAACTTTTTCTGCACTAACACAATAATCACCTTTGTTTCCTTCCCCCATGAGCTGGAGGTAGTTTGGGGAATTGCCGCGTATTTATGTCAAAGTGATCCCCATAGTTCTTATAGTATATACATATATATTCTATAGTATATCCCTAAAGGGCTAAAGTATAGGGAAAAAGATAACACTCTTGGTATCTGTGATCGTTATTGTTTATACTCTGACTGAACTTTTTGGTTGAATTCATTGAGTAGGTATATCCTGTTACTACTGGAATAAGCAATGAAAAAAATGAGCGTATCAAGCTGTAGATAAAGTAAGCGTTACCGCGTGAGGTATAAGATATAAAATAATTAAGTGTTTTAAATAAGTCATAATAAAGAGAAAAAATCTACTACAATACTTGATGGTCAGTGTTATCAAAATACTTAGGTATTTGGTATATAACTGGCTGTAAAACGTTCACGAATACTACCTACGTCTTGTTTCTATTTTAAGTATATAAATCAAAACATTTATAAGTAAGTTAACTAAGTTAGTATAAAATGGACACAATGTCACAAGCCAAACATTGCCTTCATTAAAATATAGAATCTACTTCCTAGCCCAAAAACTTTATCACCCAACAACTTTCTAGTCAGGACCCAAACATACCTAAATACCTAAAACACTAATGACCGCTAATGAGAGAATAAAACAACAACAACATTTAAATCAATTCACAAAACTACAAACATTCTAATTAAACTAAAACATTTCAGTAAATTATTAGTTCCATACAAACTAATATTTCAAAATGAGGACGCGTTAGATTATTATATGTTTAGCTTTTTAGAATAATAATAATAATAATATTCCGGGACAACTCACACACGGTTATCTGATCCCAAGCTAAGCAGAGCTTGTGTTATGGTAACCAGACAACTGATAAACATACTTATATATTTCTAAATACATACATATTATAGATAATCGTAATGATCGTGCTCATCACACAAAGTTTTTCTTGGGTGGGAATCGAACCCACGACCTCCGGTATAGCAGTCAGGGTTACTAACCACTAGACCAACAGGCCCGTCAGAACAGAATATTTGATTACACATAAATGCAACAGTAAAGGTTTGTATAATAACCAATTCAAATTAGATTATCATAAAACATTTTGAATCATTCGTCCTAATTTCGATCAATCAATGATTTTATATTCCAAGCTGTATCTTACACTGGTAAATTAATGATTACACATAAAATAATTAACCTAAAATCGATTAAATTAAAGTCACATGGGACCTTCATGAGGTGTTTTTTTTTTAAATCGATCTACAATTTTTAGCCGTATATATTGCGCAACAAATATACAAAATACAAACATACGAGCGCATCAATAACCTCCTCGTTTTAAAGTCGGTTTAAAATCGAGCACTTCTTGCAATAAATCTCTTCCAAAATATCAAATCAAATCAAATCAAATCATTTATTTCGCTTTAAATATGGGTACAGACAGATGTTAGTATTTAAGTCAAATTTAGTTCCACACATTATGCCTTATGCAGCATGCGAAAATATGAACACCAGACATGCCTATTTAAGGCTATATACACATACCTTTAACGTTTATTTTACCATACACGTTTACCGTAACCGTAGCTAATGTGCATAAAGCTTAACAGTGTATTTCCTTAACATTTTCCCCTCAAATAAACAGGATCTTTGGTGTTTTTTCGGCATATTTATTGTTCCTTATTAAGCTTAAACGTCCAAACGGCCTCTGAACTAGTGTAATGATAACAATAGGAAGGGACTGTTTGAATGCGGTTACGGGCTTAGAGTCAGCGGTTTGGCAATTAAATAATTCAGTAAAATTATAATTGTTTAATCTACCAGTTATCTGTCCGACAGCTGGCTAGATCCACTACGGGTACGCGACCCCGGACTACCCTAGCTGTTGCTGTCACATTAATTATACCTCCGTGATGGTAGCATCCTATATCCCGTCCTACCTTGTTATAATTTCCAACGTATCCTTTCCCAACTCCTTATCCCGCAGGAACGCAATGGATAATCATAAATATAATTTAATTAACCAAAATGGCGGCGATGTGGTTCGCTAGCCATCACGTCTAGTTTCTCGCGGGGGCGAAAAGTGGCCCACCGAGAGCTGCTTCGCTGCGTTGAATGTAAGAGGAGGAATGGATGAGATGGTTTGGCCATGTCGGGAGAATGAATGAAGAAGGTTTGACGAATAAAGTGTAAAAGGCGAGTGTGAATGAAAAAAGGCCAGGTCAAGAGTACCCTAAACCGAAGAGCATGTATGAAGAAATATGAAAGTGGACGAAACGAAACAAGAATGTAAGGATCGTAGCAAGTGGAAAGAAGTGGTCTCTGCCTACCTCTACAAGGGAAAAAGGCGTGATTATTCACACCTTATTATGATAAAAAGTTAAGTTTATAAAGTGAATTGATGAAATGCATCAAAAAAGGTCACAAAACTTTAACAAATTATGGCTCCAATATTATTTTCTGTTATCTTAATAAATATATAATTACTGATTATGAAACTGGTAAGGGAAGGAATTGGATCAACAGTGGACGTCTTTGGGCTGATGATGATGATGATGAAATTTGTAGTATTCATCATCATCATAGTCGTAGTATTAAATTAATAAAAGTCAGAGTCAAGATGAATGTGTATTCATATGCATGCATAAAAATAAATATCCTCGGTATCTTATTGATGTATATTTTAAACCTAGTCACTTTAACTCAATAAGTCATGTCAGACAGGAGATGATAGATAAATGATGGTAAGATTTGACTGAATACCAGCGCCCAGACGAATGGCGATGAAATATTTTATAGAAAAATGCAATTTACTGCAAGACTTGATGATTGATTGACATAACTTTGATGCTTCTTTTTTTCTAAAGGTTCAGTTTTATATGATATACTGGACTTCATGCAAATATTTTTTATTTAAATATATATCTAATCGGTAATCCTTTATAAACATTCAATGAATTTAAATATTTAAGAATGTGTGAATACAAGAGCAGTACCTACGTCGCGCAGTTAGGTAAAATGGAGGCAACCCCAAATCAAACTACGATCTGACTTCTTTTGTTGAATTTTGAATTCGGCGTATCTGTCATTCTTCACCAATGAGAGACATGCTACTGGCCTGTAATTAATGGAAATTGACAAATAGACATCGAGTTTAGCTTTCAATTTGTTACTGGTAACCTTATGGCATTTTTGAATCACGGTAGCCCGCGTTAGGATCTCGGAAAATGGTTTTGCGACATTCTTCGCTGCTCTTATAGCCACACACTTACGGTCATTTCAGTGGGAACATGCCACAGTAATCTTTATTTATTGTTTTGCACCCCAAATTCGCTTTGTTTCGCTTTGTCGTTCGCTGCCCTATTTTGCTGCAATGCATGGGTTAGACTCAATTTTGTAACTAGAATTGGTACCTCTTGAAATATGGTTTACAGATAGTTTATGACCTAAGTGTTATTTCCGGACCGTTTATTAATAATTAAGGGATGTAGTTAAAACGCATCCGGAGTTTTGAAACTACGTGCGAAATGCTTTTTGTGAATTTCTACCTCGTATCATCGATAAGCTAAAAGTTTTAATTGCAACTACAAAAAAAAAAAACAAAATTTTCTATCGATCTATATCTAGAATTACATTTTGTCATTGTAAAATGAGCTAGATACAAAACATCTATAAAATCTGTTTTTGGACAACCATTTTCCAAAATACACGACTATTTTACCAGCTGAAAAAAAAATGAAATAGATAAAATCACCATTTTCTAAAACTTTATTGGTAAATTCCCCTTAGTCCCAAATGATTGGGCTACTTCAAGTACTGGCTAAGTAAGTTATTAAAGCCCATAAAATTTAAATTACTTGATGAAACCTTACCTGTAATATTTTTTTATCTCTTTATTCATCCCTAAAGGCCGCAATAATTATTTGAGGGGTTGACTATAAAGATTAAGTGCTTTATTCCCGTTTAATACCTTTTCATATGGTAAAATGGAATTTTCTGGAAGCTGTGTGACGCTCCAGGGCAGTTTTATTACTTTTCAGTGAGCGTTCAAGGATTTAGTGTCATGTATGAGAACTATTTTATAAGAATGCACAATGCACAAGCTTAAAGGCAAATGGCAGGACTGTATCTAAAGAATTGATGTATCATGTTTGTGTAGGTAAACAACATGTTTATAATATTTTATTACTTTTTACAATTGTAATTCACACTATGAATAAATTGTTGAGTTTTGAACTTACTGTAGAAAAAGTTTGCGGCTTCTAATTAGAAAATTCACTGAAGGACTTACTTAACAACAAGCCGTCCAGTTCAAAGGATTGCAAAATTTCAAGACTATTCCAATCATTTCATGTCAAGTCCTTCAGTGCCTCAGAAGTTACGTAAAGTCGTTGGTCCTGCACCTGATCCCTCACCGGTTGTGTCGGATTGCCGTCCAAACAGAATTTGAGAGTGAAGGAATTGATAGTGCCACCGTGTTTGCAATGTACTGAACACTATCCTGCGCAAGCCAAACTTTGAAAGAAAGCCACCTTGACTGAAATTCGATCTAAAAAAATATGTTTAAGTATGTTGGAGTAGGTTTGATTTGAAAATTTTTCTTCACTCCTTCTTTTTCTATAACCTTGTCCTTACAATTAGAAACACAACAAAAAAAATACCGATTTGATGCAGTCGTTCGGGAGATATAGCGTGACCAAGGAAAGTCAGGATTCATTTCCATGCATAGAGATAATTATTATTCTATGCAGTCATTTTCCTAACCCAAAGATCAGAAAACTAGGTCAACATAAAAGCTACTACTTATAATTAATTGAAGACATTGTATATCCATCTATCTGGGCAAAGGCCATTTATCACTTGCTTTCAAGGTTAGCTGAATAAAATATATTGCTAACACGCACTACATTCTTACCGAGATTGTTTTGGTCAGCTCTCTGTAATAATTTTGCTGTTGCTGTGCAAGATTTAAGTTAGACGGAATTCGATTTAGGATGCCTTTCGTTTTGGGAGAGGAAATGGGATACAGAAATCTTGCTTTATTTCTGCGAGGTAATTTTGCGGTTTCCTAAAAATTGCTTTTTCTGACTTATTCGGAACTGTATTGCAGCAGTAAGGGCAAAAGTTCTAATTTGGATTTAATCTTATATATAAAATTCTCGTGTCACAATGTTAGTTACCATACTCCTCCGAAACAGCTTGACCGATTTTTATGAAATTTTATATGCATATTCAGTAGGTCTGAGAATCGGCTACTATCTATTTTTCATACCCCTAAGTGGTAGTAGGTAGGTAGTAGGCAGGTGCTAGGTAGAAAAAATTGCATTGCAATGCATGCCGGGTACGGCTAGTTATCTATAAAAATGTTTTGGTCATCTTTTTGTGGTCAGTCCAAATTTTGTTAGTTTTGATATATTATAATATAATCAGACTGTTATTGTTTACTGAATAGAAAAGGCTTCTATATTTAAAACATTATGTGGTTTTTCATCAGATTTTTTTTTTTCAATCAGATATCATTTCATGAATTCTGTTTGATGAAATCGTATGATAACCGCATTAATAAAAATAAATCAGACAGAATTTTCAGTCATTGAGCTCTTCAGCCAAAATGCCAATATCTGTAAAAGATAAATTTATCTTGTTTTAATACTACCACGGAATAATTAATAGTTTTACATTCCGAAGGTTCAGTTTGCGAAAAAATAATGTGAAACCCATGCTACTAATACCTCAAGAAAATAACGTTATTATGTTTGGCAACCGACTTCAAAAAGAGGAGGTTCTCAATTTGTCTTTTTTACCCCCTACACAAAAACGACGGTGTATTATTGTATGTAAACAATTATTGTAGATCGTTTTCAAAAAAATCTTCAATGGTCACCTCATAAGTTACATCAAAATGTGTTTATTTTTTTTCAAGTAGTTTTTATTTTTTAATTTATGAGCAATCAATCAATTTTCTATTTGTGTTCAGTATCCATATAATAACACACTGCATTACCTACATAGTAACATTCTCGTATTTCCAAGGTTCTGTACATATTAAGGGTAATAACAATAAAAAAGGGCTTTTGATATTCGGCTGAATGTTCTACACCCGTTGAGTTTTATTACAGACTTTCGGGATTTAAATTCAATAAGTATAAAGACAAGTATTTACGGTTATTTATTGAACATTGGTAAACACCATGTTTATGTGTTATTTATGTCATTATAACCATTACGAGTGTTGTCGAGTACGTGCGCCAGAAGTCGAATTACTTGCTGAGGGTGCAGGAGCTGGAGTCGCGCCGCAACGTCAACTTCAAGGCGTTTGTTATGCGAGTACTGAATTGCATCTTGCATCAAGTACTCAAAGAAAACTTCTGGCCTCAGAATGTGGTGTTCCGTCGCTTCCGCGGACAAGTACCACCAGAACGCACCAAGGCGTAGTGCAAGGAAGATTACTAACTTAATTTTAAGCAATATATACTAACAACTTTTGTATAAAATATCTATGTTAGTCTGTAAGGTATATGTCTATGGGCCTTAGTAGCCTGATAATAAATGATTTATTATTATTATTACCACTGTGAGATTACCGCAAACATTTGTCAGGTGCACTTATGTTTGTTCTACGTGTTATTATTTGTGCTCGTCATTTGAATGTATGTAAAACTTGACAAGGGGATTAAACTCGGTAGTACAAGAGAAGTTTTTTTTTAAATGATATAAATTATATAATGAAAAATATATTGCAAGGGAACCCTTTCTAAAGTAGTTCTTGGCATTGGAAAAAGCGAGACACGAAAAAAATGATGGATCACAGATTAAGAACAAGAGTAAATTAGTTTAATAATTGTGACCTACACGTTACTTTCATAGTCTTGTTATACTAAATGTTCAAAATTTAATGTCTGTACTTCTTATCCCCAAGTCAGCAACAAAACAGTTAATGCGTACCCACTTATCACTGTCACATAAACGGCGTCACTTCACAACGCAAACGCCACTTCACAACACTTCCCGAAGCGTTTCGCATAAAATCTCTTCCACAATAAAAATAATGACGTCATCAACGAACAAACTGACAAATACCAAGAAAAAACAAAGTAATGAAAACGTTAAAAACATAAAAATTGGCAAATTATACGATAAACAAAATATTAGTAAACCTGAATAATAAACCTGTCGTTGACTTTATTATGTTAAGTTTGGTGATCAGTGAAATCGAGATATTATACCGAACAGTTTTTGTTTGGAAATGTTTCAGCTCTGACCCACATAGGATGGTAAATTGAAACTTATCGTCGAAGTAAATGTTGTACAAAAACATATGATGTTATCATTACTTAGTGGAACTGAGATTTAGAATCAGGATAAATCAGTGTAGTGATAGGTATTTTTCGTAGTTTGTTTTTGTTCTCAGTTGCCATAATTCGCTGTGCTATGAGATGCAGGGTGTTACCGAAGGGTTATATCTATACAAAAGAGGTGAAGAGTACATCTGGTATACAGTCAGATTATAAAATTTCAGCTCAAAATGACGTAATTAAATTACAATTATCATGCGACTTTTTTGCGTATTAAATATTTGGCACTACCGGGACAATATGAAAAAGCTGAAATTATGTAAACTGATTTTGTACTTTCCACTCTTTGTGTAGATGTATGATTCAGGTACCTAGATATATGAATAGAAGTATATCTGTCAAACTGACTGGATTGGCGAATAATAATAAGTTCATAAAATTTTTAATATTTTGGATTTCTTTACTATTATTCTTCACAGATCTTCATTTGTGTCTTCAAACCGCTATCGCATAAAGAAAAACCCAACACCAAAGCTTCTTGAACACAATTAACTCAACACTACAGACTAACTTAAAAACGAATTTATTCAAACTAATTCTCTATTCGCCACCTACCTGCACTCGTTAAATAAAAGGGAGCATTTCAAATAAATTTTCGCTAGTCTCAGGTTTAAATAATCGTATTCCCGGTTTATTCCCTTCTTCCTTTACGTAATTCGCTATCTCCGTAATATACCCTACTCTTGATTTTATTAAAGGGACATTTTAAAAGTGAAAACCTTATTTATCTGGTCGCCGCATGCTTTCAGAGTTTTGGGATATTTCTAGACTGTTAACTGTTTTATTTCATGTATATACTTTTTAAAGGGATTACATTTCATGAAGTTTAATTAGTATACAACGGAATTTTACTTTTAAAAGAGAATAATGTTATGAGTTTAACCTGTGTATCTGTGACGTAGCTCTGAAATGAATGGGCTGATTTTGATGAATTCATAAATAAATAAATCTATAAATAAATGCGGACAACATCACATACATTGCTCTGAACCCAAAGTAAGTAGCTGTAAAGCACTTGTGTTATGGAATTCAGAAACAACGAAGGTACCACAAACACCCAGACCCGAGATAATGTAGAAAAGTGAGTTTCTACATTGACCCGTCCGGGGATCGAATCCGAAATAAATAAATTTATTTATTTTTTCTACACAAGTTACTTAATGCTAGTTATTAATCTATGATATGTTATGTTGGTAATCCCTTAAAATTGCCTGTAATCTCACATCCAATTGACAACATAAATAAAGATCAATTACATGTATACACAGGCACACATTTTAACGTTGAGTAAATGTTTCGTGATAATTTATCTGGCGCAGCTAAACATTTCACTTATAATGGTTTTCTAATTTCATAGAAGTGGACCTTTGTAAATGTAACACGTAATGTTAATTTACAATTTAAAGTATAGCTAAGGGTTTGGTAACCAAGTGACGTGTCTATAATATAGAACACATGTCCCAACAGCCAATCACATTCCAGAAATTGGTTCTGCTTCGTTATTTGAAACTAGCATCGTGCACGAGCAGACTTCTATATTTAAATAAAACTAGAAAATTATGCTGCTGAATATATTTCCTTGTTATTACAAAATGTACCTAGATGTGTAAGATACATAAAAATAGAGATAGTTAAAATGTAAACTCAAGTATATTTTAATTATGATGTAAATAAAACTATACCTACCTAAGTCTTCTAAGGTAGGTATGTCGGTTGAAAAGGGTTTATAATCTCTTGATAATAAACCCTTTTTAACCGACTTCAAAAAATAGGGAGTATCTCAATTCGTTAGTACGTTTTTTTACTGTATGTTTGTATGTTACGCGATGTCTACGGCATTTTGTGTACCGTTATTTTTTTCACCGATTGGGTAAACCCAAAGGTAAACCTTTGGGACTATAGAAGTGATCCCACGTTTTTTATTGATATAAGTCGTATTTAACTTTTATGAGAAATCGATTTTAATAATGTATTAATATAATATTTGTATTATTATAGTTTCAGCAGAGAAAAAAGCACCCCTATTCTATATTAATGGATGTATCGATTTACAACCAATATGTAATAGGTAGGTGAGGCCAGACAAAATACAAACGATTTATATTTCAACAAAAAGCGTTTCTTAGAACGTCTTAATAAGTAATTGGAGTAACAAATAAGTCGGGAAAATAAAATAATTATTAGAAAAGCAGTTAAGTGCGAGTCAAAGAAGATAAAAGGTTCCGTACCATCAAAAAGATATTAATTATGTACTTTTTATTACAATATGTTAGGTATTTTACAGGAAATAATAAACACTCACTTTTACAAGCGCTAAACATATTGACTGATGAATAATAATGACAATTGACGATTCTACGTCACATCAATATCATAAGACCTGTAACTAACCTATGTTCAACAAATAAAAGAATTTGGGATTCTGAATCAATTATTAAAAACGGTAAATTTCTTCTATAAAATTATGTAGTGTCATTAAAGCGTCTATCATCGTCAACGCTTGTAAAAAACTCACTTGTCTACGGGGGAGGTTCCGTTGACACCCTTCGAGTACAGAACCCCAATTTCGTGTAAATAGAGCAAAACATAATAGAAATTCGTTTCTATTATAAATGTTCAAATTAATGTCAATCATTAATCACACGTTGTAGTAGGACAGCATTTATGTGTCTTTGCCCTTAATCCCTAACGCTGCCCGACCACGTCAGACTTTTTGTAGGTCAGATAATCGGGCCGATTTTTCCACCGATTCTTAGGACCGATTTTGTGACCGACTCAACGCCCACTTCCGTCACTTTTTCTGTGGCTATCCAGGGAGCAGCAGGCCATGGACGGTGAGAATCTCATGAATATAAGCAGGAAGGTGTATTTACAGATGAAGGTTTGTCTTTGGCTTTTGAGGAACAGAAGAGAGAAAAGATCGCCGATTTTATTTTTGACCGACTTTTTGTATGACGTGTGCGTTGCACTATTGCTTTCAGTGTGTTCTATTTTTCTCCTACAAAAAATCGGTCACCAATTGATCGACGTGGGCGAGCAGCCTTAGTCTAGACATTAGCTTATAAATTCTAGAACAAATAACAGCTGATTCTGTAGAAATGTCAAAGCTTTTAGTTCGGATGACGTATGTTAGAGCTGTTTATACAAAAACATGTATCCTTTTATGCTAAGACAAAGTTAGACGGAGCGCAAATGTATAGAAGTTTTAGTCATTGTAGCTATGTAAGAAAATTTTGCCTTACGTCATGTCTGTATTGTTTAAATTACTATAAAAAAAAAGCCTAGTCTTCTGAAACTTTATGATACTGATATTGGGATCATATTTTTGATACAGATTTTTATAACGGAAAGGTATAGGTTATTACCCTAACCACCACTGCGCGAAGTGCTGCGATTTCGATATTGTGATAGAGGCAAACGTTTATTTGATCCAATAATATAGGATTTAAATCTAGTTGTTATATGTGTTCTTAAACAAATTTCCAATTACCGAGATTACAATACAAATAAATAAAATATATATGAAAATATCCGAAGCTAAAAAAATGACATAGTAGGTACATACTTTTTATTATAAATAAATAATGAAATATATTTTGCCAGATATGGAGATGGCGGGACGAGCTGGACTCCTTTGATAAGGACTGGATGGCCACGACCCTAATCGGAGAGAAATGGAAGGAGGGTAGAGAGACCTTGCCCTGCAGTGAGATAGAAAGGGCTAGTAAAACAAAAAAAATGTCAGAAAAAAAAAACTTTCCAATTGTAGAGCTATGTTCAGTTCACTTCGAGGTTCTGTAAAGAACTCCCAAAGTCTTGATGTTTTACGATGATAGTTTAAATAAACAAGCCTTTGTTCTCTTTATTCGTTAGTGAGTTTAGTCTCACCTCCTGGTTTTAACTGAATAATTTAAATACGAACGCTCTTTGACTTACAAACTAAGTTCTCTATTAAAAGTTGTAAAATAGAACTTAGTTTTAAACTTCAAGTGCTCCTAGCAAAGTAAATGCATAGTTTGTCTTTCAATAAGAATCTCTTATGTCTTCTCTAAAAGTCGTGGTGGCCTAGCGGTTCAATGAACGGAATTGTATGCACGAGGTTGCAGGTTCGAACCCGGGCAAGTACCAATGTAACTTTTCAAAGTTATATGTACTTTCTTAATTATTGAGAAGACACTTCTGACAAACGGTGAAGGAAAACATCGAGAGGAAACCTGGATTCCAAAATTTGGGATCTAAAATCGCCAACCCGCAGAGAGCAAGCGTGGTGATCAATGCTCGTGCCTTCTCTATATGGGAAGAGGCCTATGCCCAGCAGTGGGACCTTTATAGGCTGGATTATTATATGTCTTCTCTTGAAAATATAATTTCGAACATTTTAAATCGAATAGAAAATAATGGTGAAATGAGAAACCTGATGACTGTCATTTAATTTTAAGTGTGACTTCACCAAAACCATGGGCTATCTAATGAGCCGGCTATAGTTCCCCACCTGTACACGCGAGGGCCTTCACAGGCACTAGCAATTCTTTCTGGTTGGAAAGTAGTCTGGAAAATTAATAAACATTAATGGACACGAAAAGACATTTTTTTTTTACAAAATTGAGTTAAAATATTAAAATCTATAAATAATTTTAAACAAGTTGAATTATTAAATATTTAAAGTAAAGAAAGAACTCAATAAATAAATAAATGCGGACAACATCACATACATTGCTCTGAACCCAAAGTAAGTAGCTAAAGCACTTGTGTTATGGAATTCAGAAGCAACGTACAATACTTATTTAATAAAAAAAAAAAAAAAAAAAAAAACGAAGGTACCACAAACACCCAGACCCGAGGCAATGTAGAAAGATTCTACATTGACCCGTCCGGGGATCGAACCCGGGACCTTAGAGCTAGCGACACCTTGAAACCAGTGCGTACGCCACTCGACCACGGAGGTCGTCTAATACAATAGATATAATATTGAGTATTAGAGGTCGTCTAATACTCAATAGATCCCAAAATGTGTCTTCTTTCGACAAAAGAGGAAGTTTTACAAAAAAAAGTTATCTACCTACACAGCTTCTGAACGTAAAAAGGCATATTTCAAATAAAAACTCTTGCTAATAAACCTGCAAACACAAATCATAAGCCCTTTTACTGACAAACATACTCCAATTTCAGTAAGAAACAGAAAGTCCAATATTTCTTGATATATCGCTAAACTTTTTATAGCTTTCCCAGTGGCGAAAGTTTGTGGAAAATGCGAAAAAAATGTGTTGTACCCATATGGTGCCTATGTACGAAGTTGTTTGGGCCATGGTAGGAGTTTAAACACGGCTGATTTAACAAGGATGTGTTGAATTTTACAATTGTTATGGATGCAACTAGGTCGTGGTGCTAAAATGATTGTGGTTTGACAAATATTATTGTATGTTTTCACTGTACTTTAATGCCAATTTCGCGGTTAATTAAGCGAAAACTTAATAGACAGAAGGCAAAGACTATCTTCCTGTCTGATCAATTTGATATGAATCACTAAATAAATTAGCATTACCAGAAAAATGTTTTACAAACATTTATTTTCTTTTACTTATTTATAGAAAAATCTAACAGTAGCATTTGATTTTAAAGCAAGATTATTCACGTTGAGAGCGAGACACCGCTACGCGCATTGTATTACGCTGTCTCGCATCCACAATGGCAACAAACCTGCTTTATGAGTTCATAGTATAAGAACTGATTAGTTACGTAAACATACAGCTTTAACAAAAAATTATCAGTATTTTATTTACATAACTGATTTTACAAAAAATGTACCTAAAATATAACTTAAATCTAGATGCTTAAAGTATCTATACCTAAAGGAACTATTTAGGTACCTGCCTATTTACAAACAGTTCCCAAAAACCCTTTTAAGAAACCGGATAACCAGTGAAATAAAATGTTCTTTTATACCCAAACCACGGCCAAATCGGTACTAGGGTTGTAAAAGAACTCACTAGCACGGTATTACAGTCTTGGGTACACCAGGTATTTTATATGGCAATAGGTCTAAATAACGTCTATACAGGGTGTTACCGAAAGGGTATATATATCCAAAAGAGGTGAAGAGTACATCTGCTATAGATTCTGTTTACAAAATTTCAGGTCAAAATGAGTGCATTTAATAATTGATATCCAATTTTGCTTAAATGTTAACGACACATAGCTTCAGTTGTCTGATTATGATTTTTGAAGTCAAATAATTGATGCGAAAAATTGGGTCTCATTTGTTTTACCAACTAATTTTTAGCTGAAATTATTTTAATTTACTCCTTAGCAGGAGTATTTTTCACCCCTTTTGGATTGATATATCCTTTCGATAGCACCCTGTATACCTAACACTATCTCTAGTCGTCAATCTGTGATAAAATCTCAAAGTTTTGTTATAAAAAGGCCTTTGGAATGACTATGCATTAATTGGCTAGGCCATGATTTGCCGAAAACTTTCTTTCGTATTAGATTATGTAAATCTTATGCGTAGTTTAGGTATAATATAATTTAGGTTTAAGATAATGTGGATCACTGTTTCGGATTAATTAATGTTTTAGTGGATTTAACGGGTATACTTAAGCAATATGCTAATAACTAGAGTCTCAGGCGTAATCTTTGATATTAATTTCAAAGTACATTGTAGTAGTTATTCATTAGCATATACAATCCGCAAATGAGCAAGCGTGTTGATCAATGCTCGTGCCTTCTCTATATCGGAAGAGGCCTGTGCCCAGCAGTGGGACGTGTTGAGGCTGGAATTATTATTATAATTATTAATAGTTATGTATGAAGTTTAACGATAACAGTAAACATACCATATATTTTTTACTTTTAGCGTCTTGTGATTATAGTCGGGTAATTCTGTGTTGTCACCGAGTATTTTATAGATAATAATAATAATAATATTCCGGGACAACTCACACACGGTTATCTGATCCCAAGCTAAGCAGAGCTTGTGTTATGGTAACCAGACAACTGATAAACATACTTATATATTTCTAAATGCATACATATTATAGATAAATTACACCCAGACAACCAGAACAAATGATCGTGCTCATCACACAAACATTTGTCCTGGGTGGGAATCGAACCCACGACCTCCGGTATAGCAGTCAGGGTCACTAACCGCAACAAAGTATACTATATGTTAGACTATGTAATAAACTACCTGTATGTCAAATTTAGTCTAAATCTGTTCAGTAGATTTGGCGTAAAAGTGTGACAAACATGTAACCTACACAAACATTCGTATACTTGCTAAGTCCTACGATTTTACCTGCGTAGTCCCGTTTCCATGGACTTATAAGGATAAAAAGTATTTAATGTGTTAATCCACCTTACCGCTGAAGACCTCCGTGGTTGAGTTGCTTACGCACTGGTTTTTAATGTGTCGCTAGCTCTGAGAGCCGGGAGGGTTCGATCCCCGGGCGGGTCAATGTAGAAATTCACTTTTCTACATTGTCCCGGGTCTGGGTGTTTGTGGTACCTTCGTTGTTTCTGAATTCCATAACACAAGTGCTCCGGCTACTTACTTTGGGTGCAGAACAATGTATGTGATGTTGTTCGCATTTTATAAAAAAAAAAGTACTCTTTGCTAAAAAGAGTAGGTAACGTCGCAAAATTGCAAAATAATAAGTTAATAGGTATTTAAAATTGAAACACAGATTATAAAAGAGTAATTGCGTAGAATCATACCATTAGGTAAAATTAATCCGGTCGGTTTTTCCTGACTCTGCCAAGGATATTCGATATTGAATTTATCGACTCTTATAATTCAATTTATTAGTGCGACCTGCAAATGCCTCGGAAACGGGTTCCCAGAAAAATATTTTTACCTGTTGAAAATTTTTGTTATATATATTTTTTGGTGAATATTTGAAGATTCAATTTAAGTAACGCTGTTCGAAATAGAGGTTCACACAAGTTCCCATATTTTAACACGCTTATATTTGCTTCATTTATACTGACTACGTTAAAAAAATGAAGTTAATTTTAAGCCAATTCCTTGATGGTTTCTGATTATTGTAATTTGGATGACAATAAACTTTGCATGTTTTTATAAGTATAGTTTCCATATTTCTATAGCAAAGTAACTGTTTAATCTATACAACATATTATATGTCTATACATACCAATGAGGATAAAACCACATAGTCTTTGATACATACCGTATGTAGATATACTAACGATACGACAGCATTTTTTTTTAGCAATGAATGTAACCTGTCAGCTGACAATCTTAACAGATGCAAGTTCACACGCCTTTTTAAAAAACCTTTCATCATCTAATTAAGAAGAATCCTTGGTACTTTTGAACAAGGAAAAAGTATCAAAAATTTTGTTTCCGCATTTCTTTTCCATGGGTACTGAAAAGGTACCTTTGCAGATTTGGCTTGTTTTGACGATTGCCTCTCATTTCCTGTTGATTTTGCTGAAAAAGGAAAATAGGATGGGCTTGTTTAATCCGGCTTAATTTGCAATTTGCAAGGAGTTAGCAATTTGCAGCAGTCAATGGTTTCCAAGAAATATAATTTTGCGTTGCAACAGCGCTCAATGGTGTCATAACAAATTTGATTTTCTGTATACTAAGATGTTTTAAATTCGCTTGATAATAAAGTTATCTTTATAACCGTCTGGTGCCGCTCAGAAATATCCTGTCTTTCAGTAAATCGTTGTTCCCAATCTGGAAAAACAAATATAGATCCGAGGATCAAAGCATAAATTCCTTTATGAGAATGTAATTTTTTTTAAAGAGTGAAACAAAACCAAGCTTAAAAATATGCCTGCCTATAAAAGATAACTCCAAGAAAAATATTTGTTTTATATTTTCTTCATCATCTCTCAGCCCTGTTTCCAATCATTTGGTTCCGTCATAATACGTATTTATCTTCCATTCATATCTACTACTTGTCCGAAATCCACTATCTCAGAATTGACTCCTTTATTCTTTCCTTCAATATTACATAAATCCAGAAAAAATATGTCCTCAAAAAAATCATACGTAGTACATTACGAGCCACTAAAAAGGGCAAGGGAAACATTACATAATAATACACTATTCTCTGTCCAATGCAATCAGGCGCAGATGTATCAAAACGTCGGCCATTATAATTTGGATATACACGAACAGCTTGGTCATCCGACCTCGCGGTATGCGGCAAGCTATTTTCTGGCCAGTGCTTAAGGCGGATATGGATGGTGGTTGGCTCAAGTGATGAGATATTAGCTTAATATTGGCATGTATAATATTGCCTTTAAGTTGTAAATCCTATAGCCAAATACGTAATTGAATTTGCCACTCTTAACTCTCAAGCAGCTTTTGTTATCTTGAGTTATAGGTATTAATATTGATTAATAATCCAGCCTTTAAACGTCCCACTGCTGGGCACAGGCCTCTTCCCATAAAGAGAAGGCACGAGCATTGGTCACCACGCTTGCTCTCTGCGGATTGGCGATTTCAGATCCCAAATTTTGGAATCCAGGTTTCCTCACGATGTTTTCCTTCACCGTTGTCAGAAGTGTCGAAGAATAATTAAGAAAGTACATATAACTTTGAAAAAGCCACATTGGTACTTGCCTGGGTTCGAATCTGCAACCTTGTGCATACAAATCCGTCCATTGAACTGCTAGGCCACCACGACATCATTAATATTGATTAGAAAGATATATTTTTAAAGATGCTTTAAAGTTATATTATATTTGAGTGTAAGTATAGGACTGTACAGGGGCAATGTTTGTAAAATTTTACAAAATACATTTAAATCTCATTGAAAACTACAATTTAAGCCATGAGATGAAACGCCGTCTAACGCCATGAATCAAATTGTATTTCCAAATTGAGTAATTTTATTTTTGGTACACATGATATTTTTGATAGACAACAAAACCCAAACAATTTGTTGTTTATTATTATGATTTAGTGATTGAAAATTTGAAATCCTCGTTCGTTACAATCCCATTGACCCGTTGACCTGTTGCTTCACGGGGCTTCAGTTTTGTAACTAAAATAGACGAGAGCTAAACGTTAGATACACAACATTCAAAAATTTAAATACGGTTTTGTTAGTACGATACTCGAATTTGTTTGTTGTTAGATAGGTTCTTTGAGCAAAATAAATGTAAATCGCACTAAGTAAAAATGTTAGTGCGATCAGAGTAGTACAATTAGCTAACATGTAACTTAAATAAGGCAAAACTATATTTTCCCCAATCGGACACATTTTCAGGATGGTTACTGGTAATATACATAGGTACTAGTAATTATGGAATCAAAAAGCACTGTAGTATTTTATCCTTATTTCATGCTGTATGTCTAATAGTTTTAAGTATCCAAGAAATAGACAGCGTCAAGTATAAAAACTGTTAAAGGAGACAATAATATTGTTAAATAATAAATGAAATACATAAATCCGTTCATTGAACCGCTAGGCCACCAAGCTACCGAAAAATCCTCTGTCGCCTAAACCTCGGACCTCCACAGTAATATCACAATGTCAACCGCTGGGCCCGTCCTGGGCTATACATAAGCGAGCATCGATTTATTTCGCATCATGATCCGTGAGCGATGTCTTACAATCACTTCCCATATATTATTATTAGGTTGTCTTTGATGATATGTAAGGTTTTTGGGTAACGTGTGTGGAATGAGTTTAGAAAATTATTTTAGGTAGTGGAAAAAGGACTCATATACTATAAGATCATATTAGGATCTGTATTTATTCTTCTTTTTTAGGTATGATGCCTTGAGTCCATCTGAATTTATTGGTAATTTAATTTTTGATATAATTTGTTTAGCCTTTATGACAATTTTTTGTCCTTCTTGAAAGGACAGGTATGACGACTTTATAATATGACTATACAGGGTTATTTGTAAAACACGTCGGGGTCACCACTTTTGAGTTTATGTGTTGTAGTTGGTCGTGGGTTATTAGGCGATAAATTAAATCCGAAATAACGATATATACTTTTATTACTGTTACATGAATACGTGTGTATCGTACCGCGGAGGATTATCAAGTGTAGCGTGGCGGCGCCGGCGCGACTTAGCGACTAACTAACAAGTTGATGATTTAGCAAATTCGTCGCGCGCGTCGCGCGTCGCCACAACTGACAACCTCTTAAGAGGTCATTGTATTCAATATTATGAACAACTTTTACTATGGGCGCACATCTGAAATCCCGAAAAAAAAACCAGCTGATCCATACATTTGTGTTAGTATAACTTGTCAAAATGTCAGTCGGTGTTTTACAAATAACCCTGTATAATGACGACTATATAAAGTAACAAAAAAAAATCGAAAAGCAGTTTACTTTATTTAAATACACACAAGGACATTCATACGCTACTGGTACATAGTACCTTGTTTATATCTTTGACAGATAAAATCATTATTCCCATCTTACCAATCCATCTTATTTGATCATTGAGAATATTGGTGCATGAAATTAAATTTGAAATGAAGAACATATTTTATTCGTTCATTTGTACTTCTTGTTTACCATATTCCGTATACGAGTATTTACAATGAAATCTTAAAACGAGACAGTTGCCGTTGTGTGAGCGAGACGCCGCTATGCAGTGTAGTGCGTTGTCTCCCTTCCACGATGGCAACAGTTCTGCTTTAAGAGCCCATAGTATAGACACTGTTCTACATAAAAGTGTTATTGGAAACTCGTTAATTTGACTCAGACAGCCAGACATACATTATTTGTGTTCCTGTATTATCTATCCTCTATTATGCCTCATAAAAATATCCTACAACTTGATTAATTATTTTTTCTTTCTAGATCATATTCTCGATATTATAAGTTTATGAAAACTGTACATAATTGTTGCTAAATTAAACATAAACTATTAAGCATATAGAGCTAATAATTATCTGTAAATATCTTTGAGCTAATAGATACAGTAAGTTATTTAAATAAAATACAGTCGGTACAATATGTAACCTACAACAAACATGTAATCGTTACCTCCCTGCCCTGTTCCCAATAATTTGCGGTCGGGGCAATGCGTATTCAGCTTCCATTCATCTCTACTACTCTCCATCCCAGCATTCACTCCTTTCTCATCATCTTTCACACAATCCATTCATCTCTTTTCTGGTCTTCCTCTGCTTGTATACCCATTCACAGTCATATTCATAACTTGTTTAGTTACATGATTGCCATCTCTCCTCATAACATGTCCATACAACGACAAACGGTTACCTCCAACTTTTCAAGCTTCCTCTAATATAAATTTTAATTCACGATAACTGCGGTAATAAATCTAATTACGGCAGGCGATCTCGAAAGTGGCTTCCCAGCTAAGCTACATACTCGTACGCATTTGGCTCCCTGCCAGCAAGACTTCATGCGAATGCCGACGTATCTTGTGTTCATTCGAGCCTATTGCGGCGTTATGAGAGAGGGAACCAGCTGGAGAAAGTAAAAAAAAACGGCTGATTTTTTTGCAAGATTATATTGGTAGTAAGATATTGTATTGAATAAGTCGTATCAGCTCAAGATTAATGACTTTTATTAGGTCTAAAACTAGTTGGGTGCTGACGGTTTTTTTTTTCAACAACTTTCGTTGGCGTTTTAGAGAAGATACTTTTGACCTGGGGTTGAACCTGCAAAAAGTCCGGCCAGTGAAACGGCAATGCCGAATTAAGCACATTATATGGGTTTCAAAATGGCTTTTTGTGACCTACCTAAAATTTACATAACAAACGTAATAATTAAAACATAATTTTATTAATTTAGGCACAAGCTAACTTGCTGTAGCCTTAAATAATAAAAAAAATATTTGTTTTTCGTGGGAACTATGTAACACTGTTGAAATGATTTTTCCTTTTTGATCTACGATAAGAAAAATATTTTTTGTCTAAACTGTTGGTGAAATCGAAATATTGAACTTGGTTAAATGCGATCACGTTTATTTGTCCCCGTGAAATGGGCCCTTAGAACATAAGGTATATCCCAATCTCATAATAAAAAGGAAAATTAATTTAAATTTTTTAAAATTCCTTTGTATTGTTTGTATGAAGGGAAGCTATCTCATGAAAATAAGACAGGTTCATATTAAGGGTTCATATTAACGTACCCAAAGGGTAAAAACGGAACCCTATTACTGAGAGTTCGCTGTCTGTCCGTCCGTAAGTCACCAGGCTGTATCACAAGAACCGCAATAGCAAGAAGTTAAAATTATCACAAATTGTTTATTTTTGTTGCTGCCATAAAAATAAAATAAATATTTAAGGGGGTTCTCATACAACAGTGGTACGGAACCCTTCGCGCGAGTTTGACTCTCTCTTGACCGGTTTTTGTATATTGGAGTACATCGTTTACAAATAATACAAGGTCTAGAAAACCTCATTATTTAATTACATTAATTTTTCATTAGTAAGTAAAATTGTGATGGGCTTTTTAATTTAAAAATTCTGAACAATTTTTAACCTACCTACGACCTTGGGAATTTCTTAGGCTTTTGAATAGGTATTACTTTGTACTCATATTTAGTGTTCCAACTTTCATTGAACAATAACCTCTGGGTATTTAATAAATGATTTTAAATAAAACATAAAATTTTATTCTGAAAATTATTTTCTCAATAACATTAATACAGCGGTTCTATTGGGAATGTTGTATATTTATTTTTCTTATGCTCAAATAAAAATAAAAATATTTTTCGTATATTACTAAAGTAGTTTTAAATATTAAAATGAGTTACATTAGTAGATATAAATATCGTATGAATCGTGACAGGCAATACGTGTTTTGAATACAATTTAATATTGAATATTTAATGACAATTATTTTTGATGTTTGAACAAGTTTTGCTGAAAGCCTTAACAAAGTTATAATATTTTTGTCACTTTGATCACTGTGATTTTTGTTGTATGGTTTCGCTCTTATTTTATTTTTCTTATTTTCATTGTCATTTTCATTCTCGTATATTTTATTTTGTTGTTTTTTTTTTATTTTTAATTGTAATTGTAATTGTATTTGGATTCATATTGGATTAAATTACGATCTATCAAACTGGTTGTACCAACCTAGTTATTAGTGAATGATGTGGCCGCCTATAATTGGAAGCGCACACTAGTATTGTACGTGTTCTCATGTTAATATGTATGTAATTGTGTAGCCTCTGTTGGCGATCCAATATATAAATAAATAAATAAATAAAGCCATTTGGTTTTAGTGTTATTGTAGCTATTGTTACAGTAACAAAATAACATAATATGGTTAATTGGTTATACACACTGATTTAGAAAAACCTTTCTTTTTTTTTGTTTGATTTTCCTTGCAATATTTGGATCCACGATGTTTACATTTACTGATTCAAAATCAAAAAATCAAAATCAAAATATTTTTATTTCAAGTAGGCCTTTTTAAGCTCTTTTAAAACGTTAAATTACTGACTCTAGTTGCAGGTTCTAAAATGTCATTCCAATGGAGAAAAACCGGCAAGAAACTCCATTGGTTACTCTTTTAAAAAAAAGGTTAACATCAATGTAACAAATACAGTTATATATAAAAAAAAATTATTGATTGACACACAACTTTGAAAAGGACTCTTAATTAGTATTAGCCTGGGTTAGAACCTCCAACCACGTGTATAAGAATCCAGTCATCGAACCACTTTTTCATCACGACACGAGATGTGTTTGAGCATCAGTTTTCGCTCACCAAATAGGTAATCTACTTGGCAAAAGTAAAAACCCTTAAAGAAGGCAAAAAAAGTTCCACAATTTTATGTTAATACAATTTATTCGGTATCCGAAAAGCAAGTTCGGGTTTCGTTAAACCACATGTGTACTACCCCTTGTGATTAGGGTCCTGTATCATTGTATCGGTTTCATGTCTGTTTAGTTATTCAAATAAAGGCTTATTTAAATAAAGGGGTACCGCAGTTCCCTGACCAACAATGTTTTTGAAGTTTGAAACTAAATGGCCTGAATTTGATCTACGTAATTTATTTTGATGATAACTAGTGTGAATATTTCATCGGTTTATTCATCAATTTGGCCTTGTTTTGCCAGTATTTTGAACAGTTTCGTACTTTATTAGAAACGATATTTGTTTTTGTTATCAGAATTTTGTGTGAAAGGATTATACACATTCAATTTCTCCTGTTAATAGGGTAGATGCCTGGGTATGAAAAGTCGAAATCAATTTAGTCCACCATTTTGACTATCGAAATGTAAGAGACACGTATTTTTTCTTTAATCAAATCGATTACAGAATACGAAGATAAACCGCTTTAAAGTTCAGAAGTGGGGGTTGTGACGTCACGGGTTGGAACAATTTTTGCTTAGACGTGATGTCACGCAATATTTGTAATCACTGTATCTTCATATTTTTTTTTATTTACGGGACAAACAAAAAAATACCTGTCTAATATTTTTATATTATCGAAAAGATGGACAAAAATTAAAATTAGTCATCATCCCTTTTAAACATGCTTCCAGAAGATTGTTACAGACGACAAAAGAGTAAGTCACACTTATGCCTATTTTAGTATAAGATACAAGCACAATCGTAATGTTACATACTCAGATTGTTAAGCTACTAACAGCCTTTAAACACGCCTTAAGTCACCATCAAAATGGTGTAAACCGTAATCTTCTGAGTATTATTTCCAATGAAATAAATACAGAAGACACACTTAGAACAAAACACATAACACATATACCGCAAATATATTAGATAGAATAAACAAGAGATATTCCTTATCACCTAAGTTTGTTTCGAAATTTTCAGGGTAGCCATTTAAAAAAGGTCAAATTTAACGAGTTAAAAAAAATAATAAAATGTGACATGTAAAAATAATGATAATATTATCCTAGTCACAGAAATAATTGATTTTATTCTATTTCAGTGCCAATATAACCACAATTTTTTATAGTTATTTTCAAAACATTTTTGGAGTTTGCAGCAGACACAACCCATATTTTTATTACGGACAATAGCTAATATAACTATGCGTATAAACGCAGTTGATATAATATGTACAATTTAAGCTAATTTTTCACTTAGTTACAAAGTTTCCATGTGCAGGGATCTAGAACAAACATCAGACACTTCGCCGTTTTTTATTTTCTTATTTTCATTCTCGTATATTTTTTTTTATTTTTGTTTTTTTTTTATTTTTAATTGCATTTGAATTCATATTAGATTAAATTACGATCTATCAAACCGGTTGTACCAACCTAGTTATTAGTGAATGATGTGGCCGCCTATAACAGTATTGTACGTGTTCTCATGTTAATATGTATGTAATTGTGTATCCTCTGTTGGCGATCCAATAAATAAATAAAGTTTCAGTTTTACCGACGTTGTACTTCTGTAACAAGGTATCTGTCTTTTGGCATTATCACCGCTGTTAAATGGTTTCACCCTGTCCCGTACGTTAACACTGTATCGTTTATAGCGACGACATAACGTGGGCTATTGTTTATATGGGTTAAGATTGTCATATCGAAAACCGAAGTGAATGTTGGAAGGTTTAGCAAGATAAAATATAAATAAAATAATTTATCCTTTATCTTGCTAAAACTTCCACTAACATTTTATTGTGGTACCTTACGAGGCTGTCTTGGCGGACCAGCGCAAAAAAAGCCTCATCAAATAAATGATTTAAAAAAATAAAAAAATGTTGCTATGATATCTTGAGGCATATCACACACGGCCATCTGATCCTAAGCAGAGCCTGAATTATGGCAATCAGACCACTGAAAGAAACATATTTATTTGTTTAAGAAAGGTAAAAAAGTTTAAGAACAAATAGATGACGAAATTATTTTAGAGAAAAACCATTCATTTTAGATTTATCTCTATGTAAATTCAATAACAAATATCTAGTTAAATTTGTATGGCTTTGTTGGAACATAACTTTCGAAAAGTCACATTGACCTTACTTACACTTTGAACCTGTTGTTAATAGATAATTATAAGCAATATTAAGAAAGTAGAGACCTAACTGTAAAACCATACCACTAGTACACCTATAAACCATCATACTAAATCTAAACAACTATAATCTAGATCACATCCTACACTTTACGCTGTAAAAATTTCCCAACGGCATCATAATATTTTCGTGCAATTTCTTGGCTCACTACCACATAAACTGGCGTATGAAATGGAAGGAAAAACAATGGAGAGCGAGCAGACGCGCGGACAATCGCGCTTGCTTCGGATGAGATGACCTCAATAGCACACGGAATGCACTCCCATTATGACGTATCTGAATATTAAAAGCGATAACGGAATATTGAGTGCTGATTTTCTGATGGTAAGCAAACAAAATGTACGGAAATAAAGTCGTTTTACACCCGAATGTATAAGCGAAAATTAACTTTAAAGCCGGCCGTATACGAACTGGTTGAGCAGTTAGTCAGTGACTGTGCGAGCTGTCGACCACTCTTGCGCATCTCGTGAGCATTATGTCTTTATTTACGAGGAGCGTCTTAGAACATAAAAGAAAGTTTATATTATGAAGTTCAAGAAAGAAAGAGAGCTAATGCACTATCTAATAGATAATTCGTTCGTTATAATAAACGGATAGCGAGTAGTTTAGGTTTCTACGCCTATTACCATGACGACGCATGACGCGACTCGCTGCGGGACAGGTCGCATATAGGGATGGAAGTGGAACCCGCAGCGAGTTCGTAACGTATTGAACTTTCTAGAACAAAACGACTTTTAATCTTTAAAAAAAATGTAACATAACCAAACAACGATAAATAATTACTCAAGATTTTTTTTATTTAAACTACAGCATAACTTTTGTTTTTAGTCTTTGTACTTGAAACTAAGACGAAAAGTAGACCAGAATTAACATGTTTCTAAATTACCCTTTCAACTAAAATGTAAGTATAAAAAATGTTAGTTCTCTACATTAACTATTTAGCTCCGCTAGTCTTCACAAAAAAGCTCTTTTTAGCATTACATTTTGTTTCTAAGTGAGCTGGCGTCGCTACTTTGAATGAAGGCGACAAAGAATTGCGCCACCATTACTGTTTCGTAGAATATACAAACAGTTTAACGCGGTTCTGCTTAATTCTGATGATTCTGAATTTTTATTACTCCTTTTGTTTTCCTAGAATTTTGTATGCCTTTTTGTAAGTTAAATTTACTGTTAAAGCATCAACTATAATAATTATATTGATGCTTGAATATCAATAATAGAAATAAGCAGCAACTTTGTACATCTATAATATTATGTTCCATTTTTTAATATTGGTGAGTACATAAATTATTAAATAAATAAATTAATAATTATATTGATGTTTGAAAGACATTTTTTTAATTTTCAATCGTAGGAAAAATACTGGTTCTTTGAGTCGAAAAACAAATATGTTATGTCATAATTTTTGTTAAGGTTGTTTAGCAGAATATAAGACCGACGCCTCTTTTGCCTCGCCTTGGCCGCCATTCTGTCACTGCTTTATTCCTACCGTTACTTCGTCTGGCAATTCGTCCTTCCCAGCGTTGGAATTCAAATCAAACTATAGTTAAACATTCTTGAGCCTTGAAAAGATGCAATACATAAAAGATGTCTACTATTCTTTCGTTCGCCATTTTAATTTGTTTGAACAAGAAGTTGCTAGCCAAGCAGAACCTTGTTTTAGATACTTGTTAAATGTAAATTACCTTACCGGTACACCGAACAAATAGATGGGGGAAATTCTAAGGAAAATTGTGTTTTCAGGGAAAAAAGAAGAACAAAGTCTTTAGTAAAGCGAGTGTAAGATGTTTGTTGTCCGATTAAATATTAATTTTTGGGAGGCGGTTTGCATTTGGGGAAGGAAAATTGGGATACTTTTTTTGGAAATTTTGCGAATACTGTTTTCGTCTAGGGGTTGGTATTACCCGTTTCTTAATTAGGATCATTTGATAAGGAGGTTTAATAACATGAGATACAAGTTTTTTTTTTTATTTAGTTTATCCGAGTACATGGGCGTTTTAGGTAAATCTTTAATTTTCATGTTGTTCTAAATAGTTTTTTTTTTTAGTAAAATTCAAGCCACTCTTTTGACGACCTCCGTGGTCGAGTGGCGTACGCACCGGTTTTCAAGGTGTCGCTAGCTCTGAGGTCCCGGGTTCGATCCCCGGACGGGTCAATGTAGAAACTCACTTTTCTACATTGCCTCGGGTCTGGGTGTTTGTGGTACCTTCGTTGTTTCTGAATTCCATAACACAAGTGCTAAATAGCTACTTACTTTGGGTTCAGAGCAATGTATGTGATGTTGTCCGCATTTTTTTTTTTTTTTTTTTTTTTAACTCTGATTGCCTACTTTACATTTTATAAATTTTTCTTCAATTTCATTCTTCAAAAATTGCAAATTCCCGCTGTCGAACAGAACTTTAATCACAGAAAGTTTGAAAGAAATAAATATTTAAACAACGTACTGATAATGCTAATGAAGTTATTCGAAGAAAACGGAAACTACTTGATTAAAGGAACTACGGAGAAACTTCTTGGTCCAGAAATCTAGAATGTAGAACAGTGAGATAAACACATAAATTAACCTAGACTAGCGAGAAAACTGGTGCACAATATTCTACATGACATTAAACGTGCCAACGCTCACACTTATGAAAGTGCGATAGAGAGAACACTAAAACTTATTCAAAAACACTGTATGTTAGAGTGAGATGGATAGTTTTTCGTAGTTTCTTTCATATGTCGAAGAATGTATTATCGCGATATCGGTATGAACAAAACGCCAATCAATTATAAAGGGAGTCATCGATCATTTTGTAAGCGACACGGAGGCGGCTTGAGGACCGTTTAGTTTTCTCGTTTCTAGTAACTGGAGCCAGTGACGTGAGTTAGTCTACTTAAAATCTACTAATATGTTCCAATAGTATAAACAAAACGTTTACTTTACTGTAGCAAAAACTATGTTATATGCACAAATAGCACTCAAAACAATTATTTACATAGAACACATGTTCTATTATGCACATGTAAAGTTTCACTCGTAAAATGGAATGTGACTTTAATTTAGGTATATATGAAAAGTATTGGGCACGTGTTTTCCGCCATTTATGCAATCAAAACACTTCGTATTGTGTCATAAAATGCAACAAAATGTAGTGGCTTGTGACATAGCGAGCCCATAATTTACTTAAGCAGTAGCAAGTTTTTTTTTTTCGACAAAGCAATTATATACCTAATATTATTTTATTATCTAACTGAGAAAGTAGATCGAATACACTTTTATATACTGTTATCTCGTTACCTATTGTTTTAAGGCAAGTCGATGTAAACGCTCCATATAAACAACTGTAGGTTGTACATGCTTGGCTTTTAAAGAAAAATCTCTTTAATGGCCCGGAATATCCGAGGCCAAGATTGATAGCAGAACAGTGAGCAACACAGGCGGCACATTAACGTTTTTGTACCCAGTACGTATAATTTACAAACTTGTTGGGAGGACTGTAAAAGTTTTATACTTTAGCATTATGTGGTGCAAGAGTGCAAATTTTTTTTTTTTGGTCGTTGTCCTAAATTCTTTATTAAAATAGGATGATGATCATCTTTTTGGATGTAATGTTTTCAAATTGCTTACTTAGGTTTATGCGAATGTTAGACATTAAATAAAACCGCTTTTAACGGATTCTATCGTTTTTAGGGTTCCGTACCCAAAGGGTAAAACGGGACCCTATTACTAAGACTCCGCTGTCTGTCTGTCCGTCTGTCTGTCTCCAGGCTGTATCTCATAAACCGTGATAGCTAAAAAGCTGAAATTTTCACAAATGATGTATTTCCGTTGCCGCTATAACAACAAATAAAAACCAAATAAAATGAATATTTAAGGGGGGCTCTCATACGACGGTGGTACGGAACCCTTCGTGCGCGAGTCCGACTCGCACTTGGCCAGTTTTTTAGATTCTATTTCCGGTTACGGTCAGTCTGCCCGTGACCATGACACCTATAAAGGCGTCAAAACGTCGGGAACTAAAATAATAATAATATCCTGGGACAACTCACACACGGTTATCTGATCCCAAGCTAAGCAGAGCTTGTGTTATGGTAACCAGACAACTGATAAACTTACCTATATATTTCTAAATACATACATATTATAGATAAATTACACCCAGACACCAGAACAAATGATCATGCTCATCACACAACATTTGTCCTGGGCGGGAATCGAACCCACGACCTCCGGTATAGCAGTCAGGGTCACTAACCACTCGACCAACAGGCCCGTCCAATATCTAAATAAACCGCTATAAAATCCAAGCAAGATATTTATTTTTATTTTTAATATGTATATAAAACTTAATATATCCTACTTAAAGTGACAGCTGCTGTAGTTTATACATTTTCTTGGAATTTCGCAATTGACGCAACTTAATTAGCTTGCAGACATTTCGCAAGAAGGATGCATATAAACTTGATATTACTTGAAAACTTAATACAGGTTTCACGTTTTAAGACTGGTGAAACTATAAATAACTAACTATTTTCTTCGGCTCCGCTTGCATGGATATCGGTTATCACGGTAAAATAAAGCCTATCTGTATATATAAAAATGAATGCCTATTTCCCTTGGTCACGGTATCACGCGTGAACGGCTGGACCGAATTCGCTAATTCTTCTTTTTTTGTGTTTGTTATTGTCAGGAGAAGGTTCTTATGAAACAAAAAATATGGAAAGTTGCGTGGAAAATTAGAAAATTTAAGAATACTTAACTACCATAAATCTTACCTAAACTTTTTAATGTCACCTTATGACGTTTGACATAGAATTGACAGAATTCAATTAGAAACGGAATTCATCATTAAGACAGGACAACGTCTGTCGGGTCAGCTAGTATTAATATAAAAGCTTACTCCATATCTAGTTTCATACAAATTGGTTTAGAGGTTTTTTCGTGAAAGTGTAACAGAGTGATAGATTGGAAGACGCAGAGTTACTTCCGGATTTATAATATTAGTATGTAACTATGTATATATACATATATCTATTAACTATACTTCATTTATATAAGTATTTTATATAAAGCCTATATTTAATATATATATATATCATATTATATACTCTAGCGTAGCAGTCGCGCTTCGAACCACTAGGCCAACGAGGCAGTTCACGTCAGTTTAATTACTAAACTGATAAAATACCAAAAAAATTGGAAAACACCAAAATCAGAAATATAACTTTTCGTTCATACATTTTCTTCCAGCCAAAATACGGTTCTACATTGAGTATTCCACTTTGTTCACCTGGGTGATGTTACTTAACAAATGTGACCTTTTGAAAATGATATAAACATGGAAATCGAAGTATCTACATTACACGTCTTACTTAATTTTCCTTACCCTCTATTTTTCCGCTCCCATTCTACCAGAAACTGATCTGGCATTAAGATCACTATCCTAGTCGTAACAACTTAAGGAGCTCACCGCCTTATCTTTCAAACTTTTATTAACTTCGCTAACAGTAATTAGGAGCTTGAATCTCGGGTCTGTCGCTTGTGGGTTCCTTAAGATCTTACCCTATGTTTTTTTTTTGGTAAGCGTGTGATAGTGTTTTCTTCCTGAGATTCTAACAGTCCTTAATATTGGATCATATTTATTTAGGAACATAATGACAATATTTTTCAACGTATTCTTTTTTGGCATATTAATCCTATTGTTTGACGGGCCTGTTGGTCTAGTGGTTAGTGACCCTGACTGCTATACCGGAGGTCGTGGGTTCGATTCCCACCCAGGACAAATGTTTGTGTGATGAGCACGATCATTTGTTCTGGTTGTCTGGGTGTAATTTATCTATAATATGAATGTATTTAGAAATATATATAAGTATGTTTATCAGTTGTCTGGTTACCATACCACAAGCTCTGCTTAGCTTGGGATCAGATAACCGTGTGTGAGTTGTCCCGGAATATTATTATATTATTATTATTGTTTTTCAACATTATGGACTACGGAAAGCTCAAAGCCATTTGACAGAAATTCATCTTAATTGGATTGAAGCATGTTAAGACTTTAGGTCGCTGTATTGCTAATTAGACTGTTCTGTATAAAATAAGCGGTAATCTCAATACATTAACGTAATTAAGGAAGCAAACATTATTTTCCAACGTCTTACTTCTTGAAACAGCTCAAAGAATGTTTCAATAATATAAATCCGGATTACCATCCTAAACTTACCATGTTTAAACAAGGAATTAATTATATAGATCATATTAAATACTTAATATCTTTATTGTTCTTCCATAATGTTCATAGTAATATTATGAAACGAGGATTAGCGCGTACATGCATAAATACCTTTAGGGCTTGACGTTTCGACCGGGTTACACAGGCTGCGTCACGCACGACCACGTCAAGCCCTAGGTATTTATTATGCATGTACTCGCTAATCACCGTTTTATAATAATTATTACTATAAACATGCAGCGCGATAGTTTAAAAGTTATTTCATAATGTTCATGTTTCGATACAAGAAATAGTTTGTATTAACATCATCATGACTGTATGAAATTTCGCCTTTAATAGTATATTCGGATTTCACTCCATATTTAATGGGGATCAAAATATCTGAATTAACGGTATTTACTCGGATAGTCTTTGAAGTACATTGGCTTTGAATCTACTTCCCTTTACTAGAAATGTATATTTGTTGAAGCTAAGGAGAAGCGTAATTAGAATGTTTGGTCGCTAGTTGTTTAATGAGAACGGTGCAAGTTAAACAATCTGTGTCCCAAATAGCACGTTGCTGTCATTATATTAAATTTTGTGAGTGTTTGTTGGACTATGCTAATTAGGGAATATAAAGTAAATCTTACGATACCTAAAAAATGAGTAGTTTAAATTAAAATGTCATAGATATGTTTAGTATGTGGTTTTAGGGTGTACATATTTTCGAAATAGTAATTGGAGAAAAAGGGTAAGCAGTAAGTGTGTACCTTTACGAGATCGGTCTGTAAGACCTGCACTTAGACACAAGCCACTTAAACAGTAAGTACAAATGCACTTATGCACTTATTATGACATTAGTAAGAACAAAAACGACGCTAATATTTTTTTTAAGAACTCACAGCGTTTCAGGAAACTCGAAAATAAAATGATTGACCTTAAAATCAGAAATGGTGAAAAAAAAAACAACGTCTAGGATTACAATGTTTTTCGTTAATATTATAATCCTGAAGAGACTCTGGCTTAAGGATACTTTTGAATGTACTTGATTTGTAATCCGTTGGATTTGGAAAATTTGGATCCGTTTGTCATTATTTTTTGGGGGTACCTAGTTTATGTAATGATGTTATGAATCTACCCACTGTATGATTGTTGTTGTTGATTTGAAGCCTAGAAGATGATTTTCTAGATAAAGATTCTTGCAATTTTAACGAGTAAGAAATTATGGTTACTATTCCACCTTCACCAGAGCGAAGGGATGTACTACAAAAAAAAAGGGGGCTTAAAGACTCTTTGGTTCTTTATTGGATTCAAGTCTGTTCTTATATTTTTATTTCCTATTGTCTTCTGATCTCATCGAAGATGCCAGGCGAGTGCTACATAAAACCTAATAAAAAATTGTATCCTAAAAAAATTATGTGAAAGTTTACCACAAAATTGGCTGTTAAAAAATCCTAATGTTAACTTTACAAACAACTTTCTGAACCTAAATAATAAAATTTTAGACCCGAAAAAGAAACATTAACTGACCTCATTAATATTTAAACTAGAACAAAGAACCAAAAACTAGTAAACAAAGTTATTCAGATAATTACGTAGAATAATTCAGGCCATACAAAATTCAATTATTTCTGTACAACGTTAGCTTAGAACAATAACGGAAAATACAAGTTTGTTATGTTTTCAGTTCGAAGTTTGGTAAACAACTGCTTGGCGGTTGGGTAGCGTTGGGTAGCGTCCAGAATCAGATATAACGCCTAACTGGAATGCAATGGAGAAGTTTTGTTGTTTGGTTTCACTAAGAAGGTATTATCCTACTACATTCTGGGTAGGTAATAAGCTGGGTGTGAATGGAACAAAAAATATTTAATGCAGGATTTCTTGCAATCTTTTCTTTAACTTGCAATGTGTGTTTGTAAAGGTCAAGTCTTGGTATGGTGGCTTAGATTCGTCTGTAATTGTATTAATCTTTAGATAAATACATTTAATTTTTATTAACATGAGTACATTGAGTACACATACATAATTATGCATGCAAGTTGGTAAATTAAATATAGTAGACAATCGTGTTTAGCTTTAGAAAAAGCCTTTTAAATGTCGTATTTTCGAAGAAAAATACTATAAGAAAATCTGGATGTAAGCATTTCTTTAACGACTCATGTTTGGAGAAACATGTGTCATCATTTCCATAATTTTCTTCTTTGTACAAAAAGTCAAATTTTACAGTTCTAGTATTAGTTTTATCTAACGCAAAGTTTAGAGAGAAAGAAAACCTCAATAGCTTTTATAATTTCTTACATTTTCAGCCCACTAAGTGCTGAAGCTTTCTTGAAAATATGTCCAGTAAAGGTAAAAGGCTCGACCCCTAATTACATGTTACAACACTGTTTATCCCCGAAGGGAATAGGGACGTGACATACATACCTATAATCCGAGAGTTTTCCTGAAAGGGCTCATGTTAGTTTCTCGGAATGGTGTTGAAAGTAGTAATGGTTGTAGTTTTCATGAAATTCGTGGAGTTTCTTAGCTAGATTATGGTCGTGTCAAGATAAGTTTTAAATTCTGTTGAAACAGTAAGACAGTCATGTTAAAAGGTTAAGGCTCAAAGTTATAATCATTTTTAAATAGTACATATTAGTATATACCATGTCTAAGTGAGTGAGGTGAGAGGGGCTCGTGGCTAAGTGTAAGCCGTACGGTTTGATCGATAATACAGGTTAAGCCGCGCTCGTCGCGTTTGGTCCGTGGATGGGTGACCATTTATAACATACCGAGACCCCTCCGTGTTTCGGAAAGCACGTTAAACAGTAGGTCCCGGCTGTCATACATAGATCTTTGGCAGTCGTTAAGTCAATTCTGACAACCAGTCTTACTATGGGATACTGTGTTTCCCAGGAAAATGGGTTGTGGAGGTCAGATAGGCAGTCGCTCCATGTAAAATACGGTATTCAGCTGAATCCGGTAAGACTGGTAGCCGACCCCAACATTGTTGGGAAAAGGCTCGGGAGATGATGAGTATATGCCGTGTCTATATGGGAAGAGGTCTGTGCCCAGCAGTGGGACGCTTATAGGCCGCATTATTTATTATTGATTATCTACCTAATAGTTAGGATAGGCTGAGATAAGTCACAAAACCTTGATAAATGTATAAAACCTTGTGCTTTTTTTGTCTTTCAATAAAAGTTACTTTGTAGCCTATGTATAATAGTTATCATATTCCTAAGTCATAAATATTATTGTTAAGAGGAAAGGGGAGCGGCCATTTTTCCATACAAACGCTCTCGTCTGTTTTCTCACTGGTTTCTGAACTTAGGGCTATGATTTTTTGCCGTAATATAAATATGAACTAGATCTATGCCCCTATTTTTTCTTCTTTTTAAGATAATTTTTATTTAAAGGAACTAGAACCTTCTAAAAAGCGCTTATTTTGACCGCGGTTTTCAGACGCGTTTTTTTCGAATTTGACAACAATAATCGAAAAAAGAAAAAAAATAGAGGCACAGATCATTCTTTTCTCATACAGTATAATATGAAATATCTTTAAAATTGGTTAAGAATTGGGGGAGAAAATAGACGAGAGCCAAACCTCGATTTTTCGTCAGTTTTTCGGTCTGAGCTGCAGTTTTTTTATTTATTTATATAATCCTTCGCACGAATTAGAGGGCGGGGGGAATTAGAGCGACAGCAATACTTTCTTCAAAAACAAAAATGTCCGCTCCCCTTTCCTCTTAAATTATTTTCTAAGTATTTCGAATAGTATCTAACTACTTCTCTGAGAAATATGTAGTATAGTAATATTTTACAACAACTAAGATGTTGACACACAGATGGCTTATAGTAATATAATTCACGGGAATAAGCGCGTACATGCATAAATACCTTTTTTGGGGCTTGACGTTTCGACCGGGTTACACCGGCCGTGGTCGCAAGCAGACTGGCTGTACGCGCATGTACGCGCTTATTCCCGTGAATTACATGACTATAAACATGCAGCGCGATAGTTTAAAAGTTTATATACAGATGGCTTGTTTATTATATTAAATGGAATCCAATTTATTCGTACAGAATTGATAATAGCATCGTACGTGCTTAACGACGATTTCAAAGGAAATGTAATTAATCAGTTCCACAAATTTGCCATTTTAATCAGCAACAATATTCTGAGTAACCAGAAAAAACACTATTCATTATTGTAATGAAGACTGGCAGGTGTAAGTGAAAATGAAAGCTAAAAAAATATAAAAAGGGTTCCACAAAAGCAAATTTGTTTTACCAAAACAAATAGTAAAAAAAAAACAGGAAAATAATGGGAGAAAATCGTTTTCTCATTATCTTTAGGCTTCGCGTTTTGAATTTATTATTTCGACAGTAAATTGTCCGTCTGGCTGTAATTCCGTGGTTCCCCCTTATTTAGGGATCGGCATAAAAAGCTGTCAACACAAACCGAATGATTACTCGGGTTTATGGATCGCATCCTAATTATTTCGACTTTGAGAGTATTGAGTTGGTTTTATTATTGAATGTAACACGCAGAATGTTAATAAGTGTTTTTGTTTTAGGATTACGATTGCTAACAAATCTAAAATTAAAGAGTGATGTCGATTTGTATGTATTTTGCCTATCCTCAATTTTCTCTTTCCTTCCTTAATCAAGATGTCAAGACCTTTGCTTAGCAGTGAGCCATTTAAGAGCCGGTATTATTTATTCTATTTTTATCAACCAAAAATATCTTTGACTATTTCTAGAATAGCACATTATCTATTTTTTTTTATTAATTCTTATCATTCAAACATTCTCACAAACATGCTTATTGCTCTTTTTATTGTTTGTGTATTAAAGCGTTGACACAAAAATGTAACTTGACGATCTAGAATAGGGTTCCGTAAATCAGGACTTGTCTACTGAGTCACTTATTTAACAATATAACTACAGAACCAACGACATGTGTAATCGATAAATCTACTTCCGTCTCAATATGTAAGATCAGCAGGAAAAAACATTACAAATCTTTTTAAATTTATTCCGATTTACGTGTCGAGAATAAATCTTGCGATCTTCTTTTGTTAAATGACTTCCTTTGTTTATTTGGGAGAAAGGAACTAACAAAACAATATTGCAGAAACCGGTATTCATTTATTTAGTAAACTAGCCAGGCTCACGGTTTTACTCGCGGTTTTTCTATCAATGTAAGTAACGTGATGTTAAATAGTATATAACATACCTCGAGATTGGCCTATTAAAAGCAAAAAGATTTGTACAAATCTGGCTGGTGGTTTTAATGATTAGCGCGTTCAAGCAAACAAACACTTCAGCATTGTAATATAGGTACGAAAAATGGTTCACCTAATGCTATGACGCTATGGTGGCATCGCCGGCTACGCATCCAAACCGCGGCCAAGTGGGTTCGGTACCATACACTTTAATATATAAAAAGTTCGACTTAAACCTAGCCAATTCACAATATTAAATAGAAATAACCTTTCTTAGACTTACGCAAATTTAAGACATGAAATAGGCCAGTCTGCCTGTGACCATGATACCTGCAAAGTTGTTGAAACGTCGGGACCTAAAATCTAAAATAAACCGCGACAAAATCCATAAAAAATAGTTTAATTTCAAGGAATAACCTTTCCTTAAATAAAACAATGTCATGATTGGACCATTCCAAAATTGGAAGTATAACTGAAATTACCATTCTGCAAAGTGTACAAAATTCCCTTCAAAGTATTTCATTAGATTTTATCGTACTATCTGCCAATATAACTTTGAGTTTGTTTAAACAAGTGATTGCTCTCAAAATTGCTTTATTTAAAACAATTCCAATTGTAAAAGTATGATTATGTTATTGTAATTGCTTATGTTGTAATCAATTCGGAATCAATTTAATTGAATTGAAGAATAATTGAGACAGATGTTTTGTTCCCAAAATGTTTGATTTGTTTTGTTCTTTTTTCATTGCCAATGTTACACAATTTATTTTCAAATTCTACTATAATGCAATTGTATATTATTACAATATTATTTGAAGGAGCACAAATGTACAATAATTTACCTGAAGACTTAAAACAATGCAATAACATGAATGCATTTAAAAATAAACTAAAGGCACACGTGTATTAATTACGAGAGGAATAGCAATGTTCACGCGGCTACTTACAACCGGTTTTGTTATCACGTCTTATCTACAAACAATGAAGCAAGTGCAGATGCAAATTGTATTATATTTTATTATAAAAACATAATAAAAAAAAAAAAAAATATTTTTATTTTTTTTTTATTAGGGGAGCTTACAGCTACATACAAATAGTGACACAACTTAGATTAATAAATGCCAATAACAAGCTTCCACAAGTAGTAAAATGTATCTCATTATAAGTGAACTGTAGTTTTTATGAGAAATAAAGTTCTTAAAGCACAATTGTGTTTGGGTATTTATTATTCTGTCACAAATTAACTACAAACGCATGTAGAGCAACAACCAAACGAAATTTGGCATACAGATAGCATAATTATAAAATTTTTACCTAACACATAGTATTTTATTTTTGGTAAGTATTAAGAAAAGGATTTTTTAATTATTTATTGTTTATTTTGAATGCGTTTTTACCTGACATTTGCCTTAAATACACACTAAAAAAACATTAAAATCTTTTGCAGTCATGATAATAGTTTTTGAAGTAATCATAATATAATAACATACCTTTATTTTCCTCCAAATAATATCAGAGCAGAGACAACATAAGCCGATATTAGATAAAAAGTTTGGCTTATGATAGTGACATAACGTATATTCGTAAACACAGGAACTAAGAGAGGAAACTACTGCGAAACAAGGGCTTTTTCCTTAATCTGATGTTGACAGAAAAAGATTTTATACAAGGTGGTATTTTGTTATCGTTATACAAACGAAAATCATGACCTCTATACCGGATATAACTACTAGCATAAGGAATTATGCATCGGCATATATTTATTATGTTGTAAAAAACGTATATAAGGTGCTATAAAAATATCTGCCACGGCTTTAATGGGAGGTAGTATTGTGTTTATAGATTACAATAGTGAAGAACTTTCGTACCCCGGAACAGTTAATTAAATTTGAGAGACTAAAATAGTTAAATTAACATTGACTCTATTCTGCGTAACGTGGTTCACAAATTACGCGCAATGTGACGCTTCGTCAATGAAAACAACTGCTATCTCTTTCCATCTTTTCTGTGAACGAAAACTGTAATCAGCTGACTAGTTCGTCACTACATAATCTACTAGGTACGCAATAATACGCAGGCATACAAGTGTTTTAAAAGTGCAACTACTTACCAGCTACCGCATTCTTCAAAAAACACTGACGTAGGTAAATAAGATGATAAACTTGTGTGACTGTCAAGTTAGTGTAAGAATCGCATTTTTTTTTAATTACTTTTTTACGGATGTTGTCGCGGTTTTATTAAAAGTCCGTAAAAAAGTAGTTTTATTTCAATGTCTAACATTCGCGTAAATCTAAGAAACCAAACAGTAGGTACTTAGATTAATAGCGAATAACGATAAATTACAGTAACTTGGCGTGTTTAAAAGTTAATCATTTTATTTACAACGATTGCACCGTATTTACAGTTATTTACTCACTCCCTACCTAGTACCTACTTATCTACAAAACTGTTGCACAAGTCCGCCTTCGCGTTGCACACAGATGAAGGCACGTTTGCATACATGTCTCTTCACTTTATTTAATGTGTCCGTTTCACTTGCCTAAATGCGCGTTTGATGCACCTTTTTAGTTCTACCATACTTTTAATATCATGTCCGGTTTGGCCGTACACAAGGTCTTTCACACGACCCCACAAAAAAACGTCTAGAGGGGTTAAATCCGGCGAGCGAGGAGGCCACGGCACTTGTGAAGTGGTAAGGATGGAGCCCTTCACGATTTAAAAGTCGCCACACGTAGTTGTCGCTCTCGTCGAAGACTCGAGCAGCATCCCTGGTGCTCGCAAGAGGATGACACTGAAGCACTTCCTCTTCGAGTTCGGCCGAGTATGAAGGCCTGCCTGCGTCAACCGCAGGCGGGTCAAAGCGGCCGTGTTACACCGAATTACACTCGCGGTAGCACAATACCATTTCAAGATATTCTTGATTGGAATACTGTCGTCTGGGAGGCATTTTTAATGAAAGCGCGCGATATTGCTGTCGCTAACCTCTAAAACTAACTTCCGAACGCGCGGGCGGGGTGCGACTGACTGGCGACCCGAGCGGCCGGCGCGCGGCGGCGCCGGCGCGCACGGCGGCGGCGGCATCCTTTGATAGGAATGGCAACAGTGTATGAACGGCGGCGGCGCGGCGGCGTTTTGTGAAATGTTTGAATTCGGTGCGGAGCGGCAACAGCTTATGACACGGGATGGTTTTATACTAATAAATCAATTCAAATTTATACGTTATTTTTTTTTGTATGGAAAAAAAAAAGATAAATAATCAATAATTTATCTTTACTATTGTAATCCATAAACACAATACTACCTCCCATTAAAGCCGTGGCAGATGTTTTAATAGCACCTTATATATATTTTTTCGTGCTTTAATTAAGTAGGTAACAATATTTTAATAATTACTATGTTAGTTATTCCGCAAAGCTATTTTATATATCACGTTATTAACTGTAAATATCAAAACTATGTAACAGCTGTTATGGTGTACAGTAAATAGTATTGTAAAAATCTTCACATTATTGATTATCCGTAAATGAAAAAAAATTACAGACTCCTAACGATACCAAATACATTTTTGGAAATCAATGCACAATTACCAGAAATATCACTTAACAAAGAATTAAAAATTAACATACAGTCATAGTGAGAACTCTCGTTTTGAACTCGATTAATAAAAATTGTCTTCGATCTCTAAAGGTCGTCGTATACAGGGTGTTAGGAAAACCCTGTCCGATCCGTGAAGGTGTTGTTAGGTATCGATATCTGATTACAAAAATGTGAAAAAAAAAAAATCTCAAAAGTCTAGAGAGAGAGTCGGCGTCATCACAAATGCTACCTAATGACCAAACAAAAGGCTCCCAAAAATACCGACGACATTGGTGTAAATATTGTAGGTTTTGTTTTAATCTCAAATTTAGGGAATTCCGGGGCAAAAATTCATTATTTATATAACATATATAACATAACATATCATAACATACCATCACGCCTGTATCCCCGAAGGGTTAGGCAGAGATGTACCAATGTACACCCACAGTTCGCCGGTATATATAACATATATAACATTTCAAAATTAATAATTATTGTTTCTATGATGAATTTTTCAAATTTGATATTTTATTTGGGCAAGTGATTGTGAACTCTATATCACCCTTTCGGGTCGGACAGGGATTTCTTAACACACTGTATAACACAGCGTGCAATTACACATGTAATGTGACGACAGGGTATGTTTGGTACGGTCATGCCTTTGCTTCCTGTGGTCCTTTAGATCACACTGCGGCTAGCCACGCTGCCATCGCAACCGATTGCGGTCAGATATCAACACTGCATGTTATGTCAACATATTCAAACAATTTTTTTTTGTAGGCTGTATACCTACAGATTTATATAGAGTCATTAAATTAGATAAAACCATAAAGTGATGTTATAACTATAAAATTAAATGATAAATAGAATAAGTATTAGATGTTTATTGTTTTAGAAATATTGTTAGATTTGTATGATAGGTATTAATTGTATTGCTATGCTTGTAAAAGGCAACTAAGTAAAAAGTCCCACATATTTTTTATAACATCTAATGTACACTTAGTATGCAATAAAACTTTGACTTTGACTTTGACTTTGACTACTATATGTAATAATCACACTTTTACTTGTCGAAAATGTCGTACCTAGTGGCCTAGTGGTTCAATGAATGGTTTGTATGCACAAGGTTGCGGGTTCGAACCCAGGCAAGTACCAATGTGGCTTTTTCAAAGTTATATGTAGGTACATTCTTAATTATTCTAAGACACTTCTGACAAACGGTAAAGAAAAACATCGTGAGGAAACCTGGATTCCAAAATTAGGATCTGAAATCGCCAATCCGTAAGCAAGCGTGGTAACCAATACTCGTGCCTTCTCTATATGGGAAGAGGCCTGTGCCCAGCAGTGGGACGTTTAAAGGCTAGTATTAAGTATTATTATTTTTACTTTGTATCCGAACAATTTTCTGCACAATAGGTTATAAATATCTAGCTGTGATATCAGCCTGGTATTAAACGTTTATAACTGTTCTACAAAACAATAGTTGGTTTTATACATGTTTTATGTGAACAAAGGTTTAGTTATTTATTTGTGTATTCGTACCAAAAGACTAAAATTATTTTGACTCAGACTCAGACTCAGACTTTTATTTGTGAAGCTGAACTGGAATGCTTTGTTTAATTTCTGTAACGTGTCGTGAGTGTTTTTTTATGTTTTTCACACTGTAAATATTATGGAGGATATAAACAGGAGTTTATTTTTACACCAAAAAAAAATGTAAATGTTATTGCTTTAATTGCTTTTAAACAATTGCTTTAAAATGATATACGATCCATAATATTTACAGTGTGAAAAACATAAAAAAAACACTCACGACACGTTACAGAAATTAAACAAAGCATTCCAGTTAGTTTTCCTATTGCTTTCAAAACACCCACTATTTTCATGTATCTTAGTATCATAGATATATAGACATATATCGAGTTTAAAAAACTTAAAACTATAGAAAGTGAGTATCGCTAAAGGCCATTACACAAAGCGTAAGCACATTTTTGGCCGCATGTAATAGGTTCATTCATTTACAGATTTTTTTTTTGGTGCAATAGCAGAAGTTTTTGCAAAAATATCTATAGTTCCGATATTATAAGGGTTTGATATAGTTTTATCAAAACGGCGCGCTCTGTTTTTATACTATTTTTACTAAGAAACTTCAAACAAGACCTTTTTATTAGACGTCAGTTTCACTCTCAATATTTATTCTTTTGTTCCTAATCGTATGCGTAGAGTCGTTTTAACGAAAATGATTTTACACTAGTGTTCCCTGTTCATACTCTGATATGCACTCTACCTATAGTTTCTAATCTATCCTCTTCGTATACATTCGTATATCTCCGGGAATCACGCCCCATCGTTTTCTTTGATTACAAGCCGTGAAAGCCGATGTCACCTTTCGCCCCCTAACTTTTTTCTACGCAAAAGTATTCAAGTCTAAGTTTTGGAGCGAATTGAAAACTGTCTATTAAGTTAATGAGTTCTGAAGAATGTAGGTAGAAGTGGTTTTTGTTGGACGTTTTTTTCCTTATTTAGTAGTGCTGCCAAAGAACGCTTCGCTTAAATACTTTTTGGTTGTACGCTCATTAAGAAACAGTAACAGATGACTTTTGTTTATTGGCATTTTAAATAATTAAATTGTTTTACTTTAATTATATTTAAAAAATCGTAAAAAATAAGTGATGTCAGTATTACTTTGAGTATGATATTATGAATGTCTCTAAAAGTGGTTATGAACGGGCGAGATTGATCGCGGTTTTGTTGGCTCAGGGGTAAAACTTGCTCGTCGATCGTCTCAAAACTGCGGTTTTATTAGGTGAGGATCTCGTGGCTCTTCACGCATGTCTGAAAAACATTTAAACACGTCAAATAACTGGTCTGGCTGGCCCGTGTATCAAGCACGACGAGCCGCGAGCTTCACTGTGAGCTTGTGGCTCGTCCCTCGATCACACCGTCAAAAGCTCTATAGGTTATTCTTGTAAAAATGTTTGCAATAATCATACACCTAGTCATTTTATTGGATTAAATATCATTTCTTTTTCCTAGAATTGTTTTCTTTACAAAAATAAAACGTGATTCGACAGCGTTGACACCGAACTTTACCGGGACTGTCAAAGTTCAAAAAGTTCTTCTTAGCCGCTTGTTCGGACAAGTTTGAAAATCTTTGTGACTGTCTCTGTCACTACCTTTGTTAGTATCTTTCCAATATCCAGTCCAGGAAATTCCATTTCTTTTTTGAAAATTCATTGTCGAAAGTCGGGAAGTTTTAACATGTTCAATGTCCATCGTAATTGGAGAGTGTTTTGTTTCTTTGGCGAATGCTTTTGTTTATTTGTCGGCAAAAATGTTAGGTACTTTATTTTTCGTAAATATTTATACTCTTATCTACTTTCTTATTTAAAGTTAGGTTAGAACAGCTTATGGAAATATTTAAGATACAAAATGAAACAATACAAATATCCACACAAAGAACGATTATTTAGGGGAAACATGTATAATGCGTGTGTGAGTTGTGTATGGTTCTACTATACACATTATATTCCCTATACACAGTAAATGTGTATTGGGAAACTATACTTCCGCAACTCAATGTCCATAGTAGAAACTAGAATAAACATTTACATCAACTTATAGCAAGGAATCTGTACAAATTCTTTAAATGAATATTTATTTCATTTCAGAAATTAAATAGTTTCAGGTAAGTTACTACTTACCCATAAGAAACTATTTAAGAATCTTTAAGAAACTATTTAATTTCTATGATATAAGATAGATAGATATAATTTCTAGGTATGTATAGGAAATTTCCAAAAAGAAAACACATTTAGTTGATTGAGAAAAAATATATTTAAGCATGTTTTGGGTCACTACAAACCGAAGGTCAATTAAAGATTATATGGGAAGTATTATACATTTACAAATAGACGCATTGTTGCCAGTCTTTTTGAATCGCGAGTTTTACTCGAGTACCATACAGTCAGGTGGCATTCGATTCCGTGACGTTGAGCGTCGTTCATTACTGAACGCAATTGGTCGAAACGAATCGAATTGCGGCATCGATACTGTAACTAGGTATCGATATTGAATGTACTCGATTCTTTAGTCGATTTAGGATGCCTTTGCGGGGAATCGAATGGTGGCTTTTTGTTTGAGCTCTATTTTTGAAGCACTTGTTAGTTTGTAGGGATTGGAATATACATATATATACTTGTATGATCTATCTATACAAACCATCACACTTTAAAATTGGTATATAAAACTAAAACACATCTATTACTTATAATAAATCTGTAGAAGTGAAAATTCTGTACCTTGAAAATATCAAAAAAATAAATTGCGGGGGGTGTTACTAGACCAACAACGAACCCAAAAGTGTGAAAAAAAAAATTTTTGTCTGTCTGTTTGTTAAGATATCACGCAAAAACTACCGGTTCGATTACGATGAAACTTGATATAATTATTCTTTATTAGCCTGGGCACCACACTGGATAGTTTTTATCCCGGAAAAGTATAAACAATAAAAAACAAACTTAATTTTGCGGTTAAAAACTCATTGATAAGTTTCGTCATCTACGTGAACGAAGTCGCAGGCACAGCTAGTTTTAAATATATTTGTAAACAAATATTTCATTATACTGAAAAAAAGAATGACGTAAAAAGTAATTTTATTTTTAGTACAACCTGTGGTTCATTCCCATTTCGAATCAAAGCAAGTAACAAGATGAAAAACTTTAAGAAATTTTATAAGTGCTGATATTTTTATTTGATTCTGATTTTATTGTTATTATTTTTTATATTTAACTACATTGTTGAAGTATTATTTTTGTCTATTTTATTTGCTGTTTAACATTCTGTGGGAGTATAATATTTAATTTGGTTATGATTCGATATAATATAGTTCATAAGATTAGTACCTACTCATGGCATCGATTTGGTGTATACTGTAAAGGTGTTATGTAGTTGCATAAGTAAATTATTGAAAATTCCTTGATTGTAAGACTCAACAGTTACTAACGGTCTGATCAATGCTCATTTCAGTTTCAAAATAATTTTGAATTTTTGGCTGTTCCTAAGATATCCGCGTTCAAACAAAACCTCTTTAGTTGTAATGTACTACCCTCGATTTTTGTTACACATTATTTATTGTCAGTATATTATTAGTTTATTTTCTCTACTACACTAACTTGGAATAGAATATATTTTCAATTCTTCTCGCATCCTGCTCATTGGCAGCTAGCGCACAAATTGGCGATGCCTTCTTGTTCCGTATTCTGTTTGGATCGAGACGTTTTATGTTGCTACTGAATAGCACGCGGTATCTGAAAAAAAAACTATTTTCTTTGTGTTTTCCTTTTACTTTTTGGAAAACCTAGTGAGATTAGAAAAAAACGGGTTTAAAGAAAATATTGAAAGTACATAATATTAGAGCCTCATTAGATCGACTCCAATTAAATTAATAAATACTGATTTCATAATGCACATAATATTATAGATATTTTAGCAATTGATACAGCCATGTCTCAAAACAAATGGATCTGCTGCCATAAACTCAGTAACTAATTTCCTTTCAGATTTTTATCCAATTTTCTCATTTGTACAGATTGATTCAAGTGGAAGGTTTATGTGTATAATTCATTTGTTCAACATAGTAATTGCGGTTCTAAGTAAAATGTTCTAAGTCTTGTTTATTTGTGACAGAACAATAAAAAAATATATCATTATGTTTTTACAGTATACCATGTTCTAACTTATAGCAGTGTTGCTATTATGGGCGCCACCGCTCAGAATGAGCGACGGGTTAAACTCATTACCAGGAATCAGGTGCCCTACCACGTTTACGTAAACTCTTTATATGTAACCGGAAAAATATATTTTTATTAGTGTCCGACCGAAATTTCGGTTTCGGTTTCGGTTTCGGCCAGTTTCGGCCAAAAAATCAAGTTTCGGCCCGAGTTTCGGTTTCGGCCAAAAACGGCCGAACCCTTCGGCCGCGCCGAAACTTACAACATCGTACCTTCGGGTTGCGCTCGGCTAACGTCGGGCGCGCTCGGCACGGCTGGCAATATGGCGTCGTATAATAATTAGTTATAAAAAGTATACGTATAGATTTGTTACTATATTATACTTGTTGATTTGTATATAACCTATGTTAAGCACCTTACATAATAAAAAAAAGGTTCGCTAAAATGATTACCAAAGGTGATCAATTTGATTATTTTGATTATCTAATTATATTTGAATTAGCCATTCGAGGCTAACTGATTGTGATATTTGTGAGTATAATTAAAATGTAAGTAACTGAAAATAAATAAACATAATATATGAGCATCATATTTTAATAATAAATTTGTTTTATTTTATACCACCATTAAAAAATCGCTAACTTTGTGTTACAAATAATGTATTTTTTTCACTTTATAGGGTAGTTAAATTTTCAAAACCTATGTAACTGTGCTGAAATTTCATTGTGATAAATCTTTGAAAGTAGAAACCTGTAATTATAGGTCGGCGAGATATTAATTTTAGAAAAAAACGGGCTTACTAACATTTTTTCGACTTTTTAAGGACTTTTTTTTTTATAAAAGGTTCGGTTTCGGTTTCGGTTTCGGCCGAAACTACAATGAAACCGAACCTTCGGTTTCGGTTTCGGTTTCGGCAAAATAACATGTTTCGGTCGGTCACTAATTTTTATTGAAATAAAAAATATTTTGAATTACTAGTTGTAAAAGGGTTAAGTTAGCCTTAATCGAAAAAAACGGAAATACTTTTTTATTTAACTTAACTAAGCAAAATTATTTGGGTACTTCATTTATGTTTTCTTTTTAACTAACCTTTACAAAGGTTATGTAACAGGGCACTGCCTAGCTATTTCATTATTGAAACTTTTTCAAAGTATCTCATCCTACCATATTTTATTAAAACTGTTTAAGATTTATATCTCAGATAGTGTGACAAATAATTTGTTCTAATGCTCTGTAATATTAGAGGCATCATACTTTACCAATAAAAGAAGTTCTAAACGTACACTTAAATAATAATAATAAATCTATACATATAATAAAATGATAGGAAAGTCAAAACTGTACATTGAATATTTTTTTAAAAGAATACTTGGGGTATGATCTACAATCGATACCGAACCCAAAAATATAGTTTTTAGAATTTTTGTCTGTTTGTCTGTTTGTCTGTTTGTCTGTATGTATGTCCGGGATAATCTCAAAAAGTACTGCATGGTTTTACTTCAAATTTGGCACGAATATTATTTAGAAGTCGGGTCAACATATAGGCTACATATTATCACGCTATCACTTACGGGGAACGAGCAGTGAACCTTTATATTTTCAACGCATTCTGTAACAACGTGTAATCTAACGACGCATATTTGAATGTTGTTCTTATGTTGACCATGTTATAAGCTAGCTTTACACTATAAAAAGATCATGTTGGCGAGGTTAATAGTTGATTTTAAAATTCATAGATGGAGTTGTGCATTTTCTTCTATACATATAATATTACAACATTCTTTTGCCGGGGGTCAGATTTTATGTTACAGTATCAGAAAATCGTAGACGGTTGTTAGCTATGTTTAAGCATGCTATTACATTTAGCTGATAAGGGGTGGAGCTTTAAATTTCCAAAATCATTTTCTCATCTGCACACGTAAATTGGTATTATTGACATATAAACAAGGGGTAACTATGGCACTCAGGTAGCCATAGCGATCAAATAACTTCATTTTGATTGAACTACACAATATACTTTTCGGAAAGCTAGCTGTCGTAGTAAACAGATTGGTGGTTGAACGAATAGATTTTAATGTTACTGCTGCAAGTTCAAATCCAGTTGTCAATGTTTGTGTATTTTTTTGCGTCCATTTTCTGAGTTTGAATGTTTTGTTACTTAAGTTCAAATCTCAGTAGAGCTAACCCTTTTTGTGTTTAACTAACAAAATAATTGGGAATATGAATCCAGCAAAACAATGTGTTGGAGTTTTGAAAATGTGTTTTATAAATTTTTAAATATTTAAATATTTAAAAAGAACACTTGAATTTGATTTATTTGTGCCATATGGAAAGTTACTCGCAGTAGGCAGTTCGTGTTGGTGGCCTTCTATATAACAGTCAAAATATTTATGCATAAAGATGAATGATATAAGCTGTTCGCTTATATCATTCATCTTTCGTCGCGGGTACAGCTAGTAATTAATAAGTGTCTTAATATTAGGTAATCTGTCATAAAGTATTTTTGTTTTTTTCCGATTAGAATCAATATTTAGAAGCAGTAAGATTTATGTTTACTTTTTCTGCGCTTTGTCTGTAGGTATATAGTGATTTAAGTTTTGTATATTGCTTGGCACCGACTCCAAAAAATTAATAAATTGTATTATAGGTTAATTGTAGTTTAGGTTAGGTTTATTAATATAGGCAGGTTATAGTATTATTTTTAACTTTTTAGTGCTTTTATCGATTTTTGAAGTAGGTTTTGTGTTTTTGCAAAAAAAAAAAAAATTGTTTATTTTTAGTGACATATTTTTAATCTTAGATAATATGGGTAGGCCTTCAGTTGACACCCTTTCATCATCATCATCATACATTCACGGGGTCATCTTGGCTTCATCATCAGATCTGATAGTAGAATGGTTCTTATTGAACGCAAATGCTTCACTTGTTGTAGAAAATACCAAAATCGCTGTACGTTTTCCTATAAAATTTGAAGATTTCCCTCGATTTCGCCAAGATTCCATCATCAGATCCCGACTTGGTGACTATGGGACCATTTGGGAAGTATACCCATTCCAACAAAGAAAAAATATTTCAAATCGGTTGGAAAGCAACGGAGTTATGCGCGAAAAAACATAAAAAAAAAAAAAAAAAACATACAAACATCTGAATTGAGAACCTCCTCCTTTTTTTAAAGTCGGTTAAAAATATGTGAAAAGGTGTGTGAAAGCGCTGTCCCTGGTTGGACTGGCTGACGTTGGTGGTTGCCGGTGGTCCATTTGCCAAGCCTTACTCCCGATTTTGGACCTTTACAACTAGACTACAAGTTCAAATCTTCCAAGAAATTCTCTAGGGCCAGAAAAATTAAGTTTGTTTAGGAGAGTGAGTTTACTGAGCATGCTTGCTAAACAGACTGCCTGACTGGGTGAGCTCAAAGCAAACGACAGCTAATCCACTTAACATTTATTTAAAAGCGCTTTATCCTTACTTGCTCAGAAAGCGACTGTTTTCATAAGGTGAGGGCCATGTTTGTCATATTACGTTTTTGCGTATTTGATATTCATTGGATTAGTAAAAGTAGCGCATTTGATTTGATTAAGATGACGTTCAACGTTGTGGATATATTTTGGGTTTTTAGGTTGAGTTTATTTTTCCTTGCTGTTTGTATAAAAATAATTTCATTTATATTAAGAGGACACCAAATTTTTCTCTTTTTTAACTCTTATTTTGAGTGAAATTTTAAGAAATCTGTGGAATGGATAAAAAATTTGACCACATTATCATTGATTTATTCTTGAAGCTTGCAAACAAATGATAAATTTTTCACGCATACACATCTTTAAACTCTATTTTCTTTTTTTGAAAATAAATAAATTTAGCTTTAGCAAATAGAGAGGTCAAAGGCTTTTTCTCTGTTTTTGGAAATATCTGGGCTATGGAGACGTTTAGAGCCTTCACCATCATAAAGAAAAATAAATAAATGATTCAATTCCCCAGAAATTTAGCATTTAATTCAAGTACTTCCTTGATTGTAAGACTCAACAGTGTCTGTTCAGTGCTCACTTCAGTTTCAGAGTAATTTGGAAGTTTTGACTCCAATTTGTTGATATTTGGCAGACTGACGGCACAGGAAGTTTCAGTATGGATACGTTTGCTAGTAACGGTTATATATTCCAGTGCATAATTATTATTCCTGAGGCCCGATTCCGCTATTTTAAAGTCAGTGGGTTCAGATAATTTTAGTTTTATGACAAATGACACTCCTGTCTGTGTATCCACTGTTGTCAATGTAGGATTGCCACTGACTGATCATCGTAGGCTCATCTGAATACGACAATTAGGCACAGAAATAAGTACACTGGAACGTTCATTAACCTGCAACCCACTGGCTTTATAATAGCGGAATCGGGCCCCTGATTGAATGACAGTGCTTCTGTTAGGTTTTAAGTTGTCTAGTAGTTTAGTTGCTTTGTACAAGGTACTTTTTGACTACGTAAAGAGAATATATTTATTGTATTTATTAAAAAAAAAAAAAAAAAGTATTAAAAGTGTTTTATTGTTTGAAGTCAATAAATATCCACGTATTCATTTACAGAATTAGACATAGTTGAAAAGAGGATCTATAATACGAAGGAAGTCTTTTAAATTAGCTGCAAAATTGAGATATATCGTTTTTTTATCATATTTGACTTTTGAGAATGAGATAAAAAATAGTTCCTACATAAGGTAAATAAGCATCGTATCGTTAGATGTAACCGTTTGAAATCTTAAATAATATTCTTGAATCCTACATAATAAAACATATAACATCAAATCTATTTAAATGCAGCTATTTATTCCAATCCAATCAAATCGACGTATTTCATTATTATAATTACGAACGCATTAAAGCCCGCACACCTCATCAAACCTGGTACTTCTGCCAGTAAAACCCATAATTCTATTATTAATCCTAACTATAGTAATTAAACCTGCACATAAAGTGGAAACACCTAAAAACCGATAGCCGACTACTATTATACAGCGTGTTTGAATATTCATGCATTTTCGGAACACCCTAATTTCGTTTGCAAATAACCGGCCGGCTATTTAAAACATTGAATTATTCAGAACGTTTGTTGTTTTATTTTGTGGGTTTTGTTCGTGTATTACATTATTTTCATAGTGTTTGTGGGATATAGGATGAATATTGTTTTCAGCCATTTGGTCAGCTACTATTTGGTTTTGTGTAATATATTCACATCATTATTATTATTTATATTATTATTAATATTCATTCACCTTACCTAAAATAATAAAATTAGTTAGTAACTTTACCACTTTTGGGCAGAAGCTTCATATAGAGAAGGCACGAGCATTGATCACCACGCTTGCTCACATGCGGGTTGGCGATTCCAGATTCCAAATAATTTTGTGGTGACGTATTTTAATAGTGAAAAAAGTGCGTATAAGACCTTTGGAAAAGTCACCTTACTGGTACTAAATTCGAAACTGCAATAATGAGAAGAGCATTTTGTCAAACATTAGGTATATAAGCCACTATTATTATGTAATTATACTATTGGAACAAAACCCGTAGACTATGTTTCAACATAGTCTACGGGTCCAATAGTACTGTTCACAGTATAAATACAGTTGTTCATCTAAGGCTTCACTTTTATAGAGATCTCATGACCATTTTAACGGTAAAACCATTATGAACTTAAGAGTCTTTGCAACCAACAAAACTTGAAATGTTTTGGGTTTAAATTCCCTTTTTTCGCTCGTTGGCCATTGCAGATTATTCAGTGGGTTATTTTATCATCAAACTTATTTACGCTAGAAATCAAAAAGAAAATGTTTTTATTTCTCGTAAACCAAAAAGGCGCTTTAGTAAAGTTACATTAAAATCTACTGACTCTAGTTGCTCGGTTCCAAAGTGTCATTCCTATTCAGAAGAGCCGGCAAGAAAAACCATAGGTTACTCTTTTAAATAAAAAATAGTACTACACATATACAATATGTTCAATATAATGAATTGGTCAAATATTATCTCTACTAAAAAAACTGCCTCGTTGGCCTAGTGGGTCTAAGCGCGACTTAGGAGTCGCGCTAGAGGTCTTGGGATCGATTCCCAAGACCAAGGTGTTATTGGGTTTTCTATGAAATTCTCAGTAGCAGGTCGGAGTTTGGATATGTGCCCGGTTAGTGGCAATAGGCTCGCCCCCTATTACATGGGACCTAAACATACCGGCGAACTGTGGGTGTACATTGGTACACCTCTGCCTAACCCTTCGGGGATACAGGCGTGATGGTATGTTATGTTACTACCACGAAAAATTTTATATAATATAAATGTAACGATAAGTGAATAAAGTTAAAATTTTAACGTAAAATAATTGGTCGATTAAAAATTTGTAGTATTCAGTTATCCGAATATTATTATTGATATTCAATAAAGTGTTTTTAAACGGTACTTACTTAAATGTAAGTGTGGTAATTAAAATTATTATTCAAAGGCATGGCTTAATTTAACTGTGGCCGGCCGAATTTGGAAGCTTGTTATTATGTTTAATTAATTGACAACGTCATGATAAAAACAATATGAATTATTGTTATTATTAAATGGAGTAATTTGTGGTGATAACAATTCAGAAAAACAAATGCGGTGGTCAGTGCCTTGTGAAGGAAGAGGCCTTTTCCCAGCAGTTGAAATGGCCGTTAAATGTATTTATTAAGCCAACTCTGCCCTTGGTTTGACTCGCCTGATTTTCTTCAGAAGACAAGTATCGTGAAGTTAAATAGCCTATCCGTTCTCAAGAATGGGGCAAATCAATCATAACAAAAGCTAAAATGGGTTTTTTTAATCCGATTGGTAGTTTCAGAGGTAAGCACTTACAAACAAAAAAACAGCAATGTATTAAACACACAACTATGTCCTAAATCACCCCGTTCATTTTTGAAAAATATATGAAAATTAGTTCGGTATCTTTTGAGTTTATCATGATCACATTGGCAGACAGACTTTAGATTGAAGGACAGAATTTGTTTTATGATATGACATAAATATTATAATAGTATAAATGTAACAAATAACTTCGAAGAATAATTTACGAGTTTTGTTTATCTAAGACGTACAAAAACAACATTAATCTACAAAACATCGAACAGTATAAATCCTATTTGTAAGAGTATCCCAACTTTAGGCATAAAACTAATTCCACTTTAGATCTTTTGTTTCAGATTATTCCTAAGCGCTTCCAGATATTTCTTAATTATTTTGTGAAGAATTTCTTCCAAGCGAAAATTTGGACCTTGTTTTTTTGTTTAGTCTGGCTCAACGAAACAATTAATAATCCTAGGTTTAGGATTTAGCTTATCTCTAAGACTGCGCGCACACAGTCTGCTTGCTTGAAGCGGTCGGTTTTGACTGCTTGAAGCTGCGAATGGAATGTGAAGTTTAGAGATTTTGGCCATACGAGCTGCTTAAAATACAACTGCAATTAGCCGACTTCAAAAGAGGAAGTTTTCAAATCTTGATGTTGTTTTCGTCGTCGTCGTTTATACCTCAGATGTAGTCCTATATAAATTTCATGAAAGGCAGTTCCTCTTTACGTTTATATGTAATCACTTATGTTTAGACTAGTTTCCAAAAATCAAGCGTGCGGAAGGCGCACGTGACGCGCGAGAGCGGTCGACAGCTCGCGCAGTCCGTGTACGACTGTGTGCGTTTTGACTGACACCTGCTCGACCACTTCGTGTACACAATCAACGGCCTTCTCGTTTATTTCACAAGATTTATAGCGTGATGTCTGAAAGACAATGCTTCTGATCGCTAAACAAACTGATGTGAGACTAACATGAACTACCACATTTCTGACAAGTGAAAATACTTGCACACGAGCAGACATTGTATCTCGTGTAGGTAGTTCCTGCTCCTGTGGAAGTATAACAACTTAAAATATTCTGTGTGTTTGCAAATCCATTTAATTTGCATGTAAGCTTTAATTTTATTTGGATTTTGTTCAGTAGTTTTTACGTAAAATACCAACTAACTGTATGTCCATGTTATTTTATTTACTGTTTAGGGTTCCATAGTCAACCTACAAGGATCTCTTTGCGTGGTCCTTTTGTAATTAGAAAAGCTTGTCCTAATGTAATTATAATTTGCAGATTTTTATCAGTAACAGTATTTATACGAAAACGTACACTACGAGTATCGTCCAGTAAAATTTATAAATAGACATGGAAATTTTCCTTTCATTACTTAGATTCAGTCGAGCTTTTAATCATCGTCATCTCCCGAGCCTTTTCCCAACTATGTTGGGGTCGGCTACCAGTCTTACCGGATTCAGCTGAATACCGTATTTTACATGGAGCGACTGCCTATCTGACCTTCACAACCCATTTTACTGGAAAACACAGTATCCCATAGAGACTGGTTGTCAGAATTGACTTAACGACTGCCAAAGATCTATGTATGACAGCCGCGACCTACTGTTTAACGTGCTTTCCGAAACACGGAGGGGTCTCGGTATGTTATAAATGGTCACCCATCCACGGACCAACCGCGGCGAGCGCGGCTTAACCTGTATTATCGGTCAAACCGCACGGCTTACACTTAGCCACGAGCCCCTCAGTCGAGCTTTTAATAAAAGTAGAATTTGACCTTTTTAAAACCTTTTTATTCTAATTTATAATAATATATAGGTAATAATATTAAAAGTAAATTAACATTTAAAACTACGGTACTCAAACAATAAAATAATAAAAACTTAGTTAAAATTTTAGAGTTCATAACAATTTTCATAAAAATATTTATTGTTCATTTGTTCCCTAGAGCTAAGTATAACAATAATTGTTTTACATTAACTGACCTTAATTTACCTTGGATCTAAAATATACATTGGGAGATGGGCATAGCGAAAATTTGTTGTTTTTAGTCCCAAAAGTTGTTTTCTTTGAATTTTTAGATAACACGTTTTGTTATCATGTAAGTTCAATTTGATAATTCTTTGAATTACTGAAATTGGGTGATTGAGAATAATATATGTTTTATATTACACAATCAAAAAAATATATAATAAAAATAATATGTTTTGTGTCTAAAACATTTTGGCTTAGTTATTTATTAATTTTAAATTCGATTCGGTAACATTGTTCCTAGGAACGTTTTACCCGTAAAATTAGCCCTAAGGCAATAAATCCTACAATTTAGCTGGAAATATTTGAATTCGACTTCGGTTTTAAAACTTATTCCATTTAGTTCTTATCTATTTGTAATGGCAGTTCTTTTTAGGGTTCTTTATACTAATGTGCCAACCCTATTACTAATAAAATTGAATCATATTTATTTGTTTAACCAAGCCTACGCTGTCGGTCTATTTTTCTTTTAGCGAGCTCTATCTCATAAACTGTCATATGTAAAGAGTTGTAATTTTAACAGAATGAGTATAAATATTATAGTATTACTATTGCCACAAAACAACAAATAAAAATGGCCGCCATACACGATAAAAATAATACGTATAACTTTTAATTTAATAGTACGGCATTAATAGTTAATTATTAATTTATTAATACGAAACCCTTGTAGCCGACTGACTCGTACTTGCCCAGATTTTCTTATCTTAAAGACTTCAAAAGCTAGGTTATCGTAGGTTTTAATAGCTTCAGCAGTTAAGAAGTTATCAGGATTAAGTAGGTGTAATCTCTTATTTGCGTTAGTAGGTTTACCGTTAAGCTCTTAAATGAGTTCATTTGCTTAATCGTCGGCGTTATTTTTTTGAGAAGCTTTAATTTTAAGATAATTTGAATAACTTATTATAATTATTTTTAAACCTTAATCACCTTCCATTCTCCTTTTTCTGCTTAGCCTTTTTTTAGCTAAGTGGGGATCTGCTTTTAGTCTTACCGGATTTAGCTAAATACCTTATTTTGCGTAGAACTACTGCCTATCTGACCCAAAACAAATAAATTTGATGTCAATAAAATCCTACAAATATTATAATTGTGGAAGTTCTTTAGTATAAAAATGTTGGTAAAATATATAATTGTATATTAATTTAAGCGCTGAACTCAATTGAGCTTCAGCTGATCGCGGTCATATGCACTGGTGAAATCGAATCGAGATTGATTTCACATAAAAAGTTGTTTGAATGTTTTCTTCCGCCCAAGGGTACTCTTTTTATAAACTTTTTCGTCTTTTAGTAGCCCTTAGGGAATAAAAACCATTTCATTTTATGATCTGCTGTGAAATAAAATTATTCGGTGAAAAATGATAATTTTTTAATATATCGAAAATACATTATTATTATTATATTGGTATTCGCGAGCGCCAATACCGAACCAATGTTTTTATGGGTACTATATTTTATTCGAATTGTAAACATGTTTCTGAATAGAGCTTAATATAGAATCCATCATCGCTGATAAAAAAATAAAAATACTAATTAATTGAAAACCTCTGTCGTTTTTAAATAAACGAACATCCAGATTGATTTTAGAGTAATAATTAAAGTAATTGAAATAGTGAATAGAACGGTTTGTGATCAAGAGAATATATATGTATGTCGGTGAAGCATGATTCTCATCGACATTCTCATTAGTGGTTACGGGATTAGTGGGCGCCATTGGGTAAAATGCGAGCACAAAACAAAACGATAGTCACAATATCACATCCTTTAATTAGATTAGAACAATATTTCAACGCTCTTGCAGAATTACAATTAATCTTTAAGACTGAGCAGCGGCTACAGGGCACCGACTTCACTTTAATCTTCTATTTTTCAAGGTCCAACTCGACCTGTCTCCGACATCCAAATGCCTACTTATTACTTTTCTCTATGTCCCAATGTGTCACACAAACTGTTCAACTCGCCAAAGTAAAGAGGGCGCCTCGACCCCGCTCTGATTGGTCATTACATAATTCACAAATGTCATTCTGTTTTTAAATTACATAAAAGTAAAGAATTAAATTAAATTAAAGAGTATTAATATCAAAGTGAATAAAATGTAAACAAATAATATTTTCCTCCGACATGTATATTATATCCTGACACAAACAGCCAAAGCTGATAAAAACATAAACAACAGACTAGATATAATACCATCAGACACTAGGTCTACCAAACGGCGGCTTTATTACGTATATTGCAAAAGCAAATCGGCAGCAATTGACAGCGAAAATTGTTCAATGATCACTGATAGAATTTTTCATTTATTTTAAGTTATCGCGATAAATAATACGAATTTATTATCATTCTGAAAGCAATAACGAGAAACGAGATTCTTCTTAATGTCCTTCAGGTACGTAAAAAACAACAATTATGTACTTATTTTTTTTTTGCAAACATAAACTTACGTCTATTTGGAATGTCAGATGACGTCACAATTTTGTACATTTAATGTAAAAGCATTAAGATCTTTAGACCCCACCTAAAACCTGATTCGTTATTTTCTATCGTCGTTATATTCGTTAATTATCTACTAAATATTTTCGTACTAGCTGTGCCTGCGACTTCGTTCGCGTGGATGACGAAACTTATCAATGAGTTTTTAACCGCAAAATTAAGTTTGTTTTTTATTGTTTATACTTTTCCGGGATAAAAACTACCCAGTGTGGTGCCCAGGATAATAAAGAATAATTATACCAAGTTTCATCGTAATCCAACCGGTAGTTTTTGCGTGATACCTGAACAAACAGACAGACAGACAGCAATATTTTTTTTCACACTTTTGGGTTCGTTATCGGTCTAGGAACACCCCCCGCCATTTGTTTTTTTTGATATTTTCAATGTACAGAATTTTCACTTTTACAGATTTATTATAAGTATAGATTTATTTATTGCACTCAGAGTCATATACAAATATTGACGCACTAAACAGATTCTTTTCCATACCCAGTCATCCGTCTCAATCGGGTTTTGCTTTTCCATGATACGTAACACACACACAGCAGCGTGTTATCCCGTGGGGCGACACATACGTCAGGTAACCACTGATCCACCTTCCACTCTATTTATTCGGAAAAAACCTACTCCATTCTCTGAACAAATTTCCCCTCGCGAGTTCTGGCTAGGTTTTATTGGACCACTAATCTCTTTGGCTAATAGTTTTCTTGTTTTTGTTGCGTTGAAGCGTGTGATTCCTTAATCTTAGTGTTCATTTAGTTGTGTGATGGAATTGAGATTGTTTATTTGGCCTTGAGATGAAGATTATTCAGCGTTTTTGGTATAAGGGTAAATTTTCGAAAAATAAGTGGACTTATTTTGTTTGTTCACTACCGGTGCCCTGCGGTTGAACGTCGTTTAAATAAAGTAGGTTGACTGATGAAATATGCCTACTAGCTTAAAGTCCACTTTGTATTAAATTTTCAAAGATACAAAAAAATAAAAATGTACAAATGAACATGACTACATAACAGAAAGGCCAAAATCGACAGTACTACCTGAAAATACAAAAAAAGCCCGTGACATTTTTTCCAATTTACCATTGTTTACCATTTAGTACAGCAGCGGTAACAGGCTGTTATATCCCAAAACACGAGTAAAGTAAAAGAGAACAAATTAGTTCGGGAGCTTTTTATGAAAAAAAAAGTGTCCTCGCTAACCCTTTGTTTAGACTCTATTAGCATATTTTGATCATTTCTCAAAGGCACTGCTGGCATTGAAAAATGTTGCATTAAATGAGAGTACTTATACAGCTATTTCTTTTTTAACCTTGATATTTGAAACGGATCCCTCTCATAAAATTCTCGTTAAGTTTTATATTTGGAGAACAGTTTATGATTTTGGTTTTGTAGATGATTTTAGGAGGTAGTAGAATATGGCTGCTAGAATAAAATGTCCCAAAAATAGAAATACACAATATTAATTATCTTATAAAAAATATATTTGCATCGCTCAAATAAAAAGCAAGATTTGGTCGTATGTGAATCTTAATGTGCATTAAGATTTATAGCAGGACAATAAAACGGCATTAAATTCATGACTTTTTTATCACAATATACCTATTTTAAGTAACAATCAGCCGTCAGCAGACAAACAATTTTATTCCCAACTAAAAGGAATAACAACTTCCGCTACATACATAAACCAACTCAAAATAACTTAACTTTTCAGTTACCGCTTTCAAGAACAGCTTAATATTTTCCGGACAGTTTTATGCCCTGTGTGTTTGTCCATTGAAGATATAAAAAAGTCAGCGAGTACCGTAAAAACTTTGCCAGCTAGTTCTGAACCCGGTAATAATTTTGTCGATACTTCCACGGCGGTTTCTACTTCGAAAACTTCGTTTATCCTCTAATAAAATTCGTATTTGCAACTAGTTTGCTGTTACTTGTAGTTTTTATTCCCGTTCAACTCGAAATATGCTTTCGATGACCAGGAAATGTAGGATAAGGACAGTTTAATGACAAAAGTAACTAAAATTTTAGTTCGACTTCGGATTTTCGAAATCTTTTTGGAAGGATCTAGAGAGTTTTGGAAAGGTTGAAAGGCGACCCAAACAATTCTTCAAGTGTTAAGTACTGTTTGGGACCTCGGGCTTATCAAGGACTTACTGACAACAAGGACAATGTAGCAATTTCCGTACGAACGACGGAATCTCTGTAGGTAATAGATAAGCCGAATTTCTCTTCCGTGACGTCATAAGAAGTGACTTAAGACTTAAGATTAACCCGCCTGAGATTTTATTTCATATTTTTTGGGAGAAATATTAGCGATACACGCCGAGTCTAAATAAAAATAAATATCCTATAGCACCTAATGCTTTATACGGCAAAATAGCGTTTCAAAATTGTGATTTACGTTTACACTGATCCAAAATACGATTTATTTGTCATTTGATTTTAATTACAAAAGTAAATCTATTTGGCTCTGAAAAACACATAAATAAAGTTTAGGTGTTATCTTCTGATTGTGTAGCGTGTGAAGCGTACAACAAACGAACCATTTCAGCAATGATGAATCTAGGGCCCAAATCGAACCTAAAACGCAGCCAAGCCGAATATTAACAGCGATTACAGAATCACACTCAATATATCTCCCTAACCCCAACAATACAGCCATTATTTATGTTTGCATGTATCCTTCATTTACTAAAGCTAATTTAGTAAATGTGGAGCGAGATTCTGTAATATTAAATCTGCTACGTTGTCACTCAAGTCACGGTTGTCCGGAATTATCACTCTCATTTTGTAGGGGCCAATTTCTGTCAACGCCGCCAGAGAATGTTAAACATTGGGTAGGGGCTCTGAAAAAGCGATTGTTATGAAGCAATGTTTCATGATAAGGACTTAATTGCAATTAGCATTTTTGTCCTAGTAATATTTTAAATGAGATGTTCACACAAAGGATATTTATAATCTCTTGGTATATTTTTTTGAGGTTTTTGGACTCATACGATGTAGAAGACGCTAGTAAATAATTTGTTTTTAGTGTGCTTTATTAAGTTACATTACATTTAATTTCAACTTTATTTCTTTTCAGATTCATATTATCAAAGGCGTTCCGTAACCTCTGAAATATCTAAGGCTCAAGAATCTATGTGCGAAATCTGCTTCTTGGTTCTTCAAGTTCATGATAACAGTAGCATATTACCTAAAAATTGTGTGTTAATCCGTTAACATGCTCAAATCCAAATCGCCTATCTCAAAGCCGCATATCAAACGTAAATTGTAAATCTTCTTCATTTTACTTAGAAGCGGGACCCAAGGTGGGATCCAAATTGTTTTACAAATTGTTTACATTGAGAGCAGTTCTTAGCTCCCTGTTTTGCTCGTAACTCCATCCTGTCATTATATTAAACAAATTTATTGGTTCACCCGATAGGGAATGCGTTTAAGAATGTTGTTTCGGATTTTCAACTGTTTTTGTTTAGTTTGACGGGTTTGTACAATGTAAATTGGTAATGAGACAAGAAATCTTGTTCAGCTTAATTTGAAGGTGCTATAATTTGAACGAGAAGGGTCTGTTTGTGTTTTTGTCTTATTTGGATGGTATTTTCCTCCTATAAGGACAAAGGTATATATAAGAACAAGGTTCATAGTTAGAATTACTACAAATGTAAGTTATTTATTTAATCATTTACCATTTCAGTTTAATATGTACTTACTAGACTCTTAGAAAGAATATTTTAATTTAACTCTCTTAAAAAAAATCGAAGTGTATTTAAATGTGAAATTTAAGTCACCAGCACAAATAACTAAACTTGAAGATATGCCTAAGAATCCTCAAAATATAAGACCATAATATAAAGATTGAAGCGTACATTATCTTAGCGTGAATTATTAAGACTTAATTTCCCGTAGAACAAGTCAACAAACGTCGTCAATTTAAAAATATATATTATTGTTCAAGATAATACTGAAACAATAGTTATCCTCTATCTATCTTAAGCAATCTCTTCTTACAAGAGAAATTATCAAACCTCAATAAATCAGGTCGGTAACAAGATGAACAATTAACTAATGAATTTATACCTTTAATTCTGTCCTAATTCTTCGCGAATTCTTAAAGATTTGTATACTGTTACTTTAATATCTAAATCGAGATTACTTTAATGTCTAAATTGGTGGGATTTTTTAGACATCCAAATAATTGATTACTTTATACAAAAGTAATTGGACATAGCGTGTAAGTTTTAATTTCATGAATATTGTGTGCCACAATAATAATATGGTGTGTAATAACTGTTATCCAACTGTACAGCAGTCTTTCCACAAATTGCGTGAGACAGAGTTAATGTGATAAATGTGAAAGAGTTGAAATGGATAGGATAGACAGAGTTGTGTGTACCTTTTTCTTTTCTATAACTTAACATATTTCATCCTTTATGTATTGATCCTATTAATTTATCCTTTTTAGGCCATCCATATACTATTTACAAATAAAAACTTATTTATTATATTAGTGGTATCATTAGGATGCCCGTACACGAACTGCTCTCACAGTTAGTCGGTGATCAACGCACACGGACGCGAGCTACCGACCGCTCTCGCGCGTCACGTGCGCCTCACCTTGCTTTTTGAAAGCAGCCGAAACAAAAGCTGTATTTGTGTGGCCACAGAAGGCTACAGATCACTATATTGTTGTCATTGCTTGAAGTAATCCGTGTATACGTGGTCTAACTCTTTCCAATACTCTCAAAACCAGAAATAGAAGCCAGCAGTAGTACCTACTAACGAAATGTGGCAAATAAGTTTCGAACCAACAGCAATGTTTTGTGCCATTACTGATACAAATAACACCTCTTTATCATAGCTTATAGTTAATCTATAGCAAACGGCAAATTGTATGTTTTGTCCGATAATTTGATTCTACCCTTTTCATTTTGTGTCCTGTGTTTTGGAGGTAGAATATTATTTTCGGTGCTCGATTATGGAACTTACTGTTGTATGTATAAAGTTATTTTTTGTTTGACACAGCAATAATCATTAGAATTTATTGTTAGTATAGGCTTTTATTATTATTCATTGGTTGATTGGAATATAATGTTGTAGATTTCTATATCTAGGAGAAAAGTAACATTGTGTTTTATTCTATCAGTATTGTCGTTATGTTATCCTAGATATAAATGAGAAATTTTATTTAAAAATTCTTGTCGTTACTTGAGGAAATATTTTGGATAAATAACTATCATTTGGCTGCCAAATAATAATAATATTCCGGGACAACTCACACACGGTTATCTGATCCCAAGCTAAGCAGAGCTTGTGTTATGGTAACCAGGCAAATGATAAACATACTTATATATTTCTAAATACATTCATAATATTATAGATAAATTACACCCAGACAACCAGAACAAATGATCGTGCTCATCACACAAACATTTGTCCTGGGTGGAAATCGAACCCACGACCTCCGGTATAGCAGTCAGGGTCACTAACCACTAGACCAACAGGCCCGTCCACTGGAATACATGGACTTGTTAGTGATTATACAAAAAGAAGTATGCATTGTAAACAAACAACTAGCTGTAGTCAGAATATGTAATTTTCAAACGAATAAATAAATTAAAAAAATTAAAAAATAATTTTATAATTGTTTTAATTATAATTTTTTTATTTAATACCTTTTAGTGAACGACAAAAAAACATGACACAACTCAAAAAAAATATCGTTCGGAACCCTTTGCAGGCGATTTCGACTCACACTTGACCATTTTTTAATGTCCACATAGCCTATGTCACTCGGGATAACTCAAAGCTTCTAATGATACCACAAACATTGAAATCGGTCAAGCCTTTTAGAAGTTATGGTGGAATAAAGAAACTCACAAACATACATTCATACATACATACATACATACATGAACCCTGAAAACATAACACTCCTTTTTGGGCAGTCGTGTAAAAAACAAGGCTCACAATTCGTCGTAATCTTTTGTTTTTTTTTCATGTATTTTCCACGGTTACTCGAAAAAGTCTGGACATTTTTAGATAAATCTTTACTCGCTTGAAAGGGTCTACTTCCCAGTAGTCCCTTAGTAGGTCATGTGGTCAGGTCAGGACCTAATCCTATCTCTGCTATAAACATGTATTATGTAATTTTTCATTAGACATAAAAAAACTAATCTCTTAGAAACATTTGTACATATCAATCATGGAGCTTAATTAATTGATTGGTGAAAGGTAAATAATTATGTTAAGTGCAAAACAATAGAAAGAAAAATACGGCGTTTTCTATTATTTCCCAGTTTACCAGTATTTAATAGAAGATTAATGATGTTTACAGTACTACATAATGAACTACTTCATTTATTTTCTTCTTGAAAAAAAACTATACTAAATTTTAAGTATTCTTTTTTTTATTCTCGCTATTTAAAATAATTACTATACATAATTTCCTATCGAGATTTATATTACTTTTTTACATTTATGTAGGCAATTAATTAGAATTTTATATTTTGGTTTGTTCTACTGGGGTTTAATATAAGAAGGTATAATCTCAAAGTAGGTTCGAGATAAGCTCTAGAGGGGCTCGTGGCTAAGTGTAAGCCGTACGGTTTGGCCGATAATACAGGTTAAGCCGCGCTCGCCGCGGTTGGTCCGTGGATGGGTGACCATTTATAACATACCGAGACCCCTCCGTGTTTCGCAAAGCACGTTAAACAGTAGGTCCCGGCTGTCATAAATAGGTCTTTGGCAGTCGTTAAGTCGATTCTGACAACCAGTCTTACTATGGGATACTGTGTTACCCAGTAAAATGGGTTGTGGAGGTCAGATAGGCAGTCACTCCATGTAACATACGGTATTCAGCTGAATCCGGTAAGACTGGTAGCCGACCCCAACATAGTTTGGGAAAAAAGGCTAGGCAGATAGATAGGTACGAGATAAGCTCTTGGAAAAAACATTTGAGAAATTATTTCCTGACTTCAATAACTTTAATATCCTATTTTTATTTTCCACGCGCCTTAGTTCTTTAGTCTTGACAATAATACCTATAACTTCGTAGAAAAAAAACCGATGTAGTCTAATCTTGAAATGTCTTGTATTGTCAAAGAGATTTAGGCTAATTCGGGATTATGTACTTACCTGGGCTAAATATATTTTCGGCTGTTTCATCCAGGTGTTTGTTTTAAAGCTTACCTTGGATTTCGAACTTAGTTTTATCTGTAAAGTAGTTGTTTGACCTTTGCTCAATTTGTGGAATAATATGTTTAGAAAAACATCAACATGCAAAAAGGGTGAAAACAGTCCATTGGATATATTTACAGACTCAGGCCACAACAACTATTTTTTCGTGGCCGATATCATAACAAAGTTTCTGGTAAGGCTAAGCAGAAATTACAATAAATCACTGTTTGTTGCTATCTCATACAGATACATACTCACATAGATAAATACTCTTCTCACACAGAGAAGGTACGAAACTTCAAAGTCATACCTCATTTATCTGAAATCTTCTAGTGATCACTGATAAAACACGCTCACACAACAGCATAAAATCTCAAACTCCTAGTCAATTTAAACTACCCGCAATTTTTATTCCATCTAGCTTCAAAGTTGCCAAGATTTGACAAACGAAAGCTACGCAGCACTGAAAAATGTCAGCGTGAAAAATACATTTCTCCAATCAGAAATCTAGTCACGTACGCTGAGAATGTCAACTCGAACGAGTGACGGAGGAATTTCATTTCTACCAGCTATCGAACATCTGTGTCCCGCCAAAAACAAAACAAAAGATACGCTATTAGCGATATATGAAGTAACAAAATACGAGGTTGTATATTAACAATAGTCTGTGGACTTCAATATACAATGATATGAATGGAATGAAAAGGAATGGTGTGTCGCTTTGTCACCGGCATTTGTTTTGTTAGCGTTTTTTGTAACAAAGAGTTCTTCATGGATAACTGGTGCTCTGTGACGCCTTGTTGCCTGAAAGAGGCAAAATTGTGCTGTAGCGTTTTCACGTGTAGTGTGTTGACATTTTTATTGAAAATGGTAGCAATCTAGTTGTGACTTTTTTTATTAACATTTTACAGGAAGACAAAAATATATCCGACGAAATAAAACTTTTTTACACGAAAATGCATTACCATTCACAGCTCTTCCCACAGCTGGGCATAAGCTTATCTTTTAACGTGCCATTCTTTCTGGTCTTGTGAAACTTTTGTTATATCGTCGACTTATCTTTCTCCCATTACATTCGAAACATGAAAGTAGGTATTCTTAAACGCTTCTACGTGTCATCAACTTAGCCTTAAAAAATGCACCATTTAACATAGGCCTTTATAAACGCTATCCATGAATCTATCACATAATAATATGTCCATTAGAATATAACAAAATTATATTACGCTAAAGACCGAAAAATAAAAAAAAGCAACAAAACACGTGATACTAAAAAGTTACTCACGAACATTTAACTGATTAAATATTCTGATAAAATCTGATCTTTTAATCTAAGTCCATAACCTTATCTAAAATCTCCGACACCTTTTTTTTTTACCCGGGGAAATGCTCATTTATTTCCTCCGCCCGCGCGCCCTGGGGAAGGCGGAGGGGTATGCCGGACTCTTACCGGCTAAAACCACCGGAGTACTTCACCCTTCCCTTATGCTGAAGACCAGGCGGGAACGCAGTGCAAACTACTAACAAAACCTCACTTTAAAAATATCCATATCTTGGCTCCAACATAAACATTTATATCACGTATTCAAAGACCACAAAGATTCTCGTTATACATGCAACTTCACCAAACTTAGGATCCTCTGCACTGAGAGAAACTTCCTGAATCCTTAATGAAAGTTTTATAGGAATTTTTGATAGGAGCTTACTTGTATCTTCTGGTAAAACGTTTTATTTCTTAACTTTAATATACCTTAAAGGCTTCCGTTGGACACGAGTTTATCCGAGCTCTTACGAGCAAAGCCGAGACTTCTGCAAGCCGTTCTACTATTTGAAAAGTGTTACTTCTATCTCGAAAACTTAGACTTGTGCACGCTTAAATAAATTGGTGTTGGCTTATTCTTTGAGCCAGTTCCGTGTTTCAAATGAACCTTATATGTAGAACAATTATGTATGATACTAATTTGATATTAATAAACATATTTATTTGCCTAATTTAGATGCAAAAATTACAATAGAAATTAAATATTTGGCTAAATTGAGCAATCAGACAGAGTAGTTATCTACTCTGACTGATTGTGAAAATAAAATTGGAAAATATAAAAAAAATGCTTGTAATATAAAATTAGACCTAACACAGAAAATGCTGTTTTTTTTTCTGAAAGTAGAATTTTTAACTTAAGTTGTATTTTCATTTGTATAAAAAGTAACTTTAGGCAAGCAAAAGTAATGCTCGTTAGTAGTTAGCTAGCGACCCCAACTTGTGAAGAGCTCATGAATTGGTCCCAACCGAGTCCAACTAGTTTGGTACTACAAATATACTTACAACCACTCACATTGGGTTATTTAATAAATGCTCTGGTTAAAAGCCACTTGTTATACTAAAAACGCTAATGATAAAACTTGCGTCATTAAGTCCGCCTTATGTACCACAGTTGTACATGAAAGTTTAAATAAATAAATAAAAAATACAATAATCCTTAAAAAAAGGCAATTCGCGTTTTCTATTATATTATCATACCAATCGTATAGTTTTGATCTAGACAATGATGTATGGATTGTATAATAGTAATTTAAATTATAAACAAAATATATAATAATGTGTAATAGCCACACCGTCCGTTAAGTTATCGAAGTACCACTAGTGCAATTGTGACTTTCTACACTTATACTATCTGAATCCTAAGAAACCAACCAATCACAATCCATGAAATGATGACATGATGCAAAATTAAAACATTGTGAGGAAACCTGGATCCAAAATAATAAAAACTGAAATGGTCGTTCTCAATATGGAAAGAGGTCTTTGACCAACAGAGGGACACTTACAGGCCGGTATAGCTATAGCACATCCTGCCTAAAAGATAAACATGTTTCGAAAGCCAACATGTCTTCCATCGGATATTATCGTTTTTTTAAATTTAATTGAGTTGCAAGCTAATCTTTTCACAGCATTTAGTCAATGTCTTTTATTTTAAATTTTAGTCCTGCCTAAACCTTAAGTTAGCAAAACCGTAATCCGATTACAGAATACAGAGCTAAAACGATTTACGTAGCTAAAAAACTAGAACTTTTGAGAGAGCACTCAGATTGATCAATATTGAGTTTGAGTGAAACGTCAATATCTGAGTGAGCTTCAGACGTAACCTTTATGGCAAGCAAATCTAATCTTTTCACGAAGGTGTGTCGATGTGGCTTAGTTCGAGATGAATGGAAGATTTTCTGAATGAAAATGTATTACAGTTCAAATCAGTTTAGGAGATAATTATATTTACTTCAAATAAACATTATTTTTGAATGAGAATTATGGAGTATTCAATGACTTGTCACTGTGTGATGATCTGGTCAGGTACCTACGCGAGGTACACGAGCCCAAATATCGCTAAATACAGAGAACTTTGGAAGTCCAAGGAAAGTCTTTTCCCAGCTAGGATTTTATGGTCTAAGAAAAAAAAAAAAAAGAAATAGCATCTCTATTGTCAGTGAGGTGAAAATAAATAAATACGTTCGTTGGCTAGCTCTAAACAGTTCATCAAATTGTAGCTATCGTCCAACAATAAATACAATAACAGGCCGATAACAATAATATTATAAGTCAAAATAATATTGTATTGTACAATTATGAAAAGATTTATTTGTTTTAAGTCCTACATTCAACCCTCCTTTTCATCCGCAATCAGGAAAACATCCTACATTTGGTACAAACATCCCATAAGCATTGTCTCAATTTGAAAACAAACGCAAATCCCATACAATTTATCTGCGCAGTACCCATATCTTTTGCTGAGCCCATTTCCTAACGTTAAGATTAACCTTTGCGCCTAGAAGTAACAATGGCTCTCGTTACGGTAAAGCTTTGTTACAGGTAAGCGCTATTTAATGTCAAACACTTTCGTTTTTGTTAATTCCTAAAGAATAATGCTTGACCTTGTACAAGTCTGAAATTGGATTATTTTATGATAAACACGCTATTATACCTTGTCATATAGCACAATATAAGGCAAAAAAGGCACTGAGTTTAAAGTACTTTATGTACCGTAACATGTAATAATGTATAAATAAATGGAAATAGGAAAAAAAAAACTAAGGAAAAACAAAAACTTAACGTAGTTGAACCTGGTCGATTACAAGACAATTAATATGTAAAAAATTTAACAGCTCTTTTATTGTTTCATCACACTCTTCCGAAAAATTGAAGTATTTACGCAATAAAAAAACAAAACTTTTCTAAAAGCTTATAAAAAACAAAACATACATAATAATATTTGAAATACTAATACGCGGAAACATACGTGGATTTATCGCTAAAACAACAGTTGACACGTCACGAATGACGTCACTGTCAATTTCCCAGTTGTTTGTCCATATAAACTGAATCTCGCGGGATTACCATTGTTTTTCTTCTCATCTATAAATCACCTGTTATTGTCGATGTCAATAAGATAGAGGATGTAGGAAAAAATGTATCTTTTTTTACTAGACATTTTCTAAAACGAGTATTTTTCCTTTAAACAAACAGGATGTAAACATTTTGTATTTGTTTTTCTTGTTTCGATATAATGATTTATTGAGATTATTTATGTTTGTCTATTTATTTTTCTTGTAATATTGTCGTGTATTGGCTAGACTGTATTAGATATTTTATCAGACGTAATGTGATTTCTGTGGCAAGGAACAGACTCGGCAATGTAGAGTCAGCATGTAATGTCGTTTTTCTTTATTATGAGTGTTATTATCATAATATTAGACACATTCAAGAAATCAAAACTAGTCAAAATCGCTGTCACCGATACGGTGAAGAAGACTATGCTATACCTACTCTGTTTGCAAAACTGCTACAGTTTTTTACATACATGCGTATTATTAATTTCCCTATTAAACTTATTTTTTATATTTTTTTCAGTGAATTCACCGCTAAAACTCTCCTCCACTTCGCAGTTTAAGTAACCATTAATATCTCTAAAAACAGTAGACAAGTAAGTACTCGTACAGACGTAAGCTTGTTTACGAAAAGGGTTTACAAAATACCTTTAAGTACAAACATAATATACGAACTATTGGTCGTAAGAGGATTTTCTGTATGTAAATGGCATTTCCGTGTCGCCCCAACGAATTAAATACCACATCCCACAAAACACCATTGAGTGATTGTAATACATACAAGTTTAGTTCGTAATATAAATATTTAATGAAAATATTAGAGGAAGCGGGTAATGGTTAAACTGAAATAAGACGTGTTCGTTATTTTGTGGATATAGTTTTATTATTGGACATGATGTAGGTGCGTTTAAAAAATAGTAAGAGTTTTTGTTCTGCAGCAGGACAATATCACTGCGGTATTATGAATCTTGCAAGAGCAAAGCAACAGCAAAATGTTAACAATGATTGCTGTCAAAATGATAATTGGTATTACGTATTACCTAGTATTACCTGAACGTCATACTTTGACATAATAATAATTAGGTAAGTATTAGTAAGTACTTAAGTACATGATAGGTAACGCTGCTGGATGATTTTGTTGGATTAGACCCTTTAAATTTATTATTTTTATCTCTTATCTTTCACGGGTTATCCTCAGCAATGAGAATACCCGGTCCTTTGAAAGGCTTACGTGGGGACACAGGTCCAGCACGCAGAGGCCTCGTTGAGAACTTTACTCTAATATGGGATGGGGCATCTACCAGGAGCCATTCATCCCTGCCCTATGAGAGAACAGACATGAACGGCCCAAGGTAGCTACAAAATTATTGTAAATTGTGGTGCTAAAACTAATTTGTGTTATGGGTAGGTATATCTTAAGTGGATTGGTTCTAAATGTGTAATCGGAAACTATGGCACCTGCCGTTTAACACATAGAAATACTATCAAATAGGCAGGTGGTGACTCGCCAGCTCACCAGATGGGCCCCCCGAAACAGCCGCCACGATAGGCAGCGAGGGGCAACACCAGTGCGAGCGGCTAGGGGTGTCGAGCGGTGCGGCCCCGATTTCGCCATCGCGGGTCACCGAAGCGGCCCGGAGCGGGTTTCCTCGCTATTATGCCATTAGACACTTCCACTCCCGAGCATATAGCTCTAGCGGCCCCTCTCTAGCCAGCCAGTTAAGGCAAGAAAGAGCTGGTAGCCCTCCTAAGAAGTGGCTCCCTGAGGCAGTCAGGTCCGTTGTGTCGCTACTCACAAACAGCTCGCCACAAGCTGCCCTGCGGATGTATGCTCCTGCATATACCTTCAGATACAGTTTTTATTTATATCTCAAGGTTGGAAAAAGCAAGTTAATATGCCCTCAGGTATTGCGTTATTCTCATGATGAGGTAACGACTTGCCCCGAGGGGTTTATTATTATTAAAATGCCTATTGCCTACCTAACCTAGCTGCTAGGTATTATTATTATTATTATTACATGTTCGAACAAAAACGCAAAATTCAATGTTTGTATACCACAGTAATAGGTTTATATAGAGGAATATGTGCATTGTTGTATAAATTGATCCAATTTGCGCCACATAGTCCTTACGTAATTATAGGTATCGTGTGCTAGGTCTCGTCTAGTCAATACAGAGCAACAAGTTGCATAGTCTGTAGCTTAAATTGATGTTTAGGATACCTAGCTATTAGGCTAAACTTCTAGAAACGACTCTATTGTATAAATCAGTCATTCAACCAAAACCTCGGCTAGTTACAGTTAACATAGTAAAGGGCCACTTAGGTAACACCTGCTTTGTCTGCTGCAAAGCTACCAATTTAGTAGCGAGGCTATTAGCGAAAAGCCGTTTCGTAAATACTCGAACATTCAAGCATATTTTATGATGGTAAGGTTTTTAGCTTCATGACGTGTATTTGCACCATGCTGTGAAGTGAAAGAATAGAAGTTGAAATAAATATGTTAAGAAAATATAATATACATAGCTGTAAAACCAATGTTAGTTACTAAATGGCTTGTTTTATGGAATAAAAAACAAGGATAGTACGGATGGTACGTACTCGTACATACTTACCCGCTCCCGCCGCCCGCCCCGCGCCTCTGTAATCGCACTCTAGGCTACTTGACCGTCAAAGCTATATTTGTATTTTTCGAAAGTAATAGTTTGATATAGTACTTACTAATTATATTATTTTTATCGCTTTGCAAAAGGCACATTGGTGCTATCTTGGTTGCGTAATATCTTGCAATCCTGTGCATTATGCAATTATTATTGTGCATTCAATATCAATTATTAAACATTAAGTATTAAGTAAGTAAGATTAAGTACAAAATCTACTTAATCTTATTAAGTAGTAAAGTAGTAATCTTATTAAGTATTAGTACAATTACAGATTAATCAAAATTTAACACAAGCTCATACAAGAAACAGCCCGATTAAATTTAATTGGCACAAATCCACCCAGATCATATCAGATATAGATATCCCTTAATACATTGGTTTTAGAATTAATTAGCATCTATTGGGTGTCACCCATTCACTGAATTTGAATAATACACTGTAATATAATTATGTAGGTTAATTTCTTATCATGAGGGGCTCGTGGCTAAGTGTAAGCCGTACGGTTTGACCGATAATACAGGTTAAGCCGCGCTCGCCGCGGTTGGTCCGTGGATGGGTGACCGTTTATAACATACCGAGACCCCTCCGTGTTTCGGAAAAGCACGTTAAACAGTAGGTCCCGGCTGTCATACATAGATCTTTGGCAGTCGTTAAGTCAATTCTGACAACCAGTCTTACTATGGGATACTGTGTTTCCCAGTAAAATGGGTTGTGGAGGTCAGATAGGCAGTCGCTCCATGTAAAATACGGTATTCAGCTGAATCCGGTAAGACTGGTAGCCGACCCCAACATAGTTGGGAAAAGGCTCGGGAGATGAGGTTAATTTCTTATCAGGACACTTATCGGGACAACTCACACAAGGTTATCTGATCGCAAGCTAAGCAGAGCTTGTGTTATGGTAACCAGACAACTGATAAACATACTTATATATTTCTAAATACATACATAATATTATAGATAAATTACACCCAGACAACCAGAACAAATGATCGTGCTCATCACACAAACATTTGTCCTGGGTGGGAATCGAACCCACGACCTCCGGTATAGCAGTCAGGGTCACTAACCACTAGACCAACAGGCCCGTTTAATTAAGTTCTTTCTATGGCCTTCACATTATTAATTCCAATATTAAAAGTAAGGTAACTATTCTAAACTTTTAGTTAAATTACCAAGATTATTATATAAGCGATCAGCTTTAAAGAGTATTGGAACAGAGACAATAAGAAAACAAAAAGAACCTGCATAAAAAATGTTCTAAACCATAAAGAACTTTGATATTTAATATTCTATCAAAGTCAAAACCATAATGTTTGTCATAATCAGTGTCACAAATGACGTTAAATTATTCACATTGGAAAGCGATGTAAAATTCAAAGAAATGATACCTAAACTGCTGAGTGAATGAGAAATGATCATTATTTACTTTTTGGCAGTCTTTTTAGAATGTCTAAATGCCGTGTGTGAGTAATTTTACTTTACAAATTGAATGTACGAATTTATGTCTATACAGGTGTAGTGTGCTGTACCCAGGTGAAGTTTTAAGCTAGCCAGACACTAACTTGATCTTAAAATATGACCTTAAGCCAAGGTGTCCCAATCTAACTAGATATCACAAAAAGTGTGCGCAAGTGAACCATATATGCACATACAAATTATACATAATAATATGTTGTTACATCTTAAAATCGTTGCAACCTTAGTTTTTGTTTTTGTGACCAATAACTGGGGTATATGATAAGGTATAATAATAATATACCCGTTTTCAGTTAACTGAAAATAAATATTATTAGTCCCCAACCCAAAATGTGTAAGTCTGTCCGTGGCAACGTAGCTTCTAAACGAACAGACCAATTTTGATGTAGTTTGTTCTTGTATGAAATCTGATGTTCTAGAGGTTGTGCTTTGCCTTTTGAGAAGTAAAAATCTGGGGCAAGAGTATTAACAGAATATTGCCTTCTCTATATGGGAATAGGCTTGTGCCCAGCAGTGGGACGTTTACAGGCTGGAATTATTATATTCTTTTACAGATTTGTACGACTATGATGAACAAGTACCAAGGTCTCGGGTCCCGCCAACAGAAGAGCTAGAGTTCGAACCCGTTATGACCCTGACTAAGGACAAAGAAAAACTGGTTGTAGTGAAAAACATCAACTGCGAGGATTTCTCGAAATACGCATTAAATTGTACCATTGACGCAGCACTTATGTATAATTCAAGTAGAAAATCGCCGCCGATGCCCGCTAAAGTGAGCGATTGGTGCAAGTAAGGACATTTATTCATTTTCAACACATTAGATAGTTTATTAGATAGTTGCAGATACCTATGTATCTGCAACTAACTACATGATTAAAAGTCTTCCTTGCTTGTAATTAAGACGGGCCTGTTGGTCTAGTGGTTAGTGACCCTGACTGCTATACCGGAGGTCGTGGGTTCGATTCCCACCCAGGACAAATGCTGTGAGCACGATCATTTGTTCTGGTTGTCTGGGTGTAATTTATCTATAATATGTATGTATTTAGAAATATATAAGTATGTTTATCAGTTGTCTGGTTACCATAACACGAGCTCTGCTTAGCTTGGGATCAGAATATAACCGTGTGTGAGTTGTCTCGGAATATTATTATTATTTAGCTGATTTTTTGCATACACATTTAGTATGAATTGCAACGCATAAGTATCAAATAAAAGAGAAATAAAACAACTTTAAAAAAAAAACTTATGTACAAGTTATATCGATTGCTGCTTGTGTTAAAAATTTACGATGTATTACTTCCTACTGATATTTTTATACTCTATCACGCAAAAACAACTGAACGGATTTGGACGAAATTTAGCACACAGATAGTTGAGAACCTGGATTAAATCGTAGGTTACTTTTACTCCGATAATTGTTATTATGTGAGGGGTTCGTGGCTAAGTGTAAGCCGTACGGTTTGACCGATAATACAGGTCAAGCCGCGCTCGCCGCGGTTGGTCCGTGGATGGGTGACCATTTATAACATACCGAGACCCCTCCGTGTTTCGGAAAGCACGTTAAACAGTAGGTCCCGGCTGTCATACATAGATCTTTGGCAGTCTTTAAGTCAATTCTGACAACCAGTCTTACTATGGGATACTGTGTTTCCCAGTTAAATGGGTTGGGGAGGTCTTCAGCTGAATCCGGTAAGACTGGTAGCCGACCCCAACATAGTTGGGAAAAGGCTCGGGAGATGATGACTTTTACTCCGATAAATTAATAGAAAATATAATTGACTTCATAATGAGCTGAACTTACAAAAATACGCCAAATTAATTTAATTTAAACAAAGTTTTAATATTAATAAGTGCAGATGAAAAACAAACGGACAATATTTTGATAGTTAACGAGTTATTTCTTTGTTAAGTCGACAAACACGTGTTACGTGTAAAATTTAATTTTGCTTCAGCTGCATCCATGCTGCAACTGTGTGTTGTGAATAATTTCTCGAACAAACTTACGCCTGAAATATTTTATGTAATTAGATACTTTAGATTAAATTGTGTACTAGTGTCTAATAAAATGTTCTCAAATAAGAAACTTACATATATTATTATAATAACTATTAAATACGTTTATCGACTATATTCTAAATAGGTTACGGAGAATATTAGCGATATTTATTTATTTATTTAATTTGGCTCCTCAACAATGTGTATACTGTTAAATAAAAAAAAATTAAAACAATTTGAACTTAAGTCTAAGTGCCCCAATACTTAAAGAAGAGCACTACTTGCACTATATTACGCTTCTAAACAACCAGTATAACATCGAAAAAACGATAAAAAAAAATAGAATAAAAACATGACTACTATTAAAACACAGAAAATCCAAAATACGAAGGTAGTACAAACAGAATTACACTTATTTATGCTAGTTACTATGCTAAAGTATGATTATGCTTATAATATCTTTATACAACCGGCAGAGATGAATGGAATAGATCAATGTCTTCATCGTTTTCTTTGTATACAGCATACATTCTATACAGTGGGCAATGTTTCCTTAAATTTGTTTTGCATTTTGGCATATACAGTAAAAACCAATATATACACCTAATCCTGTGCATACACACGCACACATTTACACACACCAGTATGCTTCCAAGGACATGCAATTATAAACCTTATCTATTCTAACTAAGCTGTATTATTATGTTGTTTTAATTCGATAACCACCATGCGACAGTGTAGTACACGTCTTTGGTTTATTTATTTACAAAAAAATCTAAATTGTTGAAGAAATATAGGAAGTGAAATAACATTTCTACAAGCAGCGTCCTTTGGTTTCACTTAAATATTTCTCATGTCCGTAGTCTCATCCGAATAAACGAATAATCTTACAACCATAGCTATAAATAAACTACCCTTATTTCATTTTTTTTATATAATTTCATCCAAACCAATTCAGTAGATTATGCTTGAAAAAGTAAAAAATAACTGTCTTTACAAACATTCATGTTGATTTTAATTTCAGCAAGAAAAAATTATCTCATAATCTCATAAATATGCAAACATTAAAATCCGCTAACATAACAGTTTTCTAACAGAACATTAACGACATTTTCTCCGAAACATCCACGTTTTGTAACACCCTCTTTCAAAATCACAAACTTCGACCGACAATACTCCAATTCCACATAAATCTTCAACATTTTAAACGATATAATTCCTTCCAGAGCTATCCGCCACCTCACAAATTGTGCTATAGACTGGAACTCGGATTGCAAGGACGTGACAGAAAGCCACTTCAACGAGGAAAGCATTCGCGGACACATGCATGTAGTTACCAACGTTTGTGACGACGAGTGGTTCCTTTCAAGTAAGTTCTAAGCTGTTCATGTTTGAAGGATTTATGAAGTAACAAATTGGTGGTGCAAAATGCCTTTCAATTAAGGAATATCTGAAGTTGAATGATGTTAAGCCGGTTTACATCAAACGAGCGAATGCTCATTCCTATCCCTACCAGATTAAATTCTTTTGAAATTTTAGAAGAATTTGATAGGGTGGGTGATAGAATAAGCATTTGCTCGTTAGATGTAAATCAACCTTAACGGGGATAACGAGCACTTGCGTTCTCAATTTAATGGTTTATAAATTAGTATTTAGTTTCTGATTTTATAATACTGTTTGCTCTTTATATTTAGTAAATAGATTATACTGTCACGTGCCTTATGGCAGTTTTTTTACAATAAGACCCTTGTCGGTACTGTGATTTTTTTGTTTAGTTAAATAAAATAATTAAATGCTCTCTCAGAATTGGATTGATAAACATAAAGTCCACAAGGACTCCCATATTTTGTGAGCTTTAGAAAGCGTATATTTAAATTGTGTACAAAATCATACCAAGATTTTTAGCCTATGTTAGATCACCCTGCTGTACAAAGGTTAGGTTAACGAGGTCTACTTAAATTATTTTCAAGCATAGATTTTTCAAAACCGATATATTTAAATATCATCATCATTTTCTTTTCCCAGGATACGATATTCTTCCCGTTTGCATCGATGGCGCTTCCGACGCTTGGGAAGTCTGCTACTCGGTCTTCAAAGCTTTAGTTGACGAACAGAAGAATACTACTCACGAATGGACCCATTTTGAAACACATTTTCATATGTGCTGGTTAGTTTTCATTTATAATACTGAAACTTTTTGGACCAATCCGAGCCCATGTCAAAAATTTTTTGAAGAATTTTTGTTCAATTGAAAATAATGTTGCTGTAAGACAAAATAAGATTTTTTTGTTATAACGTAGCCAAATTAACTAGAAACTACCAGATTTTTGTCGAAAGGATATAAATTATCTGTTCATAATTAGATGCACGACCATATTAATATTTCGAATGAAATGTCCAACGTTCATCTTTAGATGCACAGAAATAATTTGTTATTTGCAACAATAGGGTAGTTGACTGGGTATGAAAAGTCAAAACCAATTTAGTCCGCCATTTAGATGGTCAAAATACAATAGACACGTATTTTTTCTTTTATCAAATCAATTACAAAATTCGAAGATAAACCGCTTTAAAGCTCAGGAGTGGGGGCTTGTGACGTCACGGGTTGGTACAATTTTTGCTTATACGTGACGTCACGCAAGATTTGTACTCACTGTTTCTTCGTAATTTTTTGTTTACGATACAAACAAAAAAATACGTGTCTAATATTTTTATATTATCGAAAAGATAGACATAAAAAGAAAAATTAGTCATCATCCCTATTGCGAGTACGTTGCTGTTAGACAAAATATAACCGCAAATTTATAAAATACAACATTATATCAAATAAGCATTTCAATTTCACCTAGAACTAGTGTTTGCTACGTACATTTGTTTGGCTCGACACACAGCAAATGAGGTTTCAATTGAGTGCGCCCGTTCCCGACTGCCGAAGCTACAGTAACCAGTAACCGCACCGATATAACTAGCGTGGAAGTAGCTGTTAATTTGATTATCATGTAAAGGAAAAGTGTTATTTTTGGAGCATTTTCTTTTTTAGGCAAAGTTTTTAAATTAATGAGACACAGAGTCTATAAAAAAAAGATTTACATGGGAAAGCAAAATTCTAAGGATTTTTAATGTGTGACTGAAACAAATACAGGCTCTTAGGCTGCCCGCCCACGTCCGATAATCGGTGACCGATTTTTTGTATGATAAAAATAGAACACACTGATGGCAATAGTGCAACGCACACGTCCTACAAAAAGTAGGTCAGAAATCGGTACTAAGTATAGGCGGAAAAAAATAGGCCCTGTTCTTCTGACCTACAAAAAGTCTGACGTGATTTTAGTTTACACATAGGAGTAAAAGTAAGGAGCTTCCGCAAAGCTTAAAATGTCAAAATGAAACTCAATATTTAAATGCTGAATGCTGAAAAAGTTTGATTTTCACACTTTTAACATTTACGTCAAAAACTCAACTAATCCTTTGTAAAAACAAATGGTCAAGTGCTGGCGTATCGCGCAGGGTAGAGTTCCGTAGTGGATGATTAAAAATATATCTAAAAGTGTAGTTTTTCACCAGATTTTTTTTAGACGAGCAAAACCTTAACTGTTTAGGCAATGGCTAATGTATATACATAATATATTTTTTCTATATTTTCTTTCACAATTTTTTAAGCGTAAATAATATGTATTATACACGCCAAATTAAAGTTTCCCAGTATTTAATCGTTTCTAAGCGTCTGTCAGCGACGTACGAACATGGCGAAACTAAAAGGGTTCCTTGCTGTCTACGGAACCCTAAACAGCCATTTCACCATCCATATATTCCAACCACTGCAACAATGAACACGAATTCACATCGACAACCCGTCAAAAATAATTCAACAAAAAATTGTAGTAGTAGTCACAAAATGACATTTTTCGTAACTTTTTTTTTCGCAGCGCTCGAGCACAGTTTCGACGATGTACGCTGGACTCGCTTTTTGATATGCCAGAAATCTGTCCCTATGAACAGGCGGTCACGTTGCAAAAGTTCTCTGTAATTGTCTCTGAAGGCGACGTTTTTCAGGTATAAAAAGTTTTTTCTTGTTTTTCATTCACTTTTCACTTTGTTTCCTTAACGATTGCACTGTGAAACATTGGGATTTTTTAGTCCATTTTATTATTCGTAGTTCTTTTATTTAACGGATGATCTGATTAAGCGCTTTCCACGAAGCTTCATGAAAACGTGACGGGTTTTTTCGACTATATTTTTTATTTTTCAATTAATTGGTATCGGATTTCTTGATACTAAAATAATATTTTTCGTACCGTTCAAGTTTTTTATAAAAATGTTATACTTAGCTCAAGTTTGAAAAAACATTTTCGGACCGTAAATAAAAATGCTGTTGTTTAGGTCGTGTTGCAAAGGTCTTATATTTTCATAAAAACCTGTTGCTATATAAAAGTAAATATTGCATATTTGAAATCCTACATATTTCATAGTTTTTGGCTGTGTTATATTCCTTTCTTTAGCACTTCGCAATTTGCCTATCAAATATAGAAAAAAACACGTGATTATTCTATTTTTCTTCTTACTTTTTCATCTTTGATTGAAATATAGATAAAGCTACAATATTCTTGTTTGACTATAAAATTAAGTTATGAACAAAGTTTAACTCGTTTCGTTTGTTTGAAACTGTGTGCGTCAAGTGGGTCGGACCACTTTAGTTTCTTGAAAAAAAAATAATTATTTCTGTAAAAGTAGATTTCAGACATTTTATATTGGCAAAATAAAATAAATAATTATGTGAAATTTAACTAAAGGTAAAAAAGAGCTTTTTGTGTATTAAGAAAATTAACTTAATATTTAATCATTATTTAATTGTAGCTACAAAACATAGAGCAAATCAAATCTCATTGTGAATTTGAATGTTAAACTTATGAAATCAATGTACAAATGACATTAAAAAATCAGAAGACCTAACTAATACCGTTCTAATATGAAAACAATTTAATCTCAAAAATACTTCAAACAAAAATGAACATTGACATTTTATACAACTCTCAACTAGGTCCAGCTATCTTGACGCACATCATTTGTTCCACAGTCGTCCGACCAACAGCCTTTCAGCATTCTGTAGTGATTCCTCGAGCATTTTAAATACCGGTCCATTCTGTTGTAAAAGAGACTACAATTCAAACAATTTCTACCACTTTGTTTTTGATATTGTACAGAGTTGGTATTTAGAACAAAACGCGTTATGCTTTTGTTTTATTGAACTTTTTTTTGAATAGTTGTATAACAATGTGGACGTCACATGCATTGCTCTGGGCACAAATAATGTTTGTTTGTTGGTAAATAGAAGTAAATTTCTAGAACCAGAAAAATAATAAATGCTTTCTAACATTTACGCGAATGTTAGAGATTGATTGTTTAGTAAAGTAGTTTTATTTTAATATAATAGTTATTATATTTCAGCTACATAACAGAGATGGATGGTCCATGGTAGGTCCATGGTGGCATGGTAGCTACATCCCATATTAAATTTCTGCACTAAGGCACTGCCTGTCAAAGGACAGGGTCTCTTCTTTTCAAGTTATCACTTGAATAAAAATAAATATAGGTTCTTTTATATTTCCAGAATTGTGAAGAGAATGTAATGTACACAAACTGTCCGGGCGGGGATCCCCGGCCATCGGGCAAGTCTCTAGCCAAACTCATGAACGCCGACGCCTTCAACGGTTTGACCTCAGAGAACTCTGCTAGTACCCTACATGTAGATATTTGTCTCGCATTGCTTTTGTTACTTTGTGGCCTGTTTCAATAAAACTTTTGTCGAGAGTCATTTGTTTTATTTGATTTATAAAACTGAATGCATAAAGATTTCATTTCTCCAAAAGTTAATAAACAAATTTTAGTTTACGTAATTATTTAAATCTTTAAATTGACCTTGGTTTTTTGTACCTCTAAAAATAGATGAGTTATAATAAAAAAAAAAAAAAACATTTATTTTCAGGCTACTCAGGCCCATAGACACATACCTTACAGACTAACATACATATTTTATACAAAAGTTGTTAGTATAATTGCTTAAAATTAAGTTAGTAATCTTCCTTGCACTACGTCTTAGTGCGTTCTGGTGGTACTTGTCCGCGGAAGCGACGGAACACCACATTCTGAGGCCAGAAGTTTTCATCCAGTACTTGATGCAAGAAGCAATTCGGTACTCGCACCACAAAGTAATGAGAACGGAAACTACTTACAGGTTTGACCGCGGGGCATGGATTACTAAAATAATAATTATTGGTAAATATTTATCCCTAATACAAAATACCAAAATTCTATAAATCTTTTAATATCCCTGAATAAGCCCTAGAATATTCCTAAGTGGAGAGAAATAAATGCCTATAAATCTTAAATCATCATCCCAATTAAAATAATGACCGAAATAAGTTCTTTCCTTCCAATGCTTTTCTTCTGACCTGCAATAGGGCCCCATAAAATTATTAAGGGGCAAAACTTCGTAGAAATTTGGTTGAATTTCCTTTCATTTGTTATTTCCCGTTTCTCTCCTAAAGTTATTTAAATTGCTAACTAGCCGACGTAGCCTTAATAAAACGAAATACTAAACGATCGTTTGTTATGACATAAAATTGTGTAATAAACTTTTTTGCTTTTTTTATTTAACAGATATTTTTTATATAAGTAAAACAAGTAGCTCGCTATTACTATATTCTACTTAATAATGGAATTTCTATTATAATATACCTACTTAAGTATCTAAAAACCTAGTATACGTTGTCTAAAAACCTAGTAAACACATGACTATAATAGTTAAAAATTGAACTTGCTTTAAAAGAACAAGCCTATCGACATTGTTATACTTCACATATTATTCTTATATTTATTTAGATAGTTTTGTTAAAATAAAATATTATTCTCCTTACCACCTTTTCACCCGACTGTGGCGAACCCAAAAAGGAAGGTTATGTTTTCTGCAGCTTTAAACTCCTAAAATGTCTTATTCAACCAAAGTCCAGTTCCAATAAAAACAAACAACCTATCAATATGTAATTCTAAACCCTTTTCGGGTAACAGGATAAACAAGCTTCGGTGTCAATTCGACCGCCGCAAACCAGAGTTTTTGAGTAGGAACAGAATTCAAAGTAGGTTTTTTACATTGGGTCTCTTAAGAGTCCTAACCTTTCAGTACCTGCGTTGGTCTATAAGACCGACGGTTTTAGTCTTTTTCATACCTCCGACACAAAAAGAGGGGTTCTTTAAGTTTATGTGTCGACTGTGGGTCTGTCGGTAGCATTGTAGCTCATCAATGAATGACCCGATTTTAATGCGGTGTTTTTTGGCGTGTCGGTCTGTATGTCTCTCTGTGGCATAGTAGCCCATAGATGAATGGACCGGTTTTGACGCAGTTTTTTTACTTACGTGATTGAGAGGGTTCTTAGCTATAATTAATGAAAATGTATTTTGAATGTTATAAGCAATTTTCTGTATGTCGAGGACTTCTTAAATTTTTAATGTATGTTTTTCTCGCAACTTTTTGACATACTGTTTGTGAATATAGCGCTTGTGCCTGTATACGATTAGATACCTATCGGTCCTTCATACCGACATACATACATACATTTAGGATAAAAATATTTTCAATAACTTCTTATTAGCGTCACAAAATATGATTTATCTATCTAATATTATTTAAGTCTGGCAAAAAAATTGTAATACCGAATAGAGCAGGGAAATTCTTAGAAAGAGGGACTACAACAAATTTCTAGTAACCTAACATTTCCTAACTAGCTTGTAAATTACTTCGTGGATCTCAGAACGATTTCACAATAACAGTACTGTTTTTTCGTTTCGATTACTTTATAAAATGAGGTATTGTAAAACAAAACTCTTGAGTTTGTTTTACCTGTTACCGGCCAACTAAAGTGCTTTGGCTTGTACAAAAACTTCGGCTGTTGTATTTTCAAAAGATTCAAGGAATAGGTAATTTTTTTGAAGTTTATTGAAGCATAAATCTGATTTAAATTGGGTTTTTTAACCAGTGGGTTTGTCAGAGAAACCAGTCCAAATTTTCTTAGATATTGGCTAACTAGTGGCTTAAGAATAGATGCGGCTGGTAAGAGACAGATGAAAGTGGCAGAAAAAAGTGAGGCCTATGCCCAGAGCAGAAGATGATGATGGCTGACTTGTATGATTGTCGGAGTTATAAACCTTTTTTGTTTTTTTCCTCACCTACATATTAATTATTCCAGTTACACAACAACTAAAATGCCCCATAATATCCATACATTATATTGTCAACTCTATTTCGTTCTAAACAACCCATGTTCCTGAACGTCTCATCTGAACTTCGCTCGTAAATCACTAAAAGTTAAACCGATGGCATTCGATCGTCTCAAAAACTACCAAGAAGAAGGGTGCTAGTTGAGCTGTCACGAAAGGTTCACAGCCATCATTTATCTTACCCCATAGCCGAGATAACACATCAATCTCAACTGACATGACATCGGGATGCCATTTTTGAGTATGTCGTATGATCAGAAAAACATGGGGTAAGTCTGTTCGGAAATTGAAATGTCGGAAAAATAGGTTTGGTGTCGATTGATTCTGTGGAATGCCTTTCGTTTTGTAGTGTTGTGAGAAGTAGTAATAGGGATATAGAATTTCGAGTTTCTCGAAAATAGTTTTAGAATTATTATAGGTGTAGTTTTCGGGGAAGATTTCGATTTTATAAATTGGTTTTGACATGCGGAATACAAATGAATACATGCGCTGATGTCTGAAATACAGATATTCCTTATCTAGTTCAGACACAGATGGCTTATCATCTGATATTAGATTAAATGTCAAGAATAATGTATCTCTATTTTCAAAATGTATGTATTTTTTAGCACAAATAAATATTATTATTATTATTATTAAACATTTTGGGAATCTCGACATTATTTCTAAAATTAATTGTATGTACATTTTTGAGTTTACTACGGTTGAAATTATAATGAAAAAATATCTAGTTCTTTTCGATACTTAATAGATTTCTCGTTCATTATTCTCCGTCACTAGTTAACTTGTTAGCTCTTCTGAGTTACCTAACAAATAATGTGCTGAAAATAAACTTATTACCTTTTCTAACTTACTTAGGTACTAATTAGTGTCAAAGTTTGGAAACAAGTCTAGTTAGGCTCCTCATTATCGTTCAAATTACGTTGCTATTGGCACTGATTCTATTAAAAGAGAACTTAATTTAGGCTATTGTAATATAAATTCAATTTTGTTGGTTATAGCTCCATCTGTGCGTGAAATATTTTTGATGTTAAATTCTTACGTAATTCTTGTTTAACGTCGTTCGTTTCTCACGCTGTATGTTTGTAGCCAAGGTATAAAAACAAAAGTTTAGTGTTAGCAACGAAACAGTGATTTATCTGGTATTTCTTTTTTATAAACAAACAAAGCGATTATTTAAAAGTTAAACAGCAGGAAAAAAAAACTGTCTGTAAAATCGTCATCTGTCGAGCTGAGGTGGTTTGAATTCGTCCTCAAATCACATATGTGTCCATGTTGATCCGAAAAATACCATGTGAAAACTAGTTCAACCTCTTTCGTTCCGAAGATGTGAAAAATCGTCTTCACGGTGTATATGACCAAACAAAGGAATATTCAAGGTATTTCAAGCCTCTAAGGGCTTCCCTGTAATTGTCCTAGGAAGCCTAAGTCCATTTCCTGAAGGCTTTTTCAAGGCCCACCCTCGAGGCCTTGGCTCCAATCCAATATAGCTTCAGCAAACATATTGACAAATGACTACACACTTGAATCGCTAACCCAGTGAGGCAAATCGGATTTATTTGTTGTTAAACCTATTTGAAAAGGGTAAGTTCTGTATAATATTTTCAGGCATTTTCGTAACTACAAATTTGTGAAAGTTGATTTTTATTGTGATTGAATATATTATACTGTGTAACTGATCGGGAATCGAAGTAATAATATCGTTTCTATAAATATTTGATATTTTACTTCTAAAGTTACTCACAAAGATTTTTCAAGTTAATTATTGCTTTTGTTGTTTCGTAGATTTTCGGCAGTCCCTAAGGACATTTTGAAGTAATACACCAGAATAGTTTAATTAATAATAAATAAATAAATGCTGACAACATCACATACATTGCTCTGAACCCAAAGTAAGTAGCTATAAAGCACTTGTGTTATGAAATTCAGAAACAACGAAGGTACCACAAACACCCAGACCCGAGACAATGTAGAAAAGTGAGTTTCTGCACTGACCCGTCCGGGGATCGAACCCGGGACCTCAGAGCTAGCGACACCTTGAAAACCGGTGCGTACGCCACTCGACCACGGAGGTCGTCTAATTGAAAAGAAAAACATTATGAAGTGGTAAATTAATTCATTACTAAGGTCTACCCAATAAAAGTAGATGGTCAATCGAAAACTGACTGTCCACTATCCCATAAAAGATCCGAATCGATCCTTAAGCGCTATGAAAAGGCCAGTGATACCTTTTTTGCATAAATATATAATGAAAATAGTAGTAAAGGAAATCGGCTTTATTTCCCAATATTTGCGAACAACGTTTTCAGTAAAAGGCTTCGGCAAGCGGTTTCAGTAGTTTGTACCCTAAATGTAATCATGATTGCTGAGTATTCAGATTTTGGATTTCGTTTGAATCTGTTTTTACTACTGGAAGATATTTGAGGTGAAAATGATTGTATAAAGAACGGAGTTTAATAGAAAATCAAATAACATAGTATTTATCTCGAAGAAAAGTTTTGGAAGGAGAAAAATACAATTAACATTAGGATATGATGGGAAATAACTAATTGAAAACGTTATATTGAGGATGATATTTGAAGGGATGGTTATAAGCCAAGAGAACAAAAAACAGAAAACAACACATAATATAATGCTATAGATAATTTTCAAAAAAGCTACTTATTTTTGTATTTAAATAGTTCCCATATATTACTACTATTAAATTGTTCCTATATACTATCGTTTTTGATCAAAAAATCAAGGAAGCAGTAAATTCCACGAATTATCAATTTTCGGTGTGCAGGGGAGAGGCTTTTTGAGGAATTACTTTATTAACGTACAGAAAACCAGTCGGGCTTACCCTATAACTCATGGTATATCGGGCAACCATTGATGTTACTAACATGTTCGGTAACTACGGTGGTCGTAATATTCTATCCCTAAAGTCGGGGTTTTATTAACAGCGGGGATTAAATAGCTTAATTTTGTAAGTACGTTATGTATTTTTTATTGAATAAATCTTGAAATTTTGAATTTAGTGGAAAATTTGGGCAAGTGAAAAATAAGAATATAATCTAGTTAGTATGGGAATTTATAGTGCCACCTTTATAAAGTAATGCCATTTGGACCAAAATGAGAAAAAAACAGTCCACATTACAATAATCTAAATCTTTATAAATCGCAAATTTGACAAATCATGCAATTTTCAGGCAGCCTAATGTAAGGGTTTTTTTTTAGTTATTACCATTTTATTCTAGACATCATATGCATTATTATGCATATATTTTTAAGAGAACCATAGAGTTTTCCATCACCTATTCCATTTAGGGCTACTAAAATTGCTTTGAAATATAACCGCGCTTACATTTCCCGCGATCAATAAGGCCCAACCCTGGGCCGTCAACACAAACTTCTACAGTTTCCTTTTATCAAATACTCCGACATCAATATTTATTTCAATCTATCTCAAAAATAGGCATTTATATAGGATGATTTTCACTTGTGATGTTCTGAGCGGTTTATCATCCCTTTCAGGTGTTAGAATAAATAAGAGCTTAGAAAAAATATCGCCTGAAAATAACAAAAGTGAAAAAGGATTGAAAAAAGTTTGGGCTGCGAATTTCAACTTAAAAAAAACAAAAGATAGTTTTTAAGAACTTAACATAATAATAGAACACTTACAGTTAATTGTATCAAAGACGTGATTATAATTATTTATTTTATAGTGCGTTCCACATTCTCAAAGACAACACCGTCTGAGTTCTGAAAATAAATACTGACCGGTATTCTTATAACTGTGAACCACCCAGAATAAAACAGATATAGTAAAAAGTACAAATAGAAAGCTTATAATTACACAAACATAAAAACGAACTCTACAAAATTGCCAATCAAAGATATTAAAGCTAAAAATAATATTTATTCGTCATTTAAACTAGTTGCCAACGAAATATCGAAGTGAACCTCAAAAATGCAAAGAGGTCCAACTCATATTTGCAATTTGGAACTAATAAAGTGCATTCGAGTTATTTGTGGGTATTACACCGATATATTCCGATCGAAAAGTTACGTATTTTAACGAGATTTTACGTCATAATTTTTTTATCCAGTTTAATATACTTTTTGGATAAAATGTGCTTGCATAACCAGTATGGCAAAACTTTTGATAATTTTAAAATATTTGGTGTATGTTGTACTATCTTTTGTAACAAAAGATGAATACATGTACAGGCAGTACGAGATTGTCACCCCTATTGATATGTTGCCATATGCTTAGGAACTTTACAAAAAGTTCCAGAAAATACTTTTTATAATTTTAATTATATTTATAAGTAGTTCAACTGTAGCTGTTTCCCTTGCTTGTGTGGAATATTGGTTTGTGCTTTGTTAATGAAACCTTAGGTGTATTAGCAAGATACATTTTGTTTCTAGTAATTGACGTTAAACAGCTTAATTTAATTCTTTAATACTCTTTACTGAATATCCGTGTTAAAGTACTCAAAAAAATATTGAAAGATGATGAGTATTATAATATTGGAAGGCAGAAATATATTCCAAGATTGTTTATGGAAATGTATGAAGTGAAACTCGATTCTCATAAACATGCTTCGGGGAAAATTACGGTAAGATTTAATTTAATTGTTATATTTACAAAAAGGAAAAATACTTTGTTATATTATATGTCAAAGAAGCCAGACGGAAAATCACTCGATCGTCTCAAACACCAGTGCCAGACAACAATGGCACAAATAAGTTATTTACCCAATAATTTTTTTGATGAAATAAACTAAATTTAACAAGTAAATTACTCTTGTTCAGGTGATTACTAATCTAATTTATTTAGCGAATACATTTTTTTTACCATTATTTAAACGTTATTCTATGAGAATGGCAACCATTTAAACTAATGTGTAGTTTTTAAATATATTTTTTTTTTCAACGTCACTAGCTCAGAGAGGTTAACGATTGCTTAAGAGATTTGTTTTTATCGATTTAATTAGTGACATTTAGCTTCCTTAAATCGATACTAAGGAATCCCTTAAACATATTTATGTGAGCTTACTTACAAGAATCTGAGAGGTTGCTTACTGTTATGATATCAATAATGTCTATAAATATAGCAGTTAGACATGACACTTCCATAAGTTTCGCAGCAGTTTTTTTTCCACCTTCGTCAGTCTACTCTTTCAAAATGATACAAACTTATTTTGAGGACATAATACTGTATGTTCGGTTTAATGTATTTCCCTTTATTTACAGATGAACGGGAACGAGCTGAATATAAGCTTCTACTCGACATGATAAAGAATCGTCCGTTACAATACAAAGCTTGGAATTTATTTCCTTTCAGAACTATTACCATATTTAGTTTAATTTCTTTCTGCCTCGTAAATATTATTGCCGTCATACAGTTAAATATACATCTTGGAGTTCATTCGTAAATAAATAGTAAACAATTTTATATCTTTGGTTTTTTTTATCAATTTTCGAAAGACGAGATTCACTATAAATTTGTTAAAGAAATTTAATGATTTAATCACGTGAATAGTAATGGGATCTATATATATCTATAAATAAAAATCTTTTGTTACTATATCATAATTTAAAAAAAAAATCATTTTTTTTTCTTCGTCTTTTCTGTCCCACTGCCAACAGCTGTAGGACAATATATAAAAAAACTAATCTAACTAATCATAATTATTCTACTAAACCTGCAACTAAATCCGTTCACTGAACCGCTATACAACCACGACATTTTACTGAGATCCTTAATAACCTTGAATTCAAGATGGCGTCACTGTGACGTCATTCGAGTCATTAAATAGGTGTTAATAAGACCGTCCATTAGACATTTGTCAATCTCTCCCAAATTTCAGCACCTTGACCCAAATACTTTTTGTTTGATACCGTTTAAGCCTTGAACGCGCGCCAAGAAAAGGTAAAGGAAGACTTTTTTCAGGCTCTTTGTGGAATGATAAGTTTTATTCTGAAATTCCTGTTAAATTTTACACAGTTGTAGCGTAAAGTGTAGGTAGGTAACTATTTAAATAGGTACTGTTTAATTATTATGTAGATATTTCTTTAGGAATACATAGCATCTGTGATGTTTTAATTAATTAAAATACACGTAATATTTATTTTTGCAATAATTAGGTCTGGAATCGACAATCTGCAATGAGCGGTGGTGAATGGATCACCACCGCTCATTGCTCGTTTCCTCTCTAATGGGAAGAAGAGAGAGAAGAGCGTTTATAGGATGTAATTTTTTTTTTGTTAACAATACTTTGCCCATAACATACAAAAAACATAACAAATATTGTAATTAATTGGTAGAAAAATGCACTAACACAATGCAATCCACCAACTACGTCTAGTTAAGTCCAATGCTGGACATTTTGTATCTGAGTAGCGCCATAACAACATTTTCCATAGAATAAAATTCTAAACTTACCTACAATGTTGCTATTTACAACTTACATATAACATTCTGCTGTTATATTCAGCGAATCATAATAAAGGGAACATTTCTGCGAATTAATAAATAAGTACCATATTCATAAGATATCCATATAAGGCTCTATACAGCTAAGTTTTAACAGAAACTGACTTCAAAACAATTCTAAGAAGCCAAACAACAGTCCTGAAACTAGAAGGAAATAAACCAACATATTGTGCCTACTTAAGGTAAATACACATACCAACGTTTTTTTAATTTGAAGTAATGGCTAGGAAAAATAACATCACATTACGCAAGAAATGTTAAGAAAGGCGTGTGTGAAACAGCCCTTATGTAAGTAGGTCGGCTTCGTTATAAAAAAAATCTTCTCACTTCGGCTGAAGTTTAAGCGAAAACACATTTAGGTTGCGTTAGCAGACATAATTTTGTAGTTATACGTTATTGGATAAACGAAGTTTGTTTTAGACTTTTAATAACTTTGAGTAAGTTATATTGTTTTATTTTTAGATAGGATATTTAGATAAGGTATCTAAATACCTGGGATATAGGGGCTCGTGGCTAAGTGTAAGCCGTACGGTTTGACAGATAAACCGGTTAAGCCACGCTCGCCGCGGTTGGTCCGTGGATGGGTGACCATTTATAACATACCGAGACCCCTCCGTGTTTCGGAAAGCACGTTAAACAGTACAGGTAACAGGTCCCGGCTGTCATACATAGATCTTTGGCAGTCGTTAAGTCAATTCTGACAACGAGTCTTACTATGGGATAATGTGTTTCCCAGTAAAATGGGTTGTGGAGGTCAGATAGGCAGTCGCTCCATGTAAAATACGGTATTCAGCTGAATCCAGTAAGACTGGTAGCTGACCCCAACTTAGTTGGGAAAAGTCGGGAGATTTAGATACGGTATCTACAACATCTTAGGATCTTATTACAAAGACGTTAAAAATGTAACTTTTCATGACATCTATGAGTTACGTAATATGTATTGAGGAGAAATAACTAAAAGGAATAAAATGTTCATTCATTTCATTTTATCAATAGTTAGATAATTTTCTTTAAAGTTTATTATCTAATAGGCAAAGGGCTAGTTCGAGGTCGCGCCGGACAGGGACCGATGGAAGGACCTGTGGAAGGCCTTTGCCCAGCAGCGGGACGGCACGGCCTAATAAAATAATAAATCTAAATAAAAATTCCAAATAAAGTACTAAATCTTTTTCAACTATATTTATCTCAATCTCAAAAGGATGAGAAATAAATGCCAAATAAGCAACTTATTTACTTTCAAACAAAAATAAACTCCAATTTTTATTTTTTATTTTTTTAAATGCGGACAACATCACATACATTGCTCTGAAGCCAAAGTAAGTAGCTAAAGCACTTGTGTTATGGAATTCAGAAACAACGAAGGTACCACAAACACCCAGACCCGAGGCAATGTAGAAAAGTTGATTTCTACATTGACCCGTCCGGGGATCGAACCGGGGACCTCAGAGCTAGCGACACCTTGAAACCGGTGCGTACGCCACTCGACCACGGAGGTCGTCAAATTCACTTAAAATTAAGTTAATTCCCCCAAAACCTTTGCCCCTAAAATTATACTAAAACAATGTCATTTAGCTAACCGCTGCATAGCAAAATGGGTCACAGTTGCACTTTCAAATGAACTTACTATATTATTATTATCTAACAAGTAAATGCACAATTATTATGATATCAAAGTACCGCAGGATACATATGGCGCTAAACTGTGATAATTTGCTTAAATGTTTAGTAGACTGCTATTGTTTTCGTGATATTCTATTTGTGTGTGTTTGACCGCATATTCGATATTAAATTAACATTAGTAATAATAATAATATAATAATAATATTCCGGGACAACTCACACACGGTTATCTGATCCCAAGCTAAGCAGAGCTTGTGTTATGGTAACCAGACAACTGATAAACATACTTATATATTTCTAAATACATACATATTATAGATAAATTACACCCAGACAACCAGAACAAATGATCGTGCTCATCACACAAACATTTGTCCTGGGTGGGAATCGAACCCACGACCTCCGGTATAGCAGTCAGGGTCACTAACCACTAGACCAACAGGCCCGTCATGTATATACAATACCAGCCTATGAACGTTCCACTACTGGTCACAAGCCTATTCCCATCTTATGAAGGAAAAAGCATTGATCTCCACGCTTGCTCATATTACAAAGTTTATATTTTTTGGAGTATTTGAAAAATTTGGAAACCGCGGGAACAAGAGACTTAGCGAACGATATTACACAAATAATATCTAAAGATTTAGTTGTCAGTAGGCGCTTAAAAGGTTTTAAGAGTAAAATAGTGATATCAAGAAATATTTTATTGGTCAGAAAAAAAAAAAAATTACAAAAAAAAACAGACTCATGTATGTCTCTTTATGAATTAAGAAAAAGCAAAGCATGTATCATAAAAAATATAAATAATTAGACTTATAATCACTGAATCAAATTACCAGTCACTACAAAAATACACATGTAAATCAACAACGACATCACAAAGACAACCATAAAAAACTTCAATAACAAAACAATGACGTCACAGACAAAGCGTAACGCAACCTAAATATGTCCAACATTTTCCCTACGTAATTGTCTCTGGGTTGCCAGCCTAATCCTACATACAAGAATTCTTCCTATATTGAGTTTCTACGTAATATTTTGCTTCTGTATAAAAAAGCTAATTCTTTCGAACACAGTTTGAGGGAGATAAGGTTGTTTTTACGAAGGCTTGTTTTATTATTTTCGATGAAAGGGTTTCAATGGGAAAAAATGAAAAATGTTTTGGTTAAAAATATTTTGATAATAATCATTTTTGACTCATAATATTTACATTTTTTTTTTTTTTTTAGCCTGTACTGTCCCACTGCTGGGCAAAGGCCTCCCCCAAGTCCTTCCATGTGTCTCTATCTTGTGCCACCTCGAACCAACCCCCGCAGTATGACTGTAGGTCGTCCTGCCATCTCTTCCTGGGCCGGCCTCGGCGGCGTCGTCCGTTTTCAGGCAATTTCCATCATATTATGTAAAAATAAATAACAAGCCTTAAATACCAAATTAATTAAATACACATAAATTATTGTCTCTACCATAAGTTAAATCTAAAATTATGACGACTCTATTCAAACTCTCTACCATTTTGTAAGGGCGAATTCTACTGATAAATTACAAATTGAGAACTTAAAAAACTTAAATACGAAATCGTTAATCCGTAAAAGACTTAACAAATAAAGGTTCACAGCTTTATTATTATTCTTTTACAATTGTAGATAGGTAATTAATGAAAACCATAAAAAAAGCTCTCATAAATTTTACTATGCCATGAAAGAGCGCTTACCTTTTTCGGGCACATAATGCGGTCAAGCAAGCATAGCCTGGAAAAGGACATAATCCTGGGCCAAGTGGAAGGTAGACGAGTTCGAGGCAGGGCACCTATGAGATGGTCGGACGCTATTAAGAAGGCTGTGGGCGGTAGCATGCACCGTGCGGTCCATACTGCGTACGACCGAGCTCTATGGAGAAGCTTGATATGTGGTCGCGATCCTCAGCAGTGAGGGACCGAGGAAGAAGAAGAATAAAAGAAACACAATATTTACTCTAGCTTTTTCATTTGAGTAGGGTGACCATATTTTGTCTAAAACCCAACATTATTAGGGACATGAAATGTAACTGATATTAGGACAGACAGAATAGTCATGAGAGTGGATTGATAGTAATAGCCAATGTAATTAATCCTTTAGCACTAAGAGCCTATTCTATTACTGAATCTCAATTACTAAATAGTATTAATGGCTTTCAGACATAAGATATTCACAAAGATCTTATCACGAAGATATAATTTTATAGTATTATTACCTAGCCTAAATTTAAAAAATACAGTCTTCTCAGACGGCTAAGGCCATGCGGGCATCGTCTACTGGAAGCAGTTTGAATGCTTCGAGCGGTTGACAAAACAAAACGGGCGACAAGCGCAAATAACGCGCTAGAGCGGTCGATCACTGGCTAATTGTTCTAGCAGTGGACATACGGGCTTAGGTTCAAATTGACACTAAATTGCCAATTTGTTTTCTACATACTTTGTTAAGGCTTTCGTCATCATCTCCTATTTACGCCACTGTAACGATAGTTCTTTTGTAAAAGAAATAAAAAAAATATATAAGTAAGTTACAATTTATTAGTCGTAGGTAGGTAGATGTCGGTTGAGCCGGGAGTGAGTTCGAATATCGAGCGTGTAACGAGTTTTAGTTCGCCGGTAGAAACACCACTGTCCTGGATCAGTAGCCGGTTGTGTAGGTAGGTCGCTCGCAGCTCAGCAGCAGCACAGCCGTCGATGCTGCAAGGTAGACCCGCTGACTTCGGTGTGAAGGTCACGAAGGTCACGTTTATATGAAACTTATAGTTTTGAAAGATTCCAGTGCTTTAACAATTAAGCTCCCTTTTATCGCCAAAAATATTCACTTCACAAAACATTTTATTATGAAAAATTTCTACCATATTATAGCATTATGGTTACCCTACTCTTTGCATTTGTTTGCTTATTCAATCTCGATTACATTAGCCTTTTTTTCGCGTTACTTTACCGAGATATTATTATCCATTTTATTTGTTGTGTACCGAAAAAGATAATATTACTGTATTGATAAAATAATGCGAAATGGTATTGCTAAATGTATATTTTTAGCAGTTATTTCATATTTCTGTTTTGATGTAAATATACCTAGTTATATTACGTATTTACTTAAATTATATTAAATTACAAAACGTCCAGTTTTTACAAGCGAGGTTTGAAAGTTTTGAAAGAAACCCATCCGTGAACTAGCCTCAGCCAGCGCGGCTTAACTTTTACGATCGATTTGAGCGACTTATTGCAAGACTTCGCTATGAGTTCATAAAACACGTGGGTGTTACCTTCGAAGAAAATTATTGCCAGCATACAACTTTCTGCTTCGTTTATAGCATTAAACTTTGTTAAGTTATCCATTACGCCAAATACAGTTGACAAAAATATCTACCGTTTGAGAGTATAATGAAAAAAGGTTACGTCAAAAATAGCTTGTTATGTTTCTCAAATTAAACCCGTTCTTTTATAAACGAATACTGCGATTTTTATGATAAATTATTGTCATAATATTAAAGTACGTAAAATGAAAGTTACATGTAAATAAATATAATAATAATAATAATCCAGCCTATAAACTTCCCACTGCTGGGCACAGGCCTCTTCCCATATAGAGAAGGCATGAGCATTGATCACCACGCTTGCTCTCTGCGGATTGGCGATTTCAGATCCCAAATTTTGAAATCCAGGTTTCCTCACGATGTTTTCCTTCACCGTTTGTCAGTAGTGTCTTAGAATAATTAAGAAAGTTCATATAACTTTGAAAAAAATAATAATTATAAATTAAATAAATATACCCTATTTAGTATAGCTTATTAATAGTATTTATTTAAATGTAATATTGTAGAACCAAAATACAATTTTGTTTGATATTCGCGTAACCTTTGCAGTCTCAAGGGGTTATTATCTCAAAATGGACAGCTCCCACACATGAATGAAAACATACTCAATTTAATTAATTTAGTTACATAACATTTTAAATGTATTATTATTTTGATCTTTTACTCATCTATTTCATATCTGTATGATTGACTAATTATGTCAACCGATGTGGCAATTTTTTGCTTCATCGTTGGTAATTAAAATACTTCTTTTTCTGCCTAGCCTCCCATACTATTTTGAGGTCATCTTTCAGTCTCAAAAAATTCTGCTAAATACTAATATATTAATGACGACTGCCTATCTGGTTTCAACTAAGAATGCTATATCACATTTTTAAAAAGTAAGATAGTACATAGGTAGGCATGGTCAATCTATGGTAACTAAAACAATAGGCGTTATCAACAAGTTTTACTTTCATCATATTTCTATTCTAATATAAATTAAAAAGCAGTAATTAATCCAATAAAAAAATATTATTTAACAAAATCCACTGAGACTTCAACCCTCCAACATAGCTGTAAAAAAGGTTAGGTAGGCAGAAGATACAAACCGAGAGGATTATAAATAGCAACAGTACTTATATATACTTAGACATGTCAACGTGAACACGCGCAAAGGATCTTCCTCACAACGAGATTAAATGTGAATAAAACCTTGCCTACTCTCCCCTTTTTCCCTTTCCTTTAGGAATTTTTATACGCGTTGGGAATGTGTTGATTTTTCATTTTCATTCAGCCCTGAGTAGGCACGCACGTGATTCGTAGGCATGAGTTAGTTTTTGGAATCTTCCTTCTTGACATCTAGATTTCGTTTTATAGCTTTTGACTGCGACTTCGCCCGCGCGGATGTCGGTTTTTACAGCAATAAGAGGCATATATCCTTTTTTGGATTTAAATCTATTCCATACCATTTTACAAATTATGAAATCCATCGAAAATTGCCAGAGATACCGCGTAACGAAATACAAAAATAAACTTACCGTCAATTTGAGAACCTCTGCCTTTTGAAGTCGGTTAACCGTATGGTAAGGTTTCAATTAAAACAGCATCTCAAGTCAACGAGCCAGCTTCAACATTGTATATCAAAAGTTATGTTAAACATATTACTTTATGTGTAAACCGTGCCATGATTTATGACTCACACCTGACCGACAGTCCCCGCGGAAATTAAAGAATTTCCAGAAACCGCCACTACATGGGTTGCAGTATACAATTTTGGTAACGCGAATGGGAGTTGGTAGGGCTGTCAAAAATATTATTACAGTCGACTGAATTTGTGAAGGTTAAGTTAGCTTTCTCCTCCATGGATATTGGTTTTTGTAGCAAGAAGTAGACTACATCCTTTCTTGGAGTTCAATCTAACTCCAAACTAAATTTCATCACAATCGATTGTGTAGTTCAGTTGTGAAATCGAAACAGACAGGCGGTAGAGTTACTTTCTCATTTCTGAAAAAATATGTATAGATGTTTTGGTTTGCTGTTAAGTAAATTTGATACGAATCCATAGCAGCGCGAAGGTTGTTTTTGTTTTTTCTAGGAAAACAATAAACATGTTTAAGGATGATAATGACAAACAAAACCTCCAAAGTTATACTCGTACAGTAAACAACTTAAGTAATCATAACCAATATAATAAGTTTTAAAATTCAGAAAATGTTTACAAGACGACAATTTTATTATGATGGCAGCTTTCTAAGGTTTTCTGCAGATTTTCAATTTCTCGGCGTTGAAGGATTTTTAGACTACTTTTTTCGCGTTTATTTATTAACAAATCTTTCAAAAAGAAATACACATTATGTCATTAGAGGTTCCGTGTAATTAAATACATAATAGAATTATAATTATATCATAAAATAGTAATTATATCTATAATGTCGTACATACAAAAATTTAATCCAAAAAGCATACACATATATATAATACACATATGTTATCATCCGCTAACATCAGTCCACAACTGCTGAACACAGGCCTTACACGACACTGATCTCGATCTTCAGCTGTTTTCTTTCAAAATTGTCAATCACAATAAAAGAAACACTTTTTTGTTTATTTTTATTAAATTTTTACGACCTCCGTGGTCAAGGGAAGTACACACCGGTCTTCAAGGTGTTGCTAGCTCTTAGGTACGGTGGTCGATCCCCGGACGGGTCAATGTAGAAACTCATTTTTCTACATTGTCTTGGGTCTGGGTGTTTGTGGTACCTTCGTTGTTCCTGAATTCCATAACACAAGTGCTTTATAGCTACTTACTTTGGGTTCCGAGCAATGTATGTGATGTTGACCACATTTATTCATTTATTATTTATTTTTAACTGACAACCCTACAAAATATAGAGCGAAAAACGTAAATGCATGGCATTCTTGTCCACATCGGGTGAAGCTAGAATCTAAATTCGATTTAGGAGTTTCATCTACCTACTCTAAGATGCATCTCAAGTGATGTAGTTTATTCAAAGAGGTGACAAGATTTGTATATTTCATAGGACCCGTCTTGGAAATGTAAGTGGACGGGAGCTGAGATGGTGAATTAAATGAAAATATACAAATGTTTGGGATGTTTTTTGAGTGTTTACTTGCAATGTATGTGAGATTTTTTTGTGTTTTATGATTTGGATTCAACTTTTTTTTTTTTCGAACAAAACGTAGTTTTTGTACTAAGAATACAAGACAAACATTGTTTTATATTTTGAAGAAATATAATTAACATGTGGGGTACTGAACCTTTAAATATATATTGTGCAGTGTGCTATTCTTGATAAATAAATGTGCATATACGAAAAAACATCCGAATGTTTATCACAACCAGTTGGTTGTGATAAACATTCGGTCTAAGTTAGACCTATGGCAAAATATTTATTTTTTAAATAAAACATATCGTCCTGAAATATTAAAATCCTTGTGTATAATATATTTTGACCCTCGAAACCAACTTAAATCTTATATACGTGTATAATTCAAAATCTTGTTTTCAAAATAGAAATTTATCTATAACTATCTAAACTTAGACTACCATAAAACTCAACAACAGACTCTACCAAGATAACTGAACACATCGCCTGAATATTTTCGCCAATAAAACTGCTGAGTGAATACGTCATTTGTGATGACGTCACCTAACTTTATATCGGGAACGGTAGAAGTCGTAAATTTTTATTTGCCTACAGTACCCGTACCATGATCTGTTAAAGCAGTACTGTTGCGGTTGTGGAAGCGAGACGGCGCTCTACACTGCGCATAGCGCTGTCTCGCTTACTCAACGGCAACAGTCCTGCTTTAAGAGCTCATGGTAAGCATGCAGTTGATTTTGAATAGAAGCCTGCTGATGATGTGAGCTTTGGTAAAGTATTGATTTATAGCTGTCTGTTTTTGAGTCTTATTCAAATTTGAATACCTACTCAATTTTAAGTCGCCGTTATTTACATGCTATCTCTGTCAGTTTAAGCTGTAAAATAGTGACGGATAGATGTTTAAGAGAGCCTTAAAGTGAAATAAGGTAAAGAACTGCATGGATAGTGGAGTGGTATATGTATATTTTGTGCATGTAGTTTAAATGTTTCTTTATGCCTCCGCTAAACAAGGATCAAGAAATATGAAGAAAAAAACTCTTTCACAGTTTCTTGGCAAAAATATCTGATACTCACTTCATGATAAATTATTATGTAGAAATAATACAATCTTGTTCAATCCAATCTATCTAAAAACATCATTTTTCTCGAGCTAAAACCTAAACAAACTTATTGTTTTGACAATAAATCAATAAAAACAAGACTGTTTAAGGAATTCCTTCAATACACATTCTCTTATACAAGCCTTCGAGCCGTAAACCTACGAGATAAGAAAAATAATCTAACAAAGCTTTAGGTATTCTGGCGCCGACCGACTAAGGACGAATTTACTAGTTACACGAAAAAGCTAGTGTGAGTAACAATTAATTATGAACCGTGTTGGGCACAACGAAATAAATAATTGAAATAGAATAAAACTCTGTTGGACGTTAATCTGTGACCATGACACCTGAAAAGCGTCGGGAACTAAAACCTAAACATAAAACTAAAAATCTTTTTCCTTTTTAAGGCTAGACATATAGATGATATAGTCAGTTTTCCAGGACGCACGTGGACAGAAATCGCAAAAGACAGAGAGGTTTGGAAGAAGAACGGGGAGGCCTTTGCCCAGCTGTGGGATCTAAGGGTAACAAAAAAAAGGCTATAACGAACATGTAAAAATAAACAAAAAAAAACACACTAATAATAATTTCAACAACACGATGTAGATCACTTTAATAACACACAGTCACTGTACATTGATGTCCTACATATTTCCACGAGTTGACCAACAAAATGCTTTAAGCCTGAACATGTAGAGATTAATAAAGCGGTGACCCCGAGTAACCCCCAATATTCCGTATCTCAAAATATTAGGCTATAAACTTGGTTAGCCGGATTAATTTTGATGAATATCTTGACCAAGTTCGGACGATCGGCTATGCAAGTTACATTGAAGCGTAATGTGCAAACTTTGGGTTGAACTTTCGTAGTTTGACTGCGCAAGTGCAGATTGCAGATTGCTATGAAACCTCTACGGGACATTCATCTTCGGATCACGTGTTATTCAGCTTTTCAACCCAATTGCAAAAGAAGGGTATTATTTTTTTCGAGTGTATGTTTGTTTGTTTATTTTTTTGACGGTATGTAGTCGAAACGGATTGATAAATTGTATATTGAGAGAGTTTTTACATTTGTCTCAATTGTGAAAGTAACTGGGTAAATATTTTTTACCATTTCATTTATATAAGATTCAAATTTTTTTGTTTACGATTTTTCCTGCAGTCAGGCTTTTTGTTTGTTCTATTTTTCTAGTTACTCTGCGTAGTCAAATAAAAGTAGTAAAAGCACGACCGTTAATCTCTAGTGCTAGAGTTGATTTGTAAAAGTAAAAAAAAATGGTGAATGGCAATTCTACACAACTAGATAGAGATTTTGAACATAGAGTTGAAAAAGTTTCAGACTACGAGTATTTTTTCTAAATTGAAATCTACAAAAAGTCGAATCGATTTCTGAATAAACTACTAATGATTCTTACGATTTACAGATATAACAGACAAGAATAACAATCAGACAATTACCTAAGCCTTCTTTAAATCGAGTCAAATCGATAAAATCTTTATCTTCCTCGATTAGTCGAAGCTCAATCAAATCCTTATTCAGACCACAATAACTACCGACTTAAGGTGAATACAAAATTCGTCCAATTTTTATTCTCGTTACGAAATTACCAATTCAAATTATAGTTCAACAGGTTTTATCAATTCGCCTTTGAAACCCGAAGCGGATGATATTAATAAAGGATTAAATTCTTTTGGGAATATTAAATTAGGTTGGAGATTTAGGCTTCAGTAAAGACGTGATCAGGTTCTTAATTAGTGATGTGACTTACCAAAGTGACCGCTGTAAGTACCTGTAGTTAGTTAATATACAGGGTGTTACCGAAAGGGTATATCAATACAAAACGGGCGAAGAGTACTCCTGGCATAGAGTAAGCTTACAAAATTTCAGCTCAAAATGAGATAGTTAAATAATATATTATTATTTTTGTTAACGACCTGTATAGTTGTCATTAGTTTGATTGGTGAACTTTACTATGGATCATAATATACATTATACATAATCTAAATTATTTACATTATTGAGGCTCCTTTCTGTCGTAATTTTGCATCTATAGCATGTTTTCTTGTCGTTCAGTGTATGAGGACTGACGTGTTATAATTTTCTTGTTATATCTTGCCATAAAAAAAAAAATGAAGAATATTGCAATAAAAAAAAATCGGTAATAGGTCGGAGTCTACCCCTCTTGTTTTTCCTTTTAAATATCACTGCATAGGTCACTGCGATGCGACAGAAAACATAGGAAACTGTGTTTGATATTTTCGATTACATGTCATTATATTTATATTAGAAAATTTTAAAAACGTAATTTAATCCAAGAATTTCTTTAATAAATAGTAAAACACACCTAACATAATTTTCCCTCTTATTTACGTTATAAATGTGCATAAAGTTACTTACCAACTGTTGGTATGATAGTAGAACCTTACTGAAAATTCAAAATGTGGAACACCACAAAGGCTGGATAAATTTGATCCAGTACACTTAAAGTTTGACGTCACAGTTATTTCAGGCGAGAACTTTAATTTCTGGTACGTAGTGAGTTAGATTCTGAATACTAAGGATTCTGGGAATTTTGATTGTTCGGAATTTTGTATGTATTTACTCTACATATAGAACTAACTGTGAGCCAGTTTTGTTGCCATAATACAATTTTTATCATCGTATTTTTTTTTCTTTTCATGGTAGAGACGAATTAACAATAAATGATCTTGAAAATCGAGGAGCTCGTGGCTAAGTGTAAGCCGTACGGTTTGACCGATAATACAGGTTAAGCCGCGTTCGCCGCGGTTGGTCCGTGGATGGGTGATCGTTTATGACATACCGAGACCCCTCCGTGTTTCGGAAAGCACGTTAAACAGTAGGTCCCGGCTGTCATACTTAGATCTTTGGTAGTCGTTAAGTCAATTCTGACAACTAGTCATACGATGGGATACTGTGTTCCCCAGTAAAATGGGTTGTGGAGGTCAGAAAGGCAATCGCAATGTAAAATGCGGTATTCAGCTGAATCCGGTAAGACTGGTAGCCGACCCCAACATAGTTTGGGAAAAAAGGCTCGGCAAATGATGATCTTGAAAATCGATAATTCCTTTCTTAAGTTATAAAAGGTAAGTTATGATGATGATAAAGGTACCTTTTTTCATCCCTGGTGTTCCCGAAGACCTAAAGGGTTTAAACATATTTTTGAAAAGTAATTTTTTACTATTTTTACACGACTGCCCAAAAAGGAGTGTTATGTTTTCAGGGTTCATGTATGTATGTATGTATGTATGTATGTAGGTATGTATGTATGTATGTTTGTGAGTTTCTTTATTCCACCATAACTTCTAAAAGGCTTGACCGATTTCAATGTTTGTGGTATCATTAGAAGCTTTGAGTTATCCCGAGTGACATAGGCTATGTGGACATTAAAAAATGGTCAAGTGTGAGTCGAAATCGCCTGCAAAGGGTTCCGAACGAAATTTTTTTTGTGTTGTGTCATGCTTTTTTGTTGTTCACTAAAAGGTATTAAATAAAAAAAATATAATTAAAAATTAAAAAACACGCCTGCCATGTAAAAAAAATTAAAAACAAGTCAAATATTTGCAGTCGGGGTCGGTTACTTGAAACAATTCATTACAGGTCCCCCGACTGCAAATATTTGACTTGTTTTTAATTTTTTTTACATGGCAGGCGTGTTTTTTAATTTTTAATTATATTTTTTTTTCTATGGATGTAAGGTGGGTAGGTAGGTATAAATAAACAAAATTATTTCAGTATAATCCAGTTAAACATTTATTCTTCCCATTATTATAAACGACATCACTGCCATATTTCCTCATTATTAATTAATTTTACATTTTAATGTTAGATCAGAGTGGTGGGTACAATTTAATTATTAAACAATAAGTGCGAATAATGAGCTGTATGAAATTTTATTAATTAAAATACATTCTTAATTATAACATTGAAATAATTTACTCCATCAGTTTTATTTGTGTCAATTGAATGATAAATTAATATTTCAAACAAATAGTATTAAATAAAAAACAAAAGCAAAATAATTGCGACTAAAGTGGTCCTTTGTCCCAATTCAACTCATTTACAAAACAAATAATTTAATGTAATAATTTAATATTAAAAACATTCATTTACAAATCCTCAATTATTTTGCCGCAAATATTGGCTTCAATTCGACCAATATTAATTGCACATCAATATAATATTAATCGCTCTTACTAACAGATTATACGCGAATTTAATAGGATTAAAAATGTTTGCAACATCAACAGAATTACCGCCTGGTCCTTTAGAGCTGAAAGTATTCAATAATTTTATATATAATCATTAACGTTTACAAAATGAAAGTTCATCTTAACAGTTTGTTGATTTTGACTACTGCATTTTTTGGTTAAGTTTGGCGTATTACGGAGCAAAAGCGTTAAGTTAAGCGCAGAGCAAGCATGGTGATCAATGCTCGTGCCTTCTCTATATGGGAAGAGGCCTGTGCCCATCAGTGGGACGTTTATAGGCTGGATTATTTATTTATTTATAAATGATTTTCATGCGTGTGAACAAATGAATAGGATAGATTTAAAAATAATTTTCAAAACAGTTTTTTATAAAATTTCAAAACAAGCGCATTATAATGACGATGACAAAAATACAATAAGTATTACATAAGCAAATTCAAATATAAATACACCACTCTAAATATATACATTTTAATCGAATAACATTAAAGTAATTGATATAAAATTATTTGTTAATTGAATACCAAAACCAATTTTGAGAATTCAATTAATTATTGTGATTATTATTATGACAGCCGCAATTAAGACTAAACTAAGAACGTTATATGGAATATAAGTACTTAGTTACTTATTGTTAGCAACTTTGCAAAATAACAATGAACATTGTAATCAAAAAAAGAAAATATGTTATTATGAATAACATTTCAATTACAAAACACATCATATTTGTAAATTTATTTTAACACAAAAATTTTAATTAATTTACTAATCTACAGTTAATTAGAATCTTATATTTCCAACTTATATAGCCCAAATAAATACTTAAAAACATATGCATACCGCTTTCGAAACATTATTTCAGCCATTTTAACAATACAAACATTTCTTTAGTATTTCAATTTCAAAAAAAATGTACATTCGATTAGTTTATAAGTTCATTAAAACGTTTAATATTAATTGAAAACATTTTAATTAACATTTCTTATAAATTTCAACTTAAAAACTATAAATGACATAAGACCGCTCGGTATAAGAAGCACAGTTACGCAAAAATCAACCTTACTGCGTATGATATAAAGGCGCAGTAATGTAATTCAATATCTATTCTAACTACTACGGTCCGAATTCAAAGACTTGAGACGTGAGGTATGAACTTGTGCAATATGATTCGTATGCAAACAGCTTTAGCTTTGTATTGACCGTTGAGAACTATATATCAGCCACTTTAAAGAAATAATGACCGTGCTTTGGGATTATGAACCTTAATTCAATGACTAACAGTTCAGTTTCCATCAAATTCAAATTACTTTTAGGCCCTTTTCGGTAATATTTGTCATTCTAAAATGAACTTAAACACATGTTGTCAACGTTTAATTCTCTTTCCAGGCTTTAGTATAGTACAACGACTGCACTCAATTGAAGATAATATCACAAGTACTCGAATAGTCTCTGAATCAAACAAACCCATAGGTATAAGCATGTGTATTGACCATTTAATGCCATAATATACTATATATAACAACCAATTAGAGACAGAATAAAATATATTTTTTGTCATATTCACTACATAAATAAAAAAATACTATGAATACAATATTTTATCAATTTATTAATTGAATATTTGATATATCACTGAATAATTTATTATTGTTGCTTAATTTAATTGCTTTTATGTGATGAATATAAGATGCGGCTGCCATAATTAAATACAAATACACTGTAAATAGGTATAATCAAACTTAGAATAATTCGTATATAATACATTGATTTTAATATTATATTTATGTTCTGGGAGATAGTGATGTGAGAATTGCTATCTTAAATTGTGTAACAAGTAAAATAAACACAAATTTAAGGTAATTCTACGTTTTTGATTCTGTATTCAATTAATTTTATCGTGAAGCTAGAAATTCAATGAATAATAATCATAAAATAAAGCTATTATTTCACACATAAAATTAAATGTAAAGAATAAATTCGTTACTACAAGTAGCCAAGTTTATTAAGATACAAGTAGATGGTCTATTAAGAAATGAGGCGATTATAGCCATATTCCCTTACGACGCCCATTGGGACTAACGGCTAATGTTCATGTTTAACAGTAAATGTTTTACTGATATGGTCCAATGTTATGTTCTTTAGTATTAAGTAGTTCACTTAGAGACTGCTTATCTTAGTAAGTATGTATTTGAAAGGATTATTTTTTATTTTTGACGGGCCTGTTGGTCTAGTGGTTAGTGACCCTGACTGCTATACCGGAGGTCGTGGGTTCGATTCCCACCCAGGACAAATGTTTGTGTGATGAGCACGATCATTTTGTTCTGGTTGTCTGGGTGTAATTTATCTATAATATGTATGTATTTAGAAATATATAAGTATGTTTATCAGTTGTCTGGTTACCATAACACAAGCTCTGCTTAGCTTGGGATCAGATAACCGTGTGTGAGTTGTCCCGGAATATTATATTATTATATATTATTATTATTTGGCAAATAGTCTATGAAACGTCAGTTTCAAACCACTGTGAAATCACATGCTGTCTCTCACTTTAAGGTGAAGAACGAAAAAGAAAGAACGATTCTAAGTTAATTTGCGTTGCAACATTTTGAGGTTAATTGCATAATTTGCTGATAGCTGAAGTTTAATGATGTCTTAAAGTTTTGAATTGGCGACAGATAAGACATTATCGCAACCTACCTTAAAGATGTTCTAAAATAACTCCTTGTTGCACCGTCACACATCAAAGTAACGGAGAAAGGATGAGAAACAACGGTGACTTAATTTTTTGTTGCTTAAAGGCCGATTTCTCCAACGTCATGAATTTTTATCCAAGGAATAATTTTGAATTTTTGGCAGTTCAGACAATAAAACTTTTTATCGACTGAAAAAATCGTCCCTAAGCCCAGTGCTCAAGCTTGACCGCAAACTAGTACTTCAGAACAAATAGCTATTAATAAGTAAAACCAAAATCCACGATATTATTAATCTGCAAATTAATAAACGTTTCAAATGCTACCTTAAACTCACAAGTTTCACTACAGTGTTATATCACTCACTTATATTACACTGCTAATAGCTGGCGGCAACTAATAACCCCTTCGTAATAGCTTCCTCAACCATCCTGAAGTAAGCCTACATTTAGGCCTAGATGTGGTTCATATCTGCTTAGTACTTAGGACCGTTTTATCGTCTACAGACACGATACGTCTTCGATGTTAGGGAACTGTGGTCTTTTGGGTCCTTAGGACCAGTTTAGAAGGACCAAAGGACGGGTAAAGACTAAAGCTAAAACATTTTTGTATTTTAATAAATATGATAGTACAGTAGTTGTAGATCGTCATCAGATAGATAATTAATTAAAATTAGACACTTTTTTATGAAAATAAAAGCTCGCGAGGTTACATAAATTGTCGCCGTTTAAGAGTACCTATGTGTCAAGTGTATGCGTCATTGAATAAATAACAGGACTTTATTTACAAATTCCACAGCATTGTTAGTGTGCATTAAAATAAACGCAGAGCCCAAAATTCATATCATAATGTAATTACCATGAAGCCGGATCAATATGAAAACTAATTATAACTGATAACAATTCCGAACACAGCGATCTCCCAGAAGTTTGAATAATAACTACCTACAATTCCTTTATCTATTTACAATGTAAATAAACCTTATTTACATAATAATGTTATAGTTACATACAGTTATGGAAAACTAAAAGTAATATAAAGTTTCGTAAAATGTTTTGTGATAAGCTTCATGAAAGGGAGGGTAGTTTGATATTTTGACACTTTTACAGTCACCACAAGTTTAGGATATTTCCAGAATTTATCTCATCAGTTTTTGATACATAAAATATTAAAACCAACTTTAAATAACATGTCTATTTTACAAGTTCTTTCTTGAAACAAGAGAACAAGTTTGAACAAGTTATTTTCTACGCTTCATCTTGGAAAGAATTATACAAGGTAATTAATAATCATTTGGACAGTATTTATTGACCAATCAGGCTAATTCATAAATTAGTCATTCATAAAATATTCCCTGTTATGTCAGGTAGATTGCCTTGAAGAAATATAGTCATATTAAACAACGCGTTTATTCATCTCTTACAAGACTCAATAAACTACACACAAAAAACATGTAACATTTTCGTCCTTTGAGCCTAACAACCAAAAGCCCAAAGGACCAAAATGTTATCTCTGTGGTCCTTGTAAACGTGCCTTTATACGTGGCAGTGTACGAACTAATGTGCTTTAATTCCGCAGGCCCTAATTAAAGTCAACAAAATTCAGCTGTTAACGTCTACCCAACATTGACATTTTCCGGCATTTGATTAAAACTTGCAAACTTCACACATTTGAGCGGTTTATTAAAATTTCCGTTGCAAAATATGAGATTTATACGTCTATGCTTCGCTATTTAATTCGAAAAGCCTTGAAATAATCCGGTTTATTATTACTCCTGAAATAAATTTATACGTAATTCCACTTTTCTTATACTTTTAGGCTGTTCCAGGTAATTTTCTAAATCGGAAAGTAATATAATTTCTGAAGTCCAAAAATAAATATTTAAGACACGCTCCTAAAAAGTTTCGCAGCCACCCGTTTCTTACTTTTACTTAGAAACACGTGTATGATTGGAATTTCAATAGGATTTGTATCTTCAACATAATCAATAATACTAATCGATTTAAATTGAAAATAAAGTAATAATTAAAATATTGTTTTTTGCAAAATTGGTCCTATATTATTCAGACCGTTATATAAATAAGTGACCCATGTCCAATGCCCGATGTAATATGAAATCGAGAAACAATTGAAAATCCGCAATACCTACCGATTCGATTAAAATTCTACTCGATTCTAGGCACGTAATTATCAGATTCAGATAGTAGGGTTTCGCGATTATATTCTACGAAAATTTGTTACGGTTAAAATTTTAGATGAAATTTTACTTTTGTTATATCGTTAATTGTTTGAGGTTTAACAATAAGCTTTCGTTAATAGGGCAATGTTGATGTTTCGAATATTTTAACAAGTACAAATTATGTCATAGATTATTAGTTACAAAATAGTCATACTTAAAATTGTTTTATAATATTATGGAAAAGCAGAAAAAATACATCACTTCAAGCCTAATATAAAATAATTTATAAATAATCGATTATAAATCAATAAACGCTGCAAATACACAGACTGCTTGAAGCAGTTCCACATTTGACAAAACAAAAAACAAACGGTCGAGAGGCGCTCGTGACGCGCGAGAGCGGTCGACATCTCGCGCAGTCCGTGTGCGTTGATCACTGACTAACTGCTCGAGCAGTCCATGTATAAGCGGCCTAATGTATCATTTACACACATAAGTTCCGTTCTTACTTAATTTGTTATTCTCTCAATATTGTTTCATATACAAAAGGACAGTCTTGCCCGCGGCAACTTCTATTTCTCCTTTGTTAAACAAACTAAGTTTTCCCTATGTGTGAAGCAAATTTTGTTCATTAGCCATTGGCTATTTGATTGCCTTGTTTTAATCTGCTCGTTTAGTCTCTTCTTAGTTAAGTGTAATATTTGTTGTATCAATCGAATCATCTTAAACATTAACAACAATAGGTACTTCAATGTTCGATAACTTTTCCGAATTCTTTCTTTGTCCATTTAAAACATTTTCGCGAATATAATTGCGTTAAATAGCTCTTAACATTCATAGAATTACCTCGTAGTTACTAAAAGGCGTCGAAATTCAAAGCATATTTTAATAATGGATTCCTTTAATAACCAAAACATTGGTCCGGCCTACATTTTGATAATACCAATTATGTTAATGAATTTAAAACGTTCGGGCGAACGTTACCTGAAACATTTTATCCGCAGTAAAAAAATGAAATAACAGTTTACCCCTGGTAACCCTTTAAACCTTCTGTAAATATGAAATTAATTTACTCAACAAAGGAAAAACATATTCGGGTAACAATCGTGTGGTTTCGTAACTTAATAGGCCTAAATGAGTATTATCAAACCGTTACTACATGTACATATCAAATTAGCTAGTTAAGGACCAGTTTTTCCAACGCCAGATAATTTTAATAACCGACTTCTATAAAAAGAGGAGGTTCTCAATTCAGATGCTTGTATTTTTTTTGTGTTTGTTCGCGCATAACACCGTTGCTTGCCAACCGATTTGAATTTTTTTTAAAAACAATTTTGATTTTTTGACAGTTCTTCAATACCAAATATGTCAGACGTGAATATTATCTCTCGAATAGAAATGATCACGTTTTTGAACGGCCCTAAGTTTGTAACCATGCTTTCTTTATTCGATAAATTTCATTTAATCAACCTTCTTTTGTTCAACTAACAAAAAAATATCGTTATTATTAATGTATAAGCAATGTAGATGTATTTTCGCCAAGCTTAGTAAACGATGCCCTTACGAATATAGCAGATTAGGAAAGCGATTAGCTTAATGAGGCGTTTCTTAGGAGGGTGGGGGAAATACTGTCCTTTATACGAAAGTATACCGATATATTTATGTAGAAGGCTAGTGTTTGCACGTGGGTTTGCCTGCTAAAGAAACGATTATAACACGCTCTGATATCTCATGCAGTTTGTTTTTCATCCTGGTTGTATAAAAATGTTTGATGTAAATCTAAGGCTCATCGTCTCCCGAGCCTTTTCCCAACTATGTTGGGGTCGGCTACCAGTCTTACCGGATTCAGCTGAATACCGTATTTTACATGGAGCGACTGCCTATCTGACCTCCACAACCCATTTTACTGGGAAACACAGTATCGCATAGTAAGACTGGTTGTCAGAATTGACTTAACGACTGCCAAAGATCTATGTATGACAGCCGGGACCTACTGTTTAACGTGCTTTCCGAAACACGGAGGGGTCTCGGTATGTTATAAATGGTCACCCATCCACGGACCAACCGCGGCGAGCGCGGCTTAACCTGTATTATTGGTTAAACCGTACGGCTTACACTTAGACACGAGCCCCTAAGGCTATTAGGATCTTTTGGATCAATAATTGAAAAGAAAACATTAATGTAAAAACGAACCGACTGCTATGACTTAATTTATGTAGGATCACCTAATTAATATTTGTATTTTTGAAATCGATCCTTAATTGCCGGTGATATCGCGTAAAAAACATACACAAAAATTATGCCAACAAGATGATCATCTTTTTGAAGTCGATAAAAATATCCTTTCAATATTCTGTTTTAATACTAATGTCTTATCAGGGCATACATACTTATGATGGGAACACCTCTTATATACCAAGAAACTTTCGTTTTCATATTGATATATGGGTCAGTAAATCACCTTCGACATTTAGGAATTCAAACACATTATTATAATATCAATTGCTGAAAACGTTTAAGTTAATATTTGGAAAATACACATATTTCTTAGATTCCATTATAAAAGTTATTGAACCTCATTGAATAATACCAATATGTTATTTATCACACACTTACTTGATTTCTCTGCCTCTGAAATTGTAACTAGAAATAAAAATAAATTGATGTTAGATTTCTACGAAACATCAATTTTGGCATAGCTTCTATTTATGATAGTGTCTATGTTTGTTTTTCAATGCCTTGGTATTATAATGACTTCACGAAATTTTCAGGTAGGTATTATTTAAAATTAATTTCATTGTTCTATTTGGTTCAGATAAATATTGGTCAAATGAATATCGACAATTGTTGTTTTAGTATAATATTATACCATCATTGGAGGGGCTCGTGGCTAAGTGTAAGCCATACGGTTTGACCGATAATACAGGTTAAGCTGCGCTCGCCGCGGTTGGACCGTGGATGGGTGATCATTTCTAAACATACCGAGACCCCTCCGTGTTTCGAATAGCACGGTAAGCCGTAGGCCTCGACTGTCATAAGTACATCTCTGGCAGTCGTTAAGTCAATTCTGACACCCAGTCTTACTATGGGATACTGTGTTTCCCACTAAAATGGGTTGTGGAGGTCAGATAGGCAGTCGCTCCATGTAAAATACGGTATTCAGCTGAATCCGGTAAGACTGGTAGCCGACCCTAACATAGCTTGGGAAAAGGCTCGGGAGATGATGATGATGATTATACCATCATTGGTTAAAATTCCTTAAATGTGGTAGTGACTGTAAAAGCGTTTTCATATTCCCCTCCGTTTCATAATTTCAGCTTAAAACATTTAATGTGGTGATAAAGGTAGTATCATGTAGGTTAAACAAGCTTTGGCTTTTAATATCAACAAATTTTAAAATATGAACATGTTAAAATTTTAATATACCTTCGTTGTGTACAATCGTCGACGGGTTGTCTTTTTTAATCAAATTATTCATTCATTTTACATTGGAAAGGTAAAGTTATGTTCACCATTCTTTAAGTTTATAACTCTCTTGTAAAAGGTTGTTTTTGTAATTTTTCCGGGTCACGATATGTATTAAAAATCAGCAGTAAAACCCAATGTCTGGTTTTATTTCTCGTGTTTCAAATCCCGCATAAATTAAAGTGAAAAAAGTATTTTTTTATTTTATGGCATCCTTTCCTCGTAGGACACTAAAATAAAGAAACACGGAAGAAAAAGTAAAAAAAATATGAGCAAAAGAACAACAGTCGACGATGTACGTAATTCATATTTTTTAAAACCAAACTTCAGCAGTATACCCTTTTAGTTTTCTTTGAAAACTTAAAGTGTCAGCCAAAAGAATATTTACACAACCGACAATAAACTTAACGAGCTAAGAAATAGAGTTTAAAATAACACTTTTTATCTTTTAGAATTTTAATACTTTAAGAGAACGTACAGTCGGAATAGCCCGCGGATGTACTTTTAATGACTTCCCCGTTATTTTTTTATTAAAAGTTGTTTGAACTTAAGTTGAAATGTGAATTAATGGCTACAAATTACAAAACTTGAAGATACAAAGGCTGGGAGAATTTAACAAATGTTTTAAGAAATTATTCTTGATTGGAATAACTCGAAACCTCAAATCTTAATTACTGACAAAGTAATTCTTAGTCATTTGCAGTCTTTATAGAACTAAAAATGTTACATCTATTTTCTTTTGACATATAAGGAAGCGTATTTTACTATGTATTTAAGTTATTTTTCGGATCCCAGATTTTCTGCGAAAGAGCATTCCTTAACTCAGAAATATTTGTAAGAATTTCAAAAGGATGACTTTGAAAACGAGCGAGGAACAACTGCAATTTTCCATTCAATAATTTAATATAAAACCAAATAGTACCATCGATATTCAAACACAGTTTCTCACTAACCATTAAATATTCTATGATCAAATCATATTTGGATCCTTAAATTTATGGGTCATAAATAAAATTTGACAAGTCATTACTTAGATGAAAATTGTGGGTGAGAAGCGCTGTAGCTTTTATTATGCTATGCGTGAATGCGTGCGTGCGACCGAGGCCCATAAAAAGGCCGTAAAGAGTCCCCGTTAAGGAACCCTGCTATAAACTGTGTATGAATCTTGGAACTGCGACGACAGGGTTTAAAGCTATGTTTACACTATGACACTGAAAAACTATGGAGTTTCTTGCCAGTCTTCTCTAAAGAAAAGACATTTTGGAAAAGCAACACTAACGCGCATTTAAATGTTTAGATTTTTTATTTTGAGTTTTACCAGTTACATTGAAAACTGCGATTTTGAAATCCAGTGCGTCCAGATCTGACGAACGCGCACCGAACGAGCATTACACGAACAGCTCGCGAGCACTGCGCGAAGAATTCTTCGTGATTGAGTTCAAAATTATCAAATTTTCATCTCGAATGTCAAATGTTTGTATAAGCACCCGTGAAATCAGCCCCTTAGGGCCGATTTCATTCATGCATAAATATGGACGCAATTACTTGAAGCATTGAACTAAGTTCAATGATCCCATTAGCATTTATGATCAACACAAACTGAATTTTCGAGTGAACATTTGGAATCAGCCACGGAAAAAATAGTTTAATTTTTTTTATGTTGGTGGACAACATCACATCACATATTCATAATTAGAACTGTTTTTTTGTAACTGGTGTTATTGTTCCTTATTTTGATTTTTTTTTATCTGTTCATAATACAATCTTCATGTCAACGTATTGTCTGCGTACACTCATGTGGTACACTTTAAGTGTCGCAATGTAAACGAGGCCTTAAAATTATGTTCGGATATTTGATTTTATGACTGGAAAATTGTTGCTAGAACTTTTGATTTGTTGTCGAACTAAGTTTGGGATTTCAAGTGTTAAATTAGTGATACTGTCGCAGTGTGAGAATGATAGGAATGACTTCTTTTCGGTGATAGATTTTATTTTTATGGGACATATTTTGGAGGATCGATAAATATAGTAATTTTATACCTGGTTTTATAATAGACCGTTTACTATCAGAAAAAAGGAGTATCAAATAAATTTGATATAAATATAAATGATTTGAAGTGTTAAATTATTCCAATACCTAGTTTTTGTCATCGTAAAGAAAAGTATTACAGTAAAAAGTTACATGCTGTCGTAAAGTTCTCATAACTTCAAGACAAAAGATAATTCAAATGTTATAAGTCATTATTTACTTAAACATTATATTATGAAATGATTTACGTCTTATGTTTTCAACTAAAAAATCTCGAAACTTAAGTATATAAAGTTCTTAGTGTTGTAATTAGTAGCACAATATAGGAAAAGGAAACTTAAAAGTACATCCACAGGAACAACTGTCAGAAAGATTATTCTAGCGTTTACAAACGTAGTAATTGTGACTAGACGATACATTACAGGGTGTAGCGCGTCCATTGCGCGCTGGCTATGTGTCAGCTGATGAACGCGACGAGTACAGCCAGCAATGAATCGGAGCAGCCCGCTGCGCCGCCACGCTGCATAGCTAGCGGGTTCTCGCCTGCGAAAGATAAATTATTTTAGAATTTTATAAATAAACATCGGTTTATCTGCTAAATTAAGGCCTATTTCCATATAGAGAAGAAAAGAGCATTAGTCACCACGCTTGTTCACTTGCGGATTAGCGATTTCTGATTCATTTAGGAATATAGGTTTCCCCACGATTTTTTTCATCATAACATAAGCATGTGGTATAAATAAGAATCCGGTCATTGAACTGCTATGCCTTTACGATACTAAGATAAAAAAGTATCAAAAAAACTTTTCATTTACACGTGGTTTATTGTATATCAAAACGTCAATTACACAAAGAGAACGATATTTAAAAAATATATACAAAAAAGAATTTTTATAGTACACGGCATTTTTTCCAAAACAAACAATAAAACATTACAATAAATTATTGTAAATGATAAACAAAAACTAAACCTTAAAAATTATAAAGGCAAATACAAGAAAGTACTGTCGCGTTCAAAGCCTTTAAAAATATTAAATGTAAATAAATAAAACAACATTTAACATGTTTAAAATAAAAGGACTAACTAGTTTACTTTTAAGCCATCAAAAGAGTATGTATTTTCTTAACAAATAGAAAGAAAACTCAAGCTTTTACAGCAAAGAAATATTCACGGAATCGCAAATTGATTGAAGTTCCTTTAATATAACTGAGCCAGCCAGATTTGTAGTGACAAATAGCGAAAAGGCAATAGGCAGACCTTTGAAAACGAGAGAGATGGCTGCCATATATCTAAGCTTCTGATATCAAAAGGAACAACAAATGTATGGAGATAGATAACTGTTATTTATATGGAGACGTTAGGACTTTGTGAGAATATCCAAAAAAAGAGTCTCTATGTCCAATTTATGCAAAAAATCTGAGTCTAAGAATTTTTATCAGACTTGTAAGTCTGATATATAAATATGAAATATCACTAACATAACTTAAAAAGACTTTGAATAAATAATACAATAAAAAGGAAAAATGTTTAAAAATATTTCTTCAGAATTATAAATTGAAATAAGTGTTATATTTATGACAAACCACATAATTCTGTTTTCAATTATTCATCGACAAAATATTATTACACCAATCATAATATTTCAAAGCATAAACCCGACAATCGTTTAAAAAAGAATCTTCCCTCAAATCGTATTCTGAATTTAAAAGCAACAATTCATTACAAACAAATTCTTTCGAACGGGAATTCAGTTAAAATGGATTCCGTAATTCGTAGGATTAGATTCGCAATTGGTTCGGTTCATTTGATCGTTCGATTTGTGAATGTAAAATAAATAAATTGAGCCATTTTAATTTTGAACACGATTGTACATGTGTTGAGTTCAGTGAACTGAATTAGGTAAATGAAAAACGCTGAATTTGAATATGGTCCGTATGTAGCAGCTGTGCTTGCCTGTACTTGCGTGAAATTACAATTGGTTCAGTGATTTTTGTTTTGTTTCCTTATTATCTTAAGCCTGAATTTAGTCTAAATGAATATTAATATACCTGTATTCGTTTCAAAGGAACCCTTCTGGCTCATTATAATTATGGCTAAAAACAATAGAAAACGCTTAAATGTATAAAGTTAAAACAATTTTACAATGTATAATTTTATTCGTTGGTAGTTCCAAACAAACTGAACTGGACGTTGGTTAGTGGTTTTTACTAGAAGTACGGAAAGGGAAATATATTTGACCACACACATTAAGATGACTTTAGTTACTCAAAAAAAAAAACACTTAATTCGAAAGGACATATACCTATGTTATATCCAAACGGTTTTTCTATCAATATTCTATTAAATATCACTTGGCTAACACCCAGGACCGAACCCAGTCCTTTCTTATAAACACATAAACCAACCCACGTGATTGAGGGCAAGCGTTCATCATTAACCGCTTCATTGGTCTCTCTTCACATCCTGAATAAAAAATAAAATGAACGCTAGAACAAAGAAGGGTGTCTTAGAAACTAAGGGCATTGACCTTAAATTACTTGGACTAAGATCTTTTATATGTCATTACACCCACACTTGTTTAGAGCAAATAATGTGTTTAGGAATAATATGGAAATTTATTAGAAATTTCAGCTTAAATACATAAGATAGTATGATATATTATAACCAGTTTGGGTATGTGTAGAATATGGGGCCAAGTAGTAGTATACGTTATAATAAAATAGCTTTTAGTGTTGAAAGCACTAAACCGACTGTATAATAAGAGGTGTCGCGAGACACTGACGCATTACGAGCTGAAGATTAAGGACTCTGGTTATGACCAAATATTGTCGTTTTACTATTCGCCAAGTAAAGGCTACTCTAGCTAGTGACAAAATATTCGCAGCATAAACAAAAACATGAATGGCTTTCAGGTATTGCTCCATACTCTTGACATAAGTAGTGACATCATCGTTCTAACAGAATGTTGGCTTACTAACAAACAATCCCATTTACCTTCTATTGATGGTTATATAATGCACAAATCCGATATATTTTTAAACCAAAATGATGGTTTAGTAATTTATATAAAGAGAACCTTAAATGTAACTGTAGAAGAACCTATTTTACAGGGATGTAATTGTTTATTAATTCGAATAAACCCCGATACAGTAATTATAGCTGTATATAGACCTCCCTCTCAAAACATTGAACTATTTTTAGAATCGCTTGAAATGCATTTAAAAACCCTATCATCATATAAAAATATAATCTTAACTGGCGACATTAACATTAACATTGCTACTGGGAGCACCGACACTAACGCACATAACTATTTGAACATTTGTTCTTTTCACGGACTATTACCTGCGCACAACTACCCCACCCATCAAAGTGGTTCCTGTCTAGATCATTTTATTATAAAAACTAATAAACCTTCACTCACATTGGTTACTAACTCCACTATTACCGATCATCAAACTATTTTACTAACAATAAAATTATCCTTGCCGAGAAAAAACTGCAAGCAAAGCTATAATAAAGTCAATATGAAAAACCTTGAACGCGATTTAAGTAAACATAATACCTTTGAACCAGTTTATAATGCGAGCGATGCAAATGTTGCTTTAGACTATTTTATTAACCTATTGCAAAAAACAATTATAAAAAATACTACGACAACTATGATACCTAGAAAACATAGAAATTTAAAACCTTGGATAACACCGGGACTCGTACGTTGCATTAGACATCGAGACAAACTTCATCAAAAATCGAAATTAGAACCCGACAATTCAGTTACTTCCATATCTTATAAAAGGTATAGGAACTACTGCAATAACCTTTTAAAAAAATTGAAGTCTCAATACGATAGGAATGAATTACAAAAGGCCGGTAATAATAGCAAGCTTGTTTGGAAATTAATTAAAAAAAATGCATTCCAGTCAAAAACCTCAGAACCTCCTGTAGATTTGTTACTTAGCGAAACATGCCCATCCGAAGCAATTAACAAAGTCAATAACTTTTTTGCAAACGTGGGTAAAACCCTTGCAGAAAAAACCTTGCGGACAAGCAGTATCGACTTAAATAAGTTAATGACTGCCTCTACGGTGAACTCCTTTGTTTTGCTAAATACGGATATAGATGAAGTGTTAAGCATTATTTCTGGATTAAAGCACAATTGTGCTGTAGGATGGGATAATATTTCCAATACTATTTTGAAAAGCCTCAAACATTTACTTGCTCCCCCGTTAACCTATATATTTCAATTATGTTTAGATGAAGGTGTATTCCCCAGATCCCTTAAAAAAGCAGTGGTGACCCCTATATTTAAATCAGGAGATAGAAAATGTGTAAATGACTATAGGCCCATCTCAGTATTATCAGGACTTTCAAAAATTTTGGAAAAAATCATAAACAATAGGTTAATCAAATATCTTGAAGACAACAAAATACTTTCACAGAACCAATATGGCTTTAGGCAAAAAAGATCTACTAATCAAGCACTTCATCAATTAACAAACTATATAACTAGCAACCTGGACCGGGGTAAACCCACCATAGGGATATTTCTAGACCTCGCCAAAGCTTTTGATAGCATATCTTGTTCCATACTTTTGCGCAAGCTTGAAGCACTTGGGATAAGAGGAACACAACTCCGCCTTTTTACTGACTACCTTTCTGATCGCTTACAATATGTTAAAATTGGTCAATACTTAAGTTCTGAAGTTCAGAATACTGGCTATGGATTCCCTCAAGGTAGTATTCTAGGCTGCACTTTATTCCTGGTTTATATTAATGACCTCTGCAGCTTAAAAATTCCAAATGGTCTTATAATATCTTATGCGGATGACACCGCTTTATTATTTACGGCAAATACCCGGCAGGAGGTTTTCGAGCACGCTCAGACGGGTTTTGATATGGTAACTAACTGGCTACACAAAAACTTACTAACCCTAAACGCAGATAAAACCAAATACATTCTTTTTACAATGAGAAACACAAACATACCCATTTTTAATCCAAACATATATGCACACAGCTGTAAAATAATCGCTGACATCGCTTGTACCTGCCCTGCTTTAGCAAATACTAACGACATCAAATACTTAGGTATAACTCTTGACACGAATTTGAATTTCCGCAAACACATTGATTTATTATGTTCCAGAGTACGTAAATTAATATATTTATTTAAGAATCTTCGCAATATAGCAGATTATGCATTAATAAAGCAAGTGTATTTGTCGTTGTGTCAATCTTTACTTACTTATTGCATAACTTCCTGGGGTGGTGCAGCAAAGTCAATTTTGCTGCCTTTAGAACGTGCTCAGAGAGCAATTCTTAAAGTAGCAACTTTCCGACCTTTTCTATTTCCTACTGACCTGCTATATAGGGAATGCAACGTACTAACAATCCGACAATTATTTTTATTGCACACCATTTTAAAACAGCACACTGATCTCCCTTTTATCCCATTAGCAACAGACAAGAGAAGGAAGGACATAGTCTGTAGTAGACCTCAAGCTAATCATGCATTTGTCAACAGGTTTTATTTATTTTTGGGACCTTTTTTATACAATAGAATCAATAAAAAACTTAATATATATTGTTTAAATAATAAAAAATGTATGCTCATGTTAACCCAATATTTAGGGAAATTGAATTACGCAGACACAGAAAAAATACTAGAAATTGTTAAGTAAGACTGACAACATTATTAATAGATATTTTCCTTTGCTGATAGACTTTTTTGTAACTCGTATTATTTTGTAAACGAATACTATGTAGTCTTTAATTATTATTTTACTTTAATTTTAAATGACCTACTTGAATATTTACCTTAAGCGATCACCTGAAACACAGGTTTACCCTAGTTCAGGCTGGCAGCAATTAATACTTTATGAACCATATCATACTATATGTACTCTAAAAATGTTATATTAATTTTAGTTTAACATAAGTGTAGTTTAAGTATTTTTGGAACTGTCTTATTTATAAGATCTAGTTTAAAATTCTACACTGTAACATATATTTGGTCAAATAAATAAATATTATTATTATTATTATTATTATTTCCAAAAAAAACGTTAACGAAGATCGGAAATCACCTGACTTAGACTTGCCACCTACATACATTCGAGCGATTCTCGCCATTTTTTAACGGCTTCAAAAAAGGAGGGGTTCTCAATTTGATAGTTTTTTTTTTTATGTTCTTTTTCGGCTACAGGGCTGGTCTTTTAAATTAGACGATTGTTCATAAGAAGTAGCTTTAACTTTAGACACTAGATATATAGAATGTCACTTGGCTAAAGAGCACGTGTTGTTACCAGAGTCGTTTCTATTGGCGTTCGCTATGTAGAGTTACTTCTGATGAGTGAAAGTGATACGAACCTCTTAACACGTGCACAGACACGGCGGACGCTGCGACGTCGGCTAGCGAGCACGTGTAGTTACCAGAGTCGTTTCTATTGGCGTTCGCTATGTAGAGACGGGATAGAGCGCCGTTGGAGGTCGCTTCTGTTTTTACACTGTGGACAAAAGAAAAATGTTTTAGGCTTATTTACGCAAACATGTTTTTTAATTTAAAAGAAATTGTATTTTTTTTAATTACTTAACCCTTTCCCTGTCTTGTGAGTCACATAATAATATGAACATTTCCATTGTTTAACTATTGTGTCTACTAGCGGGACAGTTAACCTGTTAATATTATTTACTATGTCGTCGTAATTTTCGTTTAAAGTTAGCTCAATATCCTACAATTTTCAATGATGACATTGCACAGCAGTGGAAAGTTTTTTGCCATCTACGACACATTTTGAAGGAAACTCTCTAAAATTCAGACATACATATAGTGATGAACTTGAACATCGTTTTATTTTTCGGAGTATATTCAACACTTTACTACATAACGTTAATATTGCAATTTGATCCTTCCAAGCTTGTAGAACATTAACAACATTACATTTAAGTTTTCAGTCACAACCGCATGATACTAAAAACCGTACAACACTTATCAGACCACACCAGATAACCTTACGACTATCAAAAGACTGTGAAATGCAAATCGAACTCATTCACAACCTAAAGTATGTACCAATCCAGATCTTTGAAAAAGCGGTGGGGTGACCTACTTAGAAGTAAAGTCCAGTTATTTGACCGCATAAATAGCTAAGCCTTTACTTTCATTTTAGACGATGCAAAGTATCTGATTTTGAAAATATTCTGAAAGAAATGAGTAGAAAAAAAGTTGAAGATCAAAAAATATTACTGAAATCAGATTCCAGTTATTGCGACTAGTCCATACATAGCTTAAGGCTAAGAACTCACGGAGCGATTTTCACCCGCGACCGCCGCGGTTGTGGAACAGAGGTTTTATTTCTAAACTCACGAGACCGGTTATTTGCGCGGTTACGCAGCCGTCGCGGTCGCCCGCAGACGTGGCGGGCGATGACCGCAAGACGGACGGTTGCAAGACGGGCAGTGAAAATGGCGTTGGATTTCTGTATCCCCTTGCCCTTGCTTGACCGCAGAGTGCGCGGGCGCCACCCGCCGCAGCTGCGGGTGACCGCGGCCCGCGCGATTCTACTAGTAGCCTGCCGCACACCGCGGGCGTAAAACGCGTCGTGAGTTGTGCTTTAATTTTTTTACATATATATCTGCATTCTACAGAAGCTGCGGGCCCGCAACCGTGGGCGGGCGCGGGTGAAAATCGCTCAGTGAGTTCTTAGCCTAAGCCTTTACTTTCAATTTATCATTTAATTAATTTTGAAAATAATCTGAAATAAATGAGTTGTACAAAAAGTTGACGATCGGAATAAGAATTAAAATACTACCGAAATCTAACGAAGGAGAATGAACATAGATATTACTAAAATCACACTACCAAAGAAGAATTAATGGAAAGAATATAATAAAGTTAAAAAGGTATAGAAGATAATATGACAGGCGGATTGGATCACAGGGGCGGGGCATATATTATAGTGAGTGATAACAGTTGTGTAGGATTGACTGGGAGAGTACGGTGACGAAAAGGTTTATGAAGTAAACATATAATATTAAAAAGGATAGGAGAAAAGTCTATAGATAGATTTTGTATTCGTATTACTGAAGAATTACCTGACAGGACAAATTAGAAGTTTAACTGACAAGAGCTTGACTTAGGTTAAAAAAGAATTGGTGTGAAACAACCATATTTTAGTCGTCTCATCTATACTTATAATAAATCTGTAGAAGTGAAAATTCTGTACATTGAAAATATCAAAAAAATAAATGGCGGGTGTTACTAGACCGACAACGAACCCAAGAGTGTGAAAAAAAAAAAATTGTCTGTCTGTCTGTCTGTTTGTTCAGGTATCACGCAAAAACTACCGGTTCGATTACGATGAAACTTGGTATAATTATTCTTTATTATCCTGGGCACCACACTGGGTAGTTTTTATCACGGAAAAGTATAAACAATATAAAACAAACTTAATTTTGCGGTTAAAAACTCATTGATAAGTTTCGTCATCCACGCGAACGAAGTCGCAGGCACAGCTAGTAAATTAATAAGTAGATTACGTACAAAATTAAATTCTTTACAATTTGATTGCTGCATTTGATTACTACAGTTCAATAAAAATGTCAAATTGATAATTAAAGAACACTTATGTATTCTTTCACCAAAATAGAATCAGAAGAAAGCGGTAATATAATTTGATATCATTTTCGTCTCGAAATAGTATTGTAAGTCAAATTGAGGCCAATTTCGTCTGTCTGGCTTATGTAATGGAGACCTGAAATAGATATTTGACATATTGACAAATTAGAGGTTCGAGGTTAAATTTATATTATTGAAATATTATTTGAGGAATATTGAGATAAGTATTCCAAACATTTCAACAAACAAGAGATTCTGAAAAAACAACTATAATATTTAAAATTACGGTTCTATTTGCGCTACTCTAGATTTTTTTTATGACTTCAAAAAAAAGGAGGTACCCAATTCGACTGTTTTTTTTTTATTATTTATTACCTCAGAACTTTCGACTGGGTGAACCGATTTTGATGATTATTTTTTATTTGAAAGTTGGTACTTCCCGTGTGGTCCACTTTTGACAGTGGAAACCATAAGTAAGTAAACCATATAAGACTTATTTTGAAGTCAGTTGTTTTTTTGTTAGAATCAATAAGAGAACTGGTCAGTCGAATTTTGATTACTTATACATAAAGTTGATATTCGCTTAACAACATCAATTATCACAAGCATTTGTACCCAATTCGACAGATTTTTTTTTATTATTTATTACCTCAGAACTTTCGACTGGGTGAACCGATTTTGATGATTATTTTTTATTTGAAAGTTGGTACTTCCCGTGTGGTCCACTTTTGACAGTGGAAACCATAAGTAGGTAAACCATATAAGACTTATTTTGAAGTCAGTTGTTTTTTTATTAGAAATAATAAGAGAACTGGTCAGTCGAATTTTGATTACTTACACATAAAGTTGATATTCGTTTAACAACATCAAATATCACAAGCATTTAAATATACTATGTACTGTCCAAAGAACATATGTGAATAAAAATATATTATGAATTTAATAAAGTGATAGAGTAGGCTTACATATCGAAGTAATTACAACCGAAATATAAACACGAGTTTTGTTTTATATCAAATGAATATTCATCTATCAACAACTGAATTTCGGGGAATTTAATTTCAGAATTTTTCCATTATTTTTATCGTATATTATACTAGCTTTTGCCGGCGCCGGGTGTTCCTCGGAATATAAGCTTATCCCATAACAAGGATCATCAAAATCGGTTCAGAGGTTTAGCTATAAAAGCGCAAAACAGACAGAATTACTTATGCATTTATTTATTAGTATTATAATAATTATAATAATATTCCGGGACAACTCACACACGGTTATCTGATCCCAAGCTAAGCAGAGCTTGTGTTATGGTAACCAGACAACTGATAAACATACTTATATATTTCTAAATACATACATATTATAGATAAATTACACCCAGACAACCAGAACAAATGATCGTGCTCATCACACAAACATTTGTTCTGGGTGGGAATCGAACCCACGACCTCCGGTATAGCAGTCAGGGTCACTAACCACTAGACCAACAGGCCCGTCAGTATTGATTTCGAGATTTGTTTATACAGAGTTTCAAATAACTTTGCAGTTAAATGTCAAAACAGAAAATATCAATAATATTATTAATGTGGCTCTCACTTGTGTTTGTATTTAAAGACAAAATAGTCCAAAAATTTCTAAAACAAGTTTTTTGAAGCAAAGTAAATTCTCTAGTTATATAAAATTTACGGCACGCAGCAGCTTACAATCAAAAACATATTACGGAGTACTTAACTCCTAAACTGAGCAAAGCCGACAAAGTAACTATTATTAATGTAAATACCCTTAAGTTTTAGAGCCCATAGTTAAAATATTTCAGTTAAACTTCGCTTTTGTTAAGGGTTCACTAATCGCCTTGCTTGACTTAACATTTTAATTAAGCCTAATATGGGATAAGCAGTTTCCTTAGATATGAGTTAGTTGGTAACTGGTACAGTCACGAAGAAAAGTCAATAATTTATTCAAAGAAGAATTAAAGATATAATATAGGTTATTCGTTTTTATTGTAAAAATTTTAATATACATTAAATAGTTAAAAAGGACTGTATTTAGGTACTTTCAAGTAGAAAGTTAGTATTTTTATCGAACTAACAATGCTGTCAAAGTATCTTTACAACACCAGAGATTTTAGAGGAGCATTTAATTAACTTTTAATAGGGTTTTTTATCATCGGCACATTCATATATTCGGCCAAGGTGAAATTATAATACAACATTTTTTATTTCCATACAAATCGCCAACACACAGGACACATCTAGTATAATAAAACACAAGCCTATAACGATCCCACAAACAAAGATTCCTCTCAGACATAAAACGAAAATTGATCTCCGAACTTCCTTTCCACGTGTTCACAATTTCCAATTAGATGAAAATAATACAGGTAAACAATACGGGTCACTCATTACCCATTTAATTTCCTAAAACATCATTAACATCACAAAGGGCACTCGATACACCAAACAATGTATTCCGACGACTGTTGTTATTGTTAACTAGCGTATGTAAAGTATCCCTTGGGTTCTAAACATATTTCATACGTTAACGACCTATTAGCAGCTTCAACAAATCCTGTCTTAAAGTCTATTCATTAACAAGACTTGAATTAAAGCTCACATTATAATAATGTTTTTTGGATGCGATGGAGCTGGATGCGAGGGGCCGAGGATAGAACTAAGTGGCGTGCAATCGGAGAGGCCTATGTCCAGCAGGGTGCTATAGGCTGGTGATACGTACATACGTACATATAATCACGCCTCTTTCCCTTGTAGGGGTAGGCAGAGACCACTTCTTTCCACTTGCTACGATCCTAACACACTTGTTTCGCTTCGTCCACTTTCATTATTCCCTTCATGAGTGCTCTTCATAGGCTGGTGATGATAATAAATTTACGCAACATACTCAAATCATATTATTATCTATTACAGGTGTTTGTGAAATAAAGAGAATAAAGAAAATAATTTTATCCACACTTCTTTACCTAGAATAAATGACGTGGCTTCCGCTGTCTGTTCTCTGAGATCTTTTAAACAACTCAACAGATATTAATGTAGTTTTCAGTAATAGATAGAGTGAATAAAGGGGAAGGTTTATATATATAATTCATACGTATTACAGTACAGGAGAGCCGATTATAAATGCGAAAGTAAATCTGTTTGTTACGCGTTAACTGCTAAAACGCTCAACTGATGTTGAAGCGACTTGGTATGAAGGAAACTTGTACCTCAAGAAAGGACAAATCAACTTTTTGCCTCGATAACCGAAATTTGGAACATGAAACCGAGCCACAGACAAAAGCTAGTATCTCCAAATCCTAATAACATCATTATGTAAAAGTTTGTGTTGATGGATGTTTGTTCATCTTTCACGCAAATATTACAGAATGGATTTGACCGAAATTTGTCACGCTGATATCTTATAACCTTGGTAAAATAGAGGATTATTTTTATCACAGTGAGTCTACGGTAAGGGAAACGTGACTGAATCCGCGGTGCACGGCTAGTTATCTAAATTCTAATCTTTTGTGTGTTTTACACAACTAGCATTTGTCGCGTCTCCGTTTATGTCACTGTTGTTTTTAGCAATAAAACGCAGACTTCTTTCATTATAAAGCATCTCACAGATATTCATTGTAATTTTATTTTATCAGTTAAAACGTGAAAACCTAATTAACAGTCAGAGAGACAGAGGTATCATTACATTTACCAAAAAAAATAGCATCGCTAACATTAAGTTCTTATGAAGTTCATCCAAATCTGATAAAATGTATCAGTAGTTCGAATACTGAAATTATAAGGAAATATTCTAGAAAGGACAAAGAATAACGTATACGTTACATAATCAATCTTTTGATCATTATACATAAATATCTTTCCAAGAAATCTTTTTATTTAAAAGATATATCCAATAAAGATACAGACATTACTATAAGGCATTGACCTTTACATAATTATGTAAAACCCTTTTATTGTAAGAAAAGATCTGAAACGTAATTCAGTAAAGAGGCTTATTATCTCTGAAGTCTGACTGTAATAGGTTGTATTGATATTTTGTAATACACGATTTGGATAAGAATTTTATTGCCTCAAGATAAGTATTATATTTGTGAAGGAAAACCATTAGATTTTTTTTAACAACAAGTCACTGCCTAATGTAAATGGGTCTAACACAGCTACTGACAACAAAATTATGGAATAGTGTAAGTTTCATCAAAAATAGTTCAATCGTTTTTTGAAACAGTACGACTGGTGTCGAAGGGAAAAAAACACATTTTACAAAATCAAGGCTTTGTTTTATTCTCTATCCCCCTTATTACAAAAGATGGTCTAAGAAAAACCGAGGTTTTAGAATAGCCCCGTCTCTTTTTGTTATATGACATAGGAAAGTGATGGGTATATTTTAAACCTGGGTTTACCTTAGTCTTGGTTTAAACCATATTTTGTAATAAGGCCCTGTAAGTTTAATATTGAAGTAGATGTTTTTAATTTGTCAAAACAAAACCATTCCCATAATTTAAACAACTTTCAACTGTCTAAATCAAAGCCTTAATTAGAAACTCAACATAAATCTATATTATTAGGCATCTAATTTTAACCTGCAGTTATCTTGCTAATTAAATATAACCCCTCTAAATCAAGTAGGCAGCTCGTTACCAAATAAATACGACAATTAAACGACCTGTAAATTTGGCTGGATAAATAATGATGGCGATTATACATACCTTTGGATTTGCTGTTCATAAATAAATCTGGAATACATTTTTGTAGCACATGGAATTCCCATTAAAATTTAATTATGCTACATGGTTGCTACATAAAATAATTTATTACAAATGGTGTGTGTGTAAATGTTATATGGCTTACTACGTCGACTGTGACGTAGGTAATTGACAGTTCAACTTATCAGAAAATGTAATTATGGGATCCGCAAAATTTGTACCCGAGTATATTAGTAGAGAAATCGTCGCAATGCAAATATTACACCATTAGGGTCGCAGCACATATATCAACTCGGAAAGGGATCGTAACCGTATCAACTCGAGCCGTTCAGTATTATTTGTATGAAACTCCTTACTGCAACGCACACTAATGGGAATCGTAACGTAATCGCCTCGCCTCGGGACAAGCTCGCGAACGCCGCGCTTACCGCTATCCGTAGCCGCGCTTACGGATAGCCGTCGCCTCGCTTACGTCACTCCGTATCCTAGCTTACGTCTCTTCGTCCACGCTCCGCGCCCCTCCCGCGGCCTGCGCTGCCGAACGTGCTGTCCTCATCAGACCCCAACGCTCGTAATAAGGCCTGAACACCTTGCTATCAACCAGCGGTCGGATAGCCGGCCGCGAGGCGTCCCCTAGTCGTAAGCGCGGCGTCACCTATCCGTAGCCGAGTGGATGTGCTTACGTAAGGTTGACGCCTGGTTGACGGACAGGTGAAAGGCGATACGGTTACGATCCGTTTACGTTACGTTTATGTGTGCTGCTTTGTGTATAAGGGACACAAATATACACCAAATAGACAGGAATTAATCCTAAGTAATATGAGAAATACTGCTTCTGTCTATGAAATTCAACATCTCACCGCCACTATTTAATTTGTTCAGCTCATAATAATTTTATTTGTTGTAGCATTTTTTATTTTAGTATTGCTTCTTTAAATAAAGTTACAAATTTATTTATCAAAGATCATTATTTTACATTCTTTTATTATTTATTTAATGATTAACTTAATTGAATTGAAATTAAAATTCTGTATTTCACACATGAACACGCATTTTCGTAGCACTTATTATAAAACAAAGAAGAGTTTTATTGTGATTAAATTTTTGTTATCCCCGAGATACAGGGCTAGAATTTCCTACTAATTTGAAAACTTATACTCCATTTATCTAATGGTACGATTAGACTCTGACACTATACAAGACTGTCTCTGTTTTGCAATCAGAGACACTTCGATGTATACACTGAGTGTACCGTGTATAGTGTCATCGTATAATCGTACCATAAGGATTTTTAGATCTAAACTTTTAAAATTCTTCACATACCTGACACCGCCCCTCTTCGTATCATAATTGAGCAGTCTGGAGCCATGCTTCCAGTTGACCTGCCGCGTCGGCTGAGGGACCTCGCTGACCACACACCGCAGCTCAATGATAGAACCTTCTTTGTAGAACTTGTCTTGAAGAGGTCGCCCTCGCTCGTCGACGATCTCCACCTTTGGGACTGGAAGAAAAGAGGTCGGTTAGTATACGTATACATTAATTAACATAGTATAATGTAACATAGTACTTTTCCCGTTCCATTCAAAAAGTAGTTATGTAGCTGTAGGAGTGAGCCCGGTTGGATATAAAATAATATGCAAACGCTAATTAAAAGTTATTTATTTCGATACACAACACTATCTTTAAAACTTAAGTCCACCAAAATGATATGTTCTAGTCCAATAAAGTAAACTGTAAATATAGTTCTAGTTCACACAATTCACAGGGCTAATGTTAAATTAATAAAACTCCAAGAAACGATTATTAGCTATGGCGATCGCAACCGGACTGCCTGTGGGAATATAAATAATGCACACGAAACCTCGATACATAACTATGTACGTGCACTTACATAGCTAATTCGTGTGTGTCCCTACAAGCTAATTTTTGAATGGAACAGTCAATCTGCCTGTGACCATCTTCACGAGAAAAGGCGTCGAAACGTCGTAGAACGGCGTAGAACCGAAATAAACTGTAAAGAAAACCCTTAAAAAAGTAGTTTTGTTTCAGTTATAAAATTCGCGTAAATGTCAGAAAGTATTATTACTTCACATTACATATTTGGTTATGTGAAAAGAAAATTTCATTTATAGGAAAGTACTCGGAGTTTGTTGAATTTATTTAAGAATTAATTAATTAGTACCGTTTTTGAAAATATGTATTTAATTTTCAACCATAGTGTCAACAATGATGTCGCTGTATGAAACTGTACGATAAAGTAAAAGCACTAGAATTTAAAAATATCAACTCATATATTTATTTTTCATTATAATTTAAACATGAATGATAACTTAATTACAAGCTATTTTTTTTACTGAGCGGACTACAAATAATATGAACAGACTCAAAAATTCCTTCTCATAGATTTAAGGAATTCACGGACTAACTTTGTTATAAACAATGGGCTAGACAATACCACAGGTATTTGGTCAGAAATTCATTGTGTTTGTAAAAAAAGTGTCGATAAATAAAATTGAAATAAAAATAAAAGGCACGGACGGAATCAATCACAATTAGTTTACATTTTAATTTAGTTCTGTTTCAGCGCTGAATTTATTAGACTATAAACAAAAAACAGTATTATTAAATTTCAACAATGTTCGTAACATTTTATTAACACTAAACTGATTTTGTTTCAATTTAAACGAAATGTAGATTTATTATTTAAAAATGAACAACCTTTTTTTTATTATTATTTTTCAACTTTTTTGGAGATCAGTTTTTTAGTAAATATTACTTTAGTTATGAAAATGAATCGCGTTATTTTTATGTCAATACATACATACATATCATCACGCCTGTATCCCATAAGGGGTAGGCATCATCGCAAGCACAAACACGCATCCTAGGATGACATTTATGACCATGATGATGAAATCCCTTATGTCAATTTAACTAAATAAATACACGATTATGCAATGATCTCAATTTATGAGATTTTCAATAATTTATAATACATGTGGTTCTCATTTAGACATGATTTATATACGTTTTACTTATCTTATTATCTGTATGACATTGACTGGCCCGTAATATAAAAACAAATATTAATCACTATTCCATCACTCACCTACATTGACTTATTATAAAACAAACTCATATATCAATTTCACCTCTTCTCCTATTTCGAACAACATGAACTCGTTAAAAAGAAACAAAATTGTATTTAAAAACGTCAACTTTAACGACTCAATGTAACAACGACAATTTGATTATACTCTTTGGTCTTTTCAATGTTTGGTCACGCTAACCATATTTGTCAAAAACAATATTTATTTACACGAATAATATTTATGCCGTCGACCTACATTGTGACGGGTTAGGCATTAATTGACCAGTTTATTTTGTAGTTATTTAAACGTAACGGATATTTTGTTTCCTTAGATATGTCGTCTAAACGGAGCTAGCTTAATTCATTTTGAGTAAATTGCAGGACCTATCAAATTAAATACGTCATGTAAAGAAACGGTTTCCAATATACTTTTTAACCGACTTCAGAAAAGGAGGAGGTACTCAATTCGACTGTATTTTTTTTATATATATTTGTTACCACAGAACTTTTGACTGGGTGAACCGATTTTGATGATTTTTTTTTATTTGAAAGCTAGTGCTTCCCGTATGGTCCCATTTTAGTCCAGTTTTGACAGTGGGATCCATAAGAACTAAATATAAGACTTATTTGAAGTCGTTTTTTTTTGTTAGAATTATCTTATATTACAACGAAGTAGTTTACCGCAATAGGGATGATGACAAATTTTAATTATTATGTCCATCTTTTATATAAGAAAAAAATATTAGACACGTATTTTTTGTTTAGTCCCGTAAACAAAGAATTACGAAGATACAGCGAGTACAATTCTTGCGTGACGTCACGTTTGAGTACAAATTGTACCTAGTCGTGACGTCACAAGCCCCCACTCCTGAACTTTACAGCGGTTTATCTTCGTATTTTGTAATTTATTTGAGAAAAGAAAAAAATATGTGTCTATTATATTTTGATTATCTAAATGGCGGACTAAATAAATTTTGACTTTTCATACCTAGTCATCTACCCTATTGAGCTAAAATAAAAGTGGGTGTAAAAATATCTCAAAATCTGTTAATACTTTTAGAGAAAGTCTATCATATCTGAAAATTACAGGTAAAGAGGTTTTACTGTGTCCCCATAATAGTCAAATCTCTTGGACATTTATTTTTAACATACGACCTTCTAAAATACTAATGACTTTTAAAGTAAAAATGAGTCTTTTTATAAGGATAATAACTTTTTAGACTCAAACTTAGCAAAAAATCCCTATATGAGTGCAGTTAGAAAAATAAGATAATTTTTTCCTTCCACCTCAAAAATTTATCTATCTAAAAAAACAGTACATGACGCAAAATAGTTGCCAACCGCTCACACGTATCGTTACACTTGTAAACAGCCCACATTAGTATTCGTCTACTGCGCGAACAAATAAACAAAACACTGTTTAAACGTACCAAAAATGGCGAAAAGTAACTGTGACGCATATTTAGTAAACAAATATGGGAGTTACTGTTTGAATCGTAAATAGTTTTGATATTGAGATGTTTTGTGAAGATGGGAGAAATGATGACGAAAATGATTGTATAGCTTCATGTGCAGTTTTGCATTACAGTGACTATGTAATGCTTGATTGTAAACAGTGAAAAAAAAAATGTTACTTTAAATGATACTGTTATAGTAAAAAAAAATACGTAAGTTTTTTTTTAAATGTTACTGGTAAAGTTAAAAAAAATACGTAAGTTTTTTTTTTAAATGTTACTGGTAAAGTTAAAATAAATACTTAGTAAGTTTGAAATAACATATGTTATTTTATAAGGTCTATGTTGAACCTCAAATTAGGATTATTTCGAATAGAAAACAAACTGAACACATTTTTGTAACAAATTCAGGCATACCTATAAGTCTAGGAAGACCCGTCACTTCTAATCAATAACAATTGAAATAAACAAAGCAGAAACAAGCACTAATGCGTACTATGTTTTTCGACTCTGTTTTCCATTCCAAAATGCCACTGAAGCAGTGTTAAATAAGAAAAACAACAATCAGCCTGTAAAGGGCAAACTAAACCACATTAACCAAACAATACATAAAATTAAATGTCCCATTCTAGACCCTTAATAGCACAATAACCCTGAATCCAACATCTCAACAGATGCCTTCCCCTATTCCCAAGAATTTAGTTAACGCTTCGCACCTCCAAATTACATTGAATTAAGGCTACCCCTACGTTATCCAAAAAATTCTGTGCCTTACTAATAAATATGTGAACCACGTTTGCGACCTACATGAAGGGTATATGAATTGTAATCAGCTTTTATAGATACACCTCGTCACGAATATAAAATATCCCAACACATTTTGGTTAAGCTTCCCCTAAACAGATTTATTTTCGAGTTGAAAAGAAAATATTTACACGTATTTTTGTGTATTATCTTTGTTTGGTTGGAACAAGTTGTAATAAGATCAAAAGATAGAGTAAACCTAACATACAATAGCCAGCGATTTGACTATCATGGTTTTGAAACTGGAAAACCTAATACGTATTTAAGCAAACATAACATAACATACTATCACGCCTGTATCCCCGTAGGGTTAGGCAGAGGTGTACCAATGTACACCCACAGTTCGCCGGTATGTTTAGGTCCCTTGTAATAGGGGGCGAGCCTATTGCCACTAACCGGGCACAAATCCAAACTCCGACCTGCTACTGAGAATTTCATAGAAAAACCCAATAACACCTTGGTCGACTTGGGAATCGAACCCTAGACCTCTAGCGTAGCAGTCGCGCTTAGAACCACTAGGCCAACGAGGCAGTTCGTATTCGTACGTATTTAAGACAATTAATTTATTATCATCAACAGCTCCCTGACCCGAAAGTCGTCGGCTGCCAAATGTAATTTTATACAAAAAATTGTATAGCGTATACATTACTCTACAAAAAACATTGTAGGCATTCAATATTATATACAAAGAACTATAATATTATAATTTCGATATTTCCGCATATTTTCATTTATACAAACCTTTTGTCCTGACAATTACAAAAACAACAAAAAAAAAAAACGGCCAAATTGCACGATAATGCTCCATCGTACATAAGGCAATAGATTTTTAAACTTAAACTTTTTCCCACCAGTTTATAAGGAAAGCACAATAAATTGACTTTGAAAAAAAATATAAAAACTTAAAGTTGAACGAAAAACAAACTCTTAAAAATCCTTACAAACCGGAATCCAAAGTTAAGTCTTTATTAGATAAACGAGGCATCAAGCTCTCAAGATCTTTAACTGAAGTGCATCCGCTTTTCATTTACCAGGGGCTGTACCATGATCTCTTCAAGCGGAACTGTTGCGGTTGTGGAAGCGAGACGGCGCACTACACTGCGCATAGCGCTGTCCCGCTTACTCAACTGCAACAGTCCTGCTTTAAGAGCTCATGGTACAACCCCAGCACTCTTATACAAACGGCAACATCGTTACGTAAAGAGCCCAAGATTAATAGTTTGAGATGAGTTCGAAACTATTGGAGCAGGTGTACGCCCTTCTGATAAAGTTAGTACTTGTAAAATTTTGAGATAGGAAACTAAAGTTGTTAACTATCGATTATAATGAGGAAACAAACTCAATAACCTAGAAGTATTGTAAAGTATAATACAGGATGTAGGTTCTTGAGATGGGATCGTAGTTTAAGATGTACTCTTTGACGGATAATAATGGTACAGTAATAAGAATTCTCTATGGCAAGCTAGTTTTTCTAATTATGACATTTTCGATTAGGAAGCAAAATTAAATATTTTACGAAGCTTTCCCCGCGCCTTTTGCCGCGTGTTTCAGTTTCACGAGGTTTTCATCTTTTGTGCGGAACCCTTATTCCTCTTGTAAATAAGCTTTTCTAAAACGAACCCTATATACCCTATATTATGCCCCATAATCTTAGCTATCGGCCACTAAAAGTCCCATTTAATTCGGACTGGTAGTTCAAGAAACTAAATAAACAGACAAGCTCTTCTGCTTTTATTATATTAGTTTTGTTTCTACTTGCCTTCCAGTCTTATAGTTTTCAGCATACAAACAACTAAGTAATTTTGATTTTTCATTGTAATGATAAGCTAAAAGTTTGGCAACTTCACAAAGTGTTATGTTATTATATTACATTGACCCAATTTTATAAGTTCGAATGTATAAAAGTAATTTATTTATAAATAATAATAAATAAATAAATGCCGACAACATCACATACATTGCTCTGAACCCAAAGTAAGTAGCTAAAGCACTTGTGTTATGGAATTCAGAAGCAACGAAGGTACCACAAACACCCAAACCCGAGGCAATGTAGAAAATTTTTGGTTTCTACATTGACCCGTCCGGGGATCGAACCCGGGACCTCAGAGCTAGCGACACCTTGAAACCGGTGCGTACGCCACTCGACCACGGAGGTCGTCAAAATATTTATCTGTACATTATCAGGTAAAACAAAGCAATTTTCTAAGGAGCTTATGCTTTCTTTAGAGTTTAAACTGACACAATTGATTAGGTTTGTAATGTTTTCTGTTTCTTTTAACCTCGACTTTACTAGCAGTTCTTGAGGTTTCCTTGTCGGGATAGAAAATATCCTACGTGTTAATCTATTTACGTACCAAAGCTTGTTCTAATTCCATTTATCTCTCTGTTCCTACCTCGATGAATGATTAACAAATATCTAAGGATAAATAAGAACCGGTCCCAATGCATTTATATATTTAATAGAAATATACTTCGCGCCTCTTATTACTCAGTCATGCAGTTTTTAATTAATCCGATGCCTACAAAATTCTTGCACGCATCCTTCACGTTTTCTGAATCAATGCCAAATAACGCTTGACATCTTCCTAAGCTGAGTTTTATTGTTAGTTATATAGAACTGATCAATCAACAATGATTGATTGTGACAGAGTAATGCAATGATAACCTCGTCATCGGATTCTTTCGGAAATGTCCTTGAATTACTTATTTGAAAATCATAGCGGAATTAAGAAGCTTCAAATTAAAGCGAATAGGCATTTTTTTTTTGGATATTTGAAACTTTCAGATGATTTACACCTGTTACAATGTACTAAATAAGCATTGCGCTAACCCTAAATAGTTAGGAACAGGGCAGAGAGATGACAACGTAGTCAGAGACGTTAATGGTTACTTAAGGAATTTCTTACCATTGATTTAAGTACGTATAAACCTCCCAGACTTTTGAGAGTGGACTAACTTAAATATCGATACTAAGGAATCACTTAATTCGATTTAGATAAGACAACTCTCAGACTTCTGAAAATGGTGTTACTTAAAATATTACTAAGTATCCTAAGTAACCTTTAAATTTTATGAGTACGGCAGTTAAACTTTTTAATCTACGTACTTATAAATTAACAAAAGACCTACCTAAAAACAAAACTGCGCCTTAATTAACACATTTTAATTCCAAACTTTTATTCCTAATTGCAACATCACGGCACATTTTCACTACCCTACTTGTAAGCCGTACAACCAACATTTTCTAAGTTTCTTTCAAACGACAATTGCTAACGAGGTACGGAGGTGAGGTCGTTCAGTCGAGCAGAATGGCTCCGCAAAGCTTTACCGTTAGTTGCCAAGAGAATCGATACGATCGCAGATGTGACTGCTAGGTATAGAATTTTAGTGGATATGTATATATATAAGAGAGCATTCTCTTAAGGTAAGTTCTTGAATATTGGTATTCTTCTAAAAAATCTAATTATGTAAAAAAAAATGTTGGCCAAATAATATAATTTGTTTAAAATCGAGGATGTTTTTTTCTAGTCTGTCCCAATGCTGGACAAGGCCTCTCCCAAGTCTTTTCGATTCCATATGCATAATTATATTTATAAAAAATATTGCAACCAAGAACGCTAATTTATGTCAAAAGTATAATTAGTTACAGTTAGATAAAAATCATATTCTTTTTTTTTATAAATGCTGACAACCTCACATACACTGTTCTGAACCCAAAGTAAGTTGCTAAAGCACTTGTGTTATGGAATTCAGATACAACGAAGGTACATCAAACACCCAGACCCGAGACAATGTAGAAATGTGATTTTCTACATTGACCCGTCCGGGGATCGAACTCGCGACCTCAGGGCTAGCGACACCTTGAAACCGGTGCGTACGCCACTCGACCACGGAGGTCGTCGAAATAAAATATTCAGTTACATTGATTAGTCTCTAAAGCTTACCTAGTATTAAATAATATTTACAGTAAATAACTAGAAAGTTATTACCAACTTATAATTCATTCTTTCAATCGCTTATAATAAACAAAGAAACCCCAAATTCTTTCGAATAACCCGTAATCTCTAAAAAGGTAACAAAACTCACTCATCTTACTACCACATTGTTACATTATTTTATATTAACCAAAACAATCTTGGGCGAGTTCGACTTATGTCTGACTTTATGCCGAAACCCATAAAAAGGACTTGAAATAAGTAACTAAAGGCTACCTTTATAATACCTTTTTCGAGAATCTTTTTCTTTTTATGTTGACATAGGCCCGCCTATCATATTATCCTGAATTTTCCTTGTCAGAATTCAGATGAAATCTAGCATATTTTCAGTGAAAGAGAGAAAATATCTTTGATGTAGTTTATCCGGTTTTCAGTCTAGATTTCTAAGCAAAAAAGGTAGAATTAAATTCTGATTAAAAACGGACTTTATCGTGAAAATTAGTTTTTCAGTATTTGCAAGCAGCCTTGAAGAATGTTTACGTTATAAAGGTAAATACTTTCTGATTAAAATTCTAGGAAAAAATTATTATATTTTATTCTAGGTTCATACAAGTTCATACAGTCTTATATTTAATCATTTGTTTTATCATTTTATTCCATGAACTAGTATAAAATATCGGTAAATCTAACGGAGAGACTTACTATTCTGCAAATGTTTTATAACATTAATTATATTATTACGTAAACACCTTTGCTGTTGTAAACCAGTAACAGTACAAGCGACAACGATGATAGAAATCGCTATTACACTTGTCTTTAAATGTATGAAAATCACATTTTATTTCGATAAGTCACGTTTGCTAAACTTGTCAATTCCATACATTTGAACAATCAGATCAACGCTGGTAAAAATTTCACTTGTTTATGCAAAATAATTCCTCTAAAGCTAATACCAGCATGTAACCATGTTCCAAGGCCATATTTTCTAACGTATAGTTTCACATAATAATATTAATTTACCATTATATTCCCTATTCTACCAGTTGACAACAAAACGTGTAATTCTGCGTCAGAAAGGGATTATGGAGGGGAGGCTCGTATGTATTCCGATGTACTTTACTCGATTGGGATTAAGGAAATGCGTTTAAGTAGTGAGGGAACTCTACTTATTTGCATATAGAGTAATAAATACTATTTATATAGTACTAGCTGTTGTTTGAAGCTTCGGCTGCGTGGATGTCGGTTATTGGGATAAAAAGCATCCTATGACTTGTTTGGAATCCAGCAAATTTTTAACCGACGAAAAAAACGGAGGAGGTTCTCAATTTGACGCGTATATTTTTTTTTATGTGGGTACTCATAATTTTTTACAGAGTAGTCCGATTTTGATAATTCTTATTATTTTGGAAAGGGTATAGTCCAAAGTTGGTCCCATATAAATTTGGAAAAAGAATTCCCACCCTAAGGGTAGGAAAACAGGGGTTGATTGATTGTTCACTCACTGATTGTTATGTATTACCGTACCGTACGCGTAACTTATTACAGAGTAGTCCGATTTTGATAATTCTTTTTTTATTAGATAGGGTATACCACAAAGTAGCCACAAAAAAAAAACTTTTTAACAGCGGTTTAATTTTTATATTAAAAAGTTTTTTATACTAATTTTTTTTTTTTAAATTGTTAAAGCGTTTCAGCCTATTATTATTATTATTTATTAAATAAGGTACAAGGTACATCTTAGGAGACATAAAAGGTAAAACAAAACTATTTTTACACAGTTTGTCTGTTAGATCACAATTAAATGTTAAATATTATTTAAATCTTATAATCCTTTTTACTATTATATAATGTACAGAAGAAAAAGATGAACAGAGTTACTTGAGCAATTATAATACTAGTACAGGTATGGATTTAAGGTACGGTACAAATTATTTCTGTAGCTCATGGCATCTAAGAGCAAAGAAGGTTTCTAATATTGAAATGAGTGTGATAAAATATTATGATCGGATCATAATGTTAATCAGTTCAAAATAGTTTTATTTAGTTTTATTGGCCCAGGTTGGTGATAGTTACAAGAAAGACTGACTCTACGAAACTCTATATAAGCACAAGCGATGACTACACATCAAAAATAAAGGAAGTTACATTTCAAGACTCTTTAAATTAAATGAACACATAAATTATCCCATTAATTCTAAAGCAGCGTTGTCAGACGCTCTCGACTCCACAACGATTGATAATTAATTAAGCTACGAACATTTAGTCTGCGAGATTCCAACTAACATTCTGTAAAGGAAAATACAGCGAGAAAACTACGGCTTGAGCGTTTTCATATTATCCGATACGATATCGGTATCGGAAACCGATAGGTATTTATCGCTAAGAAAACTAGGCAAGTAGTATTTTTTCATAAAGACTGGTTTGTCAGAGATGACGCGATGAGGATATAGAAGAGGTAGGAAAGGCCTTTGCCCAGCCGTAGGATAGTGAGTGTAAACTTACGAATCTGATATTCGATATCGGACCAGATCATGTGAAAGACAAGTACATTTCCTTTCATACGTTTAATTGCTCTCGATCAGTATCAAACACATACGATATTCGGGCAAATAAAATGTATGATACTTACGAATCCTAAACGATATCGGTATTGAACACTAATACGATATTCGGGCAAGTAAAATGTATGAATTTAACGAATCCGATATCGTAACGGATAATATGAAAACTCTTAGTTGCACGATTTTAAATCGTCAAGTACTATAAACCTGACATTTTCTCTAATAGTTTCTGTAATGGGTTATTTTGTCGCGGTGCCAGACAGCCATATATTTTTGTGAGATGAATTATTTTTATTGCAGTGAATTTATTTTTATAAATCTGAGTTTGTTTGTGAGTTGTTGTGTAGTTTGTGTTAGTGTGGATCTTATAAACAAAATAAAGATATTTTTTTCCAATTAATTAGCTTAAGGCTATTATTAAAAAGAAAACAGAAATAAATGCCTTTACGTAAATAATTCCGTAAGAAAACCTTCTTTTAACAAACAAAAGTAGGTATTAAAATCGTCACGAACTAATGGTTACTTCACTGAAAAAGTGTATTTTCCTTCAAAATACCGTTAAAACGAAGAAAACATATTTCAAAAACAGAAACGTAGCACATTCGCGCAATTTAACCCTAAAAAGCTCACGTCAAAGAAAATTTATTCAAAACAATTTTCTTCACCACTAAAACCCATTAATTTAAACAGCATAAAAAACATTCAAGTTACCTAACGCTAACATGGTTCACGTAAAGATCATATTTCATCCGTAAGAATATTTGCTAACGTATAAATATATCAGTTTGTACGTGCTTCGTAACTTGTGGGAACGTTCTCATGCATAGAAAATATGAAAAACAATGAATAGGTAATATATGCAGCTGTTACTACATGTTGGCTTTCGAACAACATTGAAAGGATATTAGGTATTTTATGGAAGTTTTCAGTTTTTCTTTGATACTAGATTTTATCTTCTCCTGCGCCATTTTGGAAAAAATTTTGTGTTTGGCTCCCAGTTTTGCCGAATACAGACTAATAAAAGAAGAATACGTGGCTCTATATGTAAATCTTTAATTAAGAAATTAATATATCAATTTACATCAACCAATGTCACAAAAAAAAATGCAATGACAAAATTATTTTACCTCCACTGTTTACGCATTCTATGTAATGCAAGTGGAAGCAGGAAGTCTTTATTAAGAATCATCTAAAAAAACCAATGAAATAAATAAAATTCAATCAAATAAATAAATAAATATTCCGGGATCACTCACACACGGTTATCTGATCCCAAGCTAAGCAGAGCTTGTGTTATGGTAACCAGACAACTGATAAACATACTTATATATTTTTAAATACATACATATTATAGATAAATTACACCCAGACAACCAGAACAAAATGATCGTGCTCATCACACAAACATTTGTCCTGGGTGGGAATCGAACCCACGACCTCCGGTATAGCAGTCAGGGTCACTAACCACTAGACCAACAGGCCCGTCAAAGGCCCGTCAATGTAGAAGAATAGCTTAATAATAACAAAATGTACAAGCAAGTCAATAAACTAAATATAACTTAAACAAATCCTAACAATGAGCATTGAAAACAAAACTTTTTGGTCGACTGTTTGTCGAGTCCAGCAAATGGTAGCCATAAAATATATTTAGTGGCTATTACGTCTTCGTATAAAAGGAATATTCATGGCCTGTTTATTTAGAGGTCAGTTGGCGACCAGTGACAGAATCTGGTGAGGGATTAACCCTGATTTAATATGTTAAAATACATATGTGAGTTGTGACTGAGATGTTCGTGAGGTTAGTAATTTTTGGCATATTACAAATAGAGGTTTAGAGATGGTAGAATTTTTAAATTGGACTTGTCACCAGATCTCCCAAACCAAAAGAAAATAAATTGTTGTTGGTATAAAAAAAAGGGTAAAATTGGTATAAAAAGCTATTATGGTTTAACAGATCATATAATTTTGAGTGTGGCGCTTGAAAGCCTTAATCAAGCCCATCGGGAAGCATGTTTAAACAGGACTCAAAATAATAATAGTCCAATGACGATAATTGTATTTTCAGCCCTATGGACTGAAGTTGACCTGAAAAAAGTAGCTGAGTTGGACTGAACGTGGAAGGTGGAGGACTTGTTGTCGTGGTTAGGAAGAGCCCTTTGTAGGTAGCGGTAGTGATATACTTGATCGATTGATTGGTGGTGATAAACAAACTGAAGAAAGGAGAAAAATACGAAGATAATTCTAACAGAGATCGATGCCACCTAATCAGAAAACAGATATAGAATACAATAAAGCTTATCCCCTCAATAATATTTACTACCTCCATGGTTATATTTTCACCTGCGACCAAAACCAGCCATAAAGGCTAGTCGTAAACTTTACTATTCATTTCCAACTTGTCCTATTGGCTATTACTGTATTAACTTCTATTCTGCCTGTCCGTATAATTGGGCTGATGTTATTAACTTGTTGTGACTTTCTGAATGCCCGTTTACTCAGTTTAGGCGTTAGGTTTTTTGCGATGTTTATTTGTTTGGCTTCGAATAGGGGATATTTTGTGGTGTCGATACACTGGATAATATTAATGATAGAAGATTTTGAAGTTTTGGCGCTTTAATTAGTGTGTTACCGATTGGTAAGGTTCCAATGTCTGTGGGAAATTTTGTAGATTACTTTTCTTTTATTTTCTTTCAAAGTTAGCTATGTTTTCAGTCTATATTTGAGTAAAATTACGACATAGCTCTTACTAGATCTAAATCCAGTTTTGGTGATGAATGCAATACTTCCTTAACCTCTAGATTTTTTCATTCGTTTTAGGGAAATTTATATACATACCATAAAAAAAACTTAAGTACATCTATGTTGTGAATGCTGTGTGTACCTTTAATAGGCATGCATATAAGAAATATTGGATTTCCCGTTTTAATTTTGTACACAATGTGTTATGCTGTTGGTATACCTACCTAATAAATAAATAAACTATGGTGTCCTTTATATAGCTTTCTCTTGTTCTGTTCTCTTGCTTTGTATACTAACATCAAAAGAGGAGTCTTCGGCTATTATAGGCCACAGACCGGCCAATGTGTACCCAACAATTAAACCACCAAGTACCAACATCTAAGTCAAACATACTCAATACAATAGCAATTTTGGCAACAAATTGAGTGCAGTTAACACACATGTGGGCCACAAGTTGTGTTCAGGCATTTACACTATTAGTACCGAGATGGACAGTTATGTGCTCGTAATATAGCACAAATAGTGTCACAGTGGCATTAGTGTATTCCGGCCCTAAATTCCGGAGGTCAATGTTCTGAGAGAAACTAGTTTAGACAGATATTGTTATATACTGCTTTGCTGGCATCTAGTATTGTGTGTAAGTTGTAGGTAGATTGCTGTCTTATTTATTAAGTTTCTCTTTAGAATCTGCTCACTATAGATTATTCAGTTTTCAGCCTATATGTATATAATCGTACATACTCATCCAAATGCACCAAAACGCGTAATTTATAATCATTACTTGATCTGTTTCCTTGTTGGCATCATTTTACAGTCAAATATTGATTTTATTGTTGACTAGCTGTGCCCCGCGGTTTCACCCGCGTTAATACCTATATTCCGTTCCCGATGTCTTTATAGTTACTTTGAAGACGAATTAAAAAAATTAAAGATTTTGAAAATCGGTCTACCCGTTCTTGAGTTATGAATAGTGTAAGTAACACCTCGCGGTTCCATACCTATCTCGTACTACCTCTTGAACCCCGTTACGTCGTTAGTTCCTTTACTAATTTGTTAATAGTAAACTTACTATGGAATAATAAACATTAACAAACAACTTTTATTCCCGAAAGGCTAAATTGTTATTATTATCAATTTGCTTATATTATTATTATGGTGCCGTCTAACCGAGGCGGCGGCGCGGCGTGAGCATGCGACATTTTTTAAATAACTTACATTTTTAAACTTGTGATATCTTTTGAATGAAATGTCCAAATTGAATAATTCAAAAAGTCATATAATGGTATTAAAGCAGACTTAAATATGAAGTCATTTATTTTGATAAGGATTAATTCCAAAGTATAAATAAAAGAGCTTTTAGAGCAGTAGCATTTATATAAATTTTTAAAAATGAAAAATACACTTATTGTGACATAACTATAATAGTTAGACATATGCTGTCGCGATATTTTTTCTAGATAATTATATGTTCTACAAAAACGTAGTACATTATTTTGTTCTATAATCAATAGTTTTCGCAGCGCACGCGATGTAAGAAAGTTTTTTGGTAATTTTTTCACACCTTGGGTTACATTATTGGAGTTTTAGTATAGATCCCTAACTTTTTTGAAAATTTAATATAGCCTATATTCACCGGAAATAATGTAGCTTCCCAACAGTGAAAGAATTTTACAAATCGGTCAAGTACTTTCGGAGCCTATTCAATTCAAACAAACAAACAAACAATCAAATCTTTCCTCTTTATAATATTAGTGTAGAAGTGTAGATGTAGATTATAAACTTTACATCACACAAAAATAGATCCGTATTCAAAACAGATTCATTAACATAAATCAATCCAAAGGACGGTCTGTTTCGTAATAATAACCTACTGAATATTTAATCATTTATACTTTCTTTGTTTGTTATCTTATATACATATAATATTCTCGTGTCACAATGTTACCATACTCCTCCGAAACGGCTTGACCGATTTTTATGAAATTTTATATGCATATTCAGTAGGTCTGAGAATCGGCTACTATCTATTTTTCATACCCCTAAGTGGTAGTAGGTAGGTAGTAGGCAGGTGCTAGGTAGAAAAAATTGCATTGCAACGCATGCCGCCGGGTTCTGCTAGTTACTCAATAAAATTACTTAAGCAAACTCTCAGACATAATGATAGCGCTATAAAAAGACCGGACAAATGCTAGTCCGAAACAACGTGTTATTTCATAATTTCCCGATCTTCTTTTTATTCTTTATCTATTTTATTTAGGGTCAGCGCACAATTTCCCGATCGAAAACCAAAAATAAACTTAAGATATATAAACTTACCAACTACAGTAAGATGTACTCTTCTAACAAGCGGCGGGTGCGTAGAGATCTGGCACTCGTAGAATCCTTCGTCTCTTTCACTCACGTACTGGATGAGCAGGCGCCAGTCGTTTGGGTGTTCGAAGGCGAGGGAGTATCGGGAGTCTGCGGAGTATGTGTGGCGGCCGAAGGAGAGGAGGTGGAGCTCTTCTCCTCGGCGACGTACCCAGGATATCTAGGATAAAAGATTAACGTTTTAGGGTTGTTTTCTAATATAAGTACTATTTATCTGGTTGGTTTGGGCAGCGGCTACTACTGACGTTGATAGAATCTCGTTTAATGTACACCGCAAAAGCAAAGTGAATTCTTTTGGATACACCAAAATAATATGTTCAGATATAGAGAAAAATAAAAACAAAAAGAACACTGTCTATCAGTATGTGGCACAAAATATGAAAAGATACCTATTATCTGATATTATATGTATATTTGAACAATTCAAATTGATCATTTTTACCTACAGATCCATTTTTGAAAAATCCCTTAAAGAAGTAGAAAGATGAGAGAGAGAAGTACCACGAATGTACTTCAAAAAGCTTTAAACACATACACTTACCGTCTTTTCCCCCAAATCATGTACTCTACAGTGGAGATGCACTCGACTGCCCAGTTGAGCCGTCACGTTATTAGTAGAAGCATCGTCTTCGAAGAAAGGCAGGGGTTCGGAAGTGGTGGTGGACAGGTCCTCCTCGTGGTCCTCATACGTCTCCGTGAAGACCTCCCGCCAAAAAGGACCGGTGATCACTTTCTTGTCACCGGTTTTGAAGTCTGAAAAGAAGTGTTTGGTGAGAATAGTAATAAAGATCGTTTAGGTAAGAATGGAAGTCGACTGCAATATAATTTAGGAATAGGCTAGTTAGAGAAAGAAGCTGCCATCAAGACAGCCTACGTTATTCTTCTGCTTGATAATGAGGAACCAGGTGTTAAGCGTAACTTTGGAGAGTTCTATCGTGCAGTAACCAGAATATATGCTCCATATAAAATACGTTTTTTTATTTGATTTTCTGAACGATGATCTCTCCAAGGTGCATTACAGAACTTATATAAACATTACATTGTTTCCTATATACAACATAGTCATGAAGTGTCGTGGTAAATCAAACGCATCTGATCTGGTTAATGTCTAGTTTTATTGTGCTCTCTCATCGTTTCAACATACTTTTGTTCTTAATATAATGCTTACTTATCATAATCCTAAAAAGGTATGGTTACACATACATACGAATAAACGATACAATACTTACACAGTACTGTCATACACTACAGTCAGGATAGGAGATTTCTTTGAGTAAATAATACAAATCAAATTTGATTTAACTCATTAGTTACATCTTTCTAAAAAAGTAGGTCTACAAATTACCTTACACAACAAACATTTCCCATTTATTACAAACATGTAAACTCCAAAACACTTGAACAAGGGCCCACCTTCACAGAATACATTAAGACCCTCAAGTTAATAAGACAAAGAGGTTGCTAATTTCGTCGCGAGACACTCTTGAAGCGACGGTAACGTAGCACAATATTATTATGTTACAGACACTTATGAAAAATTCAGGAATTCCCTTGGAATTAGATTAAACAAATATTAGGCCTAGGCTCGTAGGTATTCAATGACGGGATTCTGAATAATGAATTATAAAACAGCGAAATCTGGCACGAAATATGTTAAACAAGCCATAAGGGTACATGTCTAATTTTTTAATGCCCATTATATGGCTTAAACAATATAGGTTTTTTCTTTCACGAGTCAACCTAAATGACAGCCGGAAAAATAGATTTTGGATTTTTATACTTAGTAATCTGCCCTTGTGAAGAACAATAAAATTGTATATAACATGATACGCATTTTGACGACCTCCGTGGTTGAGTGGCGTACGCGCCGGTTTCAAGGTGTCGCTAGCTCTGAGGTCCCGGGTTCGATTCCCGGACGGGTCAATGTAGAAACCAACTTTTCTACATTGTCCCGGGTCTGGGTGTTTGTGGTACCTTCGTTGTTTCTGAATTCCATAACACAAGTGCTTCAGCTACTTACTTTGGGTTCAGAGCAATGTATGTGATGTTGTCCGCATTTATACGCAAATTTTTGTGTAATATAATATAAACATAAAGGATGATTCGCTTATATGTAGTAGTTTATTTATTCCGCTTCTTGCCTATAAGCTTTAAATTTTTTGTCTAGCATACAACCTGTTCAGTGTTTGTGTTATAAAGATTCCTTTTGTGTCCCAAAAAGGCAAAACGAATAAGTTCAAATGAAAATATCGAATAAGAAGTAAATTCAATTACTGTTTACCTTCAATAATATTTCAAGTAAGATTTTCGATAGAACCGGCAAAAACCTGAATCCTGTTGACTTTAAGTAAAAAACTGTCGTATCGATAACAGGTAAGGTAATCCTTTGGGTATCTGCTAGGGTTGCTAACCCTTTCTTACGTTACTATCGATACCCCGAAAGTCCTCATCCAGGCTAGCTTAAGATATCAATATCCAAGAATCTGGCTCCAAAAGGTGGGATAGGAATTGTATTCGCACTATATAAAATCTAAAATGATGGAAGATGGAAGACTGGAAGCCGACCCCAACATAGTTGGGAAAAGGCTAGGCAGATGATGATGCAAAGAATGTCAAGAATGGAATAATACAAAAAGAAGTAGGCATATAATAACGACGTAATTAAAAGAAGAAAATAACTGAACAGTAAATAACATTCCGAAAAAAATAAACGAACATTGGCAGCCTCCCAGAAAACACAAGCTCACAAATTAAAACAATATATAAACGGGAAAGTCACCGTCTCGGCCAAAAAGATCAGAAATTAAAGGAAAACGTTGAAAGCTTAAAAGAAATCCAGCTAATTAGCAATTAGGGTGACTTTTTCACGGCAATATAAGCCAGGAACACATTTAGAGAAGAATTAGGACCAACCATAATACGCTTTGCAAAGTACCGGAGAAGGGACGCGGTATAACTTAGGATATTGTACTTAATGCCCAAGAAAAGCTTTGGGAAAGGTAAAATGTGGCCGAAGGCTCTCAAGGAAAATATTAAGCGAATATTTATTCAGTGAACAAAAATGATAATGATATGACATATTTTGGGAGATTATGAGATTTCGAAGTATCTTAAAGGAAATTCACTCATGGGGATTTTGGATCCTTAATCTTAACTCGAGAATGTTTAAATGTATTAATACTTGAGTACCGGTAATTGATTGAACCTTGTACGGAAATTCGGGATTTAACGTTCTGTTTCAATTTCCTTTAAATTCGTACCCTGACTGCATGGTTGAGCAACTAATATCTTTTTTCGTTGGATCTTTCGACGACCCTATTTGCGTAATGGTTTCCATTACATACAATTCGATTGTGCTATTGTTATTTAATACAGTATTTCTTGATAGGGTTAGGTACTTTTATATTCACATCTGTACCTACGCTTGATATAAAATATTGAGGAACTAGCTATGCCCCGCGGTTTCACCTGGGTTTTTACCCAGACCGCATTAAAAATGAAAATAAAAGTAACGTTTCTTACTCCATATAACATTAGCTATTTGTGAGTGAAAGTCCCGTCAAAATCGGTCCAGCCGGTGATTTATTTGGATGTATAGTTAAAAGTTGTTCACCTTTCAGTGATTTAGACTTTACTTGTTACAAACCCTAAAAGACACAGAATGAAATACAATAGCAGTAACTTATTGGTAACTAAACTTCAAGTAATAATAATAATAATATTCCGGGACAACTCACACACGGTCATCTGATCCCAAGCTAAGCAGAGCTTGTGTTATGGTAACCAGACAATTGATAAACATACTTTTATATTTCTAAATACATACATATTATAGATAAATTACACCCAGACCAGAACAAATGATCGTGCTCATCACACAAACATTTGTCCTGGGTGGGAATCGAACCCACGACCTCCGGTATAGCAGTCAGGGTCACTAACCACTAGACCAACAGGCCCGTCAATATACAATTGAAAGTCAAGAAAGAAAATCTAAATCCAAGCAAAAAGCAGAGATCAAAAAAGAAAATGTTTCATCTATTTTCCAGACCCTTATTAAGGGAAAGAAAAATTACAAGAAAATCTAAGTCGCAGGCAATAAATAATAAAACACGAGGCTTGCAATAAATCTGAACGGAATGTCTGTAGACTAAAGAAATTTATGAGATAGGTAATAATTTTAACGTGAAACAGAGGCTAATTATTTAGGGGAGACAATGTAACAAACATATTTTCATGTGTTCATTTTTTTATGATTTATGTGTACATAAAGTAAGGTAGACTCTACTCGTGATCAGAGAGCTGGTTTGTTCCTTGCACAGAGAATCGGCATAGCCATTCAACGTGGCAATGCTGCTAGCCTTCTGGGCACGTTTCCCGCCATTGACAAGGATGACGATGAGTATTTTGACGCGTGTTAGTTTTATTTATTTATATAAGACTAGCTGATCCCCGCGACTTCGTCCGCGTCAATTTCTGTTATTATGACCACGATTAAGAAGTTAAAAAAAAAAGTATTTCTGCGTAAATGATAATTATATATAATTAGTATAGATTATGTTGATAAAACTCTGTAGCAAATAATTGGCAATAATGCATTAATTTCGACCAAATGATTACCTTAAAAAAGGTTATAGTGAGTCAATTTTAAAAGATAGACATATACTGTCGCAGACATTTTTTTAGATCATTCAAAGAGGAACAATTCTTTCATACATATATTTTGGGTAACTCGAACCGTTTACGCAGCGCACGCAACGGAAGCTTTCAAGTATGAATATTTTCCCCCGTTTTTGTGACATTTTTCACTGCTGCTTCGCTCCTATTGGTCGCAGCGTGATGTTATATATCCTAAAGCCTTCCTCGATAAATGGACTATCTAACACAAAAAGATTTTTTCAATTCTAACCAGTACTTCCTGAGATTAGCGCGTTCAACCAAACAAACAAACAAACTCTTCAGCTTTATAATATTAGTATAGATAATGCATTAATTTCGACCAAATGATTACCTTAAAAAAGGTTATAGTGAGTCAATTTTAAAAGATAGACATATACTGTCGCAGACATTTTTTTAGATCATTCAAAGCGGAACAATTCTTTCATACATATATTTTGGGTAACTCGAACCGTTTACGCAGCGCACGCAACGGAAGCTTTCAAGTATGAATATTTTCCCCCGTTTTTGTGACATTTTTCACTGCTGCTTCGCTCCTATTGGTTGCAGCGTGATGTTATATATCCTAAAGCCTTCCTCGATAAATGGACTATCTAACACAAAAAGATTTTTTCAATTCTAACCAGTACTTCCTGAGATTAGCGCGTTCAACCAAACAAACAAACAAACTCTTCAGCTTTATAATATTAGTATAGATTTAATTTTAGTCTTTGTTTGTTCTTGTATTAGATTTAAGTATTGAATTGTAAATAAATGCTACCTCATACTAAGTAAGGTTAATTTTAGGAGAGACTTCTTAGTAGTATCTGTTTATACATGTTTGACGACCTCCGTGGTCGAGTGGCATACGCACCGGTTTCAAGGTGTCGCTAGCTCTGAGGTCCCGGGTTCGATCCCCGGTCGGGTCAATGTAGAAACAAACTTTTCTACATTATCTCGGGTCTGGGTGTTTGTGGTACCTTCGTTGGTTCTGAATTCCATAACACAAGTGCTTTACTTTGGGTTCAGAGCAATGTTTGTGATGTTGTCCGCATTTATTTATTTATTTATTATTTATGTTGTGTTGTAGCTTGGTGCGTATGATAGATTTTAGTATAATATTGCTTTGGTTAGTTAGTTTTCACTGTATTTACCAATTTCGTATTAGAATAGGAGGTAGATACGAACTTAAAAGCGTTTTCAAGTTTACTGTTTGATTTTGGACTGTTTACTCTTTTTTGTGAAAAACAAATTTGTTTTTTTTTTAACGACAATACCTAGCTTTGGCTAATTTAATACGTGAAAGGTCAACACCTAATTCTTAAAAAATATACAAAATTAAAATACTTCAAAGAATCTTGATTTATATTTCAAAAACAAGAAATTACTAAAATTAATTTAAAGATAAAAATTCTTAAAGTTTTAATAATATTGCCGTATTTAAGATACGGCCTTAGGCTAAATTAATGGTTTCTAGAGTACGTTAGTACCTATGTAAACAAGATTTTGTTTGAAGTTAAAAATTGTTTAATAATTTGTATATTTTTAAACGGCAATGTGATGTTATTAAATTTCGATATTTAATTCTGTCAACAACATTCGTTACGAACTTATTATAGGTAGGTAGATTTAGATAACGAACACCATTGCTTCAGGCAAGGACTACAGGATAGATCACCCACTCGAATATATGTACACATAATGTATGTGATATAGTCAAAATTGTATGTAGGTACTATAATGGGTGTAGTAAAGTATTTTTTTTCATCTTCATTCCATTATAATTCTGTTCTTTTATCAATCAAATACACATTGTTCCTAAATATAAAATTATGTAATGTTACAAAACCAAGGAAGGAAAATATAAAAAATTAAGTATTTTTTGTTTTCATATTCCGCTTTATCAAATTACGATCAACAGAAACAAATTAATAACATTCTTTAAGCAACATATTATGTTAAATATATATATTTTTTTTATTAAATTAATTATTTTTAATTAATTTTCGATACCGTTAATCGAAAATGAAGAATGCCGTGTCCTAGCAATATTTGCAAAACACGTGTTTCTTTTATTTTGTGACGTAACTTTATTACTCACACCTTTGTATTCTTGAAAAATCATAAAAAACGAATCTCCTATCTCATGAATCACGTTCTCCTAAAACGAGTTGATTAAAATACATGATATGCGAAGAATGTCGAGTTTAACCCGCGAGTGAGCTCGTCTTAACAAATTGTAGAACGCGCTTACATCTTGCTTACTGTAAATTGAAGACAAAAAGTTGTTTGCGAATTGAGATGTATGTTAATTACATGTAAGCAGGAGCAGGGTTAGGTAGCTAATCGACAAATAGGTATGTTTAGAGACAGACAGAAGATTGGCTTTTTGTAGAAAGTATATTCAGTTATACGATCTGAAAAATTGTAGGTATCTGGATATACTGCAAAGGAGATTCAATGGCTTTTATTTATCAGCGAGAAATGTACGAAGATGTCTCTAGTAGCAAAACATTTTTATACCTATCTCTTATTTTACCTGCCTCGTTGGCCTAGTGGTTCTAAGTGCGACTGCTACGCTAGAGGTCTTGGGTTCGATTCTCAAGTCGACCAAGGTGTTATTGGGTTTTTTATGAAATTCTCAGTAGCAGGTCGGAGTTTGGATTTGTGCCCGGTTAGTGGCAATAGGCTCGCCCCTATTACATGGGACCTAAACATACCGGCGAACTGTGGGTGTACATTGGTACACCTCTGCCTAACCCTTCGGGGATACAAGCGTGATGGTATTTTATGTTATTTTAAGATGGTAGATACATTATACCATTTTTCATTTTCAGTTATTTGCTGTATGATTAAAAATCTTAGATACTGTAGCGTGAAAGCATACTCTGCAAAGTTTTTACAAATCCTTTTGATAGTATCACAGATTAATTAATCAAAGAAAATCCAGACGGCAGCTCTAAAGTTCTGTGAGCTGACGCTTATACCTTCATGAGTAGCTAACCCAATTTTATTGGTTTTGCATGTCCTATGTTCTAAATATAACATGTATACATACAACATATACAATATACAATAATATTACGACGACCTCCGTGGTCGAGTGGCGGACGCACCGGTTTCAAGATGTCGCTAGCTCTGAGGTCCCGGGTTCGATCCCCGGACAATGTAGAAAATTACTTTTCTACATCATCTCGGGTCTGGGTGTTTGTGGTACCTTCGTTGTATCTGAATTCCATAACACAAGTGCTTTAGCAACTTACTTTGGGTTCAGAACAATGTATGTGATGTTGTCCGCATTTATTTATTTATATGTATCGCTCTAGGACGTCAAAAATAAGGCATTAATATTCTGACAATTGTCTTATTTTCATCTACTTCTATCACTTTCCGTCTCGGACATTCTATTTGATCTGTTTTTTTCAGTCACACAATGTCAGACATGTAAATCGGAAACAGTTTTTAACGTATCGTAGTATTGATATGCATCATCTCAAGGAACACAACATTTGTTCCGTAACTTTTCGATGAACATACCTATGTTGTGTTCATTTGGTAGGTCTCTACCTAAAGTATTGACCACTAGAGTTTATCGGTCTAGTTACCGGTCGCCCCGTATATTAAAACATCCATGATATAAACCTGTTTATTGGGGTAAATTAGTCACCGTGGTAATTAAAGTAAAATGAATTAAACATAGTAATACGAACCTGGAATCTGTGGAGCAATAACGCATAGCGTCCTAGTGAGCAGCGAGCAGAAGACCAAAAGACCAGCCGACGTCATGTTGTCAGCCCCACGAGTTTGGAGCCATAGAGTTCATGACCCGCTGTCACTGCATCTGGAACAAGATATATTGTGGTATTATATAGGAAACCAAGGTGTTAGGTTGTATAAAGGGTCAAAAAACTTTGAGGTTATTATTTAAATATTGATGTATTTTTATGTGTATATAGTTAAGTTTTATAATAGTGCTAAAAGTTATGTAATTACGAAGTTATTATTTAACCCTAATATTTTTTTTATGAAAAATTAATTATTTATCTATTTCGACAGGTGCTCAGGGAACAATTATAAAAAAGTTAGTAAATTAAAACAGTTGTAAAATAAATTCTGCTGCACAAATCGTATAAAATATTAAATTTTCTTTAGAGAACTAAGCAGGAATCGAAGGTAACTATGTTTTCTTAGATATAAACTGAAAATTTCATACATTAGTGTGTAACAGTTATGTATGTAAACCTTTGTGGCGTAGGTGGGAAACTCAGAAACCATGAAAAGAAATATCATTTAAAGTTAAAATATATATAAATTTTTGTCTTATGTAATATATTTTCTGTGTATTTTTTTAAATTTTTGTCTTATGTTATATTTGTGTGTATTTTGGTCTTAAGTATACATAATTTATTTACACTTTTTTCCAATTTTGTACTCATGCATCTACCACGATTTTTTTCTGCATCTCCCTAAGGTTGACTGGCAGTGAATGCCTACTGGCATTAAGTCCGCATTTGTGCAAGAAGTATTAAATAAGTAAATAAAATAAAGGTATAGATCGCAACATGACTGTTATCTCATTTTATTTTTGTCATCCTTTTTCTTTATTACTAAATCTTGAGTTACTCTCACTCTTTCTGTACAGCATTAAATCTCTTCACACAGTCTTTAAATTCCATTTAGAAATAGCGTTGAATAGTTAATTTACAGAGAACACAGAGTGATTACAAGACAAACATTTATTGTAGCCACTTATCTTGTCGAGTAGTTAAAGTCAAGTGCGGAAAACGAATGGGTCGAAATAATTGTATTCGGAAACAAAATGGCCGCGTCTTCGGGCATTGCTTACATACGTATGTTGTTAGACATATTGTAATGTATTGTTATTTACCCGTATTTGGTTACACGTGATATATTAAGCAGATGGGATGGTCATTATTTTAGTGTCTTTGCCTATTTAGGTTGGTTGTTTTAAGAATTTATTGGTGGAGGATAGTTTTGGTGTCTTTTGTTATTTTTGAGGTGTAAATTGAATAATATAGTCACTATAAGATACGGGCTTTAGTTATAGAAATAATTATCTTAAAACATCCATACTAATATTATAATCGCAAGGTCATAAAGCCTTCAGGAAGGGAAAATAATTTTATTTTTTTTCCTAAATATCCGACAACTACATAAGGATTCTCTCCGCAAGAATAAGTCAGTATTGTGATATAATTAGTGAGTTCAATGCCCTATATACTTGCAGCATACGAGTTTTTGAAACCAACTTTCGTTCAAAAAATAAAATATTTTTAAACAAACTTTGACTCGATGCGCTCCTAAGGGATTGCCATAAATCATAAAAAAAAATATTATTTATTAGTTTTCAAGAGTTACACCACACTTTAAAACGAAACAGACAATGAGTTGAAATCTGATTTCCAAACGAATTGAACATTTTTAATAAGTCGCCTTTTACGTTTCGTATAATTCCAAATAAATCACATAACATAAAGTTATTTAATTTACTAGCTATACCCGCGACGTTGTTCGCTTATATCATTCATCTTTATGCATAAATATTTTGACTGTTATATAGAAGGCCACCAACACGAACTGCCTACTGCGAGTAACTTTCCGTATGGCACAAATAAATCAAATTCAAGTGTTCTTTTTAAATATTTAAAAATTTATAAAACACATTTTCAAAACTCCAACACATTGTTTTGCTGGATTCATATTCCTATGTAGTCGTATTCGTTATATATGTTACTTTAAAAGCTTGAACTAAGGTAAACCTTAAGATTTACGCGTAAGTCCTAGCATTTACCGACATGAGTTGGTAAAAGTAAGTATTTCTGCAGATAGGACGATTTTTTCGGGCTCTTACCATTCGAATTTAGTAAATGCTAAATTTTACCGCTGTCAGCTGGTACATGTTGGTTTTAGGTATAACACAATGAGTAGTCAACTGGTTATTAAACGCCTAGCAACGTTGACGTTATCATCTATAAATAGAACGTAATTGTTAATAAAGACTAATTTTGAATAACATATGTTGTCGCTCGCTTCGCTCGCTCTGTTCCAAGGTCACAATATCTAACCTAACCTAACCTATTGATCTCTGTCACAAAGTCGAACCTAACCAAGCAATAGCTTTCTGGGCAATGTCGGTTTTATACTAAGTCGAGGGTTTGATTTGCACTCGACAAATAGGTAGGCTTTGTGACTTTGTAGGTTAAGTTTGACGATTATGCTAACATATTTTGAAGTGTTTTTTTTTTGTTACAATTATGTTTCTTAGGCCATAGTTCTCATTAATACAGTAGTCCCCAGTAAGACTGCAGGGCGCGAGATTTAGGTTCAAAACTCCGAAATTCAAAATTCCATATCAAGAAATACTGAACTACGCATTATAAATGAGAGGGGATGTCAGATAGGCAGTGACTTCATGTTAATAAGGAATACACCTGAGACCCATGAGACTGAAAGAGGAGGTAGTTACAAAAAGTTGACGTATGTATTGAGAGGCGCAGGGGCAGAATAACCAAAACTGTGTTTAAAATTATTTCTAACTGTTTAGAAAAATAAGTAATAGCTGACCAAGGACAATCTCATTTTACCCTTATAAAGATGGAGGCTATATCCCTTACAGTAAAGTCACTTTATTCTGCCCAACATAAGGTGAGGGGCTCAAATACCGTACGTAGGTATATATTTTAAAATGTAGAGAATTCTATAGAAAGTTTATTTTACTTAAGGTTATGAACCACCTTTCGGTAATTGGATACAAAAACTTTATGAAATTTAAACAAATAAACAAAAAATCTTGCACGCATCAAAACGTACATGAGTAGCCAGCTACCTTATAATGAGTATTTAAGAGTTCGCACACACTAAAGATTGTGTTTTAAAAAAGGATTTTTGGGTAAAAACAATAAGAAATAACAAATACAAAAAAATCTTAACCATGGAATACTACTTATAGGCGACCAAAAGAAAACATTACACATTACGTTGGAAAAATAATTTAAAAAGTGGATTAAAGTTTTTAACCAGGAATCTTAAGTTTCCAAGTGAGAAGTAACTGAGCGTAAATGTCCTGGCCAGATATAAATCTATTATTAATTTACAGTATAAGATTATTATGCTTGATCAGCAATGAGCAACTAACTTACCTATGGGAAAATAGTGAATACAAACACAAAATAATTGTAATAAAATGCTAAAAATAGCGTCCCTTTTTTAGCATTTTGTTACAATTATTTTGTTAGTTAAACACAAAAAGGGTTAGCTCTACTGAGATTTGAACTTAAGTAACAAAACATTCAAACTCAGAAAATGGACGCAAAAAAATACACAAACATTGACAACTGGATTTGAACTTGCAGCAGTAACATTAAAATCTATTCGTTCAACCACCAATCTGTTTACTACGACAGCTAGCTTTCCGAAAAGTATATTGTGTAGTTCAATCAAAATGAAGTTATTTGATCGCTATGGCTACCTGAGTCTGCCTAGTTACCCCTTGTTTATATGTCAATAATACCAATTTACGTGTGCAGATGAGAAAATGATTTTGGAAATTTAAAGCTCCACCCCTTATCAGCTAAATGTAATAGCATGCTTAAACATAGCTAACAACCGTCTACGATTTTCTGAAAACATTCTGTCAATTTTTTACTGCTATCAATTCAGTAGTTCATAATTGATACTGTAACATAAAATCTGACCCCCGGCAAAAGAATGTTGTAATATTATATGTATAGAAGAAAATGCACAACTCCATCTATGAATTTTAAAATCAACTATTAACCTCGCCAACATGATCAAATTTAAATTATTTATATACAAAAAATGCTTACACATGTAATTCCACTTGATGTTTTTGAAATCTCATAGATGGCGCGGCTTTAAGAATGTCTTGATACTACCTATTTTCATTTAATTATGTTTATCGGCCTAAGTTACTTATATTGCGTGATTTTTATAGTGTAAAGCTAGCTTATAACATGGTCAACATAAGAACAACATTCAAATATGCGTCGTTAGATTACACGTTGTTACAGAATGCGTTGAAAATATAAAGGTTCACTGCTCGTTCCCCGTAAGTGATAGCGTGATAATATGTAGCCTATATGTTGACCCGACTTCTAAATAATATTCGTGCCAAATTTGAAGTAAAACCATGCAGTACTTTTTGAGATTATCCCGGACATACATACAGACAAACAGACAAACAGACAAACAGACAAAAATTCTAAAAACTATATTTTTGGGTTCGGTATCGATTGTAGATCATACCCCAAGTATTCTTTTAAAAAAATATTCAATGTACAGTTTTGACTTTCCTATCATTTTATTATATGTATATAGATAACATCACATATAATACGTAACACTGCTAATGTTGACCATATTAATTTAGGTTAAGATATGCAACGAAGCATCCACTGACAGGGTAAAAAACAACAATAAAAAGTACCTAAATACCAAACAAACAAAAAATATCCTTGAAGAAAATAACACCAAAAGTTTTATTTAAAAAGCAAAGCCAAGACAATCAGTTAAATACCGGCTGTTTCATCTTTTTATAAAGGGAAAACGATGCGACTTATTGGCGCAAACTGGAGATGACAAATTGCGTAATTTTCTTCTACAGATAAACACAATTTTTACAAAAAAATGTGTTTCTCGTTCGTCTTTTGACTTTGTTTTTTTTTTTTCATTTTCACACCATTCTTTAGACGTAATATTTGAAATAACAAAAATATTTCGCATTGTGTTCTAAATTCAAACATTTAATGTAGCGAAGCTGCAATTGCCATTGATTAGTGTTCTAATTTTGAATTGATTCGAGAATATCTAAAGTTAGAAAATTATTAGATACTCAGCTATGTCAAGTGTGACTAGAAACAAATGATAATAATAATAAAATAAAATAAAAATCCAGCCTATAAACGTCCCACTGCTGGGCACAAGCCTCTTCCCATATAGAGAAGGCACGAGCATTGATCACCACGCTTGCTCTCTGCGGATTGGCGATTTCAAATACCAAATTTTGGAATTTTCTAGAAACAAATAATCCTTAAAAAATATAATTAATTTATTATTCTGGTCAATAGTTCACAAAACAAAATAAGCGTTGAAAAACACTTGAAAGTAGATTAATGGTATTTTCCTTACACTATTATGTTCCTGAATTCCAATTTTAAAGAAACCAATTGCATTGCGCTCGTTAATATTCTAAATTGGAACAATTTAGTTTATTGTACCGAGCTCTAACCTCGTTTGTTTATTGTTCTAATTTTAAAAAGGGAATCGAATAAAATGCCAGTTTGTTAGCAATGTTCAATTTAAAAAACCGATTGGTATTTCTAATTATAATATTTCGATTACATTTAGTTTAGTAATTACCAACAATATAATAATTATAATAAATACACATAGAAAAAAAAATAGAAAATGGCCAAGAAAAAAAAAATACCGGCCCATAGGCTCTTCTTATGTAATGAAAGAACGAGGTTTAATCACCAGATTTGCTTTTTAAAATTTCCATATGATACCAGTTCTAAAAATGTTATACCTCCAAGTTATACCTTGTTATAACTACAAGGTGTAAACGTAACACAGTACTACCAGACAATATATTGAGTTCAAAAGCAACTCAAAGCTAATATAAACACGTATGTTATCCTAAATACAAAGATGGATGGTCCATTCCAAAGCCATTCCTGGCTGAGGTAGAATGAAATAGATTCAGTATACTGTGTTAGAGAAAGCTATATTTTATCGCTTTGAAATATTGAAATCTTGGAGGAAAACCTATGTGTCTATAATGCTTTTTAGAATTTAAATTTTGTGTTAAATATCTAGTTTTATTATATTTTTAAATAATTAAAGCATGAAAGGAATTTCTTCTGAACGCCACTGAACGCTGAGAGTATAAAAAATGTGAATATATTTTTGACATAGTAAATGCTAGAAAAACGAGATTTGGAACACAAAGCTCTTTTATATAAATCATTTTTAAAACACAGTCATGAATATTGAATAATGTAAATAATCATAACATTTAAAACAAAAGGTACTCGTAAATGTTGAGAAAAACTTACTTTACTATTACACAGATAAACAAAAGAATTCGAATCAGATATTCAAAACAATTTAAATTTAAAATTCGTTAGATAAGAAAAGAAATAAAAAGCGTCGAATTTAAGCAAAAATACAATCTATAAAACGATTTCGTGGACCCGACACTATTTCACTGATATGATCACGATTAGCCAAACTTCTGAATATAAAAAGGTCTACTTTATGAGTTAGAACCGAAAATATGGTGTTCATAATGTATACAAATTGCTAAACTTTAAATATATATTACATATTTTATGTTTTCGGTAAGGTTTACGATGTAACACCACGCAGCGGAGCCACCTGTCACCACTAGACGTGCTTTTATTTAGTTTTGTATTAGTTTTTAATACAGGATTTTGTTTTTGAGGATAAATTATGTATGTAGAGTAGAATTAATGAGGTATTGTGATATAATTTTTGGTAAGTCTAAGCAAAATAATGGCCATGTCAAGGTCGCCTTGTTTTGTGTGTACTTCAGGAAAAAAAATAGACTATGGAAGCGGTTAGTATTGTTTCTTGTTTTTATTTATTTTCATTATCTATTGTTAAGCGCCAATAGTAATACGTATCTAGTCTGGGAAAATTTTAACTGTTCACCTACTACGGTTCAGGAGATACAACTCGCTTCTAGTTACTTTGCCAGTGTTTTCTTACCGGATGCTCCTTCTCTTGATTACCTTAGTCATAAGCACCAGAACTCGTCGGCCAATCTTATAAATATTACTCAACTAACTTTGCAAGACTTAGACAATGGTATCAATACCTTAAAACCGAACTCCTCTGTAGGCCCGGACAACATTCCCGCATATATAATTAAGGGTTGTAAAGATCTGCTAACACTGCCTATCTTACATATTTTTAACATGTCTCTAGAGACCGGGATTTACCCCGATCGTTGGAAAGTCTCGCGAGTGCAACCGATTCCTAAATCTGGTGATCATTCCAAGGTAGAAAATTATAGGCCGATAGCAATTCTTTCAGTGCTTCCTAAACTGTTTGAATCATTATTACATTCTCTTATTAGTATCCAAGTACAGCCTTATCTGTGCAACTCCCAACATGGCTTTAGATCAAATCGTTCTGTGAATACTAATCTCTTAAATCTGGTTGACATAATATCTGAACACTTGGACCAAAACATACAAGTGGACGTTATATACTTCGATTTTAAAAAAGCATTTGATCGTGTAGATAATGACGTGTTACTTAAAAAACTGAGTGAAATCGGTTTTACACCCAAGCTCCTCAAATTTTTCGCGAGTTATCTTTGCAATCGTCAGCAGTATGTCCGTCATGGTTGTTATGTGTCTCAACCATATCACACCCGATCTGGCGTCAGCCAGGGTTCGATTTTGGGGCCTCTTTTATTTGGAATTATGGTTAATGATCTAGAATCAGAACTCAAACATGTTAAGTGCCTATTGTATGCGGATGACCTCAAATTAGTTTACGGTATCCAAAATAGTTATGATTCAGTTACACTGCAAGACGACATAAATTCTGTCTTTAATTGGAGTATGCACAATAAACTATTTTTCAACATAGCCAAATGTCATGTCATGACCTTCAGTCGTGCTCATAACCCCCAGATATATCCCTACTTCTTGGGATCAGATCTTATAACTCGAGTTACCTCTGTCAGGGACCTGGGCGTTCTCTTTGACCCTAAATTAAACTTCCATGATCATATCAAAACACTGGCATCTGATTCTTATCGTAGATTAGGTTTTGTCATAAGAAACATGAGAGAGTTTCATAACCCCATGGCCATAAAACTAGTTTATATGGCGTTGGTCAGGAGTAAGCTCGAGTCTGCCTCCATAATCTGGCATCCTTACGAAGGTAGTTACGCCTTACTTTTAGAGAAAGTTCAAAAAGCTTTTCTCAGATTTTTGTACAAGAAATTGTTTAATTACTACCCGTATCTTTATCCTACAAAATTTTTATTAGGCGTCCTTACATTCAATTCTCTAGAAGTTAGGCGTAATAACTGCTTGATAACATCTATTTGTAGGGTCTTGCGCGGCGATTCGGATTGTCCTGACATAGTGTCACAAGTTGTCCGTCTGTTTGTCCCACCGGTGCCTAAGATTCAACTTAGACCGCGTAGACATCCGCTACTGGCCGTGCCCGAAGCCCGCACCGTCTCCCGCTCCAAATCTCCTCTCGTCCGCGCGCTCACACTGATCAATGCACTCATGACGTCAGTACCTGAATGTGATGTGTTTGCAACGAAATGGGTGGATTTATGTAATGAGTGTATGAGATTTTGCGAGATGATGAATGACTGATATATATATATTGTTATTTTTTTGCTATGTTCTTTGTGTATTTTTATGTTTTTATGTTTTTATGTTTTATATGAATATTTTATGTTTCTAAATATTTGACATTTTGCTCTTTACATGTTAATTATTACTTTTACTGTACAACGCTTTAGTCTTCTCTGTTATGTTGTGCATGTTTTTTGATAATAAATAAATAAATAAATAAATAACTCGCTGACAAACAAACGGACGGACGGACAGCAAAGGCTAAAGGATTTTTGCACTCTAATAACTCAAACAAACTTTCTCACATTCAAAAAATTACACGTGTGTATTAAATTTTGGCACAATCCAAAAGTTCTGAACAATCCAGTTACAGAGCTAAATAACTTTTCTTTTGTAATACGATAAGGGGCTTATTTAAACAAAACTTCTTAATTGCCTTTATGCTTTAGGCTTATTTAACAACATAAAGCATAAGTATTTGTTTTTCAATGACTTCCAGTCTTCATTACTCGGAAATGCTCCAAATATTATTGATTGTACTGTTCTGAGAAATGTGTTTGTTTTGACCTCCTTCGTGTTTACGAAAACTTACATAACATAACATACCATCACGCCTGTATCCCCGAAGGGTTAGGCAGAGGTGTACCAATTTACACCCACAGTTCGCCGGTATGTTTAGGTCCCATGTAATAGGCGGCGAGCCTATTGCCACTAACCGGGCACAAATCCAAACTCCGACCTGCTACTGAGAATTTCATAGAAAAACCCAATAACACCTTGGTCGACTTGGGAATCGAATCCAAGACCTCTAGCGTAGCAGTCGCGCTTAGAACCACCAGGCCAACGAGGCAGTTTACGAAAACTTATATAAACGAAAAGGACAATAACAATGAAAAGTTTACTTATTGTTTAAATCTTTAATCCAAGCCATAGATTATACGGATTACCGTACGTTCCTTAAAATCCGTCAGAGTAATATTGCGTTATGGACATCCAAACTTACACAAAAATACATATTTATAATTTTATCTAATAATATTTTTGGTATTTGCCTTCTCTATAGCCTGTACTATGCGGTTTTAAAGCAGGACTGTTACCATTGTGGAAGCGAGACGGCACACTACACTTCATAGCGGCGTCTCGCTTACACGACGGCAACCGTCCTTGCTTTAAAAGCTCAATCGTTTAAAGACTTCGAATCCTTTTTAGAATATAATAGTTTTAAATTGTAAAGGATTCCATCTATTTCTCAGGCCTAAAGTAAGTTACTTCAGCACAGCTCTTTAATATCCACGTGTATCGTCCCTCGGCATCCCTGAGGGCGTGTTAATTACCTCACGGTTTGTTCACAACCAAACTACAAATATTAATCAAGTGTTCCTAGTGTAGCGACGGTTTATAAATATGTTTGCGCTCGTATCTAGGTTTCATAAGTTTGAACAAATGTTGGTTGCAATGTGTGGATAAAATTGTGGCGAGGCAGCGTTGGCATGATAACCTGGACTTTATTATTGTTTTATTTTAATAACAATATTTTTGGCTTGATTCCTATACGTTTTAAATAACCCATAGGTTTCCTTTATAGTAATCGGAACAACATACTAAGTTTAAGCTTTCTAATAACAATCCTGAGATGCGCTATTTTGTACCTATTTACTTCAAGATTAAGTTATATTTTTCTTTAAATTTTTCTCAAGCTCAAAGACTACTAATATACCTTGCTATTTCATAAATAAATATATCATTTCTTAATTTATTTTTGATTAGCAAATTGGACAATCACCATGGGGGCCAATGTTTGGGCCAACATGTTAACTGCTGTTATAAGGGTTATAAATGATAGCCACATCCTTCCACATTAAATTTTTGTCCAACATCTAGATCATATTTCGTTTGGAAACCTTCCAAAGCAGTAAAACAGTTGACGTTCAACGAATATTGGTAAAAGTGGATTCTCGTAGTAAATAGTTTTTTGGACCGACGCAATTGGTGTTTCCTAAGTGTTTTTGTTAAATAAATCATTGTTAGAGGGCAAATATCTAATTTGTGTGATCGAAATCTATGAACTTTTTTAGGTGTCTAGACACTTATAATCTTGTGTGGTAAGAACAAATTGTTTTGAAATAAATCTAAGTACAGTAAAATAAAGGTTTCGTCAATGTCAATTATTTGACCTACTACTAGCTTTTCTGTTATAAACGTTTATACAAAGATTTTTGATTTTGTTTGTTTAAATGAAAAGGTTTGTCAGAAAAAAATTCATACTTACTGTAATTTTGTGCGCTATACTGTAGATAAGTAAATAAACCTCACATCTAACCATGCATTAAACGTGCCTACTTTAAAAATATCTGCTTCAAAATTAACTTGCAAGATTCCAATCGAACAAACATACATACATTGCAAGAAAATTAAAAGCTTAAGACCACACGGTACACTAACATAAAACCATCAATAATTCTAACAAATAATATTCCAATAGTAGTCCCAATAACATAAATTATTATTGAATCATTTAAAGACTAATTTGAGCAAGTTCCTATTTTCAAGGTAGCCATTTATCACCAGTTGTATTGTAATCTCAGCTTAAATGGCATTGATTTACGGTAAAGAGGAACCTGGAAAATTTCCCCGTTTAATTTGAACGGCAATTATTTTTATGACGAACGATGAGTTAATTGGGGCATTCGCTCCGTTCGACTTTTGTCGTCTACTTTTTAACTGTCTCGTGAAAGAAATATTGGTTTGGGAAAATGTAGTGGTGAAATGATATTAGAATTTTCTGCTTTTTGGTTTTCCTTTGATTTATTCCTATCAGTCTTTGCGAGGCTACTGGAAGATTTTCCGAAAATGTATGCTATTTTCAGTACAGAGTTAATGGCAATTATGACCGTTTTATCATATTTGCCACTACTGTAGTGGTTGACTACTGGAGTGGATATAAAATTGTTTGTTTTGAGTTTCATAGCAAAACTAGCGCTCCATTACATCTAAAAACCAAATTATAGAAGAGGAAAATATATTAACAGGTTCCCTGTCCCGCCAGTAGACACAATAGTTAAACAATGAAATGTTCATATGTGATTCACGGGACAGGGAAAGGGTTAATATTATTTTTAAGTAAACAACTAAGTTAGTGATCTGTAAAAAGCTTGTAGGGTTGTGTATTTAATTTTATGTTACTTCTATCTAAAAAAAACGATTGATTATTTGCCAGAAACATAAATAATGAAAGGCTTTCATTGCTCCACAGCTGGGCAAAAGTATCAAAGTCTTTTCAAGAAGAAGTCTAGGTTTTGACCTGCTAGGATAAGCCGGTCATTGAACCACTAGTACACCGCGACAAAAAAACCTAGTGACCTATTTATCCACATTTATCCAAAGAAATTTATGGAATTTCTTACCCAAAACCCGTCGCACACAATATCGTGAATCCTTTTTAGCCAATTCCCTGTACAATATATCTGTCACTAAATAGAAAGAAAATTCAAGATGGTCGACAAAATGGCGCTTGCCAGCCAATAGATAATATTCTTTTGGTATGTGATGTGGGTGGCATCCCTCGAACGGATCTATCTAATCCATTTATATGTTGGGAATATGAAAATAAATCATTTATTTGAATTTGCAAGGCTAGTGGGATGTGATAGGATTTTAATACACGTATTTGTGGTAACAAAATAAGCTATTACATTTTTCTATTTAAAACTAAAAACACATTATATTTTTAGTATTTTTTTTGTGATACTACATCACTATCTGGTTTGCTCTATAAGTTAATAAATAATTTAAGTAAAATAAACACATTTATTTTAATATAGTGACGTTATATTTGCAAAATCAATTAGTTAATAAATTTATTTATTTTATTTAATCATTTATGTACACACAACACTTTAACAAATAATATTACATATTTAAAAGTGTTTTACAAAGGTGATGCTTATTTCTTAAGAAATTTCTGCCAGCAGACCCGCGAAAGGAGAAGTCGTCAATATTGGCAGTCAGAGTGTTTATGTCATCTGCTCCGGTTCATTTTCCAAGTATTGAGATTAATAAATATAACATGTTACTATAAAATTAATATTTAAAAATATTAAAATACTGCGTAAATGGCATTAAGTTTGTTACGAACCAAATTTATAATCAATGACCAAATTAAATTAACTGAAACCGTGTTTCAAAGAATTGAATATATTTTTACATGCGCTTTTTAACGAATATCAGCTAACTACTTAACTAAAATGAATCTTTCATACTTAGCATTATAAATGTGAAAGTAAGTCTGTCTGTCTGTTATATTTTGACGGCTGAATCACTGAACCAATTTGGGTGGAACTTGCCGCGATAACCAACGTATAAGCATAAATTACATAACTTATTGAATCCGAATGACTGCAGATATCAAAGCGTTTTCTTTTTTAACCAACAACTCTGAAAATGTAGTAATATTGTTATACGTTGATCCTTTGGTAGTCCTTGTCTTTACAATTCTGACAACCACACTTCATAATAATACGCGATAATAAGTCGCCCAGTAAAAATGGGTTGTGGAGGTCAGATAGGCAGACGCTCCATATAAAAAAACAGTATTCAGCTAGATTCGATAAGACTCGAAGCCGACTCAACATAGTTTTAGAAAAGACTAGGCAGAAGCAGAACACATAAAGTATCTTGATGAGATTCCCAACATCTTTAAATTATCACAAATTAATTTTCGAAGCATTTTCCTCGACCCCTGCCGGTAATAACAATATTTTCGGCACGCTTGATTTAAAACTCAATCGCTGTGTGATGGGAGTTCTTAGGTGCAGGAAAGGGCCATTCATCTTTATATAATGGTGGAAGAAAAGAAGTTAAAAGTAAAGTTTACTAGATATACAGAGTGTTTCGGATATGTGTGGTTATATTTAAAATAAAATGTCTAATACTTTCACTAAAAACGAAATACTTTGAAAAAAAATACCTTGTATGGTAGTTTCAATTATTTTTTTGGCAATTGACGATGGTTTCCTTGATAAAAGTTATTAATTTTTATGGGCAGAAGCAGTATTCGGTGCGCGTTGGCCAGATCTGGACGCACCGTTACACCCTATAATATATACGTATATATTATAGGGTGAATATACCCGATACACCTTTATACCCATTTAGAAGTAAACCCATTGTATAATAATATAATAATTCAGCCTATAAACGTCCCACTGCTAGGCACAGGCCTCTTCCCATATAGAGAAGGCACGAGCATTGATCACCACGCTTGCTCTCTGCGGATTGGCGATTTCAGATCCCAAATTTTGGAATCCAGGTTTCCTCACGATGTTTTCCTTCAACGTTTGTCAGAAGTGTCTTAGAATAATTAAGAAAGTACATAATGACTTATTATAACTTATTATAGTTATAATATATATTCGAGGGTTTTTAAATTGGAAAATTAAAAAACGAAAGGGTTAAGAAATGTAAAACCAAATACTCATTTGCTACTATGTATACAGCGTTGGCAGGCCTCCCACCAGGTGGACCGACGATATCGTCAAAGTTGCGGGCACCCGGTGGATGCAATTGGCGAGTTGTCGTTCATTGTGGCGTTCTAGGGGGGAGGCCTTTGTTCAGCAGTGGACGTCTTCCGGCTGATGATGATGATGATGATGATGATACAATGGGTTTGAAAAAACCACATTGGTACATGTGTCGTGGTGGCCTAGCGGTTCAATGAACGGATTTGTATGCACAAGGTTGCAGGTTCGAACCCAGGCAAGTACCAATGTGGCTTTTTCAAACCCATTGTATACATAGTAGCAAATGAGTATTTGGTTTTACATTTCTTAACCCTTTCGTTTTTTAATTTTCCAATTTAAAAACCCTCGAATATGGTTTAATCATATAACTACGAGTACTTTTCGAAAGCCGTTTTTTTTTTCTCAAATCGTCACTCAGCTAAATAATACTTATGTTCTACAAACAAGGAATATGTTATAATGTTTGCTATTATGCCTACAAAGGCTCTTACTAAGAACCCTTCTAACGGGCATCTAAACGAAATCGATAAATACTTCATTTGGAAAAATCGGTCGACTAGTTTGAACCCTACTTAAACACAAACTCTTTATATAGTACCTACGAACTTGTTCATTTTAATATCCCCGAAATTTATAAAACATAATTTTTCTTACTATAGTCCGGCCGCTGAGAGAATGCGTTCCTGACACATGTCAGTTGGTCTCGATATTATTCTTCTAATCTAACGCAATGATAGCTTTCAATTATAGGACAAACAAGTGATAATAATTTAGGTTTATAGTTGACCACCACCTGTTTTTTGGCAGAAGTCTTTGCAGTTAGCCTGAGCGCAGGCTTTGACTGCTTCACCGGACTTTTGACCACCACCTGTCAGGAACGCATTCTCTCAGCGGCCAGACTATAGGTGTCAAAATTCACGTAACGTATCGACATCTTACTAGATTTTTAGCACCTTCGAATCGCAATGGTACTTTCAATTTATGTCCGCTTGTTCGTAAAGTAAGTAGAAAAATGTAGGTAGGTACAGTTAGTAGAAGAGACATGCTCGTTACAGAAATAGATTCTGAAAAACCTGTTCCATTATTCACACATTTGTAGTGGTTTCTACTAAAGTACTAACTGTACCTACATTTTTATTTTCTTACCTCAGTATAAAATTTATATTGTGTTATATTTCCTTGTTGGCTTCTAAAATAAATGTAATTGGTGTAAACTGTCTTAATTAAAGTAAATAAAAAAAAAACGTTTTATTTGTAGATTATTTTTTAATGAATGATTGATGGTTCCCATGGCAACGAAATGTCAATAAAGTTTTGTTATTCTAACCTTTCTAATGGTGTTGTCGTCGAGTTGCGAAACAACAAAAGTTTAACCGTATTTTAAATTTGAATTTGGAACGCGAACATTGTTTAAAATGGCGAACAGGATTTAAGGCTATTACATCGAGTTCTGAGTTCGAAAATTTTACTTTTAGTTTGAGGTTTAATACTCTTTTTTACTTTTTTTTTTGTGCTTTTATTTTATGGTTTAGGGTATTACACTAAGTTTCTTTACGATGTCATTATTATTTTTTTATTATTTACACAATACGTGTGACAAAAAGAAAAACAAAATGTAAGGGGAGTGCGACGTATTTTAGTCCAAGTCAATATACACCAGTACTCGAACTATATGGTAACCCAAAATAATACTTTTTCTAATATGTTTTTTTGAAAACAAGAAGTATCCTTAAACTCTATTGTTTGCCTACGCTCAATCACTTATCTAGTCTTAAACATAGCCATAAAATTAAAAGAAAAAAAAAGGAATTAAAAATAATGTGACGCATTAAATACATATGACCTACATACGTTTGCCAGAAAAAAAACGCGTATGGCGTTAAATTTAACGATCTTAATATCTAGTGTTAAAAGTCAGAGTTTTAAAAGAATGTGTAAAACATTTGGCATGCCGCCATTCCTGAATAAGTTTTTGGTTTGAAGTTCCGTTTAAATTAATTCTTGAATTTTTATCTGTCGAGCTGTTCGTTCTCGTTCATTAATGAGTTTAATGCTTGAGACGTATGTTGGGCTTCTTAAGAATTCTGGTTGATATTAAACCTACTTGGAGTTGTATAAGGAGCGAATTGTGTTATAAAACATTAAAATTTCGAACCTCGCATAAGTTAAATGATTACACATAAATATAAAAAATAACTGACTTCAGCGGAATTATGTATATTGTATGTATATTATTATTATCATTTCTGAGAAGGACCCTATTGTACGTAAATATTTTTTTTAAATAGATTAACAATTATTGTCGTAGACATCGCGTAACATATTTGTTACGCGATGTCTACGACAATAATTGTATATTTACAAAAAAGAACAAAGTACATATTCGTCACTCATTTTTAAAACTAATAAATGGAAATTTCAATTTTCATTCTGAGATTAGAAATTAAAGTAAATATGTGGAGTATTTAAGTAATAATAATCTAACTTTATCTCCCCATACATCACTCCCCAAAAAATGTTAATAAAACACTCCGTATTTCAAGCATTCGCCTTCATTCAAAGTCGGTACGTTTTCCAAGAAATTTAAAACATTCTCAATACGTGACACAGAAGCGTATCTCCTCACACGTACCCGAAAAACTTCAGCAATTCTTCCTTTTACTTGAAGAATACTAAGTTTATATTTCCTGCTCAAAAAGGCACGATGGATCCAGAATTTGTGATCGAGAATGTGTATAGAAATACTGGCCATATGAAGGTTCACAAAAGTCAATAATTTGAGAAAAAAACTAAAATAAAAAACTGGTCAAGTGCGAGTCGGACTCGCGCACGAAGGGTTCCGTACCACCGTCGTATGAGAGCCCCCCTTAAATATTCATTTTATGTGGTTTTTAGTATTTGTTGTTATAGCGGCAACGGAAATACATCATTTGTGAAAATTTCGGCTTTCTAGCTATCACGGTTTATGAGATACAGCCTGGAGACAGACAGACGGACAGACAGACAGCGGAGTCTTAGTAATAGGGTCCCGTTTTACCCTTTGGGTACGAAACCTAAAAATGTGTTATAAGCAATTGGAAACAAAACTAGTTAAATATTTTTTTTGGGACAGTACTCAAAATTTTAAACTGTGTTACATAAGTAAATCCTTTTTTATTGGTAAATAAAACACGACAGTGTGGTAAACTAGGTTTCGATTAATGATAATCATGTCATATAGTTTTGTTTGATAACATCGATATCCAATAATATACCGTCACAAAAGTTACAAATAAGAAAAAATACAGTTACAAATAAGAAAGAATGTACCTAAAACAACGAAGAAAAAATTAAAAATACAAACGTAACAACCAACATTCGACATTTAAAACAGGAAAAAATATAAATTGCTTTGGTAACTCAAATTTTGTAACAAGGTTTTTAAAATTCAAAAAAGGAACACACGTTGTCGGCGTAATGCCGCAATGCGTACGAAGCCGTTTGCTTGGAAAACCCGCCAAAATATATATTATTCGTTATCTATCCCTCGGGTGCGGTCCATTTACGGTCGTGAACATGAAACACTATTGGTCTGCATATTATTATATTATACAGGCCGCCTCTGATTCGTATTAAGAACTAGTTTAGTTCTGCGGTCTGCCACTGACTTAGTGATGGCGCGACGTGTTCAGATTTTTTTCTTAAAGCGGTGTGTTACTGGCCAGTAATTTTATCTCATGCAGAGAGTAAGTTTAGTTTTTTCTTATTTCGTATAGATACTTTTTCTTTACTGGCCAGCAATGTCTAATTAGGTGTTTTTTTTGTCATATTGGCAGTGTTGTCATTTTTAATTGTTTGTGCCAATAGTGAGTTTTCAGTACGTTACCACCGTTTTAGTCTCTTATCAATTTCTATATTCTTGTAGTGTGCTTTTTTAGTTATATTTCACAATTCTATGCAAAACTAATACGCCTAAAGTTTTCGACTCCAAAATTACTAATGCCTTATCTAATGAAAATAGAAGTAATTTGATTAGCACTCACTAAAATTAATGACGAATGTCAAAAGCAAGACTGAAAGCATCAATTGAAATCAAGGTTACTGGTCTAGACTAATCAATTCTACTGAAACTCAATTAAAAAGGTTACTCAAATATTCAGGATCAGACATAGAGTTTAAAAAGTTAAAACTATAGAGTGCTAGTATCTCTAAAAGCCCATTGCGCTGAGCGTAAGAACATTTTTGACTTTATATAGTACATTCGTTTACTAAATTAAGTTATTTTCCGGACAACGACAGACGTTTATGCGAAAATATCTACGGTCCCAATATTATTAGGTTTTGTGATATTTTTATTCAAACGGTGCACTTTGTTTTGATACTATTTTTGCGACGAAACTAGTTCACACTAGTGCTCACGGTTCATACCCTGATATGCGCACTCTATACTTTCTTATCAATCATCTAAGGGATTAGATTAAATATATGATTTGGGAAAGAACATAAGTTGGATAATCTGGGATCAAATAAAGTACGAAAATCATTGTTATCCAAGGCTTACCAGTAATAAATAATGCGTAAAGGTCAGTAACGTTTGTAGTCTTTTATTAGAGTAATGTAAGGCGATTGTGTTTTTTATTAATCAAGAAATTCTACATAACCTTTTTCTTAATAGGATAATATGACATTATGTGTAAATGTGATTGTGTGAATCTTGTAATTGAGGAAGAGTCTTACGTTATTTATAATCTATGTTTTAAGAACTTAATTATATTGCAGTATAATTCAAAAAGGCAAAACAACAAACTTATTATCAAGTTAAGTTTATAATATTATGATTGGTTTCAAATGAAATCGTACTTTTGCGAATATTATTATTACAAAATATAATGGTGCTAAGTACAACGTGTCCCACACTCTTTCTGCTTTTATTTATTCATTTTGGTATACCAACAGCGTTACATACGTATTAAATTAAAATATTTAATACTTTCATTGTTTATATGCATACATACCTATTATAAGCATTCTAAATATTAAAGTGCATATGTTTGTTCCTAAAGGAGTAGTATTATGAACATTTCATTTACTTATATCCGAAACACAATACTACTTCAATGAGCCTAATTATATCTCTCGCATCTATTAATAAATCACTATTATTTTCCATCTCAATCCTCATTAAGCTTCAACTAACATAAACTTCACACATTACCAAACTATCATGATAAACGACCGAACAAATTCTGCATCAAATTCACATCAATCATTTACTTTTCATACATGTTCAATACATCATCATCTGCCGAGCCTTTTTCCCTAGCTATGTTGGGGTCGGCTACCAGTCTTACCGGATTCAGTTGAATACCGTATTTTTACATGGAGCGACTGCCTATCTGAGTCCACAACCCATTTTACTGGGAAACACAGTATCCCATGGTAAGTCTGGTTGTCAGAATTGACTTAACGACTGCCAAAAATGTACGTATGACAGTCGGGACCTACGGCTTAACCTGCTATCCGAAGCACGGAGGGGTCTCGGTATGTTTATAAATGGTCACCCATCCACGGACCAACCGCGGCGAGCGCGGCTTGACCTGTATTATCGGTCAAACCGTACGGCTTACACTTAGCCATGAGCCCCTGATACATGTTCAATACATTTGACTCTTATTAACGCTCTCAATCAGCCAAGTGACAGATTGAGATAGGTTTGCATACGTCAATTGGCTTTTAATCTGTCATTCTGTGCAATGAATCTGATGCAAGTCCGGCCGATCTTGTGCGGTTGATCGATCGGAGTGGGTTTAATGTTGGCGGTTTGAATTTGTGATTATAGGGCGTTAAGCTTTATTTTCCAAGTTAAAGAACAGGGTTTTAAGGAAACTTTGTAGAACTAAATTATTGTTCTAAAATAGCAAATTAATTTCCTGGTAAAAATCAAAGTAGTTTTAATTAACTGTGGTTTATCAATATTCATTATGTAAAATCAAGAAGTTAAAAATTGACAATCAGTCATATTTCTAATTTCATGTGGTTTTTTACCGGGCAAGTACCAATGTAACTTTTCAAAGTTATATGTACTTTCTTAATTATTCTAAAAGACTTCTGACAAATGGTGAAGGAAAACATGGCGAGGAAACCTGGATTTCAAAATTGGGATCAGAAATCGCCAATCCGCAATTTAGCCAGCGTGGTGATCAATGCTCGTGCCTTCTCTATATGGGAAGAGGTCTTTGCCCAGCAGTGGGACGTTTATAGGCTGGAATTATTATTATTATTATTTTTACCTTTAAGTGTGTACATTAGTCATTAAATAAACTGTTTTACTATCTAAGGTTTATTTCAATTCAACAAACCAGCACTCCATATCTTTCCTACCACGACTAATAAAAGTCTCTAAGGACCACCATGTTTTCCAGCCCCAAAATAAAAGTAACAATTATCCCTACCCCTAAAAATCTACTCAATACAAGCGGTGTCCCTTTAGGTAATTACGGGCATTTGTCACCGAATTGTTCTAATAAGTTGTCCTAAGCCAACAAACTGGGTACAGAGGGTACAGTCGTGCCGTAAATTTCAGCACAATTAACTCCCGTCCGCTTTGTTTTTGATTAAGTATCTGTGTTGAATTGTGTACGGCTGCGGGGCAAGCTTATCAGATTTAACCAGTGGCGACAGTTGCTTGAGGCCAAGGTAAGATGAATTTCAAAGTGCGTTTAGTGCAACTTGGTGTTTTGATACGAACACTAACAAGGTGTTGTACATTAGAGTCTTGGCCAGGTCTTTGGTGGTCCTTGTCTTTATGTAATTGTCTAGTCAGAGTCACACGCTACCTGTTTAAAAGATGCATGAATATGAAACAATAGGGGTATGTAAACTTGTATAAGCAAGAGCCGGCAGTTTTGCAGTTCCTAGCGTGCATGCTTAAAACATGGAGTATAGAACAACAAAACAAGGTTTAGCTGTGCATTATTATTATATTATATTTTCATTAAAATTAAAAATCTATAAAATTTTAATTAATTTATAAGAACGGGCAGATTACAGAAAGAGACTTCAATTGTAATTTTCGAGGGTCACTTTAAGAAGAGCTTTAATGATAATAATTATTAATGTAGCTACGTTTTAATCTTTACTCCTAAACGTTTCTTTAAGTTAATAAATATCTACGCAAAACAAATAAATATATACCACAATTTTCTGGTCCTTGGATCCGCATCCCTAGTGCACACGTACTGGACGACCATAGAAAGAATTACCACAATTAATGCCATCCATTCTTCGGGATGATTGTTACAATTTACGAGAGAAGCAAACAGCTGTTTTCTTTCATTTTCCTTCAGCGTAATGTTATTCTTCGATGCAATTTATAATGTCTCTATACGTCATAATAGTCGTAAATGTCGGAAAGTGGGTTCTACGAGCATGTTTTCTGTTACGTTCTTTTAAGATTGATTTCTCAGTCTTTGAAGATTTTGAGTTACAGATATTTTTGCTTTGAAATTATGTTGATGAGAGAGCATGTAAATATAGATCTAGTGATTACACAGGTTACTATTTCATTTCTTTTTTGTGTGTGTAACAAAGCGCAAAAATCGTTATAACTATTATTATGTATTAATAATTTTGTGCATAAAACTCATGTTTAGTCAGAAAACAGACGGGACACATATTAATACATATTGAGAGAGTATAATACAACATATTGATTAAAGTTACAAACTTTATAAATTCAAAATATGTTTGTGTGAAAAGTAGTTTAAAATATGCAGTGCAAAGTGCCAGAATTTACACTCAAACTGCAAGGAGAATCTTCCTTGCAAATTGCTATGAATATTCTACAAACTTTTGCGGCAGTGCACTTATTTATACCAATTTGAAACTTCATGAATGGACACAGTGGTTTAAAATTATGAATGTTATTTTATGATCTAGTGACTGAAAATAAATGGTTTATTTAAATCCCAACTGGACTTTGAGGGTCGAACTGTTGGAGCCGCGTCACAAAACGAACTTCAAGTCGTTCGTGGTGCGCGTTCCGACACATCACCCCGAGAAGTTCCTCAAAGAAGAGTTTTGGCCGAAAGGAGTTATGTACCGCCGGTTTCGTGGCCAGCTACGTGACACCAGTCAGCGAAACACGACGCCGATACTTCGTGTACATTAGTATTAGTTAATTATGTTACATATTATATTTATAGTCTTTTTAAGTTGTATTGTAGTATAGTATTGTATATATTTATATGGGCCTTGATGCCTGAAATAAATGGATTAATAATAATAATAAAAATAAAAAAATAGACAGTTTACTTCTTTAAATGAGTTATTTTACTAGGGGTTTACGCTCATATTGTTAAAGTAACATAACGAATTTTCAAAAGATTTTTTTACTTATAATTTTTGTAAAACCGAGCGGCTCGCGAGCTGCTCGAGTAGTGCTCGTTCGTCAGATGTGGACGCACCCTAAGCTTTTGCTACATATTAACATTTTCTTTTGAGAGCAAGATGGGTGAACGATAAACCAAAAGTTTCGGGTCAAATCTGGATGAGACTGGCACAGGACGGAATCCCACGATAATATAAAAAATAAATCATCCTTGAAGGAAGTTATCAATCTTCTCCATTTACTTATCTATTCTGATCACAACAATCTGCTACTAACCCACTAATCAACTCAATGATCACTACAGTAACACATTCCCTAACATAATTGTTACAATTTGTTCAGAATGATAAACAATTTAGCTATATTGTTTCTTTTATTCTCCACTAATGTCCTTATATTGTGTTATAACTGGCCTCCGGTTTCTTACGATGCCGCGATGGTCCTTTCGCACGGGTTTTTGGTCCTTTAGTCGTTGGTACTTGAAGACAGTCATTTGTCTTTTGGCAAGTTAGTAAGATAGTTTGCGACTGCGTATGTGACCATGTACTTATAGTATACATTCCAAGGGGAATATGTAGATTTATCATAGACTCCCTTGTCTACTTCTTCGACTCACGGATCTCATTATTAGCATACATACATTATGTATTTGTTTACAAATCCGAACATCTGCGTCCGTTTCTCAGAAATTCCACATCCGCGAAATCCGTTCTAAGCTAAACACTTGAATATTTATACACAGTGTATTGTCTCTCCTTGCACGTTTTCACAACATAGTTTAATCAAAAAATGTAACCAAAAATCTTGTGGCATCTGTTTCGTATTTTTCAGTGGTAGCTGACTTCGGAACGATATTAGTATTCTTTGTGGATCCGCTGTTTATCAAGTAAAATTGCAAGCTGTACTATACTGTTATTGGGGAGAAAATGGAGGGCACTCATTTGTTCCAAACAATAGAGTTTGATAAATGTGACAGTGTCTTCAAGTATGAATAATACAAGGTCTTTGAAGAGCTTATGGTTGTCAAAATAACTTAATGTTTACGTATTTTTTGTGTTACAAGGAAAGTATAATAAGTACACTTATTGTAATAGGTAGAATGATGAAATGGATATGTTTTTCACAAAGTCTGTGTTAGATGAAGCTGGTGACTTTAAGATACTGAAAACTTATAAATGTAATGTAATTTTAAATAGTAATATATAAAAGTTTCGTTGTTCTGCTCTGATTTTCGATACTGCATTGGTCAGATGTAAATTTGACTAGACTGGATATTTATATCATGCATAGTTTTTAAAGTCAATATTTAGAAGCTATAAAACATTCTCACGCTATAAAACCCTGTGGTGTGGGTAACAATGGAATGGCACTTTGTCAAATTTATACCCAAAGTGTTTATAAAGATACAATCTTGTTTATACTTGTTCACTGATTACGGAATTGGTTTCAAAGATGTTTGGGGTAGTTGCTAAACGATTTATCTGTGATAGGTGTCTCGATGTAGATAATATTTTGGACTTCTAATTTGTCAAACGTTTCATGTTATGAAAAGGAAGCATGTAGTAGGTAATCGATCAATAAATGTGACTCAATATTATTTTCGAAAGAATATCGATTTCTATAAAACCTTTTAAATCAAGCTAAATCATATCCCATCATTATTTTTTTTCGGCTGTGTTTTCCCACTGCTGGGCAAAGGCCTCCCCTAAATTCTTCCATTTGTTCTTATCCTGCGTCACCTCAAACCAGCGACCTTTTTTATTGAAAATTTAAAATAATGAAATTTTATTTGCCACGTTTTACGTCTCCGTATTAACTCATAAATAATGTACTGTAACCTCATATTTTCAGCGCTTGCATAAACAACAACAAATGGGAATTAAATATACAGATAGGTCCATAACATAACTAACATAATTCAATCTACCAGCCATGAATATTCTCATGTTTTAAATAAACAAATTGATTTAGTATCAAAAACTGTTCAACCTATTGAATATTGTTTAGTCTATACTGGCGGAAAACATTTTAAATACGATATTTTATAACAATATTTATAGCCTAATAAAATTTAACAAAAAAGTAGTCAATCGCAATAACCTCGATACTTAATACATTTATTATAAAACAAAATGCCACCAAATTGTTCTTCATTCCTAATTTACTTCTACATCACAAATAAATACCCAAGCCAAGTTTAACACGAATGAAATGAAAATGGTGGAATAAAATGAAATTAAAATCTAAAACCGTCTGACATTTGATGGACACGGTCCTTGGAGTCTTTCGAAGTTATTACCGAGATTTTCGTGGTCTTTTCGTCCGAATTTTTTATCATCATTTCTTTGTGACTTTCTGACAGTCTAACTTACTATTGTTTAAGTACAGTTTTAAGTTGATACCGGTTTATTAAAAGTTATTTTTGGTTAAAGGATACTTTTTAATGTTTTATTTATAGCTTCACTTTTATAATGTGAAGTTGGGATGATAAATACAATATGGATTGAGGATGTTAGACTGGTTTTCCATGATTATGCTTTATGTTTTCATGTTATGCTAACATCAAATGTCCTTTATTTTCCTTTAGACAAATGAGATTGCTACCAGCGTTATCGCTGATCGAATCGCTCAATTGGAAGTAACAGTTCCAAGTCATGTGATTTATCGAAATGAAACGTCATTTTATACGTTTAATATTATTTAAGCATCCATCATCGTTAACACTAGTAAAAAAAATCACCTGGCTTCATTGCTTGGCTTTTTACATTTAACATCCAAACGCGGACCTTAGCAACCAATATCCACATACAAAGACACTAGAATTTCTAAATTCATAAATAACAACGATCTCAAAGTAACAGATTAACCCTCAACCTATCAACGTAGTCGAAATAAACTGTATTTTAAATTCCCTCGGGCTATTTACCTGACACTTGTAAAGTTTGTGAGATAAATTCTCGAAATTCATATGCGAGTAAGCCTTTATGACGCAATTATGCTGTCATCCAGGTCACATATCTACAATTAATTCACATTTACCCAGAATTGGTCCTTTGAGACGGAATACTGTGTATGAACATATTTCATTTGAAATAAACTTTATAATTAGATTACTTGTGTTATTATTATGAGTAAATTAACTTCAAAAACACATTTCGAAATACATTTCTGCATTCTTATAAAGAAATGCGCTTCTGTCTGTATTATTACAGAAAAGTCCACTAAGTCAATCTAACTTTGAGTCTCAAATGATAGAAATAGTCAAATGTACAGTGTTTTTTCTAAAACATGACTAAAATAACGTCATTTACTCCGTTAATTTTATGAGTGTTTTATCCTTATTATCTGCCAAGCCATTTGCCAACTATGTTGGGGTCGGCTTCAAGTCTTACCGAATTCAGCTGAATATCGTATTTTACATGGAGCGACTGCCTATCTGACCTCCACAACCCATTTTATTGGGAAACACAGTATCCCATAAGTAAGCAAGACTGGTTGTCAGAATTGACTTAACGACTGCCAAAGATCATAATCAAGTAGGTATGTCAGTCGGAACCTACGGCTTAACGTGCCATCCGAGGCACGGAGGGGTCTCGGTATGTTTGGAAATGGTCACCCATCCACGAACCAACCGCGGCGAGCGCGGCTCAACCTGTATTGTCCGTCAAACCGTACGGCTTACACTTAGCCACGAGCCCCTCTAGGAATAGTAATGCAGGAATAATCATGTTTAATTACCAAAAAACTTCTCCTGTCACACAAATAATATTACTATTCGAAACAAAAGGTCACTCAACACGTCCAGGTGCGTATAATATATTAAAGTTGCATGCATATACCACCTTTAGCGTTATTACGCATCGTCACTTAAGATATCATATTTCATGCAGCACGCAATCCTCAAATCAAAGCGATGGAAGGAATTCCCGAAAAGTAAGTTATCAGATTTTTTTGGTGAAGGAATTATTATTTACATAAGTGGAAAACGTATTTTGTAAGAATTCTTGTTTATTATTATTTGAGTTATGAAATAAGTACTTAGTATATTTTGTCTGAAAAAGAATTTAGTAAACTTTGTAATGGAACAAATAACATGGGTATTATAGCTTGAAATGTTAGATATATTATTACATCCCGCGTTTGGAACTATCGGGTTAAGAAAGAGAACAAAACTTTCTTGTAATGAAAATAAATAACTTTTGTTTATACATTTATCTAAAACAACGACTTAAAACGTAATTTACGACCTTCCCAGATTTATTAAACTATAAAAACAACACATTTTCTTTATACACTTCTCATCAAAAAAATCGAAACACCTCGCAGTTTATGATTTGATAAGGATTATCAGAAAAATGTGTATATTTAGGAATAAATGTAAAATGTCATTTAATAGTGAGTAGTATGAGGTTTTTAAATCCTAATGTTAATGTTCTAAATTCAAATTAAGTCTTCATAGGTTTCGTATTTTGTATAATGAGTAATTTTTACCCTGTATGGAATATGAAGGAAATGGGTAAAACAACACGCGTAAATGAAAAAAAAATGTAAGAAACGTTTATTTAATAACTTGTATTTCCTCCGCGAGCTCTTATTACTGCTTCCATACGGTTCTTCATCGATCGGATGAGAGTCACGATCACATGTTGTGGTATATTATCCCATTTCTCTTGGATTGCATTTTGCAGCTGGCTAAGTGTTTCTGGGGCTGGATCTCTTGCTCGAATTCGTCTCTTTAATTCATCCCATAGATGTTCAATGGGATTCATGTCCGGGCTTCTTGCTGGCCATACCATAATGGAGATACCGACTTCGGTAAGATAATCTCGTACGACGCCCGCGGTGTGAGCTCTAGCATTGTCATGCATGAATATGAAGTCGTTGCCAATAAAATGTGCATAGGGCATCACATGAGGTTCAAGACACTGTTCGATGTACCGATGAGAGTTTAGTGCAGGCAGCCGTGGCCTAGACACAAAGGCAAGTTCTGTCTTACCGTCGGCGCTGATTCCTCCCCAAACCGTCCACGAACCGCCACCATAGCTGACCTTTTCTTCAATGCAGCATTGTGCAAAGCGTTCTCCATCTCTTCTCTAGACCTTGTTCCTTCCGTCGTTACCATACAGCATAATTTTACACTCATCAGAAAACAGTGCTTTGCTCCACTGAAGGTATGACCAAGTTAGGTGCTCGCGTGCAAAGTTAAGGCGCGCTCTTCGATGGTCTGCAGTTAATTTCGGCCCATTCGCTGGCTTATGCGGTGCCAATCCGCGTTCCTTCAACCTTCTTCTTATTGTAGAGTCACTTACAGCTACTCTTCGTACAACGCGAAGCTGCTGCTGCAGTTGAAAAGCGTTAAGGCGTCGATTTCGTAAAGAAGTTGTTACAATAAATCGATCATCTCGCTCAGAAGTGACCCGATTCCTGCCAGATCCTGAACGGCGCGTGAACGAACCAGTCTCCCGATAGCGTTTGTAGACTCTATGAACAGATGATAAGCTTAGATGCAATCTTGCAGCCACAACACGCTGACTAAGTCCAGAATCCAGCAATGCCACCACTTGGGCGGCTTCTGCGGGCGAAGTATCCATATGTTTTAGAAAAAAAAGTTTTTTCACAGTAAATGAAATAAGAAACAAAAAGTTTAAAGACAAGCGCTAATTTTTAGTTTTTAAACGAGAAACGTACTCCAACCCTAAATACACATTTGTCTCAAAACAGTGATTAATTTCATTTATAGGATAAACAAATGAAATTCTAATTTCGAATTTTGATTTTTTTCTTCTTACTGTAATGACCAAACTGCCAGCTACACAATAATGTTTTTTTTTTCATGGAATTAATTCTCTTTTGTAAAAAATTAGGACAAAAACAATAAAAACGAAAGTGTTTCGATTTTTTTGATGAGAAGTGTATTATACCTTTTCTAACTACCAAATCAACTACTTACGTTAAGTTAAACCTTGTTTCTTTTCTGTCGTCAAAAATACAACAAAATTCTAATATATTTCAAATACTGGCCAGACTTTTATAGCCATTAGCCACGCATCAACAAACAAGGTAATCCAAAGCCAATAATTTAAAAAATCACTCACTACAATAAACAAAAGCATTAATTCCAAGTTTAAATATTTTCGAATGTTCCAATTGCTTATAATTCCATAGAGAAATGGGCTCAACCATTTATTTATTCTTATCGTTAAATCTAAGTGCGGTTAATGAGAAAACTGGCGGTAAATATTTTTCGGCCAAAAATTCATAGAAAAATAATTATAACTTGAAACACAGTTTGCTAGCTAATGGCCCTATTGAAATTTCTGAATTATTACTTGATACGATCTTAGATTTAAGCATTATTTGTAGATATTGATTCTGGTACGTACGGAATTATTTTATAGTGCCATAAAAATAATTTGTGGTAATAGAAATATTTTTATTTTTGGATTTTTGGACTGAAATAGGTAATTGAAAGCAATAAATTTTGGTGTATAAGTTATAACCCACTTGTGCTTTGATGTTTTTATAACACAGTATTGATTTAATCCACTTATATTCCACATTTTTTAAATAACGTTATGAGTATTGACTTTGTATGTAATTGTATTACTTGGACTATAAAAGACACCCCTGACTGAGATTGTTGTGACATTTCTTCTCAGGGTAGTCAGTTGGGAACTGTCGACTTCATCTAGCTTAAGAAGACATTGTAAGAGTGATTTATATAGTCCTACTTGCAAATAAATTTCATTTCGTTAGAACTACCAATGTAAGTTAAGTTTCGTTTTTACTTTAAAGAAAAAACAGTTGTGTTAGAGGGCAAAGTTAGTAATTAATATCGTTAGGTCAAACATTCACACCGACACCGAATAAATAGAAAGTCAAGTTATTATTTCTTAAGTATTTTTGAAGGCGAGAGTGCAATGAACTCCAAAACTAAAAAAAAATTATTTTCATGCTGGTCGACACTTGATGAAGGCAATGATAAAATTAACATAATAATAAAAATCAGACAAAGTTTTACACACAAATGTATATAAAAAAATATCTTTGAAGTTTTTGCAGTTTATTGACCTTAAATAAAAAGTAAAAATCTCTGGTTTTAAGTTTTTTTTACCACTGAGTAAGGATCGTCTGATTAGTGGTTTGCAATGAAAGTGACTTTATTCTACAGAGAACGATAAAGAAAAAAATCATTTAAAGGTATTTGTTTTTACATTAGACATTTCGGCTAAGTTCCAACTGAATAAAAATATTTTTGTGTTGATTTTTCATTTATTTAAAACTACCTACTTTACATCAGACCAAAATGTACCTAATCAGAATAAAAGAGCATAATTATAATAAATAATCCCTATTGCATTTTGCTAAAAAAACAGGTGCTACTCATAAATATTATTATTTGACGGGCCTGTTGGTCTAGTGGTTAGTGACCCTGACTGCTGTACCGGAGGTCGTGGGTTCGATTCCCGCCCAGGAAAAATGTTGTGTGATGAGCATGATCATTTGTTCTGTGTCTGGGTGTAATTTATCTATAATATGTATGTATTTAGAGATACATAAGTAAGTTTATCAGTTGTCTGGTTACCATAACACAAGCTCTGCTTAGCTTGGGATCAGATAACCGTGTGTGAGTTGTCCCAGGATATTATAATTATTATTATAAATAAACTATGCATAACAATTTGCTAAAAAACAATATATTGTTCTCAAAACAAAAACTAATCAACATTAATATTATAATTAGTATCCATTTCTAACAAGAACTGAAAAACTGAAAACAATACTAAAGTTGCTAACCTAACATGATAAGTAAAATTAAATGCGAAACTAAACCTTAATTCGTTGAAATAAGGGTGCTGTCAATATCAAAGTGTTTCCACTACGCGGTCGACAAGCAGCTTTTATCATTAACGAAACTTAATTAAAAACCTTTTTCAGCTAGACAGACCAGTTTTAAGCTACGTTTACACTACAACAGGCTGCCCTTACACGGGCAGCCTCAAGATGTGATTGCACCATCAATTAATACATCGATATAAAAAGAATCGACTTTAATGAAGATCCACAATGGATATACATAACATCATCATCGTGCCGTACGGTTGCACGATCAAACTCCCCTCTGCCAAGATCACTAAGGGATCTTAATGCTCTCCTGGACTCAAATCCAGATTTTGATTTATTTGCAGATGAATGGAAGTTGTTATTGTTGGAATGTATGAGTTTTTGTAAGAAAAATGCATGAAAGCGATTGTGATTGTTTTTATAATAGTGATTGTTTTAAGTTGTAAAATTTGATTAAATAGTATAATTGGCTTCGGCCGTTCTATTTAATTTAATAATAAATAATAACGGTGAGCATGCAGACGAATTCATGAGAATTTCCCTTTTTTAAACTCGGTCGGGTTTATGGTGTATTTATTGCGTTGGGGTGTTAAAAGTTTGTTTTCGGAAAAGCTAAAATTATGTAGTAGTTACATAGTTATATACTAGTATATTTTTGTTGTCTTCATATTTATTTTAGTTATATCTCTGCTGCTTTTTCAGTTGAATAACAAAATATAGCGCCACCAAATGTAATCACGTTACCAAAACGTACGGAAAATACGCCAATCTGTAGCCACCCTTAAACATAGTTTTCACCGCTCCCAACACTCACCTATTTTATTATTAAAATAAGCAAAAAGACTTCGGCATCATCTTAAAGTTTCGACCCGTTTGTAAAGAACAAAGCTCTTAATTAGTTTAAAAGACTGATTATAGAGGCTATTGTAATTTAAGATGACAGTATGACTTTTATTAGGGAGTAAGTAATAGACCCATAAAATACTGGAGAATATAGTTTTTGGTTCGTTACGCCTCAACTTTGTTATGGAATCAGAGACAATAAATATACCACAAACACCCAGACCAGCGAAAAGGTGGAAAATTGATTTAAAAAAAAACTGGACCTGTGATCGAACCCGGGACCTCAGCGCTGGCGACTCCTTGAAAACTGGTTCGTACGCCACTGGACCAAACGTCTTCAAAAACTCTATGAACTCTCTTAATATGTAGAAGTTAATTAAAGCAAAAAGGTTGTGAACTTTCAACTGAGTGCAACGGTCTGGAGTACTATGATCTGCAACAAAGTTTTTTCTTTACACAAAAGGGTACATAGTTTAAAAACTAACAATGAGCAGACTTATCGTAAATTTCAGAATTATAATATACAAAGTAGACTAAAAACTAGTCAAGTAAGAGTCGGCTTCGCACGTGAAGGGGTTCTGTACCGTCGTATAAGATTTACACTATGTACGTTTTAAATACCTCTGTGAAAGAGAGGCGAAAATGTTGGAGTGATAGCATTTGTCTTTAAATTGCTTGGCCTTATTTTTAATTCACCAACTTGGTATTTTTTAATTAGCTGTTTAAGCGACAATTGACGTACATAATGTGAAATTTTCAACTGCCTATCCATAACGATTTATGAGATACAGCCCGCTGAAGGGGAACAGATAAACGGATGGACGGACACTGGCGGCTTAGTTTATTGCTTTAAGATTTCGTTAACACGATTCAGCTGCGGAACCCTAAAAAGGATATTTCAGTATGTTTTTCAAAGAAGTCTTGAGAATATCTGTGCCCCACCAATAGCGCGCAAGCTTTCCGAATACAAATAGGATTACTATCTATATTCTAGAAATCTAGACTGAACTCTAGGTTTATGTACGATTTTTCTCGGTTTTGTCTGAATTTCAATGCCGGTTTATTCAAGTGTGAGAAAAAAATAAAATGAACATGTTTTTTAGTATCTAAGCATAAAAGGAACACGTCTTTGGTATGAACTGAGGTTGTGTATTTGAAAAACTTTTTCTTTTTTTATTCGATGCAGCGTTTCACTTTGTTTTTTTACTCGCAACAGTGTCAAGTGTTTGTTTCTCATTAAAACGTATGTCAAAATATTTTACCTTTGCAATTTGGGTAGGTCCACAGAATAAATTAAGGAATTTAATAATGTGATCTTTTGTAGAAATGCTATTTTGATTTTAATTGTGAATATTCCAAAATCACACACACTTTTACTCTTAAACATAATTAAAGAAAAATAACTTCTAATTGACAAACATGGCCGGAGTTGCGCGCTGCCTGTTCCGCCGGATATAACCCGACCCTTAGGGTTCTGTCCTTTTTGTAATAATTTTGACGTTTAATAAGTGCTACTGTATAGCCTAAGTTAAAAAATAATAAATTGATTTTGATTTTCACGCCTGCTCTACCTGTATTATTTGTTGAAAAATAAATTACCTACTGTTTGCAATAATATATATTACTAGCTGCGTTGCAATGCAATTTTTTCTACCTAGCACCTGCCTACTACCTACCTACTACCACTTAGGGGTATAAAAAATAGATAGTAGCCGATTCTCAGACCTGCTGAATATGCATATAAAATTTCATAAAAATCGGTCAAGCCGTTTCGGAGGAGTATGGTAACTAACATTGTGACACGAGAATTTTATATATAAGATTATCAGCAACAAATTATTTACTAGCACAGCATTTTCTAGAAACCATAGGTACCCTTTCAGCTGTGTCATCAAACAATTAATTAATAATGAGCGTAATTACACCATATTGTGTAATTAAGCCAAACACGTGCTATGCAGAATTCAATTCGAGGTATAATTCTGCGGAAAGATGGTGTTTATAATTATTTAATGTGCAAGTGCAATTGAAATATCAATAAATAAATAATTTAATATTGATACATACGTAGTTTGTCTTGAAATGGATTGCTTTTATCAGAAACGGCGAAGGAAGACATCGTGAGGAAACGATGTTAGATTCCAAATATTGGGATGTAAATTCGCCAATCCGCAATGGGCAAGCGTGGAAATCAATGCTCGTTCCTACTCTATATGGGAAGAGGCCTGTGCCCAGCACTAAGATATTTATTGACTAGAATTTACTGATTAATTCATTTTTAGGGTTCCGTACCCAAAGGGTAAAACGGGACCCTATTACTAAGACTCCGCTGTCTGTCTGTCCGTCTGTCTGTCTCCAGGCTGTATCTCATAAACCGTGATAGCTAGAAAGCTGAAATTTTCACAAATGATGTATTTCCGTTGCCGCTATAACAACAAATTCCAAAAACCACATTAAATGAATATTTAAGGGGGGCTCTCATACGACGGTGGTACGGAACCCTTCGTGCGCGAGTCCGACTCGCACTTGGCCAGTTTTTATTGTATCTATCCAGGGTAAACCTTAGAAGGCCTCTTCTAAGGTTTATTAAGTATTGATTTTTTGCATGAAAGATTTGTTTTGACATTTCGCAACTACATACATACATATAATCACGCCTCTTTCCCTGAAGGGGTAGGCAGAGACCACTTCTTTCCACTTGCTATGATCCTTACACACTTGTTTCGCTTTGTCCACTTTCATTATTCCCTTCATACATGCTGTTTCGCAACTCAACTATATTTTTTTTCAATTAGTAATTTCATACCTTTAATACTACCTACTTGATGATAATAATCAAGCTCTGCGTAACATATCGTTGTCACACAATAAACATTCAACATTGAAATATATCTGTAACCTATCTAACATTTTGTCACATAAACCATACCGATTGTTATTCGTTCGATACGTATGATTATGGAAATGTAAACTCCGCCCAACAGTTACGTAATAACAGAGTTGTTTTTGACAAACCTACAGAACAATATATACAGCCGTCACTACATGGCGGGTTTTATTGACTACTCTATTCGTTGTCTGTGAATTCTAGAAGTGTATTCTGGTTCTTATTAGCAATATCTTTACTAAGGTCTTTTGTAAACGAGGCAACGGAAGTCCCTAATAGCCGACGACTTCAGACTCTTAAGTGAGGTATTCAGCTAAATCCCTGAGACTGAGAGCCGACCCCTGCATAGCTTGGGAAGTAATTTCAAAGAATTGATCCAATAAACTAGCAATAAAATGATGTCCCCAAATAATTCATAATTAGATGACGCCGCAGTTAGTGTGGCCAACTGCTGGGCGCACCGAATTTAAATTTAAACAAAATATAACATCGACTCGAAAAATAGAAGAATAATAATTAGATAATTATATATATATATTTATTACATATATTTTATCTTATATATAAAATTCTCGTGTCACAATGTTAGTTACCATACTCCTCCGAAACGGCTTGACTGATTTGTATGAAATTTTATACGCATATTCAGTAGGTCTGAGAATCGGCTACTATCTATTTTTCATACCCCTAAGTGGTAGTAGGTAGGTAGTAGGCATGTGCTAGGTAGAAAAATATGCATTGCAACGCATGCCGGGAACAGCTAGTATATATATAAATAAGAATAATAATTAGGTATTAAGATTGTTAGCAACGCACTTAATTCAAAATTAGATGACGCCGCAGTTAGTGTGGCCAACTGCTGGGCGCACCGAATTTAATTTTAAACAAAATATAACATCGACTTGTAAAATAGACGAATAATAATTAGATAATTATATAATAATATATTAAGATTGTTAGCAACGTACTAAGTCGAAGTCCGAATCCCGCAGGGGTGCCCTTGATGAACGTTGCTGACGTAGTTAGTTTTTAAATTGCTGTGGCTGGAGGTCCTTAAGATTCTCGCCAAAAGTCCAGTGCTCAGGCTAACTGCGTAGACCTCTTACAAAAAAAACCGAGTTGGTTACTTAATAAATTAGATATATAAAAATGCTCCATTAGCATAAATTACATATTCTATTCTGTTCGTAATATGTTAAATCACTTGCTCCCCATATTATGTGATGTTTATTTCGTATACAAGTGTAACCACATATCAACATTTAAGTAAAACATGTATACAATGTGTTACAGTGTTCAGAACATCTCACATTACATTGTGACGACTACTAAACCACGCGACAATGTTGTGTCAATGGAATAAATTGTGTTCGTTTTTGTTTTATTCTCAATCCTACACGCAATAAAAAATATTCGGACAAATTGAGTTTGAAGTTGGTTAAAACTAGTAGTAGCGTTTCAGTGATCCACATATTCACATGTTAAATAATCGTATATTTAAGTGACCCCACTATTTTATTAACTTCAGGTATTACACAATTGTTAGTCTATTCGTCTCGTGTATTAGGGTCTTTTACGGCAAATTTCAACTTGAGCTTATTGAATTCTATTTAATTTCATTAAGAATTGTTATGCTATAGGCTATTGCTGCCTAAACGGTATAGGGCAATGTGTAGTAAGCTTACGCAAATTCGTCTTTAAATAAAATTTGGGCTTCCCTAACATACCAACAATATTAAATAATAACAAACAAACCATATTACTCCCCCAAAAATATTACAGCCCATAAATATAAAACACTGTCATAATCATTAACTAAATCTATCAATAAACAGCTCTCATAAAACATATAAAAAAACACTTACGCATTCTACGCGCAAACTTAAACCGCTCCACCACATTTCGAAGTTTCTGTAACTGCGAAATTATTCATGAAATGTACCTTCCTAGTGATTTGTCGTTCGCGAATCACACTCGAGTACGTGAGACCACGAAAACCGCTGTGTTTTACAATACAAGATACTCCCCTGTTGTAAAACCGTACGAAAAGGGGAATTTTCGAAATCTACCAAATATCCTGAGATTCCCTTTGATATATGGCAAAGAACATTTTTGGGTTGTATTCCATCCCTATGTGAAATTTTATCGTTGGGAATTCACTGGATATGGGAAGGAATATTTAAAGAACTTTGTCTTGACATATTGTTAAGGTGCGCACGTAAAGAATCTGGTCTTTTGACCTTGTGCCCTTATTTATTCAGGTACTTTGTTAGGAACTGTAATATTGACATAAATATGTACAGTATTCTTAGACTCGTTTCTTTACTCCAAATTGTGGTACACAAGTCTAGGTACATAGCATTTGAAATCCGTACCTAGTAATAGTATTGTTCAAACGTACTTTCATCTAAATATGACTTACAACCCTTTAAATAAATCAAGCAATACCATCTTGACTAGGCAATAATTACTGTTTTACACACAGATTTAGCTAAAACCAAAGCTACGAACAAATCTAAGGCAAGCTGTAAAGTTGATTCGTCGCCCTAATTAGAGTCGGAGTAGGAACAAAACTAAAGATGAAGTATCACATAGATATTATATAACAAAGAGTGCTTTCCATCTATAGTTAGACTCACCCCAGCCATTGAACTGAAATCTTAGAACTGCTAACCTCATGTACAAGTAACTCTATCTAATACTCTCCACTTACCAACTTCAGTCTCTAGAGAAATTCAGAGATTACACGCAAAGGTATTTTAATTTAAAGGACGAAAGCAGCTTTAATTTATATACCAAATATTCATAGACAGGCTTGTGTGATGAGTTACTCGCAAATCTCTGGAGTTGTGGGGCGATAAAACAAGCGAGAAATTATCCTATACATATTATGCTCGCAAATTTCTGTGAGGATGTATGTTTGTTCCACTATCACGCATAAACTACTGAACGGATATAGATGAAAATTTGCAAGAAGATAGTTTATAACCTAAACTAAAACATAATTATATAAAAAAGGTATAATTTGAACCGATAAGTTTACGTAAAAGAAAATTAAGTGGGTAATACCAATATAAAGAGAATGCGAAGTCTAACCTATTGATAGCATCTTTAATTATCTGAAAAGTTATAGTTTTACGAACTTATTCGAACTATATTTTATCTTCATGCAACAATTAAATTGAGAACATTTTGCAACGTTTACTTCTAAAACATTGCAACAACTTTATTGTTTCGTCGAGTTTGATATCAAACGAAACAGTTTTCTTTAAATAGGTACGAAATCAAAAACTATTTTCCCGGAAACGTTTACCGGTTCGGATAGATTTAATGCTATGTTAGAACGAAAATAATTTTACAGTCTTTTCTTAGTAACTTTAAATGTAACCGTTACAAAGGTTGTTTTTATTTATGTATTATTTATTGTATATAACATAACATAACATACCATCACGCCTGTATCCCCGAAGGGTTAGGCAGAGGCGTACCAATGTACACCCATAGTTCGCCGGTATGTTTAGGTCCCATGTAATAGGGGGCGAGCCTATTGCCACTAACCGGGCACAAATCCAAACTCCGACCTGCTACTGAGAATTTCATAGAAAAACCCAATAACATCTTGGTCGACATGGGAATCGAACCCAAGACCTCTAGCGTAGCAGTCGCGCTTAGCGCCACTAGGCCAACGAGGCAGTCATGTAGGTATATCAGAAGAAATAAATACAGCAAAATTAAATATTAAATAAAATAACGGTATTATTGTACATGGCAATATCTTCAAGGCCACATTTTTTTTCTTACACATCGCTATCTGATTCCGTACTAGGCAGAGCTTCTATTATGGCAACCAAACAACAGATGAACAAGAAAAATATTCTTACCAGTGCCATGACGTATGTGCAAATTAATTATAATTATTCAACCATGTTTTTCTCGACTTTGTAGTAAGGTACTGACTTTCTGTTCGATTAACATCGTAATAAAACCTTTTAGTGAGAAATGGAACGAAAAAAATATGAGAAAACGAAACATTTATTTTCCCCTTAGTTACAAGTGCATAATGTGTATAATAGTAGGTACTTTCATTTAGAAGTTTCATAAAAATAAGGTATTGGGAAGCTGCCCTATTAGGTAATGTCAAAATATCGAGCATTTAGCGATTGGCATCCATCCAAGTCATAAATAAACTTACCTACATCGTTAATCCTAATTGGGTTTTATATATTGTCGATGCCGAGTATTGATATTGGAAATTCGGTACTTTGGTAAACCAATTCGGCAAGTACCTATATAATAAAAATATGTTACTACCACTATCACTGGATAAATGAATATTTTATTCTTTATATTAGAAGTCATACCAAACAGAATTATTAAAGAAATAATATCTTCGAGTGTCTTAAAAGCTGAAAAAAGATTTTTCTTAAAAATTACCCTTATGGTGCTCCCACATTGCCGTTAGAAAATGTTTAGTAACGTTAGTAAACATTTGTTAGCAAACATTTAATCACGAACATAAAAAAATCTTTTCATGTTAGAAATTGTTTAGTAACGTTAGTTAACAAATTATAACAAAATAAAACATGTGTTACCTTTTGATTGTAAATCTTTTAAAAAGGTGACTTAGTAAACATTTTCTATTAGTGTCGCACTTATAACATGTAACAGTTCCTAGCAAAATGTAACAATTGACAACATTTGTTAGTAAATGTTTTTATGTTAGAAAATGTTTACAAACATTTTCTAACGGCAATGTGGGAGCACCTTTACGAAACAGATTACTACTGAAAAAAATCCTGGACACTATTTTCGTTATAATTCAACAAAACATCTTACACGCTTATTTCAAACCCCTTCTTCACAACACTAACAAATGTACACATTATACAAACTTCACTTCTTACTTCTCAGAAGTTCTAACCAAACAGCTTTATACTAATTCCAGAAACAAAGAAAATACGATACATAATGAAGTTATATGAATTTACTCGTATTTTCGAAGAAAAGGTTCTGTTGACGGTAGTGGCTTTAATTAGAAGTTTGTTTCGTAATAAGGACTGGTCCTTTTTGACGAATTTAGTGGAAGAAAAAAATTGTTTTGTGGTTTTATTGCTATGGCAGTAAAGATATCGTGAAGACAACTGGGTGAAGATAATAGGCTTATTTCAAAACTAATTGAGGCTTAGATATTTTTTACTAAAGTAATAGGAATAAATATCATAACAACAGAGTCCTGTAGTGGGCGGATCTTTAAAAAAAAAAACTTCTTATACAGAGGAACGAACATAGATCTTGCTCACTTGCCGATTGAATTCAAGTTTCCCTTTTTTAAATAAATAGAGTTTTTTTCTTGAAAAACAATCACTGAGTAAACCGCATAACAAACATAAAAAACATGCCATCTAATGGAGAACCTCCTTCTTTTCAAGTCGGCAAAAAAAATATAGAAATTCCTCTACAGCACTAGTAATCTACCTTAAAACACACTTCGTCTCACCTCAACGGCTGCCTGCAATCTTGGTCGCACGGCTATAATTAACACGCTTGTTAACTGGATTTATGCTTGCAGTGCCGCCATTACTGCAAGTCTATACAGGGTGTTACCGAAAGGGTATAGCAATCTAATAGCGGTGAAGAGTACTCCTGGTATAGAGTCAGTTTACAAAATTTCAGCTTAAAATGAGTTTGTCAAATAATTGATACGTAATTTTTCTTATTTATGTAATGAGATATTGACCCTTGCAGTGTGACACGTTTATGATGATTTTTGGTGTCAAATGATTGATACGAAATATTTAATAACAATTATTAAACGAACTCACTCGGGAAGTACATTTCACCTCTCTTGGACTGATGTACCCTTTCGGAAACACCCTGTGTATTATAAATCCTGTATCATTAATCGGGGATTTGAAATGAAGAGATGGATAAGACAGATCGTGTCAAAAGTCAATCTATTCTAATACCAATCTTTATTTATTACATAGTATAACACAGTCACACTCGCTGTCACGCTTGTGTACGCTTAGATCTTTTTTTTACGCCACGGATTTTGATGCAGTTTTCAGCAAAAGATAGAGCAGTTAAATAACTTACCTTTTTTCTAAAGCAAGAACGGATGAGCGGGGGTAGCCTTTAATAATGCAGTGCAATAGACACTAAATCGTAAAACCACCTCTGACTTAAACATTATCAGAATTAACACACAATTTTAAAGACTAGCACGACTTACACCTGATCAAACAAAAATATTGCAACAGATTTCTAAATAAAATTCGTTTAGAAATCAATGTGCAGTCCACAAATATAAAAGTAAATGACCCAACAATAGACTTGCATACTTTTATCAGCCTCGGTTCAGCCGTTCCGACTATCTCAATCGTGATCCAAAAAGAGGCAGGCATACAGACAAATCTGGCCCGATAAGAAAGATAGAGTGTTCACGATAAACGTGGACATAAATTGAGCTAGAACTGCACAATGCTATAAAAGGCTATCTTTACTTTGTCAGCTCAATGCAACATTGCAGAACTGGTCGTACAAAGATGTAGGAAAACAAAATCTTTGATAGATTTCAATCTTCAGGTGGGTAACATAAACTTTTATTAGGCAGTAGTGGCTTGAAACTAAAACAAAGAGTTGCATGAAAGCGATTTTATTGTTTATCGAGACTAAATATTTTATTTATACTGAAAACAAAAAAGACTCAAAGCTGAACCCAACATAGTTTGGGAAAAAGGTTAAGCTAGTTGATTTGGAATAAATAACACAAGCACTTATACAATTTATTACATTACTAGTCTAATTACGTTTTTAACAAAACATAATTATAATCGAATATAATAAGTGGTCAAGTTTTATTAGATACCTAAATCATTTTCAGCTAGATAGTTAAAAATACTGCTAGCAGTAAAATAAGTGTTGTATCTATATACTTATAATAAATCTGTAGAGAGGTCAATTCTGTACATGAAATATATTTTCAAAATAACTATCAGGGGGTGATTAGTGATCGATACTGATGCCAAAAACGCATCCGTAAAAATTTTTGTCTGTCTGTCTGTCTGTATGTTCCTTATAGAAACAAAAACTACTCGACGGATTTTAACGAAACTAGGTACAATTATTCTTCATACTCCTGGGCAGGTTATAGTATACTTTTCATCACGCTACAATCAATAGGAGCAGAGCAGTGAAGGGAAATGTTGGGAAAACGGGGGAAGTTACTCTAGCCAGAGGTATGCTCGATAGATAACGTTCTACACAAATAGCACTTTACACACAAAACTCATTGATAAGCTTCGTCATCCACGCGAACGAAGTTGCAGGCACAGCTAGTATAAGAATAAAATTATGGGGAGATATAGCGACTAAAGGAAAAAGCTTTTCATAATTACAGCCTTTCTACGAACTCCTAAACTTCACGAAATCTATTTAAAGCATCCATGGGAATAATGCTATTTTTCACGGAGATTACACCAAAAATCCTTTTTACGTTCCGCGATTACAATTTGCCTTCTTTATACATTTCGGTGGGCGTAATAGATACAAATTCTTTCATCCTTACAATAAGCAGAGATGGGAATCAGAGCCTCTAAAATATTGCCTTAAAAAAGAAAAAAAATCCTTTGAAACCTCCAAACCTAAGGCTTAGTTATCAATCACGGTTCTCAGATAACAGACCTAATCTTATACTGAAATCTTTGGAAATTATTTTTGTATAAAATAAAAGGTATACAGATTGATGTTTACATTTTCAGGTAAAGAGATATTTTGAAGGAAAAGTAAAAGTTCGATTTGTGTCTTACAAATCTATGAGGACAATTTTGAGTCAACACTAATGAACTCAAATATGTATAAAAAGAGTTGCCATTCCATTATTTCCTTAGAGTAAACTACAATAGGTTACCTGGCAGACAGAGTCCTGATTGAGCTCTATCAGACAGGATACAAAGGGACCCAGTGTTATAAAGCATCATGAGAGATTAGAAGCCTATTTCCAGCAACAGATAGATATTTTTAATAGCCATTAGTCAAGTGTGGACTTAACATAACTATTGAATACTAGTCTTCTTGTCACCATGGCTAGTGCAACCTGGTAGAAACATCGAACTATTTAAGGTACGAGTTTAGCTTAGTTCAGCACATTTTATTTTTAAATTTCGCTATTTTTATTGCCTGAGTCCCGCCACTATTTATTACATAACTGGCCTATTGGGTAATATTATTACTACATATCAACTAGACTTTTTTTATTAACCTTTCTCAAGTCACGTTGCTGACTGGCCACTAATAAATGTTCAGAAAAAAAGTTCTCTATTTTAAATTGAATTTAGGTATTCCAATTACAGTCTTTTAAATTTCAATTTTGGTGTGAAATAAGTGTGAAAATATTTAAGAACAAAATAGTCTTTATAATAAAATGGCCTTAATTTAACTTTATTGAATTTGGTGTTTTTAAACGTCTTTTCTTTAAAAATGTTTAAGTTTTTCGCTAATGTTTTATGTAACCTTTAGATGAACTTTCGAAGTTTCGTTTGTCTTAGATAATTAACTTAACGCCATAAAATTAATTATGTATTAAGTTTCACAAAAAAAAAAAAAAATTGATCCTTTACCAGAGATATCGCGAAGCAAACATACAGTAGAATTTTATTACACTTTTACGTAAAAAAACTGTATTTTCCATTTTAAACTCTAGAACGTTCTAGATGTTTATTCCTTTGAATTGTGCTCGTAATAGCATCTTCAACAAAGAACCATTGTACAGCTAAGTATATTGCGACAATGCAGCAACCATATTGGATTTCTAGAAGCATCATTTGTCTTGCAAGACGGGAAATATACGATTTTAAAATTCGCTCTACATATTTCAATTTATCGCTTCCAATTTAGTAAGATTGATTGCGGGGAAAGGTAGCTTGCTGTAAACAGTTTGTTGAAAATTTGTACAAAGTAAGGTTTGTTGAATTTGTTCGTGACTTTTAAATGATACCACAGAGATGTCAAATACAATACATTTTTTTTTTCTGTTTTCTTTGATTCTGTAAATAACCTTAATTGCTATATATATTCTTTATATTTATGTCAATCAATAGCTAAAATAGTGTATGTCCATACCTACGTTGACTGGGTATTTTTTCCGTCAAATTAAAAGGTTGAATCACTCTGGCCACAATTATAAAAAAATAAAATTCGTTTAAAAATCCCTTTTAGTGACGTAACTATATCAGGTTATCTGGTGTCCAGGGAAAACTCAGGTGGTCTACTATTTAGGTATTAATATTATTCGCAACTCGACCTTCAAACTACGCACTAAAATAAATTAAACTAGAGTTTATGTATGACTAAAATTTACATAGAAATAACAAACATGTTTATGTAAAAATTGTAAGTTAGTTATTTTGTTACGTAAACTGTAAAATGGAGCTCATTCCAAAGCAAATTATAAATAATAGTTTTTTCTAAAGCATTTTTAGCCCTGCGGCATAGAAATGCAATTATGTCAATTTAATTGCTTTCGCAACCACAAAAACAGATGGCTTGTTTTAAAAAAAAAAAACACGAAAACTGTGCGAAAAGAGAATCGTCGTGCCGTAGAATAGAACGAACATTACATTCCATAATACAATTAAGAAGACGAGAGATGAAAGCATTATGTTCTAACATAGTTTTGTAAATATTTAGATATGGTTACAGTCTGCCTCGTTGGCCTAGTGGTTCTAAGCGCAACTGCTACGCTAGAGGTCTTGGGTTCGATCCCCAAGTCGACCAAGGTGTTATTGGGTTTTTCTATGAAATTTTCAGTAGCAGGTCGGAGTTTGGATTTCTGCCCGGTTAGTGGCAATAGGCTCGCCCCCTATTACATGGTACCTAAAGATACCGGCGAACTGTGGGTGTACATTGGTACACTTCTGCCTAACCCTTCGGGGATACAGGCGTGATGGTATGTTATGTTGTTACAGTCGCACTATAAAAACACAATAATGGGTTAAACATAAAAAACATGTCATGATTATTTACCGCAGCAATGCCTCAATCCAAGGACGCACTTTTCTCTTTCAGCACATACTTTCTCGTTTAATCTATATATCTATTAAACCCGTCTTGTACCACAAAAGGGCAATTACCATATTTTATAAACAAGTAAAAAATTAAAAGGATGCGCTCAATATCCCGCTTAAATATTAGCTCCCTCGTTTCGTCCAAATTACAGGAGATTTCTGTATATTATCTAGTGTTAACAACACTCTTTAAAAAGAAAAATTATGACTATCATAATAATTCCATGTAAAACCAACACGTAATACAAAGCTTTTAAATCGTCAAGTGTTTTGGATACAAATAACCGTCATAAAAACAGAAGATGTGTTCAAACGGTTGGTAAGGGATAGTTACTGGCGCTAGTAACTATACTACCGCTTGTAGACAACTCTATTGTATCGTTAGAGGAAAATCGAGAAAACCGGCGATGTCACGTAATGAAATTTTCTCGGTTTTTGTTATTCAGCGTGTTATAGAAGTTTGATATTGTTGTTAACTATGAATAAACAAATCAAAAGAAATATTTTTGACAACCTCCGTGGTCGAGTGGCGTACGCACCGGTTTCAAGGTGTCGCTAGCTCTGAGGTCCCGGGTTCAATCCCCGGACGAGTCAATGTAGAAACAAACTTTTCTACATTGTCTCGGGTCTGGGTGTTTGTGGTACCTTCGTTGATTCTGAATTCCATAACACAAGTGCTTTAGCTACTTACTTTTGGGTTCAGAGCAATGTATGTGATGCTGTCCGCATTTATTTATTTATTAAAAAAAAAAATGTTTTTAAAAGTTTTTTTTATTTATTTGTCACTTTTTTATAAATAAATATTTTTGGGTAAAAATTAAATGTGTTCTAATTAGATATTTTTTGGGGCTTTAATTAAATGTAGGTTGTTTTAATATTAATTAGACTATTACGTTGATTAATATTATGATAGTGTACAAAATTCTAATTAGTAGTCGAGACATATTTTATTCAGAGTTCTTTAAATGTAATTTCATCTAATTGATATTCTTATCTAGATTAATACTTGGAAATATTTTAGACGTATTTTTATTAAGAAAACTAATTTGCAAATTACTGTAAGACAAGTTTTTTTAAGCGTTAGTAAAATAGTAACATCACCAACGTAAAAATTCAAAAAAGAAAAGAAATTACAGTTCATGAATATTATGTTTATATTAAAACCTTACTAGTTATGGCAACAGATAGGGACGGTGTAATGTTGTCAAATAGCTCTATCTCTTTCACTCAATCGAACAGTGGTGACATTAAAACTTCTTTGTGAAATTGTTATAAAGACGTTCTTTTTTTAAGTAAACATTTTTTTTTTTATAATAATTTCTATTGACCTCCAGTAGTGGAGTGGCACCGCATAAAGAAGATTAGTATTATTACAAAGAATAAGTGAGTCGGCTTGACCTGTAATAAATTAATTATTTTTAGTGTGACCTAGTTAAGTGGTTTGTAAAGGCCTAATAGGCAGTCGCTCCATGTAAAATACGGTATTTAGCTGAATGCAATAAGACTAGAAGTTGTCTCCAAAATAGAAAAAGATTAGGCAAATTTTTTTTTCACTGGCTCCGTCTAAACGCTCCTTTAAATAAAGCTCTTATAACAATGAAAAATAGTCACCGAGTGTTATTACTTGAAACCTAGGCCTTGTATAATAAAGCAATTTAGCCAAGTCTGAATGTCTGTAAAAGGAATGACCTTTCTGTCCAGGATTATTGGATTGAAGTAGCCTCTTAGCTTTCAAATGTTTTACATAAAAACAGTACATTAATTTGAAAGTAAGTAAATAAATAATGCAGTATTTTTGTTATCATTCTTTCATTTGGAAAATAATAAGATAGAGCAGCTACGTTACTATTGGTTGGTAAAATAAGAAAAATAACCTCTGGTCGGGTCCAAAACTATATAAAATATACGTTTCCTCTATCTATACAAATTATATTTTTAACCGACTATAAGAGGAGGACGTTCTCAATGCCATAATTCCCGTTATTGTGTATCAATATAAAAATATTTTTTGGTATAGGTACTTCAGAGGTGATCCCATACAAATTTTATTAAAGTCGTTACCTTTCCATATTTACGTGTAATCAATTACAATTTGTTTTTAATAAAATATCATTAAACATGGTACTGCAACTGGTAGCGCTATATACACATGTTTTCTTAGCGATGTCCATGTTTCTCTACCGACCGCATTCACAAACAAGTCGACTTGAACTCTAAACAAACAGCTGTCGGATCTGTAAATATTGGTCCCTATAACCATCGGTGAGCCTGATAGATACAGACGGTTTTCAAAAGATATACAAAAAATTGTTTTTTTTTGTGTACATTGGTGGTGAAAATATAGCTAAGATACTACATTTAAAAAAATAAACATAAAAATATATGTCAAATGAAAAAAAAAACAAAACATTTAAATCGATTTAGAAGTCAAGTTGAGATTTATGTTAGTCAGGATAGGATTTAGTATTACTATCGATCACAAAAAATAAAATTGATCTACAGTTGCAGGAGATATAGCGTAAAGGTAACATACTAAAAACATAGCTTATAAACCACATAATCTTATATATAAAATTCTCGTGTCACAATGTTAGTTACCATACTCCTCCGAAACGGCTTGACCGATTTTTATGAAGTTTTATATGCATATTCAGTAGGTCTGAGAATCGGCTACTATCTATTTTTCATACCCCTAAGTGGTGGTAGGTAGTAGGCAGGTGCTAGTTAGAAAAAATTGCATTGCAACGCATGCCGGGTACAGCTAGTTATATATATAAAATTCTCGTGTCACAATGTTAGTTACCATACTCCTCCGAAACGGCTTGACCGATTTTTATGATATTTTATATGCATATTCAGTAGGTCTGAGAATCGGCTACTATCTATTTTTCATACCCCTAAGTGGTAGTAGGTAGGTAGTAGGCAGGTGCTAGGTAGAAAAAATTGCATTGCAACGCATGACGGGTACAGCTAGTAATTATATAAAAAAATATTTCGCGTTTGCAAAATTGGGAACCAGGTCATTAGCTTTCAAGATGTTGTTACATATTTACAAATGCGGACAACATCACATACATTGCTCTGAACCCAAAGTAACAAATGAAGCTAATAAGCGCTTAATAAGTTGGTGTGTGATCTTAATAACCTACGGATTATTATACAAAGATTATTTTAATCTTATCTGGATCGAAATAATAAACATACTTCAGTACCCAGAAAATTTACAACCATCACAGATACCATTTCAACTCCCCCCAATTGATATAAACAAAACCCCCATAAAATACAACAAAACAATCAGAATAAAGTACAAGATAAGACACATATAAAGGACATTTTAATTATCCTTGTTAATATTATCATATCGTATCGTACGAGTAAAGTTCCATTGTAGCATGAATCTTTGAACTCATATTCATTGCATAGAATGATTAAAATTTTGAATTTGCTAATTATAACTTTACTGGTTAGCGGCTGCTGTTTTGTCAAGGGGTAGTGGATACAGAAGGCTCATTTAATTAAGGTACAAGATAATTTTGAAGAAAAATAAATTTAAAATATTAAAATTTAATTATAAAGACTGCTTAATGCTGGTTGTTTCATGGATTTCAGATAAAAACATACACAAATAATATGAAATTATAAGTATGGCACTATGAAGTAATATCCTTTAGGTATTAATTTACTATATTCAGTAGTATGTTGAGTAAATTAGTGATTACTTTAAATAATACCATTACAAGATAACCATCGACTCGAAAAGAAGGAGAAGATAATACAATTTATTTCAAAAGTGTCTTGCATCTAATTCAAACCACTTATGTATGGGAGAATACCTTAGAACGACGTTTTAAAAATGTATAAAAAAGTAACGTATTAGTAGACACTGTGTTCAAAGATAGTTTTCCTTTCTTCCCAATATATCTACTTCCAACTTTTTTTTTCTTTTTTTTTTTTATATTCCCGGACAACTCATACGTACATGGTTATCTGATCCCAAGCTAAGCAGAGCTTGTGTTATGGTTACCAGACAACTGATAAACATACTTATATATTTCTAAATACATAGATATAAATTACACCCATTATACAATTATTGTATCTTCTTTGCAGTTATATCTCAAAGATCGTACAAAGTAAAACTTCTGCTGACCACTTCCTTTGTAGGCCAACTGTTACAATATAGATGTTAATGTTATAAGTTATAACAATAACGTTAAACTTGGTTGGGTGTTAATTAAGGGATGTGATACAAGATCGGGAACTAAGGAGTAATTAAAAGAAACTTAGATGTTGGAATTACACATGTTCGACTTGGGTTGGGTGCGTTGTGAAGATATTTCCAATTTATTAGCTTATTAACTGCCATACTCAGAGTTGTTAATGGTTACTTAAGAGATTTTTTATTATTGTTTTAAATAATACGGCTTATCTATTGAGAACTTCCTCCTTTTGTGACGTCGGGGAAATACCTACCTACAGGGATTTAAAAACGTTTCATTTACGTCACTATGTGCGGTAGTAGTTATCTCTCGCGGTTTAACGCAGAATTTAGTTAGAAGACAAAATGTAGCTAATGTCCTTTTTTGGTATAAGTATAGTTCAAATGTCTATACTATTTGGAAGTAGGGTCTATAGTTTTCTAGCCTCAGTGACCTGTAGAAGGCGCTACATTCCAACGGGGTGTCTAGTTTTAATTTATGTCTTAGGATTAGATTATTTGTACTTTTGTTAATTTACTATTTAACTTATTGTGGTACCTTACGAGGCTGTCTTGGCGCACCAGCGCAAAAAGCCTCATCAACAAAAATGATAAAAAAAAATGTCTATATAGAATCCGTAGGTACAAATCTTGTTACTATGTATTTTCTTTCATTCCCAAAATTCTAAACACTAAACAATTTTAGTATTATTCTTGGTATTACACTCGCAATATTTTCTTTTAAAAATCTTATTCCAAAACATTGTAAAAATATTTATCTCAGCGGAAACTGCATTCTGCCTCAGATATGCACAAGAAATAAAAAAAATATAATTAAAAATTAAAAAACACGCCTGCCATGTAAAAAAAATTAAAAACAAGTCAAATATTTGCAGTCGGGGTCGGTTACTTGGAACAATTCATTACAGGTCCCCCGACTGCAAATATTTGACTTGTTTTTAATTTTTTTTACATGGCAGGCGTGTTTTTTAATTTTTAATTATATTTTTTTTATTTAATACCTTTTAGTGAACAACAAAAAAGCATGACACAACACAAAAAAAAAATTCGTTCGGAACCCTTTGCAGGCGATTTCGACTCACACTTGACCATTTTTTAATGTCCACATAGCCTATGTCACTCGGGATAACTCAAAGCTTCTAATGATACCACAAACATTGAAATCGGTCAAGCCTTTTAGAAGTTATGGTGGAATAAAGAAACTCACAAACATACATACATACATACATACATACATACATACCTACATACATACATACATGAACCCTAAAAACATAACACTCCTTTTTGGGCAGTCGTGTAAAAATAAACGTATCACAAACCCTTTAAAGCCATAATAAAGAAATACTCAACAACATAAAAATCAAGTAAGTAGTATATTACAAAAGGACTTATTATATATCTAAGTTTTATAACTTAAAGAGACAAAGCCACCTTTTGTCCAGCCCTGTCCAACTTTGTACAAAGGAAAACCGACATTTACTTAGTAAATATAGTGTAGTGTACTTAACCAGTTTTCTTTAGTAAATAAGCTGGTGAAAGTTGGTAAGAATTGGCTGTCTTAATATTGTCCTGGTCGCGTCATTTTGGGAAGCGTCTTTTTTTGTGTTACCACCTTTTTTTGTTACGTAAACTGATGCTGTTTATGTTCGGAGGGGCTCGTGGCTAAGTGTAAGCCGTACGGTTTGACCGATAATACAGGTCCGTGGATGGGTGACCATTCCAAAACATACCGAGACCCCTCCGTGCCTCGGATAGCACGTTAAGCTGTAGGTCCCGACTGTCATACGTTGATCTTTGGCAGTCGTTAAGTCAATTCTGACAACCAGTCTTACTATGCGATACTGTGTTCCCCAGTAAAATGGGTTGTGGAGGACAGATAGACAGTCGCTCTATGTAAAATACGGTATTCAGCTGAATCCGGTATGACTGGTAGCCGACCCCAACATAGTTGGGAAAAAAAAGGCTCGGGCGATGATGCTGTTTATGTAAACTGATGATTGAAATATACAGGGTGTCCGATAAATAGTCCGACAAACTGTGGTGGCTGATACCTTAGGTCAGGTTCTATCAAATGAACACAACATAATGTTCCCCGAAAAGTTACAGGTTTCGAGTAACAATAGATTTTCGGAAATTTTAGATTTTCTACCTTGCATCAGACTTTTCCATTTTTCTTGCTGATTAATAACTTTCGTAATACTTTTTGTACATCAATTTAATCTTGAATAGTTATTCTACGCTTTAGTAAGTCTCATATTTATCTAAAAGAAGAAAGTGTTGACAAAAAAGCCATTCACTTAACAATTTTCACTTTTCGTTTTTCTTACTGCTCAACTTTGAACTGTAGTGGTGAAAAATAAATGTATGTAGGAGTTTTGTACAACAATCTTAAAAACTTGCCTTAAATATTGGTGATTTTGAGAAGATACAATACTTGCATATTTTCCTTACAAAATTTGACAAAACAAGCTGCTGAAGTACACATGGGCTTATTTGTTGAAATATTACTAATGTAAATCTGAGGAAAAGTGAGACGTAACTTAACGCGAATCATCATTATACAATGAAATTTGGTATTTTCTTCTCGCCATTAACTGTCTATGCCAGATTAAAACATCTTTTAGTGTAGAGTTACCTTTTCCTTCAGTACTTTCTTACTAGATGAATCCATTTTATAACACTTTATTTTTCATGCAACAACAATGAAATAGTTGGTTTTGGACGCCCAATCCATCTGCCCTGGTATCCCTCATTAGAGGAGGCTCTTACTTCAGGCCCATACTGCACTTAGCACCCATTTTCCTAAACCATATTGTATCGTTCAACTTGCCTAGAATGTATTTACGAAGAGTGGGTCTTCCAAGAAACCGGTCAAGTTGGAGATGGACATGCTAACGAAGGGTTCCGTAACTTTGCAAAAAATTTAACAGAGCATTTTTTTTCATTTCCATATTTTCCAAATTGAAATTGGCCACAATTATTTTGTGTAACTGGTTAGTCGCTAGAAGAAAATACCTTATTTCACTGGACAATGACGATCCGCGTTAAGTTACGTCTCATTTTTCCTCAGATTTACATTAGTCATATTTCAACAAATAAGCCCATTTGTACTTCAGCAGCTTGTTTTGTCAAATTTTGTAAAGAAAATACGCAAGTATTGTACTTTCCCAAAATCACCAATATTCAAGCAAGTTTTTAAGATTGTTGTACAAAACTCCTACATACATTTATTTTTCACCACTACAGTTCAAAGTTGAGCAGTAAGAAATCAAAAAGTGAAAATGTTTAAGCGAATGACTTTTTTGTCAATACATTCTTCTTTTAGATAAATATGAGACTTACTAAAGCGTAGAGTAACTATTCAAGATTAATTTGATGTACAAAAAGTATTACAAAAGTTATTAATCAGCAAGAAAAAATGGAAAAGTCTGATGCAAGGTAGAAAATTCTAAAATTTCCGAAAATCGATTGTAACTCGAAACCTGTAACTTTTCGGGGAACATATGTTGTGTTCATTTGATAGGACCTGACCTAAGGTATCAGCCACCACAGTTTGTCGGACTATTTACCGGACACCCTGTATATAGATCTATTCATCGTTTTTCAGCATACCTATTTTTTTGTTGGTATTTAAATATAAAAATATATACATAAATCTAAACAAACCTAATCAGCATAAAACATCATGCTTCTTTGGAAATCACAGACTTCCACTCAATTTTTTTTTTATTTTCGCGATTGACGCCGAGTAATCAGCTAGTTAAAAAAACTCATAATCTAACCACATGTTAATTAACTTCGGTCCAGTACAAAAAGCAAACCTAAATTCTTATCACGATACTCAAAGAATTAATGTGACTTAAATAAGAAATCTTACCATCAAAATCATATTTTAAACCAAAACCCCTATAAGGAAGCTCCTCATTATAATTAACAGTGATTTTAATTAAAATCTTCGTTTTAATTAAGTTAAGCACTCACTTACAAGACTGCGTAATTATAGCACAATTGTAATTTCATAATGTAATTAATTTGTAATTTATGAAATGTAATTTTAAGGCCTTTATTATATTTAAATTGTACGTTTATGAAGTACCAGTTGTGTTAATATGATGAAATTAGTGGAAATAGGTACAATAATTATATTCCGTTCATGGAAACTTTTGCTGGTCTAATTTATTTTTTTTATTATCTTAAACTATCGCATGGAAACAGCCTATGCCGTGGTTTAAAGATTGGCCAAATTAAAATCAGAATATTATTTTCTCCCGTAAACCTTCACAAAAGGGTCATCCTTTTAAGAAGAACTAAGAACAAAGTATAGATAAATAAATGTACACAATAATACATTGCTCCAAAACCGAAGTAGCTGCAGAACTTGTGTTACGGAATAAGAGACAACAAAGGTACAACAAACACAGACCCTGTCTTGGGTCTGCGTGAGTGCGAGTGTATTAAGCTTATATATAAAAGTAGTTTTACTGTTTTGAAATAAAGTTTCTGTCGATACCAAAGTGTTATCATTGATATGTCGATAGAGCTAAGTTATCTTCTCTCAAAGGAATTCTCTATTTGTTAAAGGAAACCTTTAAAAGTGTCGAAAAAATAGTAATAATATAATAATATTCCCGGACAACTCACACACGGTTATTTGATCCCAAGCTAAGCAGAGCTTGTGTTATCGTAACCAGACAACTGATAAACATACTTATATATTTCTAAATACACACATATTATAGATAAACTAAACCCAGACACAGAACAAATGATCGTGCTCATCACACAAAGTTTTGTCCTGGGTGGGAATCGAACCCACGACCTCCGGTATAGCAGTCAGGGTCACTAACCACTAGACCAACAGACCCGTCAATATAAGGCGAGTGTGAATGAAAATGTTGAAAGGAGTAGACCTAGGCGGACGTTTTGAGACCAAATCGGGGACGTCTTGAAAAAAGGCCAGGTCAAGATTAACCTAAACCAAAGAGCATGTATGAAGGGAATAATGAAAGTGGACGAAGCGAAACAAGTATGTGAGGATTCAGGATCGTAGCAAGTGGAAAGAAGTGGTCTCTGCCTACCCCTACGGGAAAGAGGCGTGATTATATGTATGTATGTATATTTAATAGTAAACAATTTCCATTCTAAAATAAAAAAAAAGTAAATTTAAAAAATTAAAAAACCCGACTGCATAAAAGACACTTTAAATAAAAACTTAAAAGTAAAAAACAAGTTCAATAAGTCTAGAAGTGTAGATAGCAATGTTACTGTCACAGTCGGGACCCATAATGATTGATTTTAGTCAAGCTTATTTAATGGGTCCCGACTGTACAGTAACATTGCTATCTACACTTCTAGACTTATTGAACTTGTTTTTTACTTTTAAGTTTTTATTTAAAGTGTCTTTTATGCAGTCGGGTTTTTTAATTTTTTAAATTTACTTTTTTTTTATTTAACACTTTTTAGTTAAAATCATAATCCACCTAGCGTACGGCATTCGAGTATGTATTTAGTTTGGATAAAGAACAATTTTTCAAAAATTTTTTTTTTTATACGTAAATGATTTACCATTTTGGAATCCTCGTTACAAGACCTTTAATTTGATACCCATATTGTAGCAAACATATTTTTTTTATTTTTTTTTACCTCAATCTATGGCACCTCGTGGCCGCCATGTTGGTTTTTGTTTGACGTGACATATCTAAGAACACTTGGGTAATCGATACGAATCCAACGATACCCTAATTATCGAAATCCATTCGGCCGTTTCGAAGATATGAGGTAATAAAGAATATTACACACATACATACATACATACATACATACAAGATACGCGCGAAAAACATAACCCTTCTTGGCAGTCGGGTAAAAAGGTAAAAGATTTTTATCTTTTACCATCACGCCACCTACACAAAAATCCCTATGTACACCGTTTATCTTTTAAAAAGAAAACCACAAACATTTTTACTTTTACGACAAATACGCTTTGCATATGTAAAATGGCATTGTCCTAAGAAAGGTAACAATAAGAATAAAAAATATTTCAGTTTATATTTAAGACCTTTAAAATGTTTATGTATATTACATGTATGTTTTAGTAGCATATATTACTAGTCTAGTAAATTTACCTGTTGAAATTGCAATAATCACTAGGACAATTTTGTAGGACCATTGTTTTCATGTATAAATTCTGATATCATAAGATCTAGAAATAGGTAACCAGGTTTCTATGTCTACAAAGCTTGGTTATTCTCAATATAATGAAAGATATAATGACAGTTATTTTCAAAAAGAAGAGATTCTATGTTCGTCTGAATGTGTGTTACGAAAGGTGGTCCCATTTTCATCAAACTAAAAAAGGATTTATCATTTATATTTTATTATTACGGCTTGAATTTGAGGCGTTGGACAAGCTAATCTCACAAGTGAAACCTAATATAGTAAATACCATTCAAATATGTTATACTAGCTCTAGATACAATATAACCCTCTATTAAGCAACTTTTCTCCAAACTCCTCCTCTGATAAACAACGAAAACTATACTTATTTGACGCTTTGAAAGAGCCCACAAAGGACTACTTGAAATCAAATAAAAAAACATTTTGAAACATTTAAAACGTCTTTTATAATTCCGTAAATATTAGGTTTCAATTTCAATCTCCAAGGTATTCGCCGTCAACTAGTTCGCATACAATCGCCTGCCGACCTACATAGGAGAATGGCGTCGTTCACACAATATATACCTCAGCATCTGCTGACCTGGAAAGAGCCATTCAGACTTCATAATACAGATGACCAGCTTTATTTGATTTTTTACGGATTTTTAAACTGAAAACTTTCAATGAAATTATGAATAATTTTGAGTGGGAATCACATTCATATTTTACCTCCTATCTGCGACATTTACTTTCCATTCTTCATTCCATACTTTCAAGTCCATATTTTTTTTGTTCAGACCAAACTCATCATGGGCGAATCAATTGCTGGTTGGTTGAATATGGTTGTTAAAAATCAACATTAATGCTATCCGGTCACCATGATGCCTGTGACTCATTTTAAAAGATAAAATAAAGATTAAAACAACCACCAATTTCCCTTTTTAAAACGTGTTAAATATTAAAATAGAATAAGACTTTAACAACATTCAAAAAAAGAATTAAACAAACACAACCGTCATTTTATTCCTTATTTAAAACATTTTTAACCAAATTCGCTATTTAAAGTAACATGTTCATAGAAGTTTAAGTTCTATCCAAGTAATCACAGGTACTATTTGCAGAGCAATTTAAAGCGGCATCGTTACCTCCATTAAGTACTAAGCAAGTTCGAGAACTTGTCTAACAGTGTTTGAAGTTTTGAGCGATGCAAACGCATCATATTAGATACCACAGTTAGCAACAGCATACTATAATAATGATGAAATGTAAGAAAAAAAATTAATTGCACTTTTGTTTCCTCTTTAAAACGTCATACCAATTAAATGTTTAAATATATTTGAAAACATATATTATACGTATTTAGATTTAACAGCTTTATAAATGAAACAGAATTATTAATAACTGTAAATTAAAAATTTAAGAAAACCCCGACTAATTTTCGAAATTTTCCTATTACTTTTGAAATGCTTATCAGATTTCCATAAACATAGCAAAAACACTCCCGACTAATTCACATTTAAAACAAAAAAAAACGAAATATAAATCGGTTCATGTGATCAGGACCCACGATCCCATAGACACACAGACAAGCACGTCAAAATTATAACACCATTGTTTTTGCGTCAGAAGTTAAAAAAAGTCGTCTCACACAAAATTTCCTCTCGATCCTAAAATTAATCGGAAGCAACACCACCGGTTAAAGCTAGTCTAATAAACGCGCCACCTAATAGGGCCCGGCAATTTACGTTCGGCGCCAATCAATTACATTTGATAGGGTTGTCAGAAATGAGCGATGCTTAAAGAATTCCGAATTCTGTTTACACGTAAATTGATATTTTGAAAGGTGTTTGAAGTTATTTGGGGGTTAAATCGATTAGGAATCAATTATGAAAGGGTTATGTTTCATGATGGGTTGATACCACACATTTAAGATTATATCTTTTATTTATTGTGGAGCTTTTTATCCGTAAATTATTTAATATTATCAGGACATTGACGAATTAGTAAACAAGTTTGAAAAATATTGTAAAACAACTTTTCCGTTGCTTAGTCTGTTTTGAAATTGTACTTATTTTTGCCTCAAATTAATTGTCTCAGTTTAATTTAACAACAGATACAATACTTTAACGGGATTTAAAATTATTTGGAACCATATTCGTGTTAGTTATTGTTCGTTGAAAATATGCCTATATTTGGATCATATGTCGCATGATACAAATAATTTAAACCTCATTAATCAAAACTTATTAGTTCAGGCTCTATTGTAAAACATACATCAAATATACCGTTAAAATCAGAACGCTTTCTTTCAGGTTTCCATCATCTAAAAAGGATTATTTTGGTAGCAAAAGCTTATAAGTTTCCTAAAACAGAATATTAATATTATAGTTGTTGTAAAACAAACTCCACATATTAAAAATTAATCTAAAATATTTAGTCATACAATAATTCTTGATAAGCTAGCTACTGACAAGAATATGAGCTTGATACTTAGAAACAACCAAAATAACAAAACAATTTTCTCACTGCCTACGATTTCAGATTACATGAACCGTGGCACAACACAGAGAAATCTGAAGCGTGAATAGTGGATGTCAAATCCAACTTGATTCTTTTTCGTATAGATATTTATTCTGCATGTACCGTATCCCAGTTTTATTGCATCATGAAAAATGATAATCATATTTTGTCATCTGATCCCACACTAAGCAGAGCTTGTACTATCTTAACCCGACAATTGATGAAAATGGTGTAGTTAAAAAAAACTAACTCTAACAAGCTTTATTTAAAAAAATGTAAACCGTATTTTGCATAGAGCGACGTCCACAGCCCTTTTTATTAGGTAACACAGTATCCAATAGTAAGACTGCTTGTCAGAATTCAACGTGTGATAAACATCACAAAAAAAATACTCATTTTGATATAAAACGGGAAGGACTGCCTAAACATAGATTGCGTATCTACTTATGCGACTAGTCAAACTTACAGGAAAACTTTCAGGAAAACCGATAAAAAACAATTACGAAAAGTCAACTCTAGTTCCGAGCGTCCCGAATCTCTCTTCAGTAGGTAGTGTGTCATCGTCTTAAGTTACATCAAACATTCCAACTGAATTCAACATTCCAGATTCATCTGGAAATTAGGATGTCTTTCCACTTTCCAATATCGCCAAACCAATTTTAACGAATAAAGGGGCAATATTGCTGAAGGATTTATAAGATGCTTCGTTTTCTCTGGCGATTTAGATCGACCTTACTTTATAGGGTCAATTCTAAGGATCCGGGCGGATTAACGAGCCAATATCTTTGCTTGATTGATTCTTATTTACGCTAGAATTTTTGTTGGGCTTCGATACGGAAGAGAAAGGTCTTCGAAGAAATAAAATAAAAAGACGTTACGACTATAAATAAAGTGTAATAAAACTGTTTGAAGTCTGTCCACACAAAATGAATATAATACTAAATGTATAATATATACTACAAATCAGCAGTGTAATGTTATACCACCTACTCACTTAAGATTAATTAAAAATTGCTTTTTATTATCATAATATAAAGGCTATTGCATTTGTATATAAATAAATATAAATATAAATATAAATGCGGACAACATCACATACATTGTTCTGAACCCAAAGTAAGTTGCTAAAGCACTTGTGTTATGGAATTCAGATACAACGAAGGTACCACAAACACCCAGACCCGAGACAATGTAGAAATGTGATTTTCTACATTGACCCGTCCGGGGATCGAACCCGGGACCTCAGAGCTAGCGACACCTTGAAAACCGGTGCGTACGCCACTCGACCACGGAGGTCGTCAAAATATAGTCTTCTTATTTTTTCAAGCTATGTTGGGGTCGGCTTCCAGTCTTACTAGATATAGCAGAATTTTATCCGTATTTTCCTTAGTTCGCCTAAATAATTCGCAAAACTTACTAATATATTAAAATGGGTCAATAAAGATCAAGATTCTTACATTCTCAAGCAATAAAACTTTTAATCAATATGCAAAAGCCTTTTCTAATTGCTGTCTGACTTCGAAGGTTTGCGAGAAGAATGCGTAATTAAATAGTGTAATCGTCTTCGGCCTTATATTTGATGTAAATTTAAGGGCTGTATCACGATTCCTTTATTCAAAAAACTATCTCTTTGCTTAGGGACCGTAAAATTTTTAACCGAAATGAAGTAAATTACAGGCCGTAAGCAAAACTAATCGTCACTTGAATATTGGAATCGGCATAGGTACTCGTACCTGTCTCGCCGCCAACAATAAACGAATAGAACTATAATGAAAAGAGTTGGCGAGCAGCGAGAAGCGAGTGCCGACAGTTTTGTCGCTGAGCTACAAGCGAGCGGGTTGAGTGCGGGTGCACTGTAGAATGAAATGACCGCTAGTTGGTCTCTCGGCAATTGTTTTAATCGCCAAGCGAGCATCGCTCAGAGAGTTCTCAACATGCGGCAGAGTAAACAACTAGCGATCAACTATTAATATATGCATCTCTTTTAAATACACGAGATCTAGATCTTATTGTACGTTTTTAAGCGTAAAAATAATCTACAGTAAATCGTTTACTTGTCGTTGGTGGGACAACTGCCTTAAACAGTACGAATATAAAAATAGCTTGACCCATTCATATGTAAATAGTAAACAATGTTTATGAAGATAAAATCTTATGTTTACTGATGTCCCAAGGCCGGTGCTTACAGTAATGTTTTCGGTACGTTATAGTTGGACAAACGAAGATACATCGGCTTGAGTAGGTGTTGGAGATAAATAGTACAGAGATGGTAGGTATGAAATATTGTTATTACATAGATGTGTACGTGAACTAATGTTTATTGTTGATGTTTACTGCAAAGGTATTTAAAGGGGTTAATTGGATAGCTAAAGAAAACATCGTTGATAAAAAAAGACATAGGTAGGTGTTACTTAGACAAAGAAAGGCATCTTGCTGGCTATGGTCCATGACCATGACACAAAGGCATTGAAAAGCCAGGAACATAAAACCAAAGAAGCAACAGTGACCCAAGCCGTAATAAACATTTTCCAATCCCAATAAGTACACAGTACAGTATAAAGAAGTACCTACGTACTTCATCCCTATAAAAATGTAAACGTCAATTTCATTCTAAGCTAAAGCAGAACAGCTCTAAAACTAAAGTCACTGTCACCTCGTTGACAGCGGTTCAGACCATATTACTCCCAATAGTTCCTCCATTCCTATAAATCTAGGTTAAATCGGTACCAGCAAATACCTCACATTCAACTACTTATTAAATTCCGCTGCAATTGTGGGACTCGGAAAAAATGCATTTGTCACAATGAGACTCGATTCCAACATCGATATCTTCCATTCGATTCAAGCCTTTCACTATTCCATTCTAATCGATTCGATAGATCGCTCGCCTCGGATTTTTACACAGAAAATATTCTATTGACTAGAATCTGGAAGTTTTATGTTCTTTTGATGGGAGTTTCACTTAAATTTGGGTCGAACGAGGGTAAAAGAATAATTTTCGTAATGACTTCTGAAGTAATTGATCAAAAGCGTTTGTGAGTTCGGTGATCAGGGTTTAAATCGTTTTGTCGTTTCTAAGTATTTAAGATGTCTTCGAATAAACGTTTCCCGGGGGAGTAGGATTCGATTAAATGTTGCCATCACCGCTTTTAAGAACTTAGCATCTGCTAATGATAAAGTAACTGAAAACAAAATGTCTCGCGGATTAGGAGCTTTTAAAAGTTAGAAATATTTGGTAATTTAATTGCGGTTGGAAAAATATTTTTCTATATCGTTAATTTTATCATTTTATTAATTTCATCCGTAACATCGTTCACGTGTTTTTTTTTAGTTTATTCTTTTTGCTCTTTTTTTTTTTCTTGTATCTACAACATAAATTATAACAAACTTTGTATTTTAATGATTTTATCGGAATGCCAAAAATCCATCTTAAACCCAAAACTCAACTGAATTTCAGTTTTCAAATGCATTTGTAACTTAACCTAACTAGGTAGTTTCAATTTTCATATACAACACTAATTTCCGGTAAATACTTATTTTAAACAAGATCCATTAATAATAACAAACAATGGCTATTAACCAGTAATCTCCACAGCATGTTAGTAGTCACAACGCCATAATCATATAATCGACTTTACTGCCTTGTAATAAAGACCCTGTTAGTGTCCATTAAATACCAATCAAATGTAGTTAAGTATACATAAAATGAAATAGCAAAATTACTTATATATTCATCAGTGTCTTCAATATCTAAGAATTGAATAATGAACTCCGTGATTAATAAATTATTGAGAGTGGCTTCATTTGTTTTAAATGTTCATTTGTTTTTTTATCATAATAATAATCCGCTCGTTCTTTTGCCCTTTTGCTAGCATGGTCATCTATTAATTAGTAGTATTTTTTTTTTAGTGTCTAGTAGAATAATTTAATTTACATTTTTATTTTAATTTACAATAATATAAAAACTAATCCTACTCAAGAAATAAGAAGAATTATAAACTAAATAAAACTAACAACTAAAACAAGGCATCAAAAAATTCATCCACATCGCTGTCGACTGGGATGAATTAGTAATAATTACTAATTAGTAGTAATCATTAATGTACTAATTATTAGAAAACTGCTGAAACTGTTTCACAAAAAGGAACACATAATACTTCGAACAGTTTTCTGTGTCCGAGCGTTATCCTTGGGGAAATCAGATTTTCAGTAACCTCTAACTGTTTTAGCAAAATAGTAATTAGTCTTTCTACTATACTCTGTGAAGCTTTTTTACCATAGATATAGTTATTATCTTATACATGCTAACTAGTTTTGCACGTGACTTTGCCTGAAACAGAATCAGTTTTCAACATAATAGTCCTATACATAGGTAAAAGTCATCAAAAGCCACGTGACAATCAATTAATTAAATTTTAATATATCTCGTTACAGTTTATTACAAAATTTGGCGCAGATTTGTGGCTTTGTTGGGCTCCAATCCTGTTTAAATAGTTGATTAAACATAAATGTTAAAAGGGACCGACTTCTATGAAATGTATATGAGAACACCTCCAAGGTCTCTAACCAATAACAAAAAAAATCGATCTACAAAAACCTAAGAAACTGCCTACATATTAATAATATAATAATAATAATCCAGCCTTTAAACGTCCCACTGCTGGGCACAGGCCTCTTCCCATATAGAGAAGGCACGAGCATTGATCACCACGCTTGCTCTCTGCGGATTGGCGATTTCAGATCCCAAATTTTGGAATCCAGGTTTCCTCACGATGTTTTCCTTCACCGTTTGTCATAAGTGTCTTAGAATAATTAAGAAAGTACATATAACTTTTGAAAAAGCCACATTGGTACTTGCCTGGGTTCAAACCTGCAACCTTGTGCATACAAATCCGTTCATTGAACCGCTAGGCCACCACGACTATTACCTACAAAACACTAAAAATATATAATTATAAAACAAACCATCCAATTGAGAACCTGCTCTTTTGTAGTCGGTTATTTATAGATACTGTTCTATTCTATAGTTTTAGACTCCCACAAATAACTAATACACTAAACAGAAGTATATATTTGCTTAAGCCTGAACTTAGAACTAATATAAATTGAATAATAATGTATAGGTAACAATTGTTCTAGCAAGTAAAGAGGCATCTGTTTTTACTCAATTAGTTCAGACAACCACGGTTTATACACCCACGCACAAACACGAAAAAAACAACATCTAGGTTATACCCACATTTTATCGGTTATGTACTTTAAGTACATGCAAATAGAATACTTTATGTATTACAGAAAATGTTAGCTACAAATTATTTGTTAACAAAAACCGGTCAAGTGCGAGACGGACTCGCGGATGAATGGTCCCGTCCATTAACAAGTTTAGTACCGTTAAAATGGATGAAAAAAACCTCTCCTCTACGTTTTTTTTTTTTTTGTTATAGCGTCAACGAGAATACACGCTGTGAAAATTACAACTGTTTACCCATTCCGGTTCATGAGATACAGCCCGCTACAGACATACGGCTGGAAGGAGAACGGACGCTTGGTAATAGGGTCCCGTTGGCGTTTGGGTACGGAACCCTAAAAAACCTTAATAACACTTTTCCTGATTTAAGAGTTTTTGGACCGTGAAATGGTAACGAAAGGAGACAACCTTGAGGGGTTTTTTTCGTCTTTTCAAGGGCAGTCAATTAGGTAAAGCGCTTGGACATTGTTACAATATGAAATGTACAGTCAGCTTTAAATTAATCGGAGTATTCAAGGTATTAAAAATGATTAAAAGGGTCCTTGGTAAGCATAAAGTAGGTCATGAAAATGGCAGAAAAAATATTTTTATTTTGTTTACAAAAGGTGTCTTATATTCTATTTTGACCTCTCTCATTGTAACACACTGACACTCTTATTTCTCATCTTCAAAATTGTCAAAATATCTCAAAATAAATATAAAGATCAATGCTCGTGCCTTCTCTATATGGGAAGAGGCCTGTGCCCAGCAGTGGGACGTTTATAGGCTGGATTATTATTATTATTAAATATAAAGAAATCCCGAATTTTCCAAATCATAACCTTATTTAAGCCATACTACATGTCTATTCAGACAACTTTTTCTCACCTCAGCTTAAACAAAAATAACTCAACACATTTAATACATTTGTAACAATTTAAATTCCAACTCTACAATAAAGTCCTACATTTTTATTCAACCTGAAACTCCTAAGGTTCAGTGCTGTTGTGCCTTTATTCTGCAGTAGTTAGCGTCAAAGCCTACCCTTGAACCAGTTGCTATTGTTCGTTTGAGAGCCTCTAAACTGTTACCTTGCTCTGAGAGACATTTTCATGGAGATGGCAGTAATGACGTGGAATGTTGTGAGAATTGTAACTGAAAGTGAGAGTCACGGGAAATTTGGTTTTAGTTAACAGAATTTTTGTAAGATGTTCCTTGATTTTAATAATTAAATTGTTTGCTTCAACACCACAATCATCATCATTATATATCCATCCATTTTTCTCCATAGATGTAGGTATATGCCATTATACATATAACCTGCATTGATGTAATTGGGTTATCTAAAAGAAGACAATTCTTAAAAAAAATATTTTCTTCAAAAGAATCTTCTAAGATTGTAATATAACTTAGTCACAGAATTTTTAAGTAACTTACTCTATAGTAAATAGATGTATAGCAAGCTTAAGCTGAAAATCCTGAAAAGTGAAATTAAACGTGACGATAGATACCGGTAAGGTATTTTCTCCATAAAGACCTCATTGCACCTAATAAGACGGATACACTTCTGATTAACCAACCGATCGTACTAATACACCAGAAACTAAGCTGATAATCTCCAATTGGTCCGGGATACTTTCTGGAGGGTCATAGAATAACTAAAGTGAACAGTATTCAAGATCTGGGTGTACTGCATGATAGTAAGCTTCTTTTCGACGATCATATAGAATCCATTGTGAATAAGGCCTCAAAAGCCTTGGGTTTTATTATTAGATCATGTTCCAGCTTCCGTTCTTTGAAACCAATCAAGGTTCTTTATTGTTCCTTCGTACGCAGTCACCTCGAGTACGCTTCTCAAGTCTGGAACCCGCAGTACGAGGTCTACAAATCTCGCATTGAATCTGTCCAAAGAAAATTCTTGCGGTACTTGGACTACAAGGCGGGGCAATTCTCAACTGATTATAAACACCGTTGTAAGCGATACCACTTCTTGCCACTGGATTTAAGACGGAATATAAATGACATTTGTTTCTTGGTTAACGTAGCAAACGGCTCGATCGACTGTCCCGAATTACTCAGCAAAATACTTCTTCGCACTAATCAGAACAGTCTAAGAAAGCGACCAGTATTACACGCACAGTTCGCTGCAACAAACTATAGGCGCAACACATTCTGCATTCGCAGTGTAAAAGCATTTAATAGTTTACCACCGAACTTGGAAGTTGATTTATTTTGCACTAGTGCACGTGAAATTAGAAATATCCTAAACAAGGAATACTTTTGTGGCACATAATTCAATAATTAATTAATATGACTAATTAACATAATTAACTTCTAGCATGTGATTGCACAACATATAATCTTGTTCATTCATTCTTTTATTTATGTATTTTTTCTCTTTTATTAGTAATCATTAAAACGCAGTATATATTTTCTAATGTAAGTCAATTAACTATATGGAGTGAGATCACAACGCAAATTGTAACTAGCTAATATAAATGTGGAAGCTTGTTATTAGCAATTGTCACTACCTACATTTGTTACCTATAGTTTTTTCTTTTATTAGTCTGTAAGCTTTCTGTAAAATTAAATAAATAAATAAATAAATAAATAAATAAATAATTATAAGATAGATGAAGGATTCACTAGCAAATGTGTTCCTAATGGAATACCGATTGCCACTCCATGCTAAGCTAAGATATATCCAGCACATTAGTACTTCATTAGCGTCTAGCGATTGCGCGTTACAAGCCTCATAGCTCCTTATGCAGACTAGAAGCTTATCGAAACACTAAATTGATGTCAAAAACTTAGATGGATCGCGAATCTTTAGGTAGAATTATTGAGAGTAATTTTCCATCTTCATTTGTGATCTAGGTGGAATTGAATTTAAATATGATGGAAGTTTGCATATGCATGAAAATGCAGACAGAAAAATTGAATTAAAAAGTTCTGTATTCAACAGCAATGACACAAAAGCGTTAAAAAGCCTAAAATAAATCAATCTCTGTCAGGTTCCATTAGTCACCGTAAACTAACATAACCCAAATCTAAATTAAATGGAACGAACGGAAACCTAAAAGCTGGTAAATTTGTAACAAACCACAGTTCATCTGAGATAATTTTGGTTGGATCTCTAGAATCCAAAGAAAAACAAGGCATTGTAGGTACTCTCTCGTCTCTGAAGAAATCAAGATGTTATCATCCTGACGAGAGCCAAACGGAAATTAATGGATCCGCCTTTATATGGAGTTTTTGGGGACTGACACAAAAACAAATTAGTTCAGAAGGACAATCTCATACAATTGTCTTTGATGGCATATTGCAGAATGTTCCGAGAAGGGGCAAGCGAAAGTTGGCCGTCGTTTGTTCCTTGAGATAAACTTTGGTTGTTCGATGAAACTATTAATTACATATTTATTTGATTCTATTCCGCTTTCAATAAAATCAATGAGGGTTGAATGCGTCAAAAATATTTGATTTGAAACTCGAGTTAAATGAAATAAAGCAAGTGGAAATTCACCTTTTACGACCAAATAATGCCAAAAAATCAAGAACAACCTCCTCTTCTTAAGTCGGTTAAATATAAATAGTCAGACTATATATAAGCAAGCCGAAAGCGGAAGTTGTGGTTTCTATTGTAAGATTTATTTATTAAAGCTGGAAAGGTGTTAAGTTATCTCAACAAAATACTCCGACCTTCTTTGATCAACGGTATACACGTGGCTTGAAAATAAACCTGATAATCCAGCAACATTTATGGTTTTAACTAGCGCCCATTATGAACTCTTAAAGTAGGACTCATGCTAGTGTGGAAGCGAGACGGCGCTATGCGCAGTGTAGAGCGCCGTCTCGCTTCCACGACAGCAATCGTCCTGATTTCGAAGTTCGTAGTACAGGCACTGATACCTTCACTTTAGTATTCTCGCAGAATATAATAAATTCCTAGCTCAATTATTTGCTGAAAACGTTCTCTCCAATTTATTTAATTGATTTACTCGTAGATATTTGATTTCGTAGCACAATTATTCTTGGATTACGAATTGATTGGTGGATCAGTGCAAGCATTGCTACTCTTAGATGTAGGTATGGATTTAATCCGATGCATAATTAAAAGGTTTTAATAAAACCACTATCGTTTTAAGCTCATCTTTCTGATTTAGGATCGAATAACAATTAGCAACGTACAGCTAGTTGGGATTATCATCTTAGTAAATTCAGTACTAGTTATCTTATACCATTTTTGATTAAAAATTAATAACTTCATCACAAATTAACAAAACATAATTTTTTATAATTATGTTTTGGTTTCGGCCAGCTGCAGCCCAAAAAAACATGTTTCGATCATACACTATATTAGACGTATTTTCTAAAATCATTGTACATCATATATATATATACGAAATAATATAACAAACGTCTCATTTTAAGTCCGGAGAAGCAGTCATAGCCTGCGCTCAGGCTAACTGCAAAGATCTCTACCAAAAAAAAAAAAAACAAATTTAAGTGCCCAGAAAATTGTGATCATCAAATTTTATTCTTCTTCTTTATAAAACGGAACTTTTGTATCTTTCTGTATTGTATTGTCGTCGTCTACTTGAGATATATAAATGCGGATGATACGCTACTGTAATTTATTCTGATTTGTTTGTCTTAAAAAAACCTCTCAAGTTGTATGAGACATGTTTCGTAACATTGCCTTCACAGCTCTTTAAGAAAGAACAAATCCATCCATTTTTATTTCCATTGGAATACTTTTATGCGGATTTTTGCATTTTATATTTTATAGTTGAAACCATTGTCGAGATAAATTAATCGAACGGTCTGGAATAAAAAACGTTAAAATATGTTACTAGCAGTAAATTGGAACGAAAATATATTTTGTAATACCTGAATATTTGTTGAATATTGATGATTTATGTATGATGTATATTTAAATATCACTGACTGATATTTAAAGTGTTTTTTTTTTTATTTTATTTTACTAACATTGTTTTAAGTAAATATTGTTGCTATGAGTTCCAGTTACTTGAATTAAATAACCCCATACATGTACTCAGATAAACCTAAGTTTTAAGATGCTCTTAAAAGCTCTCCTATTTTACCTTGAAGTGTTTAAGACAGTGCCTATGAGAATCAACCTTCTTTTAAAATTATGAAGAGTGTGTACTAACCTGATAAGAGATAAATTTATTACATAATCAATAAATATTTAATCTGATTTTGGACCTGAAACCATGTGGATTCGAATCCGTTTATTGAATGTTAGACCACCACGAGATGTTATACAATCTTCTGCCATTAGCTAAGGCCAAGGGTATTTTTTGTAGCCTACATCAGATCCCACTGCTGGGCAAAGGCTTCCCCCTCCGTCCTCCAAACCTGTCTGTCTTTTGCGATATCTGGCCACGTGCGTCCCGCATAACTGACTAGATCATCACACCACCTGGGTTACTTAACCAAAAATTCTAAAAGTCGTCAGTAAAATTACTCTGGAATTAGATCCTAAATATTACATTACACGCTATTACATACTTCTAATTTCTCAACATTAGCCAACGGGTTTCCGCAGTAGGTGTTAATGACTCCTATTTTACATTTTAAACCGACCAAATGACATTAATGGGTCAGGTTAGGTGGCACAATAATATTACCCTCGTATGTGTATTTAGAACATCTATTTATATTAGCTTTACTGTTTTATCCGCCTTTTTGCTCTGCGCATAAAACCAGTGGCGTGATCTTACCTGTATCGAACTTAAATAATATAAACTTCCTAAAAAAAACACCATTTTATTTAATCTACTCATTCTGACTGTTAGGTCACAATAATTTCTTATTTTTCCACATCTGAAAAAAAAAATCTAATTTAATGGTATCTCAAAGATCGCGAAACTCATTTTATGTTTAATGATTGCGAGCCATATTAAAATAAATTGTTAAGGCTCACATTTCAGGGTCAAAGCAAAATCTATTTCAAAACATGAGTGGAAGATACGAGTATTCCGCTAGGTATATAACATGTCATTATTTTTAACCATGTAAGACAAAAAGGTTTTTAATATGAATGTGTTTTTATACGTCACACATAATTCTTCTACATTTTTTTTAATCGCTCAGACGAGTTTTATATAAAGAACTCATCAAAATTATTTTTGCTACTCTCCTTCGTCTTCTTCGAGTAACTACAAAATTGTCGATATTTACTATGCTTTTCTTTGCATGCCTAATGCTTATCATCATCATCATCAGCCTAGAGCAGTTCACTGCTGGACATAGGCCTCTCCAATTGCACGCCGCTTAGTTCTATCCTCGGCTTCTTGCATCCAGCTTAATGCTTATAATCTTGGAACATTTGAGAAAACCTGACCAAAGCTCCTTAGAATTCAGCTTCCAGTGAAGGACATTTTCTTATGATTACCAGCCTCCTTGCTTGTCAATCCTCATTTCATAACCAAGCAATCCCTTCCCCATGCTCTTATCTTAATGACAGAATCAGAATCACGCCCAAATAAATCAAATCCTATTGTGTAGCAAAATTTCCCGTAAATCTGAGTATACACAATATTTCTACGGAAAATACTTGTTTTTATTGCGTGCAATGTAATGATTTATTCGTAAGAGGAAAATTTATTTAGGGGCTATGAGTAGTTATGATAGCCATTAAAACTATAGATTTTATTGGTGTTTGGGTCAGGCAAAAATGGATTTTGGTAGCTTGATTTTATGGTTGCTTATGTACTACCATGGAACCTCGCCATGGGCCAGTAAATAAATCTATCATAAGCATTTACTGAAATGTCGTGGTGGTCTAGCGGTTCAATTAACGGATTTGTAAGCACGAGGTTGCAGGTTCGAACCCGGGCAAGTACCAATGTAACTTTTCAAAGTTATATGTACTTTCTTAATTATTCTAAGACACTTCTGACAAACGGTGAAGGAAACCATCGTGAGGAAACCTGGATTCCAAAATTTGGTATCTGAAATCACCAACCCGCAGAGAGCAAGCGTGGTGATCATTGCTCGTGCCTTCTCTATATGGGAAGAGGCCTGTGCCCAGCAGTGGGACGTTTATAGGCTGGATTATTAAGCATTTACTTGTTTTACAAGCTGTACCTGGCTTGACACCTTTCGTAACTATCTCCATTGAGAAGTCTATATTTCTATATTTTACGAGAAGTTTTTACGTATTTCCTATATTTTTTTATTCGAACTATGTACATGTAACTTAGCTTTTCCTACCCCAATTTTAACTCCACATTTTTGAGCTTCCAAAATGTTTATTTTTATCTGACCCAAGAAAAAATTTCCGTCCCAAATAACTTAAATAGCGTGCACCTTCTATTCTGCATAAAAAATAGACAGTCACATCCTTACATTCTAACAATCAGAGGCCCAACTTATTTCCTTCGTCCATTCCGCCAATCACCATCGATTTCGAACCCACCAATAAATCTCCAAGCAACCAAAATCCTCAACCACAGAAGTCATTCTTATATCTCGTCTCATAAATCGGTTCCCGCCATACAATAACTTGGGAGAGTTGGCTTCCATCCAGACCGGTACATCGTTCCATCGCTGGCTCATTTTACTGCTTTGTAGCTTAATAACGCAGGATTTAAGGTCGTTGGCTAGTTGACTTGGGTTTTGAGGATGCTGAGAACATGGAAGATATAACGTGTCTTTGTAAACGATACTGGATTTTCGTTTTTTTATTATGTGGTTAGTAGAAAACCCGATGTCATAATTGGCTAAGGCTTGAAAAATTTGGACAACATAACATACGAGTACATTGTTCTGAATTTAAGTAAGTAGCTCAAGCACTTGTGTTATGGGGTTACATACAGCGCAGGTACCAGTCTCTTTTGTGTGTGGCATCGTAGCTCCCGAACGCATAAACCGATTTTGATTTTGTTTTTTTTTATGTTTGAACTCTGAATTAGTCGGAAGTGTTCTTAGCTATGTTTGATGGAGATCTGTTAAATATTTAATGTTATAAGTGGTTTGTAGCCAACCTGGTGTACTACATTTTCAGGGCCTTTGAAAGCTAAGACTTAGACTTAATGACTGCTAGGTGAAAATTATCGAGACCAGCTTTTATCGGTGCCCTTTAAAGTAGAGAACCGCTTAGTGCAAATTCCAACAAAGGGTCATCTATTTCTAAAAGACCTTGTCTTGCGTTGGGTAACCTTCCGATTCATTATTATTCAGTGTAGATAGTTAGCTGAGTAACATATACCACATATTTATAGCACCTTTCAGGCATAACGTTCATGTTTCAAGAACTATTACTTGACCCTTGGCCCTCTCGAATTACTTAAATGTGAGTTATCGAAACTCAATTTCTCAAGCAATTTCTATCATCGTTGCTTGTAGAAATGCTAATTGCTTAGGTTTAGGTTTTTATCAGTTTAAATCAGTTTTTTTACAGTTTAAATCTTATCCATGTTCAGAAATTATCAGGTTTATTCTTAACGTGTAAAAAGCGTACTAATTGTTTCTTAAATAACTTACGTACTTACAATATTGTGTTTAAGATAATCCAACGTACCTGACTATAGGAGCAACATTATTATAAATGTAGAAATACCCAGGCTATCATGTTTAGTCCCTACCTGTTTATACAGGTTGAACCTAATTTTCTTCTCCCTAATAGTCCCTACACCCTTTAAACTAGGTGTCGGGAAATGTACCTCATTAGCTTAATTATAATATCCCTTACTTTAATCAAGCATTAATTAATTACTGCCGCTTGAAAATAGGGTGTTTTAATAGAGTTGTATTGTTCGTTGTAGTGCTGGTATAGGCGTTTATTATATTAGTTAATGTGCTATTAAATATGTTTTTTTTTTTGTGTAAAGTTAACAACAAATAAATTTAGAAGTAGTGAGTAAAAGTGGAATATTGAAATACATGAAAATTATGTTAGGTAATTATTAAGCATAGCAAATCGTGTGTTTCCTTAGATAATTTAAAACTAAATGGAGACAAGAACGAAAAAAATAAATGTTTGTCTGGCCACCACACATCAAGAAATATGATAATAATTAATATGCATACTTTACATTAACTCAGATGAACTTTCATCTAAACGAAAATATGTAGCTTAATATATCGTTTCTAATATTTAAATTAAAAAAAAAACTACTATAAAATATAACTTAAAAATTATTATTTTCATAAACTATTAAGCCTGATCTTCCATTACTAACATTTCTACTCTAAAATCACTAAAATATAAAATTCTTACCCCAAAAATTGTCAAAACAAATTCCGTAGCTACCGATAGAAAATTGATGGATGATCAAATATGAGTGACAGGTTGATATTGTGTCGTATACGACGGGCCAAGGTTTCCGTCCCGAGGGATAAGCATGCATTGTTTAACATTGTTCCCTAAAAGCGGTGTCATGAGGGGGCGTGGTATTGGACTTATTTATAGAAATGGCCTAGAATATTGATAAACTTGATTACAACGTGACTCTTTCAAAGTTATATGTAGGTACTTTCTTATGATTCTAGGACACTTTTGACAAACGGTAAAGGAAACCGGGATTATTTTTACTTGATTACGCGAATATTACCGAAAGGGTATATCAATCCAAAGACAGTGAAGAGTACTCCTGGTATATAGTGAGTTCACAAAATTTCAACTCAAATAAGTTAATTCTATAGTTGAATATATCAATGTGAAACTTAGGTAAACACCTACTTCATGCCTATAAAAAATGATCTGAATCAAATATGAATCGCTCATCCATTCGTCAAAACTGAAATTATTGTTAATACAGACATAGAATTCTTGTTTATAGACCATACCACAAAGTAAGTAAATTAATCATTACATTAGGCTATAACATTAAATTCCACATTAGAATATCTGCAATGCGTGTTAATATTTCTCATATTCTGACCTCCGATTATCCCAGACAGAAGCTACTAAATATCGTATAATCGTTCACCTAGGACAATCGGTAATAGCCTTGTCACACGCAGAATTGTCCCCTTGCGGTCGTTGTCGCCATTCAGACCTTAACATATAAAGTTAGCGAATAATTTTCAGGTTTAACAGAGTTCTCGGTATCAATTTCTGTAATAATTTTGAATTTATGGAAGTCAGGTATTGAAAATAGATCTTCTGTAATACTAATTTGATAATTAATGTTTACCGCATAAACCTACTATCAAACGTTGGGAATATAAAACCAATATTTTATAAACATTAATAAAAAGAACTGGTGTCCTTTGATAAGGAGTGGATGACCACGGCCCTAACCAGAGAGAAATGGAAGGAAGGTTAGAGGCCTTTTCCCTGCAGTGGGACAGAAACGGCAAGGAAGAAAAAATGATTTTTGTTTTACGCCAATATCTACAAAAAAAGGCGGTACATCAACAAGGTATATCTCCTCCAACAAGCTCATAATATATTAACTTTTAGTCTTTCCTATAAAAACTCGCAATTAAAAAAAAACAATATTATTTACCTACCTACATTTCATGCCCATTTTCACCAATGTTTAGCTGTCACCACTAGACGTTACCGTCTTACTTACAAAGTGTTGTGTATGTCATATATCTAGATTAGGAATGTCAACTCTCTATCGCGAATCCGATTGTTTTTCAAACTCCCCTAACACAAGACATTTCTTTCTTCATTCCAACAAAGACGATTGCTAACTAAATCAATAATATGAAACACAACACCGCTCCAATAATATTGCGTTTCTTCTAAACAAACGTTCTTGATTGCAACTCCAGGGACTTAGATTATAAACTCAATAACATGACTTCGGGAACTATTTGGGCAATACAGTAGTATAAGTAAATAGGGATTATAAACCTTATTGCGTTGTAATAAGGACGCTTTTGGTGACAGTTATTGTTGATGGGTTGATTGTACAAGGTCAGTTCGTCTTAGTTTTGATTGTGGTCAAATAACTGTACACTAACTGTGTTATAAACTAAATATGTTAAATTTGGGAATCTTTGGTATGAATTTGGTTTTGAAGTTAAAATTATTTTTAACGGTCAGATAAATAGCCGTTTTCTTTTATTTTCAGCATAATACAATCTTTTTTGTAATAATCCTATTTAGATTTCCTTTTCAATAACTCCATGAGATAAAAATGTGAGAATAGAACTTAGTTGTACACACGTTGTCTACGTAACACGGGGTACTTATTTTTTACACATAATATGTTTTTTGCCTATATAATTACTACTAACATACTGATAAAAACTACCTAATAATCCTGTTCAGTTGTTTTAAGATCAATGTACTAACATAATATGCAATGCAAAATTTTCGATCTGAACGGAGTCAATCTAGGGCACGCTAATAAGCACGCCTGAAGTTGCCTACAAACTTTCTAGTACTGAAAGTAATTATGGCTGCCGAATATACGATACAGTAGTTTAAAAATTGCAGCACTAGCTTTAAGGTTTTCGCATAAAAAATGTTAGTTTTTACTTGCATTATTGTACTTTGTGCATCGTCATTCAAAAGTATTAATTTATTTCATTCTTACGATAATCGGGTTGACTAGCAATACATTATGTCATCGCCCGACTAGATCAAAGACTGAAATGGAAATAATCTGAAGTTAAGCGAGAGATCTCGAAAATTATGCGACACTAAATTGAAGATACATAAAATTAAATGCAGTAAAAATTCGATTGACATTTTATTCAGATTATAATTATGTTTCTAACCAAAAAAAATAAATATTATGAGCAAAATATTTCTCTTTTGCGACCTGCACCTCATTTATATTAGGGTAAAAGCTACTATGATATAAATGGTTTTAAATCTCGACTACATCTTTACGATCCTACCACATTATCCTTACTAATATTATAAATGCGAAAGTTTGTTTGGATGTATGGATGTTTGTTAGTCTTTCACGCAAAAACTACTGAATGGATTTTAATGAAACTTTACAATAGTGTAGCTTATACAACGGAATAACACATAGGCTATAATTTATAAAGATAGTGTATGAATAGTCTTTCACGCGGGTGAAACCGCGGGGCACAGCTAGTATAAGATACGTCGACACTTTTCATCACGTGACCACAATTTTCACGTTACAATATCGATCCTAAAACCGAAGTAAAATCAGACCCCATCAAATTCAATCATTGCGAACGAACGTCACTCAATTTGGGAGCATTAAGCTACAATATTTAAGAAATCCAAGATTCCGGTATTGGTAAAATGATTTGCGATTGGATTTGAGTGATTGACGAGTATATGTAAGTATTTTTATATATTTTATTGGTTTATTGTAAGCATATTAACTTTGTTTTTCGTCTCGTTGCTTTATTAAGATTAATTTCCTTTCCTATTTTTTTTATATACTTGGTACACGGTGAAGGAAAACATCGTGAATAATCGTGATGAAACGTGGATTCCAAAAATTGGGATCTGAAATCGCCAATCCGTGAATGAGCAAGCGTGGTGATCAATGCTCGCCTTCCCTGTATAAGAAGAGGCCTATGCCCAGCAGTGGGACGTTTATAGGCTGGTATTATTTATTATTATTGTACGTCTTATGCCTACAGCAAATATAATGCTATTTCTATTTATGGAATAATAATTTCATTATAATAGGCTTTTGAGCTTATTTTCATAATCACATGGTTTTGTAATTGTTCAAACAACTGTATAATATGGCTAGTTAATATTTCTTAGTGCAGTCAACTTTAAAATAGTTAATTTCGAGTATCGTTGTGAACAAAGTCTGCAATTAAAAAGAGATTAATTTAATTAAGAGCATTAGGGTAAGCACCTAACTATGAGAAAGACCACTGAATTACAAGCTTTGTTAGTCCACAAGTATTCAAATTTAACCATTTATCATATGATCTTTAACAAAACATAAATTAACATCTAATATTGTCAGGTTTGGTTTTTTCATAATTATAATAATAAATAAATAAATGCGGACAACATCACATACATTGCTCTGAACCCAAAGTTTAAATTATATTTATGTTATGTAATTTTACAAATTACTCTTTCTTTTTGCGCCCATGGTCAAACCTAGTGAGTCCGTGCAAATAAGTTTAATTTTAGCCTAACCAATACAATTGGAAAAGTTATAAGATATAGAAGTTGTATTGCAAACTGAACCTTAAGTGGAAGCATTACAATTGTTATTCCTAAAACCAGTTTTTGGTATATGATTGCAAACCGAATTACATTGCATAGACTGTGTATAACTTATACCAATCTCCTATATCATGTACGGTATAGAACGAAGCAGGTGAAGCCCTTAAATACCAATTATTATAACAGGGTATTACCCCGATCCATAAACTGGGTATTACGAAGCCTCAAGCACGTTTCGTATTATTTCTCGAATAATGTTTACACACTTCAGCTTTCAATGATGAACCGTGGTCTACATAGATGAGTTATTTTACTCTGCGATACCAAAAACGTTTTTAACTTAAAAACAGTACCTACAATGCTCTGAAGTCAAAGTAAATACCTATATACATAAATAGAGTAATCAGGAAACCCCCGTCAACGAATCATGCCCACTTTTTACACGACTGCCCAAAAAGGAGTGTAATGTTTTCAGGGTTCATGTATGTATGTATGTATGTATGTATGTTTGTGAGTTTCTTTATTCCACCATAACTTCTAAAAGGCTTGACCGATTTCAATGTTTGTGGTATCATTAGAAGCTTTGAGTTATCCCGAGTGACATATACTATGTGGACAATAAAAAATGGTCAAGTGTGAGTCGAAATCGCCTGCAAAGGGTTCCGAACGTTATTTTTTTTTGTGTTGTGTCATGTTTTTTTGTTGTTCACTAAAAGGTATTAAATAAAAAAATTATAATTAAAAAAATAAAAGACGCCTGCCAAGTCAAAAAAAAATAAAAACAAGTCAAATATTTGCAGTCGGGGGACCTGTAATGAATTGTTCCAAGTAACCGACCCCGGCTGCAAATATTTGACTTGTTTTTATTTTTTTTTTGACTTGGCAGGCGTGTCTTTTATTTTTTTAATTATAATTTTTTTTTATACATTGATTGACCTGTCACTTGATTCGTTATACAGGTCGCATCTAACTACAAATAGTGTTTTATAAAAACAATTATTGTTTATAATAACACAATAACTTGAGATTATAGCTAAAAACCATTCAATTACGTCAGATTTTAAAACAAAAAAATTGGATTAAAATCGGTCCATTCGTTTAGGAGCTACGACGCAACAGACAGACCAAAGACCGACACCTAAACCTTATTACAACCCTCTTTTTGCGTCTGGTTAAAAAAACACTTGTGTTATGGAATCTTTTGGCAAATAAAGATATTTGATTTGAAAAATAACAAGGATACCACAGACACCCAGACTCAAGACTGAAGAAAGTCTACATTGACCCGTCCCTTGATCGAAACCGGTACCTCAAAACTAGCGTCTTTTAAAAACCGGTGAGTACGCCACTCGACCACGGAGGTTATTAGGTTAATCTCGACTTAGTATAAAATATTGGATAAGAGACGGATACCGAACACATTTTTTAATATTTTATCGCCCGTTAAACATATAACATAACATAACATACCATCACGCCTGTATCCCCGAAGGGTTAGGCAGAGGTGTACCAATGTACACCCACAGTTCGCCGGTATGTTTTAGGTCCCATGTAATTGGGGGCGAGCCTATTGCCACTAACCGGGCACAAATCCAAACTTCGACTTGCTACTGAGAATTTCATAGAAAAACCCAATAACACCTTGGTCGACTTGGGAATCGAACCCAAGACCTCTAGCGTAGCAGTCGCGCTTAGCACCACTAGGCCAACGAGGCAGTTGTTATCGCCCGTTACTCGCACGATAAGAGTTGGAACGGTCCTTGAAAGTTAAGTTACGACTAAGGGAATGGGGAGTTAAGATTAGATGGTGAGATTCGAAATCTAGAATTTCGCGTAACTATTTTGAGTCTAGCTAGGATAGGAATGGAAAGGGATGGAAATAAGAGAGTTGTTTACTATACATACTATATATATATAGGCATATATATATATATATATATCAGTGCAGTGCGGAGCGCGCTCGGTAAAGGACGCGCCCACTGCATACGAATATAATAATAAATATTAATTTAATTATATTCGCGATTTGCGCGGCATAGGCCGACGCACGTTACAATGGCTTTGAGTTCCGAGCAACTCATAGCTAATGAAGTGTTGGCGTTCTTACAACACGCCATCGACACCATGGACGAGATCAGCATCATCCAGATCTGCAAGTCCAATTTTAATGCAGAGGAAATAACATCGGCGAAAACTCTGCTGTATAAGTCGGTCGGACAGATCGACAGAATGCCATCCCGCCGTAAGGACGACAAGGGTGAGAAGAGTCTTCAGGACATCATCAATCTCCTGAAGACAACGGATCCTGATGACGTGCCGTCGTTTGTGGCGAAAAACCTAAACAGGTTGCCGCCAGTGACATTTGACCACGTTGATGTAACCAGGTTGCTCAAGGACATCACAACCCTGAAAGCCAGCCTGGCGGAGGTAGTGTTGAAGTTGGAGGCCTCGCAAGACACCATCAGTGAGCTACGTGCCGAAGTAACATCATTGCGTAATTCGCTGGCCGTAAGTAGTTCACCGGAGGTCAATAACATCAACACGCGTCGCGGCGCATGCAAAGTTGTGTCAGCAAGTTTCATGAGCGCGACACCTGAGACACAGCCGTCGCCTACGTCCCGCCCCGCGCCTCCCCCCGCGGAGATGTCGCCTGTCGTCGTGACGTCAACGCCTCAACGTCACTACGCCGCTGCTGCTGCCCGCCAGACACCCAAAGCGAGCAATTTATTGAGGACCGAGAAGGCTACCGGGAGCACCCGCAACGAACGCCTTCCTAGTGCGGCGTTACCACGACAGCCGGATGAAGAGGGCTTTACTAAGGTTGAGAGAAAGAAGAAAAGGCCTCCTCATCACAACCTGTGTGGCACCGCACCGACAGAACATGTCCTGCGCCCTGCTGTTCCTGTGGCGCATGTGTATGTGTCCCGTCTCCACTTCACCACGAAGGCCTCCGACGTGATGGAGTACTTGGAGATGAGAATGAAGACCCGGTTTGTGGTCGAGAAGTTGGAATCGCGCAACACAGTTAACTTCAACTCGTTTGTTGTACGCGTCCCGACCGATCGACTATCGGCGATTCTGAAAGAGGAGCTATGGCCGAAAGGGGTAGTATTTAGGAAATTCCGCGGCCGCCGGCGTCCTCCGGATGTCACAACACTTGCGTCGCACGTCGCGAAAAAGTGACTTAGTTATAAGTTTATATTGTATGTATGTTAGTCTGTAATATATATAATATGGGCCTCTGTAATCTTTGTTTATCATTGTTTTATATTGCCTGAAATAAATGATTATTATTATTATTATTATTATTATATAGATGGCTCATTAAAATATGGATGGGGAATTGTTTTCTGAAGTTAGGTACCTTAGGAGCTATGGAAATAAATTAATTATCAACTGCTTCTAGATGTGGTATTTAAATTAATATTAGAGCTGAGATTTGAAATCTATAATTTTTGCGTAACTAATTTGTTGTGAAGCTTGCCACCAACACCTGAAGTGATGACAGAGTGGTCGTGACCACTCTGTCAAGAGTGATCCCGACAAGGAAGAAGAAGAATTTGAATTTAAAAGAGGAAAGAAATTAGGATGGAATTAAAAAAAAAAAAAAAAAAAAAAGACATTTATTGCTACTAAACAAAATAAAAAAAGTAACAGAGAACAGTTTTACAGAAGAATAAAGTATTAACAGTAGCAAAAGGAGATGGCTCAGCTAATGTTGCTCCGAGAACGTCGCAACGCTGATTAAGAGAGTTCTTTACTCGGTTTGAGACAATATGGATGGGAAATTGTTTTCTGAAGTTAGGTTTCTGGAAGCTGATACATTTAGGAGCTATGGAAATAAAAAAATTATCAACTGCTACTGAATGTGGTATTTTCAATAAAGATATTAAGATTTTAAACATTAAATTTTGCAATAATAACTTTTAAACTATCGCGCTGCATGTTTATAGTAATATTTTAAACTATCTGCATCTTGGTATCCAGTGATTCCCTTAACACAATCTCGCTTTTCTGCAAAGTCGATTAGTGAACAGAATACGGACACGGTCAGTGTAGTGTGTAGGGTACTTGAAGAACAGGGGGTAGATGAAAAATCATCTACTTCGTGCACGGAGCAATGACACCGCATCTCCAGTCTGCTTGCGACCACGGCCTGTTTAACCCGGTCGAAACGTCAAGCCCTAAAGGTATTTATGCATGTACGCGCTAATCCCCGTTTTATAAAATATTACTATTAAATTTTGCGTTACTTTTTTGAGTATATAGAAATGGGAACGGATGGAAATTAGAGAGATCTTTACTCGGCAGTGAGACGATACGGGCTTAAAAGATAACATTTTTAAGTTCTTTCACACGTTTTAAAGACCGAAGAGTCTGTGAGGAAACTTGGAGGAAACAGAACCGTCGTTGCTGTGTCCGTGCTGTGTGCTACCGAACTTAGTATGTTGACGACTCTGTTGCGTCATTATAGTGCGATTATAACATCTGTACATTTGTTATACTATGTTAGTTCGTGTTTCGAGATTGGTTGATTGATTGGTTGCGTAAAATGATTTTAAGGTTATCATAATATTCATTCAATTGTACGCTACAACGTTTCTTTTTTTTGCATAAACTCTAAAGAGTTTTTTTAAGCTAACTATCAAGTTAATAGTGACGTTTGGCAGTTCCCGAGACGTTATATTTTTATCAAAGTTTTGTAATCGTTTATCGATAAGTAAATGAACTTGTTATAGTTGATTTGTGCGTTTATAATATAGAGCTATTTAAAGCAGCAGACAGGCGTGGGCTGCCTTGATTGATTGATTGTGTATTACAGAGCTTATATATAAAATTTCTGTCTCAAGTACGATTTAATCATTTAATCACATGTGGGTAGTAATCTCTATCACAGAAACCAAGATAACAAAATATAGTTGTACATTATTCATCTTGGTATTTTATCAGTTACATAGTAAAAGAGACAAAGGAATAAGAATTAAGTATTTATTTGCATGAAAAATTAGTACAGGTATAAGGTATTACATAATAATATGTATAAAAAACAAAGGGCTTCATATTCTACCAATTTTTTGGTGTGAAAATGTTAGGTTTAGGAGTTATACGTCCTCTTTCTAAAAAAACTAAGTTACATTTAAAATTATTAAAAAAAAATAAACATAGTTCTGCGGTTAACTCTATTTATTTATGTGGTTAAGCAAACGGTTTGAATAACGAATGCAGCTCATTTAAAATTCATTACACACCAAACAGGCCATTTAAAGCCAAGAAAAAACAAAATGCGTTTTAAAAATAGAATTTCTAGTTGACGCGTTTTTTAGCGCAACAAGAGCGTATCTACATTATTCAATACGATATCGGTATCGATACGATATCGGGGCAAGTAAAATATATTAAACATGTACCTGTATTTAATAATGTAATTAATGATTGTTTATTATAAATAATTTAATAAATATTCTATTCTATCTTTCACATTATCCGCTCCGATATCGGATATCGGATTCATAAGTTACATACATTTTACTTGCCGCGGTATCGTATTGGTATCCGATATCGTATCGGATAGTATGAAAATATAAGGAATTGCCAAAAATATATCTAATAGGGTTGGGAAACGAGCTGAAGCTCGCAAATATAACAATAGCCGAAAAGTGCGTGTTATGTGCTTTTTCTTCCGGGTGTTATGTAAAGGGTGTTGTTATTATGTTCGGTATGAACTATAAATAGAAATTCATCTGTTGGTGCGGGTAAAAATAGGTCGGTTATTATTTTTCATTACATAGTAATAATAAATTTATATTACTGTTAATAATGTTACATTTATTTTTTAGGTTTTTTTGTTAGTTGGTGCTGCTTTGATTTGGTGTAAAGTGTCAACGACTGTGCTTGTTGTATTTGTTGGCCTACTTTCCTCGTACTGTTTTGATCTCTACTTGCCTTTATGTTGTTTTGATCACCATTGCCTCTATTTAATGACATAAAGACGGCCCTGCTCAGCAAGCCGGCGCCTAGGACTAACCTCCTAAAGTTCGCTCCAATGTCGCTAGCCATAGATCTAATCAATATCCTCCATACCGAGGATATTGATATTTTTTCTACAAGCCTGGCGAAATTTATAATGTTTTCACAAAAGTGCTTGGAAACTTTATAACAGATTGTTATTATTAAGTATTATAATTTTTATTTTTTTATTTAATTTTTGATGTTGAAATATTTTACTATATTGTTTAAGTGTTATTTTTTTTTAATTCTAGTTTATTAGCTGTTAAATACGGTATGTGATATCTATTTTTGTTTTTATTATTTTATATAATTTAGTTCATAAGAATTGGTACTCATGGCATCGCTTTGGTGTAAACTGTGAAGATGTTATGTTGGTGAATAAATAAATAAAATAAAAAAAAAAAAAAAAACTAGAAATAAATAATAAAAGACTCAGAAAAAATCGCAACTAATGAATTATGTAGTATCAAAAAATACAAACACAAGAATAACGATGTAATCAAATAAAATAGTAAATAAAACACATATTATTATTTTAAATCAAACAGCCCAATAACCAAAGAAGCAGTAAATACAAATCAAACACAACCCCAAAAACAGTAAATCAAAGTAATTGGAAATAAAGCAAAAGAGCATGACAAGGTAATTCCTAATCCTTTTCACGGTGAACAAGCAAAACGAACGAATAAAGTAATTCTCTGAAATATGGCCATTACTATAGAAGCAATTTTTGGTAAGTATCCAAGGAGCATTGGAATCACACTTCAGACCCTCTACCATGAGCTGTTAAAGCAGGACTGTTGCTGTTGAGTAAGCGAGACAGCGCTATGCGCAGTGTAGAGCGCCGTCTCGCTTCCTCGACCGCAACAGTACTACTTTAAAAGTGAATAGTACAGGTTCAGGTAACATTTGTCATACCTCAATTGAATTTATGGGATAGTAAATCTATTGATGGTTCCATTGTTGGGATTTAGGTTATGGGTGTAAGTGTTGCTTCGTCATCGACTTATGGTATATAAATATGGGGGAATTGTTTGTGAAGTCAGGGTTTTAACACAGTTGGTACATTTAAGCTTTGATTGTTAAAAAATGATGAACTGCTTCTTGATATCGTATATTGATTTCTACACTTGAGTATTTAATTTTTCTTTCTTTGAATAATATGAACGTGAAAGTTGCTGTTGTTCTGTGTTTTCTATGACGTATTGAGCTGATGATCATTATAATCGCCTTTATCATATTCGGTCTTGTTTAACATTAGTATAGACTTCCCTTTAGTATTGTCACTCTCCTTTGTTTTCTTTGTTTGACGGCCTCCGTGGTCGAGTGGCGTAGGCACCGGTTTCAAGGTGTCGCTAGCTCTGAGGTCCCGGGTTCGATCCCCGGTCGGGTCAATGTAGAAACCAACTTTTCTACATTGCCTCGGGTCTGGGTGTTTGTGGTACCTTCGTTGTGTCTAAATTCCATAAAACAAGTGCTTTAGCTACTTACTTTGGGTTCAGAGCAATGTATGTGATGTTGTCCGCATTTATTTATTATTTATTTATTTATTCTTACCAGTCAATATCTATTTAGCAAGGATTCAATATTTATTGAGTAAAGGTAACTTGCTCATGAGTAGAATAGGGTAGATGACTGGGTATCACAAAATTTATTTACTCCGCCATCGCGCCATTTAGATAATCAAAATATAATAGACATGTATTTTTTCTTTTATCATATCAAAAAGAAAATACGAAGATAAATCGCTTTAAAGTTCAGGAGTGGGGGCTTGTGACGTCACTGGTAGTTTACAGTTCTTGCTTAGACGTGCAAGTCGCAAAAATCGTACTCGCTGTATCTTCATAATTCTTTGTTTCAGGAACAAAAAAAAAACGAGTAATATTTTTTTAGTATCTAAAAGATGTATGTAAAAATAAATTTAGTCATCATCCCTATTTTAGGTAACTAAGAAATTACACATAACATTAAAAGCCTTATAATATTCTATATCAAAATAATTATAATGTATTAAAACACTTGACAAGTTTGAAGTGATACTAACTCACATCCATAAAAGCCATTATAATAATAATAATATTCCGGGACAACTCACACATGGTTATCTGATCCCAAGCTAAGCAGAGCTTGTGTTATGGTAACCAGACAACAGATAAACATACTTATATATTTCTAAATACATACATATTATAGATAAATTACGCCCAGAAACAGAACAAATTGTTTTTAAATTGGCCGATCATAAATTGATGTAAAATTATCTGTATAGAGTACACCATTAACAAATTGACGTCTATTGAGTTCATACTCAGCTGTTTGGCAAGTGAAATATCAAATTAATTAATTAGTATGATACGTCCGAACTAATTTAGCCGACACTCAATGAAAATTATTAGAAATATCAATTTTCAAACATTAATTGGAAACCGGCTGGTTAATTATCTTGTTACTGTTCGACAATATTGGTAGAGTGTAACTAGTTAAAGTTTTTGAGGACATGCTATCACGAAAACTAAATGTGCAACGTTAATTAATTGAAGAGGAAGTACAAAAAAGTATAAGTTTTTATAAAGACATTACCTCTTTTCTGATGACAAGCCATTAAATGAAATTATTTACTGAATCAAAAAGCAAGGGATGAATATGGGGTTAAATTTGCCTGAAACAAAGTTAAACGTAACCTTATTTTTTACTATTCTTCTTGAGAGTAAAGAGCTGTGAATTCCAAGCCTTCAGCCGTATAAACTAATAAGTAAGCAAGTTAATAGAATCCAAATACAAATTACCTACCAAATAATAACATCGTTTATTTAAACAAAACGATGTCCATTCGGACCAAACAATTACAAAACACGTAAAATAAACATTGAATACCCAAAAGCGATCGAAAAGGGTCCGGTAATAAGATCCTATTTTTTCCTAATAAAGGGAACTAAAAACCTTTTACGGTGTGCTCTTTCGATATACAATACCAAACATTGGTGAAACGAAAGCAGTTAAAAGCGGTCTAAACCGGTTGAAACCGCCGCCGGCCGCCAATATCCAGACGACACTGGTATCGGATGAAAGCCATTCGCCGAAAACTAAATTTTTGCGGACCCATTGTGTTTACCTTGGCGACCAGTTTTCCTTTGTACATTATTGTTTTAAAGATTTTGAACTGAGCTGCGGTTTTTGATACGCGAGAGGAGGTGCCTGTTCTGTTTTGATATTGAGTGAAAATTATTGTTAGTGTTCGAAGCTTTATTTATTTGAATGGAAATTTCTTTATTTATATATTTTGGTAAGAAGGCTATTTCATTAATTAATTTTATTTTTTATGTAAAATTTACATTCATTTTGAATATAATTAGCTTTTTATTAGTAGTCATATCCATATACAGGGTGTTAAGAAAACCCTGTCCGACCCGAAAGGGTCCTATTGGTGTCACGATCACATGCCCAAATAAATTATTAAATTTGGAATATTTAGAATAGTATCAATAATAATGAACTTTGAAATAACGATTTTTTGACACGAAATAGCCTTAATTTGAGAATAAAACAATAATTACAACAACATTTTCGTCAGTATTATTCGGCAGTCTTTTGTTTGATCATTTGGCAGCACTTGTGACTCTATCTCGCGCGTTTTGAGAAAAAAAATATTTTTAGGTTATAATTTTTTTTCTATTTTCCAATTTTTGTTTACATTAATGGTATCAGTTATCGATACCTAACAAAACCTTCACGGATCGGACAGGGTTTTCTTAACACCCTGTATAAGGTACAAAGCTTTTCTATAAGCTTTATTCAATTTTAATATTTAGATGTTCTCGTAACGTCCTTCAAACAACACAATTTTTTTTCTTATCAAATTATGTTCACGGTCAATCTAACATCAAATTAAACAATTACATAACACTCTTCACACAACTATACATCAGCCACTTTAAAGAAATAATGAACGTGCTTTGGGATTATGAACCTTAATTCAATGACTAACAGTTCAGTTTCCATCACATTCAAATTACTTTTAGGCCCTTTTCGGTAATATTTGTCATTCTAAAATGAACTTAAACACATGTTGTCAAAGTTGATAATTGCGTAATTAGTAATAACGTTTAATTCTCTTTCCATATTGGCTTTAGTATACAATACAATTCTGGAATACTCTAAGCTGAATAAAAGCTTATATAAATACAGGCTTATGCGAAACAATAAGATTATCTTTATTCTTATGAAAAGCACTTTATTTTTATTGCAAAGATTAGAGATTGGTCTTGTTATTTCACGTGAGAAAAATGTTATTCAAGGGAGAATCCGTCATGGAGATATGTTTTTCTTTTAGGTGATCTTCTACCTAGAAAGTTAGTTACGTATGTAAGGCTTCTACTGGGTAAACCTTATGCTATGCTAATTTCTATATAGATAGTGTTCCTACAGAATCAAAACAAAAATAACTGCTATACAGGATGTAACAGAATGAAGGCAATACCTTAGACACCCCAATTAGTATATTAAATTAAACGTCCGAAACAACATCCGTAATTAAATTAATTTAAAATCACTATAACAATAATTATTTTTGACTTTGATTTTATACAAATTAGTTATCCCTACTAAACGTAAAATGTTTGGGCGAGCGGCGCGGGCGGCTCTAAAAATATTTCCGTTAAAATTAATTACTACTTTTAATGCCAGAAATCGATTCAGAAGCCCATTCTGAACAAACTGCTCTCAGGAATTGCGTTTTTTCTGTTACACTTTGTATATAATGTTCGTTGCTTTTTCAGCCACTGCAGAGTCTTTAAACTGTTTTTTTTAACCGGTAAGTTAGATAGTGGCTATCCGGCTGTGAATGTATTGCAAAGCAAGGTTAGAAGAAAGAATGCTGAAAGCGAAAGTAGGTAATAAACAGTAACCGCACAGCGAGTATAATTTTATTTTCTTAGCCATCTTTATCTAAAAAAATACTCTCCAAAATTTTACTCCCATAGTTTCAAATGCTACTACAAACTTTTTACTATCACATAAAAAAACAACAGGACTACAAACTTATGAAAGCTCATGGCAGTGGCGCTAGTGTCGACGTCATCGCCTCAAAAGCTGTCAATTTGACGTCGACATTGTACGTTACATTTTAGTTCCGATTTTCGCCACCCGTACAAATAAATTTGTACTGGTTATAAATAAAAAGTAGAGAAAAGGTTGTCGTAAAGATTCTCAATGGACGATTTCGGATCGTAAAAATGACTGGAGACGAATCTCAGCAATAAACCGTTAACTGATTTCTCTAGTTTCGGTAGGGATCGCGTTTTTTATTGAATTCATATAGAAAGTCGGAACGACCATAAAATTTATTGTAGTGTCGCCTTTACGAGTTTATTTATATTACGTTGTACTGTATTGATGTGTGTATACTTATTGTTCTTATGGTTTATTTGTAACTGAAGTAAACAAAAACACAGACATGTTTACTGCGTAGTAAAAATCATTGACAGTGATTGAAAACATAAGTTTTTTGAAGGTTCGTTTGTTAATGATAAATGATTTATTTGTCACGCACATAGATTTATAAATCATAAAATTAAATACACTATTCTGAAGCCTTTAGGAAAGGTAAAGTAAGTATAGATAAAGTTTCTAATTTAATATTTAATCAGAAATGCTAAATGTTAAAGCTCATTATGAATATAAAACTATTTATATTTTATAAAGGTGATTAATATATACGTATAACGCTGCGCCGTGGGCCGTGGTTACAAATTGATAAAACGAGTATGAACATAAATTACCACAATACATAAAAAAATAGCTATACAAAATTGTAGATACAGAAAAGTAAATTCAATTTCTAAAAACGTAGGTCTTGTACTTTTTTGGTTCAGAGGTTCTGGCCCCTACATAACATATTAAAACATAAATTTGAAATCCTGTTTCAACCATAGCTCATTCGTCATTTGTTCTTTATTTCACCTGAAGTGAAACAGTAATACCGCTTTTATCACATATGAACTAAAAATCCGACTAAATCTGTTCTGAAGCATTATCAAAGAGAATATACCTTTCCATTTGACAATAGAGAGGTGATATACACTGGCCGGCTTGGCTCGCTTCCAACCCAACACGTGAAGCACATGAGGGTAGGAAGCTTTTTTTAAGTAGAGCAATTTACTCGCAATATCTTCGAAGCAATTAAAGTTTCTTGGGCCACCACTAAATGGCGATGACTTGGCGGTAAGTAATTAAGATGGAGTAGGATTTGTTATTATTAATAAGTAAAAATATAATGTGTATTGTGATAGTAATCTGCTAAGTTTATAGAAAAGTATTATAAAATCATTTAATTCTTGTATTGGCTCAGTTCCTACCAACACGTGAAGCACATGTGGATCGGAAACTTTTTTAAGTAGAGCAATTTACTCGCAATATCTTCGAAGCAATTAAAGTTTCTTGGGCCACCGCTAGATGGCGATGACTTGGCGGTAAGTAATTAAGATGGAGTAGGATTTGTTATTATTAATGAGTAAAAATATAATGTGTATTGTGATAGTAATCTGCTTAAGTTTATAGAAAAGTATTATAAAATCATTTAATTCTTGTATTGGCTCAGTTCCTACCAACACGTGAAGCACATGTGGATCAGAAACTTTTTTAAGTAGAGCAATTTACTCGCAATATCTTCGAAGCAATTAAAGTTTCTTGGGCCACCACTAGGTGGCGATGACTTGGCGGTAAGTAATTAAGATGGAGTAGAATTTATTATCATCAATGAGTATAAATATTGAGTACAATAATAGTGATAATCATTCGTAAATGTTATGTGGTAGTAATCTGTTAAAGTTTATAGATTCTTAATTTATTCATTAATTAACTTTTAACATTTTGCAATTAGTGTTTTTGATGGGTATGTTACACGATATCTTTGACAATAATTGAGTACCTACCTGCCTGTGCCTACTATTGGAATCAAAGAGTAATAACATCTAATAATTTCTTCTTTACCAACGAAACATCAAACATATAATTCCATTTATCAAACTACAGAAAAAAATAAAAAAACGAAATACGATACCAACAATAATAAAATAAATCCAAAGCAATCTGAAGGGACGAAATAAGTCACGGATATAGAAATATAAGAGGACAATAAGTCCATCTTGAAGTAAAAAGGAATCAATGATCTGAAAACAAAATGGTTCTCTCGTGAAGAGTGCTTGACTGGAAGACTCTTGTCACGTCTCATTTTTCTTAATACAACTAGTTTTAAAGATAAGTAGCTGTACATAGCTTTTCTTGTGTTTAATCGGTTCCAAAAACTTACATTCATACCATCACGCCTGTATCCCCGAAGGGTTAGGCAGAGGTGTACCAATGTACACCCACAGTTCGCCGGTATGTTTAGGTCCCATGTAATAGGGGGCGAGCCTATTGCCACTAACCGGGCACAAATCCAAACTCCGACCTGCTACTGAGAATTTCATAGAAAAACCCAATAACACCTTGGTCGACTTGGGAATCGAACCCAAGACCTCTAGCGTAGCAGTCGCGCTTAGCACCACTAGGCCAACGAGGCAGTTGTTGAAACTTACATTCATTTAATGAAATTAAGACTCAGTTTGCACAATACTTGATCGAAAATAGTACCGTTCTTCAACATTGAATGCATTGTAATGTGGGTATTCTGTATTGGTTTCTTAGGTTTACGCGAATGTTAGACATTGAAATAAAACTACTTTTCACGGATTTTGTCACGGTTTAATTTAATTAATTATTTGAGTTCCGATTCCGAATTATTCGGAACTCAAATAATTAATTAAAATATGAAGGTAGAACTAGCAACATCTACTGTCAAGACGGACGCCATCTCAGTCTGCCCGTGACCATGATACCTGCAAAGGTGTTGAAACGTCGGGACCTAAAATCTAAAAGTAAACCGCGACAAAATCCGTAAGAAGTAGTTTTATTTCAGTGGGTATTTTGATTTAATTGTAATTGGTTTAGTGACGAATGTAACTTAGTATAAGATAATGTTGTTCATGTTCAAAACGTGTTGTACTTCCTAGCACGACCATGAACGCATTCACTATAACTTTAGATGGTAATAAAAACCTTTTATTTTATACTATTTTATACCACTTATTAGAAATTTTATACCTCTCAATTATCGCAGATATACAGGTCGTGCTGGGAAGAATCCTTCCCAGCACGACCACGCTGAAATTCTAGCTGGCATAAAAGTTGATGAAACGTGAGCATGCCTAAACATTTGTACTCATTATGTACTCGTATTTCATTACTGGTAAATTGTTGTATGTATTAATTGAGGGGTATAAAAGCAAAGCCACTTCAGTCCAATATTTTCATTTTTTTAAACTAGGCACACCAGATTGTAGAGCTTGAAAGCCACATTTATCTTATTTAAACGTGAAAGTGCAAAGTCGCCTCAATACAACACAAAAAGCACTTCAAAAGTTGCATTCGCGTGCAAAACAGCTTCGATCCAAAATTTGTTCAAAGCAAATCCGCATCGATCACAATCGACCAATCAGAAGCCACTATTTTAAAATTTCTAAGATGGCGAATCTGTTACTTTTCATAGTAAGTTGCGTGTAAATATCGTCTATTTATAGCAAACCCGCTTAAGTCCGAAGTTAAAATGCAAAGACACCTTAGTCCTAGAATATTTCAGATTTTTTGTGGAACTAGTGTAAATTTGGTTGAGTTTCGTTATATTTATTTTAATTTCAAGTTCTTGTTCATAGAAAAGTAACAGAAACTTAATAAAATAATATCATTTTTAACTCACAGCAGAAAACTTGAAATATCTCAGTTTACATGTTTTGTGACTGAAGCGTTTTTGCTTTTACACCCCTCAATTAATCTATGATGTTATTATTTGTATTTAACGCCATCTAGTGTCAAATATAAAAATCATAGACAGACTTAAAGGCAGAAAATGTTTTTTTGCTTTTCTAACTTGTCGTGCTAGGAAGTACAACACCCAAGACATATATTTTATGAGTAGGCTAATAAATGCTGAAATGTTTCTACCCGACTAGTAGTTTTAGAGATTCACGCATTCAAGTGTTTTTTCAGTTCTGTACTGAACAGATACGAGTATGTATGATTCCTTTAAGACTTCACTATTTGGCTCCTATTATTCGTCGTTATATAGCTTAAAGAATAAAGCGTAAAGTTTATAAAGATTTTTTATCGTTAAACAAATAAATATGTAACTTCTAAAACGTCGGTATTAGGCACTTGTAAATAAGAGCAAAAAGATCGTACTGTCCAGTACAAAAGAAGTAAATAGACCATAGTGTGCAAAATGAAATAACTTAAATACTATTCCTACGTAGTCGTGGTGGCCTAGCGGTTCAATGAAAGGATTTGTATGCACGAGGTTGCAGGTTCGAACCCAGGCAAGTACCAATGTAACTTTTCAAAAGTTATATGTACTTTCTTAATTATTCTAAAACACTTCTGACTAACGGTGAAGGAAAACATCGTGAGGAAACCTGGATTCTAAAATTGGGATCTGAAATCGCCAATCTGCAATTGAGCAAGCGTGGTGATCAATGCTCGTGCCTTCTCTATATGGGAACAGGCCTGTGCCCAGCAGTGGGACGTTCATAGGCTGGAATTATTATATTTTATTATTCTTACGTCGAATCAATCACACATTCTCACATCAACCGAAAATGAAATTTATTGCATTTCAGAACTTTCCCATTAAACATCAGATTTTCGTTAAAAATAATCTTGCATTCATCGACATTAATAGGATCGGCGGTCTGTGGCCAAAATGGCCGACATTTTTTCATAAATCCAAGCCTTTTAATACTTGTTAATTGCAAGCTTAATCCCCTAGGCGTTGAATGACATATCATGTTAAAAAAGCAGACTGTTAATTTTGTCTGTGGTTTTTACCATAAAATAAAATGTTAAGGATAATGATTAAACGGTTTTTAATTTCGTTTTTGGCATTTTATATGTTTCTGAGATTTTCTTGTTCATGTCAATCAGTTTAATTGTATGGACTATTTTTCTCGATGTTTGCATGATACTGTGTTTAATTCGTCTGTACCTAATTTGCATTTAAATTTGCATGGCGTGAGCCTGATTATGGCGATTTATAATTTCATTAAAGAACATCTTGTTAAAAAAAATTGGATTTGAAAATTTGAATTTGAATTTCTTTTTTTACTAATTATGTGCCAATAAATCTAAGAAGACAATTGTGGATATGTGTCCGTGTGTGTCTAAATTATCACATTATGCAATAAACGCTAGCATACTCGTACTACTTATTTCTTGTATTTAAGACTAGCTGTACCCGGCATGCGTTGCAATGCAATTTTTTCTACCTACTACCTACCTACTACCTACCTACTACCTACCTACTACCTACCTACTACCTACCTACTACCTACCTACTACCTACCTACTACCTACCTACTACCTACCTACTACCTACCTACTACCTACCTACTACCTACCTACTACCTACCTACTACCTACCTACTACCTACCTACTACCTACCTACTACCTACCTACTACCTACCTACTACCTACCTACTACCTACCTACTACCTACCTACTACCTACCTACTACCTACCTACTACCTACCTACTACCTACCTACTACTTACCTACTACCTACCTACTACCTACCTACTACCTACCTACTACCTACCTACTACCTACCTACTACCTACCTACCTACCTACTACCTACCTACTACCTACCTACTACCTACCTACTACCTACCTACTACCTACCTACTACCTACCTACTACCTACCTACCTACTACCTACCTACTACCTACCTACTACCTACCTACTACCTACCTACTACCTACTACCTACCTACCTACTACCTACCTACCTACTACCTACCTACCTACTACCTACCTACCTACCTACTACCTACCTACCTACCTACTACCTACCTACTACCTACCTACTACCTACCTACTACCTACCTACTACCTACCTACTACCTACCTACTACCTACCTACTACCTACCTACTACCTACCTACTACCTACCTACTACCTACCTACTACCTACCTACTACCTACCTACTACCTACCACCTACCTACTACCTACCTACTACCTACCTACTACCTACCTACTACCTACCTACTACCTACCTACCTACTACCTACCTACTACCTACCTACTACCTACCTACTACCTACCTACTACCTACTACCTACCTACCTACTACCTACCTACCTACTACCTACCTACCTACTACCTACCTACCTACCTACTACCTACCTACCTACCTACCTACTACCTACCTACTACCTACCTACTACCTACCTACTACCTACCTACTACCTACCTACTACCTACCTACTACCTACCTACTACCTACCTACTACCTACCTACTACCTACCTACTACCTACCTACTACCTACCTACTACCTACCTACTACCTACCACCTACCTACTACCTACCTACTACCTACCTACTACCTACCTACTACCTACCTACCTACTACCTACCTACTACCTACCTACTACCTACCTACTACCTACCTACTACCTACTACCTACCTACCTACTACCTACCTACCTACTACCTACCTACCTACTACCTACCTACCTACCTACTACCTACCTACCTACCTACCTACTACCTACCTACTACCTACCTACTACCTACCTACTACCTACCTACTACCTACCTACTACCTACCTACTACCTACCTACTACCTACCTACTACCTACCTACTACCTACCTACTACCTACCTACTACCTACCTACTACCTACCTACTACCTACCTACTACCTACCTACTACCTACCTACTACCTACCTACTACCTACCTACTACCTACCTACTACCTACCTACTACCTACCTACTACCTACCTACCTACTACCTACCTACCTACTACCTACCTACTACCTACCTACCTACTACCTAATTGTTTTTTTTTTTTTTAAATGTACAAAAGTATCCTATGTCCGTCTCCTGGCTCTAAGCTACCTCCCCACCAATTTTCAGCCATATCGGTCCAGCCGTTCTTTAGTTATAAATGGTGTAACTAACACGACTTTCTTTTATATATATAGATTAATCGCTTGTATTAAATCGTATTGTCTATTATATCTTAATACGCTTGTAATTCTGGGTTATTCGTCAACTCGACACAAAACACTAGACACACGTGTGTCCAGTTGGTGAAACTCAAAATTAGTATAACTTATTATTTCGTCATCTGGGCACGCCAAGCTTTTACGGGTGTCCACATAGTGTAAATTAAATTAAATCACTTGTATGTTATCGTCAACTGGACACACCGCAAGAAAAAGGTACAGTCAGGTTAATAATGGTTATTTCATTAAATAGCTGCCTCACTTGTATGTTTATTCAGAAGAAATAAACCTTTGAAAATCGAAGAGCATTCGTCAACAGACCCTTTGCTACAATCACCTATATTTTCAAAAACCCGTAATTCTACAACCACACCCTCTTTCGTTTATAAAATTACACTATTTATGTAACTTATAAAATCTTCCAGCTACGTCAAATATTGAAAAACTAGTAACAATTCTGAGTAGCAAACAACCGTAAACCTTGGGGTCACTAGACTAATAAGGCGAGCGAAGGAAAACCTATAAATCTTTATGCCAAGTCATAACCGGACCAAGGGAGTGTGGTTCCGTACCCATAACTAATTGTTTATATCAATAAGGAAAACATGAAATCACTGGTTAGTAAGATGTATCACTGGTTTATACAATGATGTTTAGTAGATTAATGCATGGTGTATTTTTCTATAAGGGAAGCGTTTTTTTAACATCATATTATTATCTAAACATATATCAGATATAAAAACCATTTACAATAATTTTATTTCAATGGCTAACATTCGGGAAAACATCAGACCAGAAAACAATAAAAAGATTACTAAAATACCGCAAACAACAGTTATTTTCATCATCATATTTTCAAGTTTGAAATGGTTTATTCATTTTCCTACGAAACTCCAAAGATTAAGTTCGAAACACTGCACTTCATAGGACATTTACCTCATACAGAGGTCTTCTATTTTTAGCACGCCCTATTTATAAGCATAGAAATGTTTACATCATTTATTTTCTATATTTTTCATCCTTTCAGTAGTAAAAACAGACCATTTAAAAGATGCTGTTTTCACCTTTATAAAAAAAAAATCTAACACTACAAAAAACAATAGATTGAAATACCAAATACTTCAATGCTTGAACATTGTTCACATAAATTTCAAACAAATTCAGGACGAAATCTTTTTAAAGAACTATCAAAACGTTTGTTCGACTCTACTCGTGATCAGAGGGCTGGTTTGTTCCTTGCACAGAGAATCGGCATAGCGATTCGACGTAGCAATGCTGCCAGCCTTCTGGGCACGTTTCTCGCCATTGACAAGGATGACGATGATTTTTTTGACGCGTGTTACTTTTATTTATTTATATAAGTTTTAACAAATTCAGGTCATCTACACACCTTAATCCTTTACCGAAAGGTGCATTAATAGTTTAGCAAATTGACCTAAATACAAAATTATGTTAGAGCAGTTAGCCTACTTATCCTATTATCGTTATATTATTATGAAGAGGTTTTTGTAGCTAAATGATTGATACTCGCTTCCTTATAGGGGAACGTAAATATAAAAATATAAAATATAAAAATATATGAGCATAATATATTTTTTAGCTACGGGGTAAACAGGAGTAGTATATGAAGAAAATAATCTAATCTAATCCTTGGTATCGAAAGAGGTTCAGACTACCAATGACGATAATATGCAAAGAGTTTGAAATAATGGAAATGTCGAATTAAACCGTATTGTTTAATTAAACATTTCTGCGTGATAGATAACTTTAAAATTATTTATTTTAAAGGAAGACGATTAAAACTATTGCTGAAAAGATTTGTATTTAAGTTTGTTTGTTTTACAATAATAGTCTAATGTAATACAACTCCAATGGCCAAAGCAATGAACCATCCACAATTTGCAATTTAATTAATACATAGAAACATGCAAAACTGAACTTTCGAGTATTAAAAAAAAACAGGTATATAACATTCTCAAAAAGTTCTCGTCTCATGTAAAAAGATGTATACACAAAACTTTTTTTAAATTATTAAACATATTAATAACTTTTAAACTATCGCGCTGCATGTTTATAGTAATATTATAGAACGGGGATTCAGGGATCAGTCTGCTTGCGACCACGGCCTGTGTAACCCGGTCGAAACGTCAAGCCCTAAAGGTATTTAAGCATGTGCGCGCTAATCACCGTTCTATAATATTACTATTAAACATATTTTCTCACGAAAAAAGAGGTACACAACATTTTTTTTAATTATGAAATCTAAGTTTATAGTTGTTTTCTCACGATATTTTCCTCCTTAACTATCGGTATTTTACCTTCATCCAATAATTTCAAAGGATGTTTCGCAGGTAATCTGGAACGGAATATTATTATTATTATTATTATTACTTTAAATTCTTTTAACTGTAACACGATGTCAACGCATGAGCATGCGCCTGACCGCGCTTCTCCCACCAAGCCCCACTCTAGCGCACGCCGCCGCCACCACTCCGCGGCCGAGCGCTATATAAGCCCGCACGCGCCGCATGTGGAGGGCAGTTCGGCTTGCACGGACACGCTTCCACCTCGGAACGGGTTACGGGCAGCTGAGCTCACTCCGGCTTGCACGTGTCGGCTTCCACCACGGAACCGACATCGGGCGGTCGCGACAGTCATTTGTGTTATTATTAATTTTGTAATTGTGTTAACAAAGCGTTACAGTGGCGCACAACGTGGAGCTCGGTAATAAATTATTAAGGCCCCGAACCACTCACTCGTTTGATGGAAAATAACGCTGAATGGACTTGGAAAGATGCACAGCAGAAAGCGTTTGAAGAGCTTCGAAAACTATTAATCACAGCACCGGTGTTAGTGCAGGCAGGCCACACTAAACGGACGCAAGCAATTATGCCATAGGTGCAGTTTTGGTGCAGGGGGAGGGCGAAAACGAGCACCCCGTTGAGTATGCTAGTCGCCTCCTCACTCCAGCTGAAAGAAATTATTCTACCACAGAACGCGAAGCTCTAGCTGTAATCTGGGCGGTGAACAAATTTCGCGGTTTCATCGAGGGTACAGATGTTACTGTACTTACCGACCATCAAGCTCTGAGGTGGCTTATGACACTCAAGTCACCAACAGGTCGACTAGCCCGATGGGCCCTGCAGCTGCAACCCTACAATTTGACAATTAAATACATCAAGGGACGAACAAACGTTGTCGCCGACACATTATCACGTCCCAACTGTGATCCAACAATAAAACAAGACTGTGGAGTATGCAGTGTGGTAATTGATATGCCGCGGAAAAAGTCAAAAGAAATAAGAGATGAACAATTGAAAGATCAAGGAATAGTAAAAATAATTAACGACTTGGAAGGGAATCAACATGAAAACGGGAAATATTGGAGTACAAAAGGATACTTCATGAATCAAGGACTACTCTACAGATATAAACCAGATAATGACAATGAAAACGCTCAACTAGTCGTTCCTAAACATGAGCAGGAGAAAGTTATTGCCGTTTACCATAATGAAGCATCCGCAGGTCATTATGGAGTTGAGAAAACAGTCGAACGAATCACTAAGCGTTACTTCTGGAAGGGAATGAGAATCCAAATAGAAAACTATATCCGGAATTGTATCGATTGTCAGAGGTACAAACCAAGCAACCTCAGACCAGTCGGACTGCTCCAGACTACAGCTCTCAATCAAAGGTTTGAAGTCGTATCTTTCGACTTGTTCGGGCCCTTACCAAAAACAGCTAGAAATGAGACATGGATTTTCATCATAGAAGACTTGGCAAGTAGATGGGTCGAGCTTTTTGCATTAAAACAAGCCACCGCCGAAGAATGCACAAGAGTGTTATTGGACGAAATCATCCTACGTTATGGTGCACCACGACGGTTCATCAGCGATAATGGTTCCCAATTTGTCAGTAACGTGATGCAACAACTGACATTCTGTTTGGGCATCGATCATGGCTTCACCCCTGTATATCACCCAGAAACCAACCCGGTCGAAAGACGAAACCGAGATTTGAAAACGCAGTTGGCCATACTAGTGGGGAACGACCATACCAAATGGTCGGACCATCTGCCAAGCATACGTTTTGCAATGAACACAGCTGTCTGTTCATCTACTGGGTACACGCCAGCTTACCTAACATTTGGGCGAGATCTACGCACTATTGACGATACAAGCCATGATCTGCGACAAATAGTGCAAAACGAGAATTTCATCCCCGAGATAACACCAAAGTTGTTAAATATGGCCTCCACATTAAAGAGAGCACATGAAATTCAGGAAATGAAAGAAGAAAAGCGAAAGGAATACGCTGATAAGAGACGTCAGCCATGTCCAAATTATCAGCCTGGCGATCAAGTCATGGTTGACAAACATGCCTTAAGCAAGGCGACACAAGGTTTCAGTGCTAAACTAGCACCCCGACGAGATGGCCCATACGTTATCAAAAACACTCACGGACCATCTTCATTTCAGATTGCTGATCCTGCCATCCCACAACAGTCTGCAGGGTTGTACCATTCCTCAGCCCTGCGACCCTATCGAGGGACGACATCAGACGCCCCTCCCGAGCCGGTCTTGCCTCTACGCCGGCGAGGTCGACCGCGTAAGAGCAAGCCAACATCGCCGACCACAGTCAAGACTCGTCCCCGTGGCAGGCCGCCAAAGAAGCAGCAGCCTACCTAAGTCCTGTCTTCCTCACCGGGACGTCTTCGGAGACAGAGGGGGAGACTGTAACACGATGTCAACGCATGAGCATGCGCCTGACCGCGCTTCTCCCACCAAGCCCCACTCTAGCGCACGCCGCCGCCACCACTCCGCGGCCGAGCGCTATATAAGCCCGCACGCGCCGCATGTGGAGTGCAGTTCGGCTTGCACGGACACGCTTCCACCTCGGAACGGGTTACGGGCAGCTGAGCTCACTCCGGCTTGCACGTGTCGGCTTCCACCACGGAACCAACATCGGGCGGTCGCGAGTTTCTAGTATTTTTCATTTACTGTATATTTGTGTACCTATTGTTAACGAGAAGGACGTTTGTTTTGTTTGTTTGTGTTTTTTCTAATAATTATATCTTTATCACGGCGTTACGAGTGGTTTTCATTGTTTACACTAAAGCCTTACATAACGTTTAAATGACCTTTTCAACCGATTTACAAAAGAAAGTTCTCAATTTGTTTTAATGTTTATTTTTTGGATTTATGTTACGCGATATCTAGACCCTGGGCTGTGGAGGTCAGATATGCAGTATCTCCTGAAATGCTGGTACAGCAGAAATTCTATTATATTCAAAGGCGTGTCCAATACACTTTGTGAAAAAGCATGGTTTAATAAATTAACAACTTAACTGTCCCGCCAGTAGACACAATAGTTAAACAATGGAAATGTTCATATGTGACTCATGGGACAGGGAAGTTGTTAAGACAAAAAAACTCTAAAATGGGTGACCTGGATATTTATTTATATTTTCAATAGGTATTTAAAACATAAGTTCACGATAATTTATCTCAAAATTTAAGATGATATGAATAGAGATGCTACGAACAAAGAATGATTGATGAACAAGAACAATTTTATGAATACGAGATAAGTACATAATTAAATTAATTCTAAATATGGAAATGTCTGAGAGAACAGTAAAAACAGAATATCATTTAGATATTGGAAAAACCGAGGCAATGTTAATATATGAAGCGTTTTATTAAAAACCAAAAAAAAACGCTTTTTTTAATATTCATTGTTTCAATATTGTTTCTGTTATAATGTTTGACTGATGTTATAACAATATAGATTTATTAATTATATATTTATGCGTTTACGTATATTTTTGTTTTAAATCTATACATAGTATAAAATAAAGTCCCTTGCCACTAATGTCTATTTGAATGCGCTAAACTCAAGAACTACCACTATATGTAGAACTGTACCTAGTTATAATATGAAATTACTATATTGAAAGTAATTTTGGATGAATATAAAATCATCAGTCGCTCCATGTAAAATACGGTATTCAGCTGAAACGGAAAGACTGGTAGCCGAGCCCAACATAGTTTAGGAAAAGGCTAGGCAGATGATGATTATGATAAAATACGTATACATACCTAGATAAATACCTAAATTATTGTACTCTATTCTACCGAACCGATTTTCGTATAATTTTCATCAATAGATACTCTACCCAGTGATTCAATAGGATTATTTTTGTGTATAATTCATTAGTGATTTTACAAATGATACCTATTTGAATATCAACAAACACAAAACTTACATGCGTGTGGCTTAATTTATTGCTCTATCAAAAACCTATACAAACAGGTAACAAACCAATTCGCATACAATAAAACAATTAATTTAATTTAGTAGCTTAATCAGGTCACTTGTAACGAAATGGGTTGCCAGCAGAATTTCCCTGTCACAAACGTATTGGTCGGAAGCTGACCGATACTCGTCGAAAAGTACGCGCTAATCCGTATTGCGACACATCAACGCCCTCTGACGGTGATTTGTAATTAGCTGAGCTTATTTACAGTGGCGTTTCTATTTAGGGTAGGTAAAACTCATGTAATATGAATTCTTCTTTTTTATCAATGTCTAAAGGAATATGGTTACCGTTATGTTGTGTTTTACAAAAACGCTTTTAATTTATGCATTTATTTTGATATACCAACAGCATTATACACATATTTTTTTTTGACGACCTCTGTGGTCGAGTGGCGTACGCACCGGTTTTCAAGGTGTCGCTAGCTCTGAGGTCCCGGGTTCGATCCCCGGACGGGTAAATGCAGTAACTCACTTTTCTACACTGTCCCGGGTCTGGTTGTTTGTGGTACCGTTGTTTCTGAATTCCACAACACAAGTGCTTTATAGCTACTTACTTTGGGTTCAGAGCAATGTATGTGATGTTGTCCGCATTTATTTATTTATTTATTATATTAAATTAAAGTTTTACAAAATTACATCTATATGTATGTACATTGTACATACAGCATTCACAAAATAAGAGTACCATTTTTTATTAAGCGCTCATTGTAATTTAATTTAGGCTCGAGAAGTAACAGTACCTAATGAATAGTTTTCAAAATATAGTTTTTATTTTTATAACATTTAAATTAATTAGAAATCATTCATGATAAATCTCTGAAACGGCTAGACTGATTTGACAGGACTTTCACTTGCAGATAGCTGATGTTATAAGGAGTAACTTAGGCTACTTCTATTTTAGAAATTTTATTTCTTTTATAATAACTAACTAGGTACTTACGCGGGTAAAACCGCGTGAAAAGCTAATCTATATCTATATATATATAAAAATGAATCCCTATTTCCCTTGGTCACGGCATCACGCGTGAACGGTTGGACCGATTTCGCTAATTCTTTTTTTGTTGTGTTTGTTATTGTCAGGAGAAGATTCTTATTAAAGAAAAAGTTTGCAAAATTGCGCTGAAAATTAGGAAATTGAAGAATACTGAACCACCATATACAATTATTTATAATCCAACCTAAACTTTTTTAATGTAACCTTATGACGTTTGACATAGAATTGACAGAATTCAATATTCATAGTTAAGACAGAACAACGTCTGGTGGGTCAGCTAGTTAGGAGTATAAATAAAACAAATGAGATACGAAGACAAAACTCTAAATATAACATTAGATAAACGTCATAATGTTCTTCCAAGAAATAACTGGCTCGTGTATCTAGTATTCTCGTTTTACACTTAATTAGGTATATTCTACGAGGAACTCATTACCGCCACGTGTCATCGGAGAAAAGAAAGCTGGTTAGGTATACTTAGTACTTACTTATTTAGATATCGTGTTTCATTATTGTTGATTAACCAATAGTTATAGTATATTGCTATAATAAATACTATTGGTTCTATCTTATTCTATTATCTAGTATTGTATTTTCATTTTAATCGTTTCATAAATGTTGTATTTTGTACTGTATTTCAAGTAAATAAATAATTGTATATTTCATTCTAAATAAATAATTCGAGAAATTGAGAGGGAGAATCGAGCATTTTTAAATTATGCTATTCAACGGCTCGATTATTTGTGTAAGTCAAATCTTGAAAACAAAATAACTAGAACCAATTTTTGCTTTCCGATTGAGATGAAATTTTGTATACTTATATTAGTCCAATGACAATACATGTTTCGTACTTTCGAGTTGATCTGGTGATGAAATCAATGGTACTTCGAACAAGACTGATCTGATGATGGAAACAAAATGTGGGAACTCTGTAACAAAACGACGCAATGCCGTCATGCTTAGTCTTGTTTGATTTGTTTTAAATTTCATGTTTTGTAAAAACTTGTTTGAGATAATAATTAAGATTAATGTACTTAAAAAGTAACTTTTACATAGTTATCCAAAGATCGCACTCCTTTACAGAAATTAATTTACTCTATGTGTTTAAGATAAAACCATTATAGCTTCGTCATGAGTAAAGAGCGATGATTCAACAAAATTAAGTAAATTGCAACATTGTAACTGAAGGACAATGACGTAAGCATGCCTATCATTGGATGCTTGTTAATTCAAATTTGGAATATCATCGTGACCTAGAAACGTCTTGAGATCCTCAATTGCTTCTTATTAGGTTTAGTTTTGGAACGTTCCGTTTTCGTTTAAAATTAGAATGGTATGCTGGCTGGTTATAATTATTTATACCTACTGGTCTATTTTTTTACAAGAATAAAATAATTAGTATGTTAGTACATACTTATTATATTTACCCGACTGCCAAGAAGGGTTATTATATTTTTCAATTTAGCTTCCCATTGACATCGTTGTGGGCAAATTTTTTGGTGGGTTATTATATCTTATTTTGTGTGTTACATTAGATTTGTGTGTATGTGTATAAAAGTTCTATATAAAATAAGTTTGAATTTAAAAAAATAGATAAACTGAAATATTCATGAGTAGATTACAATTTCGAATTTTATTTTCTGACTTTTATTTTATTTCCTGCCTATAATAACCAAATGAGTTGTAGTCATAGCACTTTGATTTTGATTTACTGTTTTACATTCAGACAGCGTTATTAGTGTTGCTAGGTCAGTTCTTGATTAAAGACTCTGTTTGAATTTAAACTAGACAGGCGTTCCCAAAAGAAATACACTACGCGAATACAAAATGTACGACAAATATAATGATTTACTTATTAAAACGGAAATTATATAACTCCCGTTATTGCAACTCTAATGGTGTACAATAAATAATGTTTTATTCTATTCTATTGTTTCTAGAAAAAAGGAAAAAGACGCTCATTTAAAAAGACGGGCACGCCAGTCAAACTATGGTCATATAACCATTCGTGCAGAGTTTTTAAATCATCTTGTTATTTTTAAACATATAAAAATAAGGTTCTCATCATATAAAGCAAATATCAATTATAAATAAAGCAATATCTTCCTACAAAAAAATAATAAATCTTAGCTAACTCTAGCAAAACTTCCGTCTTCCACTATTCACTCCGACCAAATAAATGAGAATATATTTCAGTTTATGAAAATAAAAGACATATATTTTATGTCACACCGTCCATTTAATATGAAGTGACCTGTCACACTTTCAACACTATTATGTAGACACGTTTTACACTGATTATTATTTTCAATACATATTAAACAAATACAATAAACCAATTAAAATCCTATTCTTTACTGTCTTATAAAACTTAAAAGCACACCTATCACTATACACTTTAAAAAAAAATGAAATTTTTCAAAGTGGTAAAATAAAAATACATTTTTAATTTCTCACGCCTTTCATTCAATATGAAGTGACATGTCACACTTTCAACACTATCATAAAGACACGTTTTACACTGATTAATATTTTCAATGCGATCTGAAACCTGGTCTTCTCTCCCGAGGATTTCACTTTATTAAATGTGACGAGGAATTTAAAACGGTTGCATTTTTTTTTGTTTTAAATTTTGAATAGAGATATTTCCTGAGGTTTTTGTGTTGGTGTTTTTTTTTGTTTTATGCGTGAATTCGGTTTTTATTTTAAATATATGTTTGGTTTGCTGAAAGGGATCTTTTCTTACTCGTAATGATATGAAACTTTTTTTTTAACCATATAAAATATGATATTCAAATAAACGAAATATAACGGTAGTTAACGTTTCGCTTGGCACATCTTTTTAAATAAGATTTTCTTTTTCATAAAAACCTGACTTATTTTTGAGACACAGATATGTTAAATAATACAAATTATTTATAAACATATAAGTACGTACTTTAATTCTTGGTAACCAATTACGTGAAAATAGTTTAATGTTAAAATCTTCCTAAAATCGTTTAATTTTACCTATTACGGTTATTAAACATTCATATAAGGAAGTTAGTCAGTATACTTTATACTAAAATGTTTTACTCAGTTTACATAAACGCCGTTATCCTCAAAGTACTCAACAGTACTCAGAAATTTGGAGGAAGTCAAGTAAAATACTCTACAACTGTATAAAGTAACATTAAGAAACAAATTAAGAATTCCAACTTACCACTCAACACATTATCCGACACCGAAATGCCTTGAATACTCAAAACAAAAATCTTAAACGAACTTTTTTATTCACAAAAAGCACTCAAAATAACACGAAGAAGTTTTTATACCTTCTCACATAAAACGTCAACTACTTATAAAAAAAATCACTTTAAAAAACACATCTGTCACACACACGTCACTCGATTTTCGAATCAGGAACTGTAACGTACGGTCAGTGCTACGAAAGTGCTACGGGCGCGCTACGTCGTGCCGCTACGGGCGCGTATCTACGACTGTGCGTAGATGCTGCTACGCCCCCTATCGGGTATTTTCGGAAGTTACCACGAGCGGTCGCTCGAGCGGTTTATTGAACAAGAGGAGTTTTAGTAAAAAAAGTTTTTACTTCATTGATACTGCAACCCTTTGGGAAAATGGAAACCAAATAATGTCGTGTTTGGTTGTTCAGTGGAAGAGGAAGGCGGGGTTTTACGTACTATAACGTATTTCTCGTTATTTTTTCGAAGAGATTTCCTTAAGTTTTCGGGCGGATAAAATCTGTTGGGAAGATATAATTATGTATGAGAAAGTTTGGGGAAACACATATTATGATGGTACGAAGAATTCTTAGAACTAGCCAGTTGGAAATAATAAAAATAAATAAGAACTTTAATAATAGAAGTTCTTGGAAACTGAAATAGAATTATAATTACATATTTAGTTGAGTTTAATATTGTATTTGCTGGGAAGATTACATTATTATATTGTTGTAGTTAGTCGTTTTATAATATGAAAATTCATCTACCAAACGAAAATAATAATTCATAACTTCTGTTTAATAATTACATAACATACCATCACGCCTGTATCCCCGAAGGGTTAGGCAGAGGTGTACCAATGTACACCCACAGTTCGCCGGTATGTTTAGGTACCATGTAATAGGGGGCGAGCCTATTGCCACAATTGCCAATTGCTATTGCCACTATGACTATGACTATGACTATGACTATGACTATGACTATGACTATTAATAATTACATTTATAATAACGTGTTTATTATGATACTTTATATCCTGACATCACGAAAACATTTTAAATCGTCCACTATTAATTTCCGGATATATTGCGTAACAAACATACGAAAAAAACATACCATCGAAAAGAGAACCTCCTTCTTTTTGCAGTCGGTTAAAAAAAATCTCATTCAAATTTCTGCACTCCTATTCACAACCCTTCAACTGATACACAGATATTAGATAAAACAGTACATTTGTATCAAAAACGAACCACGGAGGCTTTCGATAAATAATTCAGGACCGCATCCAGATCGACTAGATCGTTTGCTCCGGATTACTTCGGATGCCAAAGGGTTGGTTTAACTCTGGTATGTACGATATGATTTTAAAGTGTTCAATATAAGGAACTATTTGGAGCAAGTTAAGAGGTTGTACGTTTGTTTTGTGGTATTGAGTAATAATTGCAATTGAGACATATACTAGCTGGTGTGATCCAGAGATATTTATTGCTCATACAATTTTTTTTTGAGCAATTTTTTTGTGAATCCTTAAAGTGGAGTTTTTATGAGCCTGAGAAATTAATCATTGAAAAACATACACCACTAGAATATATAGGCTACATCCTGGTTCTAAAGATTTTCAGTCGCTTATTTAGTTTGCATTGTCTGTATATTCAAGGCTTACTTTGTTTAACTTCTTCCCTTTGAACCATACGTTTATTTCACGTTCTGTGTCTTGGTGTAATTTATGTATAATATGTAAGTATCTGGAAACATGTAAGTATGTGTATGTGTATGATAAGATAAGATTTATTTATTTGTTTACATGTGGTAATTACAGTACAAGTATATACATGTAATGGTGATAAATGTTATTTTAGAGCTACATGTTATGCCATTGAAGGCGTACAAATATGTGAAAAAAAATAAAAATAATAAATAGCCTATTTAGAATGATTTATTTGGTTACCATATTGGTACATGCTCTGCATAGTTTGGCATCAGATGACCGTGTGTGAGTTGCCCCAGGGTAGTTATATTATATTATTTAAATTATATCAACAGAACTATAGTGTTTATTTTAAATGCACTTACTGCTTCGTTTTATTGACTGTAACTTATTTAAAACCCAACCTAATTAAAAAGTAAATAACGACAAGCAACTCTTTCTTACCGAGTCACCAAATCTCTGTCTACCTCTTTAACAATATAGCTGTCTACCTTTTTATAGCCGTAAAGATATCCTTATAAATTCGATTGTAAAGTACTCCGGAAAGATATCGAAGTCATTTGACTTGAGTACATTATTCACGTTTATGGCACACATTAATCTCGCCAAAGTTTTGGGGAAAACAGCTTGAGACGATGCGATACGATACGGAAGGGATGACGCTTCTTGTCTGTGTAAGGGAATAAGCAGGTGATGAAGGGTGTTACCGAAAGGGTATATCTATCCAAAAGGTGTGAAGAGTACATCTGGTATAGAGAGAGTTTACAAAATTTCAGCTCAAAGTGCGTTAATTTAATAATTTAAATCCAATTTTCGTTTCTTTTATATCACACCTAGAATTGGCCGTATGTACCTATTTGCAACTAGATAACAGATAAAAGTAAACAAAAAATGTATTCTAAATACCAACCCAATAACAACTTGGTCGACTTGGGAATCGAACCCAAGACCTCTAGCGTAGCAGTCGCGCTTAGAACCACTAGGCCAACGAGGCAGTTTTTTAGCATTAAAGAGAAAACCTAAATACCTAAATGGAATCTATTCGTAAATCCAAACTGATTGATCAAAATATTTGCACCACATTGTATTCAATAAAAATGACAAAAGCGATACACATATTGTTTAGACAATCAGTCACAGTAAGCCTCACTGCAGTATACTAAAACACCATTGATGCGGAACAAACATATCGATTATCTCTCGATTGTTCGACTCGATTCAATTCGATTTTACACAATAGCCCATAATAAATAATGTTCTTTTACCTTCCTTCCTTAATAGAGTTACGTGAAAATGTATTGTGTAACGAAGCGGTTTAAGAATGTACTCGATTAAAATGTAATCGAGTTGACGTTTCGATTATTCCTTTTTTCCTTTTCGAAGTAGGTTAGTATTACATGCTGATTGAATAAATGGTACGGAAATAGGGTCGTGAAGTGTTAAAGCTATATAGTTTTGTTGTGTAAAAGAGATAGTGCTTTATTTGTATAGGTCTATCTCTGTCTGTCACTAGAACTATCATGGTTTAGAAACTGAGACGTCGACTGTAATTTGAATGTTTGTTATTTCACGCGCTTTGATATAAAGATAGTTCATAAGCCGAATTAGCATATAGACTAGCTTTCCCTTTGACTCCGCCTGCTTGAAAGTTATTTTTTGTGGTAAAAAAACGTTTATGCTTTATTCAAGTTCAAGCTAATTTTGCACTATACAGGGTGTTAAGAAAACCCTGTACGACCCGAATTCCATTTTTGTTTACATTTTTGTTATCAGATATCGACCTTCAAGTATCGGATAAGGTTTTCTTAACTGTATAACAAAAAAAAAGTTACTTTCACATGTCATATAATAATAATAATAATATTCCGGGACATGATTTTAGTATGAGTTTTATCAGTGTGTATCCACATTGAATGATTTATTTATAATAGTCAACGCAAACAAGGCGCGAAGAAACGTTAATTAAGAAATACATATCATTGATCTGTCTAAGTAATCCCTAATAGAAATTAATTTGAATATAGGATTGTCAGAATGTGAAGGCTCAAATGAGATAAACATTATTCGTGATTCAATTTGTTGGTATAATTGGTTTGATGTTTATTGTTCGTGAAATTAGTATTATTATATACATGTGTGAGTATTATCACGGCAATATATTCGAAAGGGGGAGGCAGAACGTGTTACTTTATTAAACACGCAATATTAGTATTTAAAGACGTGATTAGTAGAACACTAAATTAACGAAAACATATACAGGGTGTTAAGAAACCCCTGTCCGACCCGTGAAGGTGTTATTAGGTATTGATATTTGATTACAAAAATGTGAAAAAAATGGAAAAGAAAGAAAAAAAAATATAAAGTATTTTTTTTTTCTCAATAGTTGAGAAAGCGAGTCGGCGTCGTCACAGATGCCGACTCGCTCAAAAATACCGACGAAATTAGTGCAGTAGTTTTTGTTTTAATCTCAAATTTAGGGAATTTCGGGGCAAAAAATGGTCATCTCAAAATCCATTATTATTGTTTCTATCATGAATTTTCCAAATTTGATATTTTATTTGGGCATGTGATTGTGAACCCTATATCACCCTTTCGGGTCGGACAGGGGTTTCTTAACACCCTGTACATGAATAAAATTAATTTCACCCTTAAAAGTATGTTCATTAATAAATATCTTTTGCCCCCGGTTTCACCCGCGTAGGTGTCGGTTATTGCGAAAAAAATTAGCCTATTTCCTTTCTTGCAGTGAAGAGTGAGTGAGAAAACAGATATACAGAAATCTAGACTGACAGACTTACTTCCGAATTTATATTAGTACGGAAGTATGAATACTAACCAACCCATTTTTATTAATTACGAGCTTATTTCTAACATATTTTTTTTATTTTTTTTGTAGCCTACGTCAGATCCCACTGCTGGGCAAAGGCCTCCCCCTCCGTCCTCCAAACCTGTCTATCTTTTGCGATATCTGGCCACGTGCGTCCCGCATAACTGACTAGATCATCACACCATCTTCGCCGCGGACGACCTCGACGGCGATGTCCTTCCGGCGTCCGATAGTTTGGACTAGGGGGGGGGGGGGGGTTTGGACTAATAAAAAGATCCACCACGCTAGTCCGGTGCGGGTTGGTGGACGCCAGAGCCTCGTTTGTTATTTAGCAGTGTGTACCACGTGCAGGTGAGGTTGGCTTGGGTCCACGAGGATGTTGATAGGACCCCATAAACCCCTAACCTATTTACCAACTCGAAATCTATGGCACAAGTTCTTGTACATTTTAAAAAGTTTTTTACTTTTATACGACTACTAATTAACATTTACACTGTTTTACCGACAGAATCAGGTAAACAGAACATAAAATACTTTCATTGTGTATACGTTAATTTTATTATTTAAATGATAAAGGAAAGCGATTGCGACATTAAGCTGAGTTTACACTCACTTGTGTAGCCGGATAATATTTGTTACTTATTTCATATCAATATAATATTTCTATCATATGTTACTGTACGTGCTTAAAGGACGGGCCTGTTGGTCTAGTGGTTAGTGACCCTGACTGCTATACCGGAAGTCGTGGGTTCGATTCCCACCCAGAACAAATGTTTGTGTGATGAGCACGATCATTTGTTCTGGTTGTCTGGGTGTAATTTATTTATCTATAATATGTATGTATTTAGAAATATATAAGTATGTTTATCAGTTGTCTGGTTACCATAACACAAGCTCTGCTTAGCTTGGGATCAGATAACCGTGTGTGAGTTGTCCCGGAATATTATTAAAGATATTTTTCTTAGAATAAAAAATTGTGTAGAATTACATTATTACTTTGAAATAAACCTACTTTTTTAATGAATTCTATCGCGGATTATTTAGATTTTAGTCCCGACGTTTCGACACCTTTGCAGGTATCATAGGCACAGGCAGACTGAGGTGGTGTCCGTCTTGATTGTAGATGTTGCTTTTTTTACGTCACATTTTATTTATGTTAGTTATAATAAATGCTTAGCTCAAATTAACAAAACATTGGGTAGTTTTATTTGTTATAGCAAAAACTATATAAGAACTATATAAAAACCTATTACCTATATATATTACGATAAAACTCCTATAGCTTGTGAATATCTTGGTTTAATATTTTGTGTCGTGACCACTTCAAGTCAACTTCGATCAATGAAGTCACACAAGCCAGTGTCTGCCTGCTCATACAAATGCTAGTCATTATATTAAATGGGCTTGAGTCTAGCCGCTAGATACTAGACGTTTGAATACTAGGCTAACAGTTAGGAAAACGTAGGTATTTAAGTACCTATTTATTATTTGAAAACCAGAAATGCCACGACAGTTTTTTATAAAACAAAAATAAAAAAATGAGCGTCTTTAAGACGATTCAGTGTATTTTTATCTTAGTGGACAATATTAATAGCGTACCCAAGTTTAGTATTTTTAGTCATAATAAGACTATTGATGACAGACCCCGATCAAAATAATTGGTTTAAATTTTTGATTCTCAAACTACGGACTACCCGCTGTTATGCCTCAGATGCCCAGTTGACTTGGTTAGGATTTGGTCTGGTCATACCTAAAAAAAGTCCATGACACGAAAGACAAAGAAAGTTTTTTTATGTATTATTTTTCTATTGAAATAAATGTGACACATAGAGCTTATACGTCACATTCAATGTGACTTCAATTCTAACTTGCAAACTCATAATATAAATGTGGTGTCTGCGAGAATGAAAATTTTAAATTGAAGAGACACCCTTGAATAAAAGTTTGCAGCGACATTTTAAAAAGACAGCAATATTTTCTGCACCTCACAATATTAACCTCCGTGCGAAAGATATCACTTGTTACCTTATCAAATAAAACGAGACGAAACACACATTGAAGATATGTGTAGGTTGTACTGTTTGTTGAAAGTACTGTCCTACATAACAAATACTGATATTATTTTTTCAGGCTTTATACTTTTATTTCTTTTTGTAATCCTTTTTAACCACCGACGGTTATAATGTTGACGTGTCGGTTTGTCTGCGGCATCGTAGCTCATAAACGGATAGCCCAATTATGATACGTTTTTTTGTTTAAATGTTGACCTAATTAAGATGTTTCTTAGCTAAGAAATATAAAGATCTGCGCTCACAACGTACTCCTAAAGCAGGACTGTTATCATCGTGTAAGCGAGACGCCACTACGCACAATATAGTGCGTCGTCTCGCTTCCACAACGGCAATTAGAGTGCTGCTTTAAACAAACTAACAACTGACCCAATGAATATCCTCATAAATAAACTATCCGATTCGACGGGCCTGTTGGTCTAGTGGTTAGTGACCCTGACTGCTATACCGGAGGTCGTGGGTTCGATTCCCACCCAGGACAAATGTTTGTGTGATGAGCACGATCATTTGTTCTGGTTGTCTGGGTGTAATTTATCTATAATATGTATGTATTTAGAAATATATAAGTATGTTTATCAGTTGTCTGGTTACCATAACACAAGCTCTGCTTAGCTTGGGATCAGATAACCGTGTGTGAGTTGTCCCGCAATATTATTATATTATTATTATTATCCCCACAATGTAAATACACCTTAACACGCGAAATTCTCAAAACGGAAATCTATAGAAGTCATTGATTTACAATTGCACTTTATCAACAAGAATATTCAGTGTGAAATTTCAATAAACATTACACTTTACACATCCGACAGTAATGAGTTTTATAATAATTCCATTTGTCAGCTTTTCCATTGAAAACGATCATTAAATTCAATGATCATGTATTTGTTGAGTCTATTTGAATTTATTATGTTTTAATTAATTTTAGACTTGCATTTAATTGATGTAGTATAGTATAATGCCTATTTTCAGTACTGGGTGATGCAAAATTGATGTGAAAAAGGGATGCTGTAGAAAATGCAGAGTTAATAAGTTATTATTAACGCGTTATACTTAGTTAGTATTTACAGTTTAGATAATATTTATTTTTAACAGTGTGTGTAAATACTATGTCCACTTAAACTTTTTACATTGCTAACGCATAAAATTACTATTTTTATATTCCCATTTTTAATTAGAAAAACATGTCACATTTGCAGTTACATTCGTTTCATTCATCATCATCATCCACAGCCCTTGTCCTCCCACAGCTGGGCCTATATAGGCCTCCCCTTTTTCGTGCCATATTCTACGGTCCTGTGCCAGCCTCATCCAGACTCGACCCGAGACTTTAATTATGTCGTCGACCCATCTTGCTCCCGGACGACCGACGCTTCTTTTGCCTTGCCTTGGCCACCATTCTGTCACCGCCTTAGTCCACCTGCCGTCACTTCGTCTGGCCAAATGGCCTGCCCAGCTCCATTTCAGTCTAGTTATTGTGGTTCGTTTCATTAGATTTTTTTATTTTACAGATATCATAATAATTGATGTAACTGCAAAAAACACATAAATAACATGACTATTTCCATGTAATAAAAGGCAAAATCCTAATCCATCCTACTGTTCTAATTAACAAAGCCTAAATCTAAATAGTTTCAGAAATTAGTTAAGACAAACAACTCTCAACTAAATTGAAGCTTTTCAAATTAAATTTAAATTCCAATCTCGCAATTGACTCGAGATTAAACGCAAGTTAAATGTGATCGCGTTCCTTAGGACTTGTTTCACGAATGTTAATAAACGGGATCAGTTGGAGATAATCTCGATTAAACGCATCTCACCTATATGTATAAGGTACTCTGAACGTAGTTTAGCCAAAACATCATATCAAAAGTGACAATGGATAAACAAAGCTTGCTGTAAATTACACAAGTTGACTACTATCACAATAATTATTTATGTCTTATTATATTATTATTGTAATAACTGACGTGGGTATAAGGCGAAACAGTGAAATAATCTCAGCTAGTGACTAGAACATATACACAAATAGTGAAGTTAGAAAATTTTAAAGTTCCTAAATTAAATTCCATTCATATGAAATGTTCTGCAGGTATAAACATTGAACATTTCAGTTCAAACAATTATCAATTTTTAAACCCGATCACGGGTAACGTAGTTCGTAGTTATACATTTACTGGTGAAATCGGCTCTTAGAGTTTAGTCAGCGAATCTCAGGATTATGTTGATTTAAGCCTTTTGCTATAAAGATTGAAGTGAATATAGTATTTTATTTTGCACTTTGTGAGATATTATTTTTAAAGACAAGAAAAATATTTAAGTATGCTGCCTATAGCGTGAGTTTTTAAGCATAAACAGGGATGTGAAAATTCAAGTAGGACTGATAACGTTCTATCTTTTTAAATTTACCCACTTAGGCGTACCTTTTTTTATTATATCCTATCCTATTTAAAAAAAACTGAATTTTTAACCTACTTATAGATTCTTTGACGTCAAGAGACACGTAGATAAGCTACGTTTATCTTTATTTTTAATTGGGTATTCATATTTTAAGCAGTAGACATTGTAACACGGAACAATTTTGTCTTTCGAACATACTGTAGTAGAAGCTATTTTTTATTTAATTACCTATCAATAAATGAGTAGTAAAAGTAAATAATTGATTAGCTAGATAATAGTTGGGGCTGTAATGGGGCTCTCATTATATTTAAATCACAATACGAAAGTACCTTATTATGTAGTTATTTCTAAGTATAGTTTTGGTCGAATAAATGTTGTTTTCCTTATTATACCTTATTTAACATAAATACAAAAATTAACTTTTAATAGTATTAAGAATCTACAATAACTCTGTCTGTCTGTTTATCTGTAACGCTTTCACGGCTAAACCATATAACCGATTTTAATAAATATTTCTATGTAGTTAGTTTGGACACAAAAAATGGGCATACGATACTTTTTGCCGATAACCGCAACCTCAACGCAAGCGGAACCGCGTTCTAAAGCTAGTATCTAATAAATTTGAATAAATATGAACTAGCAAATACAAAACAACTGTTTCTGATTACTCAAACGCATCGAAATGATTGCAATCAATTTAGAATCGTTTACATTGATATAATGGATTTGAATTACCACAGTATTTTCAATTTAGTAAATTAACGTTCACCAAAACCTAAAGTTTAGTAGATAGAAGTTATTAGCTTTTATTTAACTAACACTGGGCCTCGATTCAGCTATTTAAAATGCATGTCAATGGTCGGTCAGTGTACTTGTCATTGTGCATAATTTTTGTATTCAGATAAGCCTACAGTAAAATCTCATTGAACCCTCGAAGAGAATGATCGTAATGACCAATAAATGATCGAAATGACAGTTAGCAGAATGCCAATTATCGTAAAAATTACCAAATAAAGCAGGTCATTCGGTCAATTCAAGCAACTCTTAAATAGCTGAATCGAGTTCTTGTTCGTATGTATGTGTCTAGATACACATACATACGAACAGGGCCTCGTCAGTCCGTCAAAATTTGCCAAACCATTTTTTACTTAGTATCTCACTGAGTTAAAATTGATACTTATGTAAATTCGGCCTGACTGAAAAACTGCCTCGTTGGCCTAGTGGTGCTAAGCGCGACTGCTACGCTAGATGTCTTCGGTTCGATTCCCAAGTCGACCAAGGTGTTATTGGGTTTTTCTATGAAATTCTCAGTAGCAGGTCAGAGTTTGGATTTGTGCCCGGTTAGTGGCAATAGGCTCGCCCCCTATTACATGGGACCTAATGCATACCGGCGAACTGTGGGTGTACATTGGTACACCTCTGCCTAACCTTTCGGGGATACAGGCGTGATGGTATGTTATGTTATGTAAATTCGGTGACAATACAATATTATGGTTGTTGGCCTAATGAAAAAAACAATATGAGACTCAACGGCGACTAAAACTGATTGAAGTTTCAGTACTCGGCCACAAGCTGTAGACTTCTTTGAGTGTATTTATCAAAAAATATATATATATTTCAAATCGGTTGGCAAGCAACGGAGATATGCGCGAACAAACATAAAAAAAATAATACAGACCTCGAATTGAGAACCTCCTCCTTTTTTA